>JAAGEH010000393.1:34586129-34914729 GCA_011751065.1 Lasiurus cinereus | reverse complement strand
TTTGAATATTATGTGACACAAAAGAAAACATTTTTAATTTTGCATATTGGTTGTTTGGCATTTCTTACTAAAATTATGTTGTTGGGAATGTTATTGTAGTTTTTGTTTTGCAATAAAGTTTAAAGTCCTTGCTGGGTAAATTTCCAAGAGTCAGATGACCATTTTAAGAACCATGAAAGCTATCAGATATCAATAGATATAAAAGGAAAGGAGCTCCAGGGCTCTGAGCTGCCTAGTCATTTTCCAGGTCAAAAGCAAAGTTCCACTTCCCCTTCATTAGGAGAAAACAATTGCATTTAGGAAGCTGTTTAATGTGCAGTTGGGAAGGGACCTAGAGAGTCATAGTTCCTGAAAGCTTCAAGGATATCTATTTGTGTTTATCAATACAAAATAAGCTTTTATGTTCTGTTTTGGTCTGGTAGTTGTTAGTGATATATATGAAATAAATAAGTATAAGCATATCTGCTTTAAATTGTTTAATTATTTTGTTTTGCTGTAAAAGATAACACGTGCACATGCCTTTGACACTCTCCTGTGGTAGGGCTATAATCAATAGCCTTTTCTTTGAGTTTGAATTGGTTTTATGATTTTTGTTGCTGTTAATGTTATTTCACAGAAATCTTAATCATAATCCACTCTTTCCTGTGTTAGTGGCTTTAAAATGGAGAAAATAAAGACACTTGCTCAAAAATTTGAGTGTTGCAACCATCTATATGTTTATATTTTCTGCCCATATTTTTATTGGTTGGTTTTTCTTTTCTTCATAACTTACTGAAAAATAATTCTTTGCAATTTTTAAAATGCAAATAGAGCAAATATAATCAACATAATGTGAGTATACATTTTTAAATACATTTTCTCCAAATGGGCTCATCTTTGTAACTGCTAACCTAGATCAAGAAATAGAAAAATGCCTCAAAGTCCCTCCTGTATCTCCTCCTAGTCACTTTCCCACCAACCTCCCCCAAAATAAATACTATTCTGACTATAATCACCGTAGGTGATGTTTATCTTTTATATAAGGGGAATGATATAAAATATATTCTTTCATGTCTTGATTCTGTTGCTCAGCTTTATATTTGTCAGCTTTATCCCAGTTGCTAGTTGTAAACATAGTTTGCTCTTTCATATTGCGCTGAAGCAGTCCATTATATAACTAAACCACAATTTTGTTCTACTAATAGCCATTTGGATCACTTCCCATTTTGTGCTATTATCACAGTGCCACTCTCTACATTTCAGTTCATATTTTTTTGGTGAACACACTGTGCCTTTGTCCTGGGTAGATACCTAGAAGTTGAATTGCTGGCTCACAGAGTATATAATTTTCATCATTATAGATGCTGTCAGTTTTCCACAGCAGTTGTGTTCATTTCTACCCCCATGGTGTAAGAGAGTTCTAACTTCCTTCATTAGCACAGTCATTGGCATGGCACTGAAGTTGAAATTCACATTTCCCTGATAATCAAGGAGTTGGGTATCTTTTTGTATTAGTACCCTCATGTGTTAAATGCCTGATCAAATTACCAATTTTCATTACTTTTCTTCATTCATAGATTACATATAAATTCAGTATTGATTGGCTTACTTGGGTTGAGAATCTAAAAACAATTAATAAAGTTTTTAATAGAACAAAAGCATCTGTTTTTTGCTCTCAGATTTTGGTAGTTTTCCTTATATTTAATAATTTTCATAATTATAATAATGAAAACAACTCTAATAAGCACACGGGACTGTAAGTATTCAGTTTATCTTTTGGGAGCAAGGAGGTGTAGGCAGGGAAGTGTGTGCCAGAAACATTAGCTGACATGCTTTGTATACGCAGTGGTTCTCAACCTTTCTAATGCTGTGACTCTTTAATACAGTTCCTCATGTTGTGGTGACCCGCAACTATAAAAATATTTTTGTTGCTTCTTCATAACTGTAATGTTGCTACTGTTATGAATCGTAATGTAAATATCTGTGTTTTCTGATGGTCTTAGGTTCTATAGCAGCAACCGCTAGCTGGGCCGCCATCGGAAAACATAAATATTTACATTATGACTCATAACAGTAGCAAAATTACAGTTATGAAGTAGCAATGAAAATAATGTTATGGTTGGAGGTCACCACAACATGAACTGTATTAAAGGGTCACGGCATTAGAAAGGGTTGCGAACCACTGGCAGTATTTTAAAGAGAACAAGGGTTTGGTTTACCTGGCCAGTTCTTTGAGTGAAGATTAATCATCCAAAAACATCATAAAGGGTTACTCAGTATGGGAATGATCTACAGGAGAAATGGACTATCTGGTTTCTGTTGTTTATAATTCTATGAAGGCAGACACTGTATTTCCTTTTCTCTCCTTTATCAGAAACTCAAAACATAGTGTTTAAGATCAAGGAATGTTATATCTTAAGATCATTATCATTCATCTACTTGAGAACTCACTTCAATTACCTTCCAAAGTTTTAGTTTCCTCGCCAGTAAAATGAAGATAATAATACAATGGACCCTCTTATCAACTGCTTTGCTTGCTGTGGCTTGTTACTTGAGGTAAACCACACTCCAAAAATATTTAAATGGAAAACTCCAGAAATAAATAATTTATAACTTTTAATTTGTGAGCTATTCTGAATAGTATGATGAAACCTTGCATCATCCCACTCCATCCAGCCTGGTACATGAATCATTCCTTTGCTCAGAGTGTTGAACATAGTGTTGAACACGCTGTTATCGCTAAGTTGGTTTATTCTGTCTCTTAAATACACATTTCACAAAATACTGGAAGTTTCACTGATAGCCCCTCAGATTTCCTGCTGTCCTAACATGGTATCTTTAAAATGCACAATATTTTGCTTTAAAACCAAAGGGTATTCGCCTTAGAAACAAAGGAAAGAATTTACAGCAGGAAGAAGACATCTAGGAAATATCATCTGGACCTAACCCACTCCTACTTCCTTCATCTTGTAATATTTTTTTCTATTTTTACCTGCCTGTTTTGCTTGTTTGCTTTGGCTATGCTTTTTATTGAGTCATAATTTACATTTAATAGAATGAACAGATCCACATAACCACTGGCCCAATCAAGGAAAAGAACATTTCAACCATCCAGGAAAGTTCCCCCGTGTCTTCCAAGTCAGCATTTCCACAGACAGTTAGTATTCTGATTCTTATCACCGCATCTTAGTTTTCTTGTTTTAGACTTGACTAGCCACAATTTTAAGTGTGCTTCACAGTGTGTTTTTCTACTCCCCCTTACTTTGACTTGGTGAAATCTCCATTTACTTATCTGAGCTCTTTCATACATTACCCTGGCTGGTTTGGCCTCTGCTACCCTCAGGTTATCGTGGAAACTTCCAATAGCATCTGCCCTACTATGGAGTGGAAAATGCAACAATCTCTGAAAGCCATCATTATACTTCATCTGAGGTCCCTTCCCAACCACAAGGGTCTGAGTCCCTACATTCTACCCAAAAACATTTGGTTTTATGTCTTTTTGCAAGAGAGAAAACTGCCGTGTTTCTTATATGTGTTACATTATGGAGTCTTAACATCACAAAGAGAGAGTAAAATATTTGTTCTTAGGTTTGTGCTACCAATCCCTTTGGAAAAATTGAAAATCATTGCATCAATTGCCAGCATCTTTGTACATCAAGCTATGCCTACAGACTAAAAAGGTAAAGGTGCAATATATAATACCATGGTCAAGGTTGGCTCCACTCTTTGTGAAAGGCTTAGGAGTAGATGTTCCAAAATGTCTGAGGTACACCTTCCCCAAAGTGTGCAGAAGTTGATGTATTAATTGTACCAGTAAAATATTAGGGCTTAATACATAATTATATTTTACCTCATCTTTTCACAATTAATTTTTGCATGTGTAGGTTTTAAAATGTCCATAACATAATGTTACAAAAAGACACATTAGATCAGTGAGATAAATCAATCAACAATAGGGAGACTGGGGGAGTGTGAGCTCCCTAAAGTCAGAGTTTGGAATGAACAGCTGGTGACCCCAGATGTGCATATGCTGCCTTATCTGAAAGCTCATTTGTCTCCACAGGGTTGAGTAATGTGGTTCCTTGGATGCTATTTACTCTCTAAAGGATTTCTCTCTCCCTGGTGAATTTTGAAGCAAATACATACCTTAAATATTTTGCTATAGTGCATTGTTGCCTGGCAGCCATAGTCCTCAGCTGAGAGCAGAGGGGACCATGGAAACAATTTGGAGAGGCACAAAGTCTTACGTTTTTCCCCAGGATCTGTACTCTAAACTTTAAGAAGACTATGAGAGTCTTATTTCCTACAATTAAGAATGCTTGTCAAATTCTTTGTAAAAACCTATTTTCCTATGTGCAATCCAGCTACCCCATCATCTCCAGGAAACCCCTTCATGGAGGTTTACTAGTTCTAGCACGGTTCCATAAGGAAGAAAAGGGAGAGTTAAGCCCTGAGAACAACTGCCTGTGGAGAGGAAACTTCAGGAAAAAGGAACTGGAAATTCTACAGAATCAATAGACACCTTAGACACCTTAGACACAAATGCACCTGGGTGGCCAAGGACCAGTTTCCTTAAATCATCTAATTGGCATCCAAAAGAAATGTGTAGGCTTTATTTGTAAAATAAGTTCATAAAATATATACTTTGTCCTCAAAGAACAGATTTATCAAAATATCTAGTTATTCTGACATGAATAGGTATTAAGAAAAGTTGTCTTATCATAGGTATTTATAACACTAAGTCTCAAAGAAGTTTTAATTAAAGTGTCAGAACTTTTAATATGATATGTTCTCTATGGCATTAAATATATGACAAAAAGGCAAATACTAGTAAGTACTTCTGATTAAGCTAAGTGAAATGTATAAAGGATGTGTAATATTTTATCTAGTTCTGGTAATAGTATAATAATGATGACTATGATAATAAAAAAGACATTAGTAATTGATTTCATTGCTGCTGATGGATGTATCTATTAAACTTTATGATCTTATATGGCAAACATAACAGATTGGAAATGCAGAGTCAATGACCAGGAGCAGCATATCATTGTAACCCTGGACCCAGTTTTTCATTTATATCATGAAACAACATTAATTCTTCAGCTCTTGACACAGAAGAAGGAAGCAAACCACCACCCGGAGTCCTGGGAATTGTGGAAGTCTCCAATAAACCCACCAGGAGGTCATCCCTGGCTCCTGCAGCAGCTGTACTTCATGTGAACTACACTTACATGTGTCCTGAAAAACAAAATGGCACTGAGGATAAACTCCCTTGCTTTATCTACATCTTGAGATCAATAAAAAAAAAGCTCTATGGGTTTCCTTTCTGTTCTTTATGAAAAACTTTTATGCTGCATCTAAAATAATAAACTAACTCCCCCCAAATGAATTGTAAAAATTATTTGCAATTCAGAATTACTTTTGTCTTATTCAAACCAATACAAACACTTATTAAATAACACAATTGTCTTCCAGGGCATGCCTAAAGGAGAACATGCAATATCATGTTGGGGAAAGATAGTTATTAGAAATACATGTCTGATTATATGACTCCCAGCCACATTTATGGATTATTACACTCCCTGTGTCTCTTACAGCCATTAGCAAAGATAGGCATGAATGACTTCCCTGGTGGCACATGCAACTTTAGGGGGCAATGAGTTTGCCTGGTCATTTTCACTAATGGTCTTCAGGAAAAAGGTTTTTGAACATGGCATGTTGAAAGCAAATTTGATCCAAACATGCTATGGCTCTCAGAATGTCAAGCCCTTTGCAAATTCAAGGCACTCAAGACAGCCCCACATGATCAAAAATGGCACCAGAATCAAGTAATGCCAACACCCACAATTAGGAAACCACAGATGAGTAGGGACACGAGGGACTCTAATTTCCCCTTGCCTGGGATCTCTGTTCTTGGTGACATCTGTCATGTTTCATTGACATTAATACTTTTGGAGGTTGTCACCATCTTCTTGGAAATTGCATTTCTGACCTGAGCTCCCCAGGCACATTGTCAATTTATCTTCTTTTGCAATGGGTCCCTAGACAGACACTGAGGGCTCCCACAGATGGAGCTTTTACATTTGAGGAAGGATGCCGAGCAGTGACTTCTGCAGCCATGCAGATGAATACAGATTTGTAGGGAAAATAACATTAGTTGGTACATAGGGAAATCAATGTCCTAGGAGCCAAGAAAGAAAACATGGCTGTGATGCTTGGAAATTTTCCTTCCCATTACTGTTTGGGAAATTAGGATCAAGGGAAGTAGTCCCATACTTTGGAATTTTAATCTAAGAGATTTTGAAATGTTTCACATAATTTTATGTCTATCTTACATGGAAAAAATGAATGAGTATGATCAAAGCAGAATATCTCTTATTATTTTTCAATTTTTAAAAATATACCTCTTGTTCATGATTGCAAACATGGAAATTTTAAAAAATATACTTTATTTATTTTTACAGAGAGGAAAGGAAAGGGATAGAGTTAGAAACATCAATGAGAGAGAAACATCGATCAGCTGCCTCCTGCCCACTCCCTGCTGGGGTTGTGCCCACAACCAAGGTACATGCCCTTGACCAGAATTCAACCTAGGACCCTTCAGTCTGCTGGCTAACGCTCTATCCACTTAGCCAAACTGGTTAGAGCAAAACATGGCAATTTTTAGGGGTCATCATGGTGAGAGTTTGAGTGGACTAAGCCAGAATAAATATATATCTTTACAGATACACTTCACATTGTAGGGAAATCATTAAGTGGGGAAAGCATCTTTATAGCTATTAGCATTTAATATAAACCAGAGACTAATAGCTTCCATCCCCTGCTTTCTCATAAAGAGGTAGAATTAGTAAAGATTGAGATAATATTTTCTTGATTACATTTTTCTCTGTAAAAGAATTGGACGTCCTAGAAGTCAACCATATGCAGATACAAGTTTGGTCCTTGTTAACAAATTCAGGCAGATAAATTTGAGAACTAAGTAGTAGGTTGATTAAATGTTTTGATTTTTTTTTTCTTATTGCTATTGCAAGTCTTTTGAGAAGGCATTCATGAACTATTTGGGTTCTGCCTAGAGTGCTCATTAAATATTATACCATAAGAATGCAAATTAAAAGCATAACTTTAGCACTTTTTTTCCTCTTACCTAATAGAATCATGTTTAACACAATGAAATCTTGATGGATGATCCTAAGTAGTTAATCAAATCTCATCTTTCCATTAATCTAATTTTATTGTCATAGATGTGGTCTCAGCAGTTTATCTTTAGCAGTAATCAGATTTCATTTTTAATCCAAATAAGTTCAATTGGGTTTTAACTTCAACACATTTTCCTTGTTCCCAACATTGATCTGGAGAAGATTAGGATTCTACAAGGACCCTTTTCAGCCTCTCTTGCATCGGCATTTGTCTAATTGCTTCTCTTTATGTGTGATATATTTGTCCCATAACCAAGACAAATGCCTAGCAGAGATATGAGGTAAGGACAAGTTTAAAAGCTAATGGCAAGGTACCGAGAAAGAAAGCATTTAGGAACCTGAGGTGCACCAGGTAAGTCCCTCATTGAAAAACACGGATATATTAATAATTACCTCATAGGGCTGTGGTGATGATTAAATGAGATGGTTGCTCAACCCAGTGAGGACAAAAGAAACGGTGTTATTCTTCAGTTCTAAAGGCTGCGAGGTGAGGTGAAGCTGGCATTAGCAGATAATGTTTAATAATTCTTCATAGAAGAAGCTGCAATGTTTAGAGAAGTTCTGAAGTGTCTGCCCCTTACCATCTGGAAAATTAATGGTGTGGGTGAGCAGGCTACTTAATTTTGTTGGGGGAAGTATTACTGTGGACAGAGGAAAAGGCAGGGCAGCAAATGCAGGCTGTGGGCAGGAATGCTAATGGAGGAGAAGGAGATCTACTTGCAGACTTGGGGGAGCCGGTGAGGTAGCGATGACCACCCTCTTGCAGACTCACCCTCTAGAGGTAGATCAGGACTCATGATGCCCACTGCCCACGAATGACATTCATTACAACAGAATGAAAGGAGGAGGCCAATCAAAATTTGTCCTGCCAAGTGTCAACCTTTTCAAGTGCATTTGGGTAGGTGTTGTGGAGCAAACACGAGTGAACAACCACTGGAGTCCAGACCAAATTAAAATTTAGGGAGCCTTTATTAGCCAGCCGATCGGCTGGCCAGCTGGCCGGTGACTACTCTGCCTTTCTCCACTCAGGGAGTCCAGAGAGCAGCAGTGATCCTTTGTGTAGCACCACTTTTAAGCACATTTACCACATCCCGTTTTTGCAGAGCAAACAACCCAAGACAAAACAGTTTTTCCCAAGCAAAGGCAGAGTCATGCTATTGACGACCATGTTATTTACAGGGTCATCTTGTTCTTCAGAAAGCTGACAGTGTTCTATGAAAGAAGGCCTATGTGCTGGGAAGGGGCCATGAGACTGTGTCTCAAGGCCTGGCCTGATGTTAGCACTGACAACTCTATTTGGGGGATAGTCCACAGCCTCTCTGGAATGGGGCATGCTCAAAAATTCCCACTCTCTAATATAGGTATCCTCTGCTTCACAGTTCTTGTTTGTTTTAGAGTTACACTGTCTAACACAGGAACTACTAGCCACATTGGATTTAAATTCAATTTCAATTTTGTTTCCACAGCCCTACTCTCCACACATAAAGTGCTCAGTAGCCACATGTGACTGCTGACTAAACTTGGAAGATTCAGGTTTAAAACAGTTCCATCATCACAGCAGGAGCTTCGTGGACAAACTCTGTTAAAGGGCAGAAGGGACAACGGGTGCAGGCTTCAGGAACACCAATGCAAGCATTATAGTGCAGTAATCCCAGCTCCATGCATTAACTTGTGGTATGCTTTTGGCTGGTTATTGAACCTCTCTAAATCTGATTTTGTTCAACTTTTAAATGAGGATTAATAATGTCCATCTGGCAGGCTACTGGGAATACTAAAGGTATGAAAAGAGCCTAACTTTGCATATGACCTAGAGCAAGTGCCAAATAAATGACATTTTTTATTATTATTATCAATAACAAATGCTTAAATAAATGAATGAAGGACTCCAAATCATGAAAAGCGAATTGTGGCATTTCTGGTACCATAGCATTTCAGTTTTACTACAGTGGCTTTATTTATTTCCCCAAATGCTCAAGGTTATAATGGATCTTTAGTTCTTCATGTCTGCATTATATAGATACCTCTGCAATTAGATTTGGAAAGCAAGGGGAAAATACTAATATAAGGCAATAGATAATTTTTCATCAGGAAAAGAAAAGGGCTACATGTAAAGGTTAAATATCTGTTTTAAATGCATGATAAACTTTAAATATGAATGCTCCTTTCATATAAAAATGTACTCTTTTGTGCAGTTATTAATTTAAAATTAGTTTCCCCCTCTACTCAATATACAAACTATATTGTGACAAAAATTGGCCCCAGGCAGGAAAAATAAATGGCCAGAATTGCTCATTATAATTACAATGAAATAATGCTTTCTAGAAAAAAAATGTTTTCTTTTGTTTTATTTATTCTGATAGGAAACTGTGAAAATTGAAGCTCTTTCCAATTCATCCTTTCATTCCACTTCAAATGCATTCCTGACAGCCATTTAAAAAGTCTTTCCCCCGACTGAAATTAATATTTTTCCGGACTCATTTTAAGAATAGCAGCTTAGTTTGTTGCCTGATGCTCTAGCAACCAACCTAATAATAACTATGATTGTATAACAAAGCCAGTGGGAGCATGCGGGGACAGAAAGGGTTGCTGATCAATAATTCACACTGCTGGGCTGTTTCTGTTGGATCATCAAACAGTCATACTGCATTTGTCTCCGTGCAGGCTCTTTTCCTGGAGGATGGCAAATTCCTTTGAAAATGTCTCTCTTCAGCAAAGCTGGAGATCTTTTGCCCTTTATAGCTCTGATTCCTGGACCCTGATCCCAGTAGCCAGTGATAGGTGCAATTCCTATCCATCTGCTCTGATCTGAGGCTACGGCCACATTATGAGAACATTACTGACTGGCATCTAGTCAACATTATGCTTGAGAACCACATTTGTCCCACTGGTGATAGCTATAGTTTATGAATGAGTGGATTTTGATATGGCTAATTAGAAGGTACTTTATTGCAGCATCTGTCACCCAGCAGCAAACAATTTTTCTATGTTCAGCTCCTTTTCCTTATTGCACAAAAGTTGGCTAGTGTAAGGTGTGTCAACAATCAAGAGCTTAATAAGAACACCATTTAAAAAATGTTTTCTCAGTACATAGGTGTGGATATATGATGCATTGAATCAAAACTGCCATCATTAATAATTAATAATAATAAAGTTATCACTTGTTGAACTATTATAATGTCTCCACTGTTGTTCAAAATGCTGTCTTAGAGTTTATTCAATATTGGGACAAGCTTTCTAATTATTTGAGATGTCCAAAAGTAGAATGAAGTATTCTGAGAAATAACTCCATCTAACGAAAATCCTCTTATATTGTCTGAAAACTATAAGGCGAGGTGTTATATGTAAGTATGACTGATACCATTGTAATTAGCGACTTAGTAATTAGGACAGATGTTATAGGCACGATCCCTGTAAAACAATGGGGAGAAGGGAATGGACAAAGAGAAGACAGACACATGCCCAAAAAGTTGGGTGACAGAGAAGATACTTACCTATCAATTACACCTAGGGACAGAGTGAGTGTGGCCATTGCAAGCATGCAGAAATTTGTGATATTTAATTCCCTGAACAAAGACGTTCTTGTTTCCTTTGAAACACTTGGATCATGGTTCCCGCCTGGCCTCCTGCGCATTCTCCCCTGTGGCCCACGGCCATGTGAACGCCCACATACAGTGGACTAATGGACTGTAGCAGGCCTGATGCTATACTGGATCAGGCTGCAAAGTGGAAAGGAAACTCTGGACACTGGCTTTGCTTCTAGCTTTACTGAAACCCCAGCTACACTTCTCTGATTGGACTAATAGAAATGGGACTTTGAAAACCCAAGAATGTAATTCCATGGAAATGAAGCTTTCTACCATATCTCATCCTCCCTGTGCGGGCCTCCAGAAATTCTTTATTCCAGTGATACCACAAGAACCCCACTTCCACTGATATTATTATGTGGCTTGGTGAGTTCTTAGAAGATTTTTCAGAAAACAGCTCAGAATGTTTAGGTAAAAATGTAGGAGATTATAAGTTCCCAGTGTTAAGTCCTCGATTTCAGCAAATCACCTCCCTTAAAACTTTGCTGTTTCTTGGTGTGTGTCCTTTGTTTGCTTCTTGAATATAGAGTTGATTTTACAATGTAGCATGTGTCAAGCCTAGCAGTAACTTCTTGAATGGAATAAGCAAAATGAAGTAAATTAAAGTAATCAGACAGTCCTAGGCAGGGAGAAAGCATTTGGCAGAAGTCTTGGAGATGCCCGACAATGGAATGGAAGAAGCACTTGCCCTACCTTTGGATCTGGGCTCCCTTCCTGGATGAGGGTTTCAGGCCTGAGACAACAAGCTGCACATAAAGCCCCATCAGTGCCCCTTGACAACTTGCTGTCCAAAGCATGTGGCAGGCACTACTGTGCGCAGATTCCAGGGCCACCCTGCGGGGTTCATTCAAATCCTTGCTCTGCCGATTCCTAGCTGCCTGACCTCAGGCGTGTCTCCTTATTTTTCCGCACCTCTATTTCACCATTCATAAAATCAGGGTGATAATTACTGTATTTATCTCACAAGGCAATTAAGAGGATTAAATACCTTACTTGACATAAAGCTCTTAGAACAGTGCCTGCCATTGGTTTCTGTCTCAGCTTGGCCACTTCATTTCACCAGTGGTGATGATGAGAACCATAGCTTGGGCTTCTTTATCAGTATGGCAGCCAAACATATTTGGGGATTGGAATTTAAATTCAGTTATTGTTTGTCTTCAGAACTATTTTCTCTCAACTTAAAATGACCCTATTAGCTTATCTGTTTAAGAGATGATTAGAAAATGTTCTAGGTATAACCACCCAGGTGAGATGCGATTGTGATGTGTGTGTTCATGTGTTTGTGGTAGAGTGAGGAGTTTGGGGGAGGAGCAGGGAACTGAGGTAGGAGAAAGAGAAAAATGTACAAAAACAGAAGTAAGGCAGATAGTCAAGCTGTGGAAATACTCTGTACTGGATAAACATAGACAGAGCTGGTATGAATATTCCTACTTGAAACATTGGTGAGATAGGATTGGCTTGTTTTTAACTTTTATAACTGAGTTTTTGATGCCACTAGTTCCAACCAGTTTGGGGGACAGGAGGTTGTGCCAGTGGCAGGTTCAGAAAAGCAGGTGAGATATTAAGGGCTAGATTTTAAACAAGTCAAACTGTTTGTAAGATAATTTCACCAGGCAGGGATTCCATGATATGGATATACCCACTAGGTGAAGATTCATAGACCTCGATTCTTCCATGAAGCCCACCCTGATTAATACACCCTAATAAATACACTCCTCTATTTGTCCATGATACTCTGGGAACAGATCTTTCTAAAACACAGTGTTTTTGACATCATATTATGATTATCTGCTTATGCTTCTCTCCTTTATTAGATAGTAGACATTTCTTATCTTAAAGTTAAGGAGATAAGTGGACATTAGTACTAAATTTAAGCAACATAATATTTCTGAGATGTGTTCATTCCAGACATTAAGGCAAGTCCCTACAGAGGGCTACTGAAAACAGGGCTCCCTGGACATTCTGAGGTTCTTCCACACAGACTTTGGGATGAGGGCCCGCATGACTGGTTGGCCCTAAATGCACACATAACACTGTTAAACAGAGTAGGCTGGCCTGCATAAATTAGGCATTGTGCTTGTGTTCGGTTTCTCCATGCTGCCCTGAGAGGTAGGTCCTTGGATACTTCAATATAACCATTTTTGTCCTTTGTATTTCCTCTTAGAGGAGATGTGGCCTCAAGTGAACCCTTTAATCATTTCTTTCCTCCAGTCTCAACAGGGGCACATGCTAAAAGGTTTCCTCCATAAAGGCTCTCCCATCCCCTAACCCCTTTCTTCCCTGGCTCACATCAAATCTACTTGATTATATAGAGGCTCTGTATAATCTACTTGATTATATAGAGGCTCTGTCTGGCACTTGAAGGTAGAGAAAGGCATCTTATGGTCAGTGGACAGGCTGAGGAGAAAGTGATGGAAACATTCACATAAGATACTGTCTCTCTGCTTCCACTGGAAACATCTTTACAATGAACCTTTATTTATTAGCATAAAGGAGGGTTTTAGTAGATGCAGATCCTCAGGGTAAATTCCTGTTTCAGGACAGCTTGGCTGGAGCTGTTGAGTAGCTACTGGGAGCAGATTGAGGACAGGAAGATGACTTCCCATCTCAGCTGCAATGCAGCGCCAGGGAGAGTCTGGGGCAGGTCTGTTTTTATGGGGCCTGAAAGTAATCCAAGATAGAAGTGCTTAGTGTTCTATTTTCCATCAAAAGGCATCAACACTCTACACGTAGCCAGAATGAATTAGAGGAAAAGAAACCAGAATGGAATGTTTGTTCTCAGTGACTGAACAGTAATTAAAAAGGAACAGGGTAGCCTTGTTGGAAGTTACTCTGTAAAAGTGGAGCAGCATCAAGGCAACATGCAGGAAGTTGACAAGAGAGGTAGCAAGATAGTATTTGGAATGCTTTTGCAAATGTGTTCCGTATTGAATGTGAAGCAATCTAGTTAGTCCAAGACACCTCACAATTAATTCCAGATCTAAGAGTATATAACTTAAGTAAATTAAATGATATGAGGTGAAACGAAACTAGAGTCAAGATAGCAGAGTATAGTGGTTGAAACAAGCAAATTCTTGATCCAGCCTGCCTGGGTCCGAATTCTGAATCTGTTACTTATTATCTGTTGTTAATAATGATTATCTGTGCTTTGGTTTCTTCATCTGTAAAATGGGAATGATAGTAATAGTACTTTTCACAAAGACTCTATGAGTTGATATATCCTTTAAATATATCGACATGTTGGTAGATGTTATATGACTATTTAGTAAATAAATAATGAAGTCATCTAATACCTCCTCAATATTTTATTATACGTTCTCTGGAAGAAAAAAATATTTTCTAAATTGAAGGACATATTTTTTGTTTAATGAGCATTTATATTATTCTTTGGTGCTGTGGACATGTAGAAAAGCATATAAAATCTGGACTCTGATCTCAAAGAAATTATAGTCTATGGGGCATACAGCTCTAGGATGGATTAAAGTAGGTTTGCAGTGGTGAATACATGAAACAGAGTTTATTCTTGTATTGATGTTCATTATTGTGTTATTTTCCATATGAACTTAATTTTGCCCCACCCTGTAAAAATGTTGAATATTATTAATACAAATATAAGTCAAAACATGTGAAAACATGGACTTGTGAAATTCGTTTCTGCATGTGACACAGACAGTATTTTTGACAGGAAGTCAGGAGAGAAGATGCCTCTGCTTCTGGGTGGTCACATTGTCTTGTTTAGGGAACATCCCCTAAGAGTGACCGGTCGGTCCACCTGACACAACCAGATTTCTATCAGAGAGTAATTTGCATAATGAGGACAACAGAAGGCAGGCTTTGGGCTGTGAAATATACCCTTGACTCTATTTAAGCCTCTTTTTTTTTTTTTTACTAAAAAGCAAATATTACCTTGGTCATTCACTCATACGTATCCAGTAAGACATACATACATACCTTATTTAGTAGTAGCACATTTTATGCCAATATTTTTCACCCATTTGTGAGCACAGTAAAAGATGTACTGTTAATCTTCACAGATTTTCTTGTATTCCATCCAAATAAGTACATCTGGTTCACATGATATCTGGCTTTGCTTTCCACACCACCACCAAAAAAAAAAAAAATCTTCTATTCTGGCATACAATATGTTTGGAATCTAAACATGCAAAATAAAAATCAGTTATGGCTACTTGCAAACAGAAAACCAAATAATCAGTCATGCACAAGACAATTAGAAATGACATTTGCCCACCAATATCTGCGTTCTTCATATAATTAGTAAATCAAATGCTCTGGGTAGAGTCAGGAGAAAGCAGAGGCACTGAAGAAAAGGCCCTGTAGTTTCTGTTGTGCAACTGCCTTGTCTCCCTCCCATCCCTATCTTCCCTCTCTTTATCTCTCGCCTGCTCCTCTCTCTCACTTTTGCTTCTTTCGTGTTTGCAATTCAACATTTTTATTTTATATTCTGAAAAGTTATCATAGGTATCAAGAATGCAATCTGAGTTTTCTGTATATTGTCTTTATGTTAATTCTTTAATCATGGCAGTTATACAGTATATTTTACATATTGCTTCTTTATAAGTTTGACTTAAGACATATCAGGTATTTCTTAAGGCTTGTCTGGCTAGTGTGGTATAAGCACCAGTGTGTATTAGTACCAATAAAATTCTTTGGCACAAATGTCCCCATGACATTTGACAATAGTCTCCAGGGTTATACACCTAACCTGAAGACTAATCTTGGTGGAATGACTTAATAGGCTTAAAATGTCATGCTTTGTGCATTACAGCCTTATCAGGATTAAAAATGCTGTGTTTATTTTAAACTCCACATGTCCTATTAAATTACAGTAAGCTTAGTTACTTGGTCTTCTCCTTCCAGGATATTACCTTATTTTTAAAAGAGATTTTTGAAGTGAAATTTCTCATGTCAGGATTAATTAAATACAGGGCCACAAAAGCTAAACATATAATGGAATGAGGGAGCATACTGTCAACAGAGCCAAAATGAAATGGAAACATGGTAATAACCTAGAAACAACAGTGGTAAATCACTTAAGCCAAATCATATATTCCAAGTGCTGGCTATTCTTACATTAGTATTTATTTAGATTAGATTCTCTAGAGCAGTGGTTCTCAACCTTCCTAATGCTGCGACCCTTTAATACAGTTCCTCAAGTTGTGGTGACCTCCAACCATAAAATTATTTCATTGCTACTTCATAACTGTAATTTTGTTACTGTTATGGATAGTAATGTAAATATCTGATATGCAGGATGTCTTAGGAGACCCCTGTGAAAGGGTCGTTCAACCCTCAAAGGAGTTGAGACCCATAGGTTGAGAATCACTGCTCTAGAGCAATATTTCCTATAGCAGTTCAGATAGAAGCACCCAATGAAAAAGGTGGAAAATATGTCTCTACATTTTAGAAATTTATAATGTACATTAGCCAAAAAAACTCCTTAGAGAAGTCCTACAGTTTTTTTTTTAAAGTAAGATATAATTAGCATACCATGGTTGCCATTTTATTTTTAATTTTATTTTTACACATGTTTTAGGGAACCAAAGGGAACAAATAATTTTATCCATAACAAGTATGGGCAAATATTCTTAACAATATATTGTTCCTTTTCATTCTTTCTACACTTTCTTTTACATCCCAGAAGACATATTCTCAAACATATACAGTGGTATCTCGAGATACGAGTTTAATTCGTTCCATAACCTTGCTCGTATATCAAGTTGCTCACATCTCAAAGCAAATTTCCCCATTGAAATCAATTGAAATGCAGTTAATCTTTTCCAGCCTCCAAAATGCCACCCCAGTTGTTCTTGTTACATGTTTTTGAATAAGAAAAATGTATTTATAAATGACAAATATTGTATAAAAACATAATAAAAGAGAATGTAAAGGAATAAACTGGTTTGATAAAGTGTATTTACCTACGTGTTACACTCTTAATGCTACACTTTATCCCTAAACTGAATGTAACTTAACTAATCCTCACTGAACTTAATTGCTACTGGTCTTTGCATTTTTGGCCGATTTAAAAAAAAAAAACACATGTCCAACGAGGTTTGCCTCTTCCTCCCTTTCAGAATGTTTCTGAAATGGGTGAGGCAAGTTTCACTGAACAGCTCCGATGTAGACCAGTAGCAACTTTTTTGGAGTGTTTCTTTTCCACGAAGTGTGACACCCTCTCCCACATTCCTAAGATCTCCTTTATCTCATTTGTAGATATATCCACCTCTGGCTCCTCCTCCAAACCAATTTCTTGGAGAACCTCAGCATGTTGCTGAGACTGCAACTCTTGTAACTCCTCCGTGGTGAGTTCCAGAGAGTGCTCCTCAACGAGCTCATTCACATCTCTCTCATCCACCTCCAGGCCCATGGATTTTCCCAGAGACACTATCTCCTTCTCCACTGGCACCTCGGGTTTGAATCCTTCAAAGGTCCTTTTGACTACGGCCTCAGGCCACAGCTTCTTCCATGCAGAGGTCAAAGTCCTTGTTGTAACACCCAGCCAGGCCTGATCAATAATTCTGAGGCATATCACGATGTTAAAGTGGTTCTTCCAGAACTCTCGAAGGGTGAGGTTTGTGTTCTCCGTCACCTCAAAGCAGCGCCGGAACAGGTGCTTGATGTACAGCTTTTTAACATTAGAAATCACCTCCTGATCCATGGGCTGCAGGATAGGAGTGGTGTTGGGAGGTAGGTAGACAACCTTTATAAACTTGAACTCTTCGAGGAGTTCATCTTCGAGGTTCAGTGGGTGAGCAGGAGCATTGTCAAGGACGAGGAGGGCTTGCATGGTTAGGTTGTTTTCCTGTAGGTATTTCATAACAGAAGGGCCGAAAACCAGGTTTACCCACTCCACAAAGAACTGCCTGGTGACCCATGCCTTCGGGTTTGCCCTCCACATAACTTGTAGTTTATGTTTTAAAATCTTATGTGACTTAAAGACTCTGGGGTTTTCCGAATGGTATACGAGTAGAGGCTTGATCTTGCAGTCGCCACTTGCATTGGCGCACAGTGCGAGAGTTAGCCTATCCTTCATGGGTTTGTGGCCTGGCATCGCCTTCTCCTCTGCTGTTATATAAGTCCTATTCGGCATCTTCTTCCAGAAAAGCCCTGTCTCGTCACAGTTGAAGATTTGCTGGGGGATATATCCTTTGGCTTCTATCAGTTCGGAAAAAGTTTTGAGGTAATCCTCAGCTGCCTTCACATCCGAACTTGCTGCCTCACCATGCCTGACGATGGAGTGAATACCAGACCTTTTCCTGAAGTTAACAAACCAGCCTCTACTGGCTTTAAATGAGTCTTTTGATGCTTCGTCCGTGGAAGTGCACGGGGTCTGCTCCAGCAAATCATCGTAAATCACTCACACCTTCTCGCATATGATGTCCAGTGTTAATGTATCTCCTTTAAGCTGCTTCTCTGTCACCCACACCATCAGTAAATTCTCCATCTTTTCATGGAGAGAGCTAAGGAGCTTAGAAATTATTGTAATGCCCTTAGCTGGCGTTATACCCTTTATCGACTCCTTCTGTTTAAGCACAGTGCATATCCTTGAAGTACTACGCCCGTATTGCCTCGCCAAGTCAGCCACTCGCACACCTTGCTCATATTTTTCTATGATTTCATGCTTTAATTCAATAGACATCATCCTCTTCTGAGCACTGACTTTTCCACTCGCTTTCTTTGGACCCATGGTTATAAAAAGAAATGTGATAAAGTATGTAAATGCACAAAAGATGCTTCGAAAACGAGGTAAACAAGCACACTGACTGAGGCATGGGAAACTATGAGACGCTTGAGTCGCAGTAAACTGGTGGGTTGTGTGCAGCTGGCCGATCCACGCGATTACTCGTATCTCAAATGTTGCTCATATTTCAAAGCAAAAAATCGCTCGCTCGAAGGCTCATATCTCATATGTTAGGGCACTTGTATCTCGAGGTACCACTGTATATTCATATACACAAAAAAATTAAGTTTATAATATAGAGTTAGGAGTATTCAGCTCTTTTAGAGAAAAAAATAGCAAGTTTAAGAAGACTATACAAATAATCACCTCAATGCTGAAGAATTAATCCTAAAGTTTATAATTTATTTATTTTTTTGTGTTAACATTTTTATTGAGATGTAAATTAATAGTTACCATTTGGAAGTGTACACTTCATTAAATTTTAGTACGTTCACTATGCTGCTTATTCTGAACATTTTATATCAATGGGGTTGTGCAATATGAGGCCTTTTGTGGCTGTTTTTTTCATTTAGCATACTATTTTCAGGGCTCATCCATGTTGTGACAATACATACCTTGTTATAACTAAATAATGTTTCATTGGATGAGTATACCAGCTTTTGTTTATTCTTCACTTGATGGACATTGGGTCTTTTCATCGTTGAGTTGCAAAAGTTCTTTATATATCATAGACACTAGACACTTATGATGTAAGACTGTCAAATATGTTCTTCCTTTCTGTGTGTTGTCCTTTATTTTCTTGTTAGTGTGGTCCTGCAGTAGATTTTTAAGGAATATTCATTGGCATTTAACCCCAATTTTTTAATACAATTTGATACATGGAATATTAAACACCTTGGTAG
Organism: Lasiurus cinereus; assembly: GCA_011751065.1. Taxonomy (NCBI): domain Eukaryota; kingdom Metazoa; phylum Chordata; class Mammalia; order Chiroptera; family Vespertilionidae; genus Lasiurus; species Lasiurus cinereus. The sequence continues at coordinate 34,895,366 of JAAGEH010000393.1, read as the reverse complement.
ATATTGTGATAGGCCACTGTCAGATCTTTCCTTTTCTTGGATTATATATATATAAGGGCCCAGCAAAGGAATTGAAGCCATAGAAATACAAGAATGAACAAAAAGGTTCATATTTCAGTACTGTAAAAATATCTCAGCATTCATGGTGATCTGTATACACCATATTAGAACACAGTTTCAGATTATCTTAAAATTTTATTGTTTCATTAGTCCATGACAATGAACTGATATAAATGTGGGTAGACTATATCACCTTGGTTATTCTATGAACCATAGGAGTCAACTTTCCATGTTATATAGCATAGATATATCTGTGCCTTTCTCAACCTAGAGATCCCAGTGTGAATAGGGTGAGAAAATGTCAGGGACCGCAAAAGATGAGATGAAGAGGAGAGAGGGAGACTTCTCCACTATTTAAGACTAGACCTGAGAACCCTCAGGAGAGAATTCTACTCTGTAACCACCTGAGAAGGGGCACTCCTTAGGACTTTGGGTGGAATGACTCAGGTGGTTACTTCAAACCAATGGGAGCTGCAAACATAAAGGGAGCTCCAGGTATTTTACCTCTATCTAACCAATTTTACAACAACTTTGTAAGGTAGAGTGCATTATTTCCATTTTACAGTGGAAAATATGACCATCAAAGAGGCCAGTGATTTGCCCAAGGCCAAACAGATAAAGGGTATGGTTGGGACCACATGCCATTTAAAGAGAACAAACCAATTCTGTCTTAGTGTTCCAGACTAGGTTTTAGGATATAGTCCAGTTAGAGAATAAATTATTGTCTATTATCTGATGTATCAGGGCAACCTAAGGTAAAAAACAATCACTTTGTCTTCATTGGTCCTCACAGGAAAAGAATTAATGATGCCTAGGTGCTCCTTCTCTGGCACTGAAGGCACTTACTTACAGTGCTTACTAAACTAGCAGGATGCTAGGTGATGTTTACAAGTTTGTCTTTCTTTCCCTGAGAGTACAGAGACCATATAGTCTTGTCTTCTTTGTGTTATCGGAATTTAACACAGTGACTAACACATATTAGCACTTTCTAAACATTTTAGCCAAATAATAATAGTAATAATAATAATAATAATAATAATAATAATAATAATAAACAATTGCATGGGTAAAAGATACATAAATAGTAAGAACTAATAGTTATGCAACTCTTACTATGTGCAAATATTATTCTAAGTACTTTTCATCTTTTTACTCATAGAAACCATATATCAATAAATAAGTACTACTAAGTATTTTCTTTGGACAGATGAGGAAATGGGTCTATAGTCCATGCTCTTAGCCAGTGTACTAAATGGCCTTTCCTCAAATATGAATCAAAAGCGATCATGGAATATTAATCAGCCATATAACAAAATGCAATCTTACCATTTGCAACAACATGGGTGGACATGGAGGGTATTATGCTAAGTAAAATAAATCAGACAGAAACAAACAAGGTGATTTCACTTATATGTGGGATCTGAGAAAACACAGTAAATGAACAAACAAAACAGAAACAGACTCATAGATTCAGGGAAAAAAACTAATGGTTGCCAGATATGAGGAGAGTTGGAGGAGCTGGTGAAAAAGGATTAAGAAGTCAAATTTGCAGTTACAAAGTAGTCATTTTATAAAGTACAGAGTAGGGAATATAGTCAACTAGGGGCACAGTGCACAAATTCATGCATCTTGAAAAGAACTGTGGGCCGCGAGGCTGCTGTGGGCAAAGGGGTGACTCTCGGCCCATCCTCCACACCCCATCTGGCCTCTCCCACCCTGGCCCCCAGTCCCTTGTCTGATAGCAGCCCTGCTCCCACCACCACTGTGCTGATGGTGTAGAGCTATTGGGGCCAATGATAGCAGCGGGTGTGAGCAGTGGCTGCTGCCCCAATTGCCCCTCAGGAGCAGGAGGAGATAGAGAAGCCCTGAGGAGTGATGGGGGCCGGCAGCTGCCACTCACACCCACTGATGGCATTGAGCAATTGGGGTCAGAGCCAGAACCATCAATAGTTGCAAGCGGTGATTCCAACGCTGTCAGTGGGTGGGAACAAGGCCAGCACACACAGCAGGTGTGAACCAATGCCGGGTGCTTGGGAGAAAAGAATTTTCAGTACCCACCAGGGGCTTGTCCTGATGACAGCATCAGTGCTCCGCCTTGATCTGGTGCCTCCACTTACCTGCTCCACCATCCTGCTGTGGCCAATGTCATAGTGACCAGTTGTTTGGTTGTTCTAGCATTTGATCTATTTGCATGTTAGCCTTTTATTATATAGAATAGTATGTATGATGCTAGGTAGGTATTAGACTTAAAGAGGATCACTTTGTAAATTATACAAAGGGCTAACCTCTATTCTGTACACCTGAAACTAATATTTAATGTCAACTGTAAAGGGGTAAACATTTTTATTTACCATTGCCATAAAATTGAGAGGACTTAGAAAGAGTCACCTCCCAGCCCATCCCCCAGATCCCCTTGCATCAGTGGTCCTTTGCAAATGCATATCCGATGGATGATGGTATGAAGAATGCTGAAGAACAGGTACTTAGCTTTTCTCTTTCCTTCCCTCCATGGGTGACTAGCACAGTCTGAGGAAAGGCGAGGGGCCCTGCAGACATCACCTGCGACACCAAGTTTCTGGGGCCAGCCCAGAAGCCAGAGTTTAGAGAGGTCAGACACCCAAAATGGTTAAAGAAGGGGTGGCTCAGGTGATTCAGCAGATGGACAGCACCCTAGCAACAGTGACCACACTTTTTAAGAGTACATACTCTGACTCTGAAACTGTACCTCCTATTTCAACTCACCTTGACACTGTGTGCTTGTTTGATATGCATGTAATAGGAAATGTAGACCAGTACTACTACTTAGCTAGGGCCAATGCTAACTGGGAAAAGGAGTTTAAAGTGGTCCAGGATTATTCCTGTTTTTAGGAGATAAGGAAAACACATGTTCAAGTGTGTTGTCCTAGTGATCTTCTGAGAACTGCCGAGTGAATCTGGATCTGAATTTCTTGAAGCAGGCACAGCTGATCCTCTTTCCAATCTGACACGCTGCTGATGACTGCAAGTAGGCTTATTTCTTTCTCTTGGCACCAAAAGTTGAGCCCAGACATATATTCATGAGTGTCCAGGTTCTCAACTCATCATTGGGATTATAAATCCAATGATTCACTATTACTTAGTTGCACATGCCAGTCACCTGGGGAGTTTAAAAATATAGATGCCTGCATCCCACCGTCATGCAGTCCAGTTCTGATGTCAGGGGATGAAGGTTGGGTAAAGAGATTTTTAAAAATTATTCTAATGTGCAGCCAAGGTTGAAATCAACTGCCCTAGATGGTGATTTATAAGCTACTCAGGCCCAAATTAGCATTTTTACTGTACCTAATCTATTGTCGAGCAGATTTCTATATCTTGCAAAAATAAAGTCTCAATAAATAATAATTCTTCTTTTCTTGTTAATCTTCACCTGAGGATATTTTTTCCATTAATTTTCAGAGACAGTGGAAGGAAAGGGGAAAGACAGAGAAAAACATTGAGGTGAGAGAGACACATCAACTGGTTGCCTCCTGCACATGCTCTGACCAGGTCTGGGGATCAAGCCTGCAACCATAGTATGTGACCTTGACTGTAATCAAATCCAAGATCCTTCATGATGGCCTACACTCTAACCATTGAGCGAACTCAGCAGGGCTCAATGAACACTAATTCTTATTTGCCATAACTGTGCATCACAAACCCACAAACTATAAGTTAATAAAGTTACAGAAATTTTTTAGTTAATTGAGAATAAATCTCAAATTGTCTTTTAAAAAATAAACTCTAATTGAGCCCTGTCTAGGTACATTATTGGATTAGAACATTGTCCTGATTCCACAAGGTTGCAAGTTCAGTCTCAGGGCATATACAAGAATCAAACAATGATCTTGCCAGGTGGCTCAGTTGGTTGGAGAATCGTCCTGTATACCAAAAAGGTTTCAGGTTTGATTCCTAGCCAGGGCATATGCCTAGGTTACTGGTTCAATCTCTATTCCTCGCACGTACGGAAGGCAACCATCAATGTTTCTCTTGCACATCAATGTTTCTCTCTTTCTCTCCCTTTCTTTCTCTCTCTAAAAAATCAATAAGTAAGAAAGTTAAATATCAAAAATACATTTCTTAAAAATGCCATATCAAATGAATAAAATCAATTCTTCCTTGGACAGTTAGGTATTTAGGATCCACTCCTTCCTTGGTCCTAATAAAGGCAGAGCCTGAGGCTCTAGAACCATTTCAGTGAGTAACACTGTCTCTCTTCTATATATCCATAGTAAGTAGTAGGAAGCTTACATATGAAAATTCAGGCTTTACTCAAAGGTGTTTTATTTGATTAAATCTTAGTTATGAATTTATTTTTTAACAATATGCTTATCTCTCATAATAAAAAGTCATGACTGATTAGATTAAAATAATGCTTTATCATAGCCTTTCACAGGAGACTCTCGCATATATCCTCTCTGTTTAAACTTCAGAGAAATTGTATAGATCATGTTTTGATTAATGGATTAATCTTTCTTGATATATGTATATATTGATTTTTAGAGGAAGAGGAAGGGAGAAGAGAGAAAGAGAAACGACCCACTAGATTCAGGGTTCTGGTTCAAGGTTCGGGTTCTGGAGAAGGCTGAACACAAATGAAAAGAGACTTAAAAAAGTATTAATTTGGGAAATGGGAGCCAGGCAGTAGTCCAACTCTAGTGGGAGGACGACTACTCGTTCTGCTTTACCATCCCTTTTATTAAGATTAAAATTATAGAATGCACTCATATCCCCTAGGCAAGAAATTCCAATAAAAGCCAATTAGTGAATTTAGGACTAACAGGTGGGGACTGCTTCAACTACCATCAATGTGAGAGCAGAACATTGATTGACTGCCTCCTGCACACCTCCTACTGGGAATCAAGCCTGCAACTTGGGCATGTGTCCTGACCAGGAATTGAACCAGAAACCATTTGGTGTACAAGATGCTCAACCAACTGAGCCACACTGGCCAGGGCACAGGCATAGATATATAGATGTCCCTGCTTTTTTCCCCCACTGACCCCCTCCATTCCACTCCCAACACCCTCAAGGCCTTCACTGCTCAATTGTCTGTGTCCATGGATTACACATATCTATATTTATAAAAGGGTGATATGCTAATTAGAACAGATAGAATGGACATCTTCAGGACGTTCTTCCAGACAAAGCCACTGTGGCGGGGCTGAGGCAGAGGCAGTTAGGGGCAATTAGGCTGGCAGGGGAGAGAAGTTAGTGGTGATCAGGCCAGCAGGGGAGAGTAGTTAGGGGTATCACACAGGGGAGTGGTTAGGAGCCAATGGTTCCAGATTGTGGTAGGGCCTAAATCAGCAGTCAGACATCCCCCGAGGGGTTCTGGATTGAAGATGGTACAGGTCGGTCTGAGGGACTACCTGCCCCATGCACAAATTTCATAGACCAGGCCTCTAGTATGCATATAAGTTATTTGGTTAATCTCTTCCCGCTCCCCTGCCTTCTCTCTTCCTTCTGAGATTTGTTCAATACTTTCATATCTCTGGATCTATTTTGTTCATCAGTTTATTTTGTTTCTTAGATTCCATATATAAGTGAGAACATAGGATACCTTTTTTTCTCTAACTGGCTTATTTTGTTTAGCATAATGCTCTCCAGATTCCTCCAGCTGTCTCAAACAGTAAAATATCCTTCTTTTTTAGAACTATATATTATTCCATTGTGTAAATATATTACACCTTTTCTATCCTCTCGTCTACTGATGGGCACTTGGACTATTTCCAGGTCTTAGCTCTTGTAAATAGCACTGCTATGAACATAAAAGTACATATATTCTCTCTGATTGGTGTTTCAGAATTCTTAGGACTTATTCCTAGAAGTGGCAGTTACATTTTTTATTTTTTGAGGAAACTCCATACTGTTTTTTGACTGCACCAATCTGCATTTCCACCCTTAAAGACTTTTGGAGAAACACCTTGAAGATGAAGGTGTTCCATTACCTAAGAAGGTAATGGATATGTTAGAACACATGGGAGATGGATGAGAAGGAAGAGAAGGTAGGCTGTGTGTGAAGGTGCTTGGTATACCTAAGACACTGGAAAAAGAATATTCTGACAGATTCAAACGATGAACCAGGCCATATCAGGCAAAGAGGCTAGAGGGAGACATACATTCTTGTCTGCTTCTCTGTGGAGGTTTGATCTGTTTACTCTCTTGATTATAAGTTCCTGACAGTATTAAGCATGTTTTATTGTAATATAAGTGCCTGCCATTAAGCCTTGGATTGCCAAGGCATTCATTTCAAAGTTATCCATCTTGAATAAATGTATTGCCAGCTGCATGGCACAGTTCTGGCTAAACAACTCACTAAGGAACCAAACTGCTCACTTTCACCTTTCTCTCTTAGAATGTCCTTGGTAACCAGATAACTATTTCACCGATCCCATTTTTCCCTTCCCACTAACAAAAAGTGAACCTGCAATAAATTAAGTACCCCAACCTTGACAGAGTTTTAGCTCTGGGCTCCCTCTCTTTCTACCTGTGACCTCATTGTGTGGTCCTTTGGGCACACTGTGTCCTTCACCTTCCTGAATTTGTGAGTAATAAGCTTTGGTTTTCAAAGACCCCTGATGGTTTTTTCTGAGGTGAGTTTTGTAATCCTGAGAACCACAAGGGCAGTCCAGCCAGAACTTTGGTTGGGGAAATGTTTGTGGGGGCCCACCACAAATGGTGAGGGTCCAAGTGAGTATCACAGGCATTCCTAGCTGACCACATCACTATTAATAGGCTGAAACCTACATGAAACACTGTTATAGACATCAACTCCTCTTCAATCTGTTTTGGCTCTATGGTAGAGGTCAAATATTTCCACAATAATTCTCTGTAATAAACCACCCAAAACTTAGTGGCTTGAAACACAATTATTTATTCTGTCTCATACATCTATGAGTTGGCTGGGAACTGGCTGACCTAGGCTGGACTTGGCTCTAAGCTGCAGGTTGGGCCCAGATTTATTCTACAAGTTTCTCATCTTCCCTTGGCCAGTAAGCCATCTGGGGTATTTTCATTCATCATCATGGCAAATTTACAAGTGGATAACCCCACCTACATATGCACATTGCAAGCCTCTGCATGAATCATGTCTGTTAATGTTCCATTGGTCCAAACTCAAAGGCCCAGGAAATATCCTCATCTGTAGAAGAAATACAAGGTGTTATGAGTTTGATGGCTAAAATCATGGATGTGGAGAGGAGTGAGAAATTTGGTCCAAAAAGTTAATCTGCCATATCCACCAAGGTAACGTTTTATTGATTATCTTAAGTTGTCCTGGTCATCCAATATCACCTTTGCTGTTTTCCTGTTAAGAGGTCAACATGACCTTTGTTGACCCAAACATTTTATCTGGTCCTTGTCCTCATTTTTGTATGAGTTATTCTCCTAAAGGAAGGTCAACAACAGTATTTCCTATACATTTACTTAGGGAAAACATCTGGAGAGTTGTTTTTGTTCTTCACATTTCATCTGGATGTTTGGCATTGTGTCAAAAGTATCACTCTGAAAAACTTTAAAAAGTGAATCTAGTTAGTCTGTTACTTCCTCTCCACTTTATAATAATACACAAGAGTCTCACTCAAATGCCACCCCTGGGATACATGCTAGGAATCATGTTATAGTGGAAAGAGTAGAATAAATCTCCTCTGATGCTCATTCACAGTAAATTTCCTTATAAACATAAACCAATTGGCCTACTTTATAAATAATCTCACACTTTGTTTTGCACATTACAGTGAGATTCTGATGTGCAGGAGATCTTTGACATTCTTTGATTTAAAAATCACACTGTCTACTCTGGCTAATGACCACTGGATCATGGCATGCAATCATGTGTCATTTTTATTGAGATACATATTTGAAAGTCATGTGTAACCATCTGGGTGCCACTGTTTTGTTCTCTAATTGCTGTCTCATATACTTTTCATAGGAAAAATTAAGTTTAATAGCAGTATTTTCAAATTTGGAAATTTTCCAGATGTCTTGGTTATAACCCATAGGAATGCTTGGAGTAAACAGTAGTAGTTCATATTCATTCCTCCTCAAGTCATGGGGTTTTCTACCTCCAATCCTTGATCCCAGTCTACATGACACTATGAAGCTTGGAAGGTCTGGATTGGGGATGGATATTTTTTGTTGTTGTTTCTGCTCATAATGTGTTTTAGGTAGAAAATTTTTTTTAAATTAAATATTTCATTTATTAACAAGATTTATCCCTTAATTTGCACAGTAGATCTTGAAAATTTTAACTTATAGACAGTATCTTTTTAAATAGCATAATTGGCTATAGAGATTAGTGGAAGATGAATTGGTCTTATTAGAGAACAAATTATCTTATAGGGGTTCATCTGGTTTTGAGAAAAGCTGTGACATAAACAAAAGAAAAGGAATATAGAAGGTGACCTTGGGAAAAAGCCAAGCATGAATAAAACCTGAAAACTTTGCTTATACTTGACGTTAAGCTATGGCTCTTATAATGCTTCCAGAGAATAATAAGCCTGAATCCTGATGCAACTCAATAAAACCTTAGTCTGTCTTTTAACAGCCCCAAGGCCATTCGAACACTGCATCTAAATTGATTGGCTAATCTACTCTGTTGCTTAGAAAAATAAATTTTCATTTTGCAGGCAGCCTTCCCTACTACCAAGCTCTTTTTCTGTTGCTCACACATAGTCTGTTTGCATTGCCTACAAATAATTGCCCTCAATGTCAAAGATGTCCCTCTCTCTACTTGTTGAAGCATTTTCTGAATATTTTAGGCCTACAAACCTCATCTGTCTAGCATATCTCAATGCCATGGACATAACCCTGCAAGGTACTTCCTACTGTAGATGGAGAAGACCTTTTCACTCTTACAGCCACAAAAAGCCAGGCCCAAGCCTGAACATATATACATAATTGCTCCCCAAAAAATGTACATTGATATCTATAATAAAAAAGGGTAATATGCTAATTAGACCAGATGTCTTCCGGATGTCCTTTCTGAGAAAGCCAGCATGGGAGGGAAGCCAGTCCCGGTCTTGGGTGCCAGGAGGCAGCCCAAAGGAAGGTGACCCAAGTTTCAGTGCCCATGGATGGCCTGAGGGAAGCCAGCCTGGGTGCCAGGTGCCCATGGGCAGCTGGAGGAGGTAAGCATCCCAGGTCTCGGGTGCCTGCTAGTAGCTGGAGGAGGGAAGCCAGGGTCCTGGCAGCCCGGGTCCCAGTACCAGAGGGAAGCCAGTGCCAGCAGCCAGGGGAAAGAAAGGCCTACTCTTGCACGAATTTTCTTGCATAGGGCCTCTAGTTACTATATAAGATCATTATTGTAATACTAGTGACCCAGAGCACAAAGTTCATGCACATTAAAAGGGAATTAAATAGAGGAAATAATTTAATATTGCTATTTGCCCTTTCTCTATAATAAAAGTGTCAGAGATGAAAGAAAATTAGTAAAATGTATATGAAAACCTTCCTCCTGTCAGAGTCTGGGGCACACCACAGGACCCAGAGTCAAGTCCCTGCCCACCAATATGCACCACAAAATCGCATGAGACCCAGACTCAGCCACCCCCTCCCATTGGGCTAAATCAAGACCTGGCCAGTTCCTTGTCAAGCCCTATTGGGAAGGGATGTAACTTCAGGTCCCTTGGCCCAGCTTTAGGATGGGAGGTGTGGTCTGAGGTCCCCCAGCCCAGACTGGGACAAGGGGCTTGCCTTGAGGTCCTCCATCAAGCCCCACCAGGTGGGGGACACAGCCTGAAATCCCCTGTTAAGCCCCTCTGGGTGGGGGGCGTGGCCTGAGGTTCTGTGTCAAGCCCTGCCAGGCAGGGGGGCACAGCCTTAGGTTCCAGGAGGGGGTGCAGCCTCAGGTTCCCCATCAAGCCTCACTGGGTGGGGGGCATGCCTCAGGCTCCCTGGCTTGGCAATGGGGCAGGAGGTGTGATCTGAAGCCCCCAGCCTGATGCCAGGTTGGGGGATACGGCCTGAGGTCCCCTGTCAAGCCTTGCCAAGTGGGGGGCATGGTATGAAGCCCCCTGTTAAGCCCCATGGGGGTGGTGGAGGGCATAGCCTCAAGTTCCTGCTGATTGCTCATGAAGGCTCCTTATGGGAATTTGGCCTCAGTTGTGGGTGCAGCCATCTTTGTGGAGTGATGGTCAATTAGCATATTCCCTCTTTATTAGATGGGATGATAGCCCAGCTGACTCTGATATTAACATGTAATAATAAAGTTACACAATTAGGGCTTACTAGAGGCTCAGTGCATGAATTCATGCATAGGTGGAGTCCCTCTGGGTAGGCTGCAGGGATCAGCCAAAACCTGCAGTCCAACATCACCTGCAGTTCCTACCTGCCACTCTTGCGCATCCCGGCCCCATTGTGCCTGCCAGAGGCTCACTCCTAATCATTCCTGATTAAGAGAGGCTCACCAGCCATTAGCCCTGTGTCTGGGGCTATTTATCCACTGACTCTGCCCTATGGGTCAAGGGTGACCACCGAGGGTGTTAGATCCAGGTTTGCTTATGTGTAAGAACAGGTAAGTGTGCTCCCTTGGGTGTTCATGTGGCAATACCAGAGAAGGCTGAGGACTAAAAGGGATTTATATGATGCAACTCAAGCACGGGGCTTTCAGGTTATCCCTGCTGCAGCCGGTCACTGCACCCACTCCTTCAGTGGAAAGGCAGGCAAAACATGTACCTGAAGCAGGGAAGCAGTTTTCCCTTAACAAGATGGCTGCAGCTAGCCATGCTTCTTTAATAGTCATAGCAAAGTAATTGTGATTGCTTTTATATTTTTTGTAACCATTACTTCCTTGCCATTAGCTATTATTTCTTACCAACACTTTGTGCTTTTCTTCTTTTTTTAAAAAAAATTATTTTTTTATTGATTTCATAGTGGAAGGGGGCCGGAGAGAAAGATAGAGATATCAATGATGAGAGAGAATCATCAATCAGCTGCATCCTGCACACCCTTACTGGGGATCAAGCTCACAAACTGGGCATGTGCCCTTGACCAGAATTGAACCTAGGACCCTTCAGTCTGCAGGCTGATGCCCTATCCACTGAGCTAAACAAGCTAGGGCACTTTGTGCTTTTCTAGGACATTATTTCAAACTTCCACTAACCTTTTTTTCGCTTTTAGCATGAGTTTGAAATTTGGTTGTATCATTGGTTAGGATTATGCATAATTTGGGAATAAATAGATCCTGAGTGGATGCCTGAGGTGATCTTTAAAAAGCATATGAGGATGTTAAGTAAACTTATTGTGGTCATCATGTCACAAGATGTATAGGTCAAACCATTCTGCTATACTTCGTAAATGTATAAAGTGATGTATGTCATTTATATCTCAATAAAACTGACATAATTTTATGACTTTTGATATGTCTATTTAGCTCCACAGAGGTCCTTTATTTCCCTGTAATTTCTCATTCTCATGTTCAGGTTAAGTGAAATGATCAGAGTCAAATTATAAACTAACAAGGGCTATTATTTTGACTTAACATGGGCTATTGTGACTACATAATGTAACCTATTATTATTATTATTGTTATTTAATGAGGTAAAAATTTTAAAAGTGTCATATTATAGCATTTTGCTAATCACTTTAGCTTTATTTTGTTATTCAAGAGTTATATCCAGTACACATATATGAAATTAGTACCAAATTAGTACCAATTAGTACCAATTGATTTTTGTTCAAGTTCATTAATTTTTTAAAAACAATTAAAAGGCTGTTAAGCCATATATAAGACAATAGATTATAAACAGAACTCCCAAGTATGGGATTGCTCACATATGTTCCAAGGAAAGAAAAATATTTATTTTTAAAATAAAAAAATTAAAATCAAATATCTGCTTCCTCCAAAATGCTTTACAAAACAATGTAGTAAGGACAAAAATAATAATGGGGAATAATAAATTCCACTTCAAATGACTTTTACCTTTGGTACAGGCCTGAATAGTTCAAATTAAGCAAAGATTAAAATGCAAATAGTGCTTTTAGTGCTGGCTGGATTTCCAGAGTCTTTGAAATGTTTAGAAAACAGTCTACACATTTCATTTCCTTTTTATTTGGACAGCACATTGTTGCCGCATTTCTTTGATTTGCACATCTGGAATCACTAAAACATACAGCTGGGAAGAGCTGCCAATGATACTTTGTTTTCTTGACTAAGAATTAGAACCTTGGCCTGACCAAAGGGTAAATTATATGGATGAGTTAATGATGAAATCCTGAGGAGTAATAATAAGATGAAGATGTGGGTACTGGTGACCATGGGCTCTAGAAATCAGTTTGTCACTATCTCTCTCTGAGTTTTATGAGATGCTGTTGATACCACACTGCCTTTGTTGACCCCCGAGTCTCATGTCCGCTTACACACACAGAATAAATCATGGCCCTCCCTCTCTGTGCTGCTCAGAGCTTTAGCCACACATGCAGGAGGTGAGAGAGAAGAGCTTGGCCCAATCTCCTACCAGCAATTCACCACAAGTGCAGGGATGGGATGCACAAATCAACAGCAAAGGGCCATCAAGGAATCACCTTGGGTGGCTGGGGAAAATAGCAGGCCAGCAGGTGGAGACTTGACAAATCCAGTGAATTAGAAACAGTCCAAGGAAGCAAAGAGGAGAATGCTATGGCAATAATTTTGTTCTGATATCTCTAAACTTCCCTTTAAAATAAATGAACAGCTCATGCAAAGATATTCTGATGAATATAGGAAGTTAAATTGCTCAAATAGACTTCTTTTTTTTGTCATTTAAGAAAAGGGAATGTAAATTGGTGTATTTGGAAAAATTATTGGCAGTGCTTATTAAAATTAAACATAAGTACAACCCAACAATTTTTTTTTCCTGGCAACATAGAAATGAGTACTTTAGTTCCATACAGATGAATGCACAAGAGTGTTAATACCAGTTTAATCCATAAGCTTCAGACTATAAATAACCCAAACATCCATCAGCAATAGAAAAGTCAATTAATTGTGGTCCAATCATAAAATGAAATATTAAAAGCAACAACAACAACAAAAACCAGAATACTGTTACATACAACATGGCTGGATCTCATAGTAATGATGTTAAGTAAAGGAAGTCAAATGCAAAAAGAGTACCATAGCCTCCCACATATTCACTGTTTCTCTCTGTGTGTTTTCAAGTACCCACATTGTCAGTTACCCATAACCATGATCTGAAAATATTAAGTAGAAAATTACAGAAATAAACAATCTATAGTTTTAAATTACTCATTGTTCAGAGCAATGTGATGCAATCTCATATCTTCTCCTGACCTTCCCCCACTATCCCTATCCACCCAGAATGTGAGTCATCCCTTTGTCTTGCATATCCATGCTGCATTCCCTCTCCACTCCTGAGTCACTTAATAGCCATTTTGCTTATCAGACCCACTGCAGAAGCATTGCAGTGCTTGTGTTTACATGACTCTTATACCCTCATTTCACTTAATAATGGCCCCAAAATGGTGTTGCTGGTATTTGCATATGCCAAAGAGGAGCTGTAAACTTTATCATAGGTATATATATATATATAGGAAAAAACATAGCATATATAGAGTTCAATGCTATCCACAGTTTTAGGCATTCACTGAATATATTAGAATGTATCCTTTGTGGATAAGGGTGGGGGATGCTCAGTACAACTATATGATTCCATTTATATGAAATTCAAAAGTAACCTAAACCAATCTACTGTGATTAAAGGTGGAATCAGTGGTCTTTTTGGAGTGGGAGTTCTGACTTAGGGAGCATTGTAGGGTTCTTGAAGTGTTTAATATCTTAATCTTGGTGTGGCTTATACAGAAATATACATATGTTTGTTAGAATTCTTCAGGTTATATACCAGATTTGTGTCCTTTACTGTAAGGTATATCTCAAGCAGAATGAAAAAAAATCATAGTGGTGAATCCAATCCTATATAATAAAGAGGTAATATGCAAATTAACCCTCATGCCCTCACAAGAGGGCTGCCTATGACCAAGCTGGCAGGGGGATTAGTGAGAAACAATCAAATGGTTGAATAAGCAGGCTGCGTGGGGGCAACCAGGCTGTCAAAGTTGGGGGAGACTAGGCCAGCAAGGGCTGCAGTTAAGGGCAATCAGGCTGGCATGCAGAGGCAGTGAGGGGCAATCAAGCCAGCAGGGGGGCAGTTAGGGGCAACCAGGCAGGCAGGCAGATGAGCGATTAGGAGTCAGCAGTCTTAGATTGTGAGAGGGATGTCTGACTGCTGGTTTAGGCAGGGATCAGGCCTAAATTGACAGTCAGTCATCTTCCGAGGGGTTCTGGATTGGAGAGAATGCTGGTTGGGCTGAGGGCCCTCCTCACCCCCCAGTGCAAAAATTTCGTGCACTGGGCCTTTAGTAATACATAATTAAAGTGTGAAATTACTATTGATATTAACACATTATGCCACTATCTTATTTGAACAAAATTCTGCTGTGAGAGGAATTCTTAAATTAATTATATAAACATTTCTGGACCAAAACAACCAAATGAGTGAAGTCACTTGGAGGCCAGTGTTCCTGTTACACTGATGTCACTCTCTAATTGTTGAATACCCTTTTTAGTATACAGAAGAGGTCAGATGTTTGCTTTTTTGAAAGTGTCCTAAGTTTTATTACATATACAAATAATTTAAAAGCACTTTAGATGGTACAGAGGATTTGCAATGTGACTAATAACATTAGTGTTGTTTTTAAAGGCATGCTTAACTTAAAAATTAGAGTAATTATTTTGTCTGACTCCAAAAGTTTTCTTAAGAAAATAAGGTTTCTAAAATGAAAACAAAAAAAAAGGTTTCTAAAACGTGCAGAAATATGTTAGCATCAAAGATAAGAGGTTCATGCAAAACTTCACATGTTTGCACAATCAGAAAGAACTTGGCTCTTGGAATTCAAACACGTCCAAATCCAAAAAACGAAGTAACTTCATATTTAATTCAATAAATCTGACAAGAATTAACCATTGTATGCCCTTATTCTCAGGAGGTATCACCACCTTAATTTACTTTAAGGTAGCGAAATAACCAAGGGAGATTCATCTTTATTCCAGAAAAGAGCTCATCTCTGTTTCAAAAAGATAAATGCCTCCTCTTTGCCTTCAAGAGGGCTTGGATGTATAGAAGTGACATATGTAAGTCACCTTTCTTGAATTTTCAAATCATCTATTTTATTTAACCAAGTCAATATACATATATTCTCTAGTTTCACATATTTCATGATTATCTTGCCATTCTCACTTTCCTATTTAAAAAGTATGCGAGCCAATACATAAGGTTGCTCATTTTACTACCTCCTTGCAGGGTGATAATAAAAGAGGTGTTTGATGTTTCTCAGTCTCCATTTCCTAGTTTGTGAACTGATAGTGATATAATGCCACCTTGCCAGTGTTGAGGAGTGTTTAAGGAGCATTCTTGGCTAATGAGAAGGGAAAGGCCTCCTCTTTCCCAGGCCTACCTTCATTCATCTTCCCCTTTCACAAACATTCAGGGGAAACTCCAAGATGGGCCTGGGAGGATTTTCTACAAGTTCTTTTAGTTTCTGCTCTACATAATATTAGGTATATTCACATATTTCCCACATTGGATTCTCAGTCATTTTTCAGTTAGGAAGCTTCTTTCTGAGAATTATATATATACTAGAGTCCTGGTGCATGAAATTTGTGCAGGGGTGTGTGTCCTTCAGCCCAGCCTGCTCCCTCTCCAATCTTGGACCCCTTGAGTGTGGGAAACTTATTGTGCTTGATAGTCATTTTGTAGTAAGCTCCAGCCACATTAGCACTAACCTCGGGCTAGGTTTCTATTACCCCAAACCCTATCTCTTTCCATATCTCCTGTAAGCCAGGCGTTTCGCCTCAGGGCTAGGAATTTTAGCTAACTTCCTCATTCCTCCTTCTCCCTATAAATACCCCGAATTCCTCATGAATAAATGAGACTTGATCAGAACTTTGTCTTGTCTCCATTCCTGTGTCTATTGTCCCTTTCATCCCCACTCCCCCTCAAGGGTCCTCATTGACTTAACCCGCAGGTTGGGACAAGTGGCGCCCAACGTGGCTCGAGAATGGGGGATCCAGTGAGGGACGCTGTCTGGAGAGCCGGCACAAAAAGGAGAAGACAGAGGATAAGTTGACGCGGGAACCTGCTGCGTTTTCTACACCTTGGTGAGTAGACAGCGATTATGGGTCAAGAAATGAGTCAGCATGAGATTATGGATCAAGAAATGAGTCAGCATGAAATGTTTGTTAATGGACTTAGAAAAGCTTTAAAGGCACGAGGAGTAAAGATTAAAATTAAGCAGTTATGTGATTTTTTTTATTATATTCAAGATATTTGTCCTTGGCTCCCTATTGAAGGAACTATTGATAGTAAAAGATGGAAAAGGGTTGGAGATGCCCTTAGGGATTTTTATGAAAGATTTGGGCCTGAAAAGGTTCCTATAAATGCCTTTTCATACTGGAATTTAATTGATGAGGTCATATCACAAAGGCATCGGGATCCTGTAGTTGCTAATGTAATTGAAAAGGGAGAAAAAAATCATTCAAATAGATAAAGAGAAAGGATTTAAAAGAACAGCAGAAATTAGATCAAAAAGAAAAAAGTATTGAGAAAGAAAGTGAGGATCTCATGTCTTTTGATAGCAATGTTGAGGAAGAAAGAGGGGCGACCCAAGGAACTGAAAAGAAAAAACTTGAAAATAGAGAGCCATCCAGGGGCCAGATGAGCCTTTTTGCAGATTTTGTTCATCATTTAATTACTGCAGCCAGCAGAATTTTTGGTAATGCTGAGGCAGGCATGGAATTTGTCAAACAATTGGCCTTTGAAAACGCTAATGCTGCTTGCCAACCCCTATATTTGTCATTAAGAAGAAGTCAGGTAGATGGCATTTGTTACAAGACTTAAGGGCAGTAAATAAAACAATGGTGCTAATGGGAGCCCTACAGCCTGGACTCCCCTCTCCTGTTGCTATACCTTTAGGGCATTTTAAAGTAATCATAGACTTAAAAGATTGCTTTTTTACCTTTCCTCTACACCCTGAGGACCAAAAGCACTTTGCCTTCAGCCTACCCGCTATCAATTTTAGAGCTCCTATGAAAAGGCTTCAATGGCGTGTTCTCCCACAAGGTATAGCTAATAGTCCCACCTTATGTCAATCTTTTGTAGCTCTTGCAATACAAGCAGTAAGAGATCATTGGCCAGAAATGTATATTATTCATTACATGGATATTTTAATAGCTGGGAAGGATGGTGGTGAGGTCTTGAGATGTTATAATGAGTTAAAAAATGCTTTACAAGATAAAGGATTAGAGATTGTCCCTGATAAAGTCCAATTAACAGATCAATATACATATCTTGGCTTTCAAATGAAAGGACCTCAGGTCTCCTCTCAGAAGTTAGAATTAAGATTAGACAAGCTCAAAACTTTAAACGATTTTCAAAAACTCCTCGGAGATATCAACTGGTTCATGTCCTATCTAAAGCTTAGTAAAAGTGATTTAAAACCTCTTTACGATATTCTACACGGGGATGCTAATCCTACATCTCCCAGTGAGCTGACAACGGAAGGAAGACAAGCCATATGTATAGTAGAACAAGCCATTCGGTCACAAAACTGTTACATTTATAGACTATGATAAACCTTTGAAATTCATCATTTGCAAAACAGCTCTTTCACCAACCGCTGTTTTTTGGCAAACAGTCCCCCTAATGTGGGCTCATCTGCCTGCTACTCCTAAAAAGGTCATTGGGCCATATTATCAAGCAGTATCTGATCTTATAATCCTAGGCAGGGAACAAGGGAAAAGATATTTTGGTAAAGAACCAGATTTTATCATACAGCCTTATATCAAAGAACAAGTTAATTGGCTCATGCAGACTACTGAATTCTGGCCTATTGCCTTAGCTTCTTATACTGGCATCCTAGATAATCATTATCCACCAGACAAACTTATTGATTTTGCTAATAAACATGAATTAGTATACCCTAAAATCACCACATTTACCCCTTTAAATAATGCCCTATTGGTGTTTACTGATGGCTCTTCTATAGGTATAGCTGCTTATACTTACCAGGACATGGTGGTACAATTTACCACAAACAGCTCCTCCGCCAAATTAACAAAATTACATGCTGTTATTGCAGTCCTATCAGCATTTCCTAATCAGTCTCTTAACAACTACACAGATAGCGCTTACATCGAACACTCTATACCCTTATTAGAAACTGCTGGCCAAATTAAGGGCGTCCGTCTCTAATACTGGATACTTATTTAGACAGCTACAGGTACTTATCACAAAAAGAACACACCCCTTTTTTATAGGGCATTTACGTGCTCACTCTGGGCTTCCTGGTCCTCTAGCAGAAGAAAATCAGAAAGCAGATCTGGCCATTCGCCCACAAGCTCATATTTCTGCATTACCTGCTATCAATGCTGATGACTCTTCCCTAAAAATTGCTCAAGCACAGAAAAGTCATCAGTTACACCATCTCAATAAACAGACTCTCCGGCTTATGCATAATATTACTAGGGAATAAGCCAGACAAATTGTCAAAGATTGCCCATCTTGTGTCATACATCTCCCAGTATTACATCTTGGAGTCAACCATAGGGGGTTAGTACCTAATGCATTATGGCAAATGGATGTTACCCATATCTCTGAATTTGGTAACCTCAACTATGTACATGTAAGTATAGATACTTTTAGCGGTTTTATTCATGCTTCCCTCCAAACTGTGAAGCCACTAAACATGTAATTAGCCATATGTTAACTGCCTTCGCAGTCTTAGGATGTCCACAGCAATTAAAAACTGATAATGGCCCAGGCTATACCAGCTCAGCCTTTTCTCAATTCTGTAAGTGCCTCAATATCCATCATACAACAGGTATTCCTTATAATTCCCAAGGTCAAGGAATCTTTGAAAGGGCACATCTCTCTTTAAAACTCACAATAGATAAAATAAAAAAGGGGGAATGGTAGCCCATGAGGGGGTCACCCAGAAATATATTATCTCATTCCTTATTTATTCTCAATTTTTTAAATTTGGATGCAAATGAACAATCAGCCGTGCTCGCTTTTGGCATACAGAAACTCAGAGACAATTTGCTTCAGTACTATGGAAGGATCTTTTGACTAACTGCTGGCATGGCCCAGATCCAGTTCTTATCTGGGGCCGAGGATCAGTATGCATTTACTCTAAGGAAATGAAATCTGCAAGGTGGCTACAGAATGCTTGGTTAAACAGATCAGTCAAACGCAAGAAGTTGAAGATAACTCCAGGGATGAAAACTCGCCCTGAGAATATTTCCCCTATTAGTAGTATTAGGGGTTTCTGGAGCTTTAGCTACAGGAATAGCAGGATTAGGAGTTGCCGTTCATTCATATACTAAACTCTCTAATCAACTGATTGATGATGTTCAGGCCTTATTCAGTACTATTAATGATATTCAAGATCAGATAGACTCCTTAGCGGAGGTAGTCCTCCAGAATAGAAGAGGATTAGATTTATTGACAGCAGAACAGGGAGGGATCTGTTTGGCTCTACAGGAACACTGCTGCTTTTATGCAAATAAATGGGGCATTGTTCGTGATAAGATAAAGAAGCTACAAGAAACCTAATAAAAAGAAGAAGAGAACTATTTGACAACCCCTTGTGGAGCAGGCTAAATGGAATATTACCCTACCTCCTTCCCTTATTAGGACCTCTGCTTGGCTTACTAATAATCCTATCTCTAGGACCTTTTCTTTTTAATAAATTGATGGCTTGGCTTTTATTAAGCAACAAGTGGATGCCATTAAGATGCAATCTATACAGGTCCCTTATCATAAACTTGAGATGGCCAAAAGGGAAAGTTGCAAACTCCTTGAAAAGGAGAAATACGATAACATTCTATAGAGTAATTGAGGTAATTACTCTAATATTCAAGGAATACGATGATGACATTCAATAGAGTAATTGAGGAAATACTCTAATAGCAAACTTTCCACCTTGGTGTGCTGGGCTGGTTAGTCAGAGATGGGCAACTGGAACTTATACGTGATACTGACTACCGCCTAAGCCAGGAACTGGGCCTTATGCTGCCCTGCTTTCCAATGATGGGTAAGGTGGGTTGGTACCATATGGTAGTTCCTGACCTAAGAAAGGCACAGTCCCTTCAAGGATATTCGGCTTTCAAAGTTTAAAGAAAAGGGGGACCTGTGGGAAACTTGTTGTGCTTGACAGCCATTTTGTAGTAAGCTCCAGCCACATTAGCACTAACCTCGGGCTAGGTTTCTATTACCCCAAATCCTATCTCTTTCCCTATCTCTTTCCCGTAAGCCAGGCGTTTAGCCTTAGGGCTAAGAATTTTAGCTAACTTCCTCATTCCTCCTTCTCCCTATAAATACCCCAAATTCCTCATGAATAAATGACACTTGATCAGAACTTTGTCTTGTCTCCATTCCTTGTGTCTCTTGTCCCTTTCATCCCCACTCCCCCTCTAGGGTCCTCGTTGACTTAACCCACAGGTTGGGACACTTGAGGGATGTCTGACTGCCCGTTTAGGCCCAATCCAAGTAGGACATCCTTCTCATAATCCAGGACTGCTGGCTCCCAACTGCTCGCTTGCCTGCTTTCCTGATTGCCCCTAACTGCTTCTGCTTGCCAGCCTGATCACACCCTAACCACTCCTCTGACAGCCTGAATGATGCCTAACTGCCCCCTGCCAGCCTTTTTGCCCCTAACTGCCCTTCCTTGCGAGCCTGGTCAACCCTAACTGTCCTCCCCTTCAGACCTGGTCAGGCTCAACTTCCCTCCCCTGCTGGTCTGATCACCCATGACTGCCCTCTCTTGCAGGCCTGGTCCTGGCCAAGTGCCCTCTCCTGCTGGCCATCTGGTGGTGGCCATCTTGTGTCCACATGGGGACAGAAGCTTTTGATCACATGGGGCAGTCATCTTGTGTGTTGGAGTGATGGTCAATCTGCATATTACTCTTTTATTAGGTAGGATAGAGGCCTAGTACTCAGGTGAGGGCCAGCTGGTTTGCCCTTAAGGGTGTCCTGGATCAGGATCAGGGTGGGGTGGCCTGGGCAAGGGGCCTGTGGTGGTTTGCAGACCAGTCATGTCCCCTCCCCAACTCCACCCCCACCCCTTCCAGTGACCCAAGCAGAGGCTCTGGTATCTAGGATTTATTTATCTTCTACAATTGAAACTTTGTAGCCTGGTAGCCTGGAGTGGAGCCAAGCCTTCTGCTTGCACAGCCATTGAAATTTTGTTGCCTTAACTGGAGGCCTGGGTTGGTCAGGGTTTGCCTTCATTGCTAGGGGTAACCCAAGCCTCACTTCTGCTCTCTCTGTGGCCGGTAGCCATCTTGGTTGGGTTAATTTGCATACTTGCTCTGATTGGCTGGTAGGCATGGCTTGTGGGTATAGTGGAGGTATGGTCAACTTGCATATTACTTTTTTATTAGATAGAATAATTAAAGCAGTGATGTGTAGATAAAACTGATACAGTTACCTTGTCATTTTTCTGGGGACAAGATGACTGACCTTCCTATTTTATGCTTGAGTGATTGATGATGATGACATCCATCCCATCTCATTTCTTATATGGGGACCTGAGATGAGATGTCCTATCTTTCCTAATAGAAGTATCACACAATATCAGCATGTATCAGTTCTCATGGCAGAGCAAGGTGCTTTGATGAACATCTCATGCTTTCATTCTCTCTTTTTAAGGTAACTTATAAAGCATTTCTATTGATGGAGACTAGAAGGATGTAGTGCTCATAAAGATGTAATGCATTTTTATTCTTGGCTGTTTTGCTCATTTCTATTAAAGCAAGGATTTAATTTCCTAGGCATAAATTCATTCAGGTTATTGACTCAGAGACCATAATTTATGAGGATTATTCTGGCTACTAATAGAAACTTGCCTTATTGTTGAGTTTACTACTTTCTAAATCTATGATCTTTCCTTGAATTAGCTTCTTAAACAGAGCAGAGAAGTTTGTTCCATTATTTCTTCTAAATTAGCATTATCCATGAACTTAAATGTGTTCAAATTCACCTCAGATTTTTGCAACCAAGGGTGACACTCCTGGCCACCATAAACATCAAACCAAAGGACATATAATATACAATTCTGAAGTATGCTATCTGCCTTCCCATGAGAACAATACATTTCATGGGAATTTTAGTTAGTTTTATTAAAATGCACACACATAATTACTAAACCTGAGGTTAATACTGTAGTCTTTTTTAGGCTCAAAGCAGTAGTCCTCTATGACAGTCAGTATCCCTTGAAGTGATGCCATTTTTGTTTGTTTCTTTGACTTTTGTTTTTAAAGACAAATGCAATAAATAGAATTCTAGGGCTCTCAGTTAAACCAGTAGAACAAACAACTGCAGGCATTGGTTTACATACAGCGACAAGTTAAAGGGAGCAAACACAGCAGTATTGGTAACAATAAAGTAAGCCAACTCATGCTTCAAAAGTAACAACTGAGCAATGTGACTTTTCTGGCAGTACTTATTCCTGGGCAGAGTTTAGACATTGTATGAGATGTATCCAATAAATCACAAGGTACATTTTTAGTTTTGCATATTCATTCCTTAGCCATTACTAATTCTTCTTGTATGAACCCATAAATCAAGAGCCATGACTCAAGTTAAAGAACTTTCCATTTGTTTATTGTGATATTCATCACTGCTATGGTTATCTGTACCGAGTTTTCATCTTGACTTCCCTGATCAAGGGACACTTGTGGGACTGCCCAGTTGCTTCTATCAGTGGATGTCAAAGAGTGAGTGCCTTGTGGTACTATAACAAAGGCTTCCTCATGGGTTCTCTCGATTCTTTCACATGGGGTTGGATTCTTTTCAAAGGAAGTGGACAAGGTTGCCAAGATTTATTTCAGTTGGATGTCCTCAGGGTAATTAGGATATACTTTAGTCACTAATGAGACATTTAGAGGTATGCAGAAACTTAAAAATAAACTTGAATTACCTTTCTACTTTACATGCTTCACATTTCTTGGCTTCCAAAGGGCTCAAAGATTGAACCTATCTTTCTCCATTCAATAGTCTAAATATCTAGATGTGAAGTATAAAAATCAATTGCTTTGACATTTTCAGCATTCAAAATACCAATGAATACCACTGAATATTCTGTCATGATAATAGAAACTTTTGATGTACTATTACATATTGCTTCACAAATTTTTTTTTACTCTTTTTAAATATGATTTATTTAAAGTTAGTTTAGGATGTATATGGACAAATTATAATTAGCATTTTATTTTTGTTAATAAAACAGTTGGTTGCTTCCAAAACAAACTGTATAATCTAGTCTCTAATGATAGACAATGTTCAAGCATGTGGTTTGTTCTGTAGAAATATATACTGAGAACCCACATTTAATCTCCACATGCAGTCTTCCCCACAAATTACTGTAATACATGCTCATTCTCCTCCAGACTTCTGCAGAGGTTGATTTGCTTTTCACCAAAGAAATATCTTGCATTTCAGATTTTAAATAATGCAAAAGAGCAGAGGAGCATAATGATTCTAGAGATGGTATGTTGTAACTTTAGCCTAGGGAAGTAATAGCCATTATCAGAAATAATAGGATTATGAGAACAAAATTAGAAAAAGATTGACAGAAAACCTTGGGACTTGTTATCCCTCTGAGTTATATTTCAACTAAAGACTCAAGAGACATTTTGAGAAACTGTTCCCAAATGGATGCTCTTCTAGAAATTCAGCTCAGATGGAACTATAGAGACTTTTTGAAAGCCCCATGCTAGGAACCCTTGTAAAGGGCAGTGCCCTGAGAAGTTCCTCTTAATTTGTCTTATATGGTCAAGAGGTTGTGAGACATGTGTTATGGCTGGTATGGAATCCAAAGGTGCCTAGTTAATTAGGCCAAACACAAATTCTAATTCCTTTGCCCTAATCTAATAAAAGGTGTATCCAATAATGTCCATGCTTCTCCTTTAGAAGTAGTTAACTTCAAAAAGAAGACCTCTCAGGGAGATTTCCTGAATTAATGACACATATTCTTTCAAATTCACATTCAGTAGAAGTCAGAGCTTCAAACATTACTGATTAATAGCATTATGTTAAACTAGAGGCTTGGTGCATGAAAATCTTGCACTGTGTTGGTGGGGGGGGGTCTTTCAGCCCCTCCTGCACCCTCTTGCAGTCTAGGACCCCTCTCTTCTTACTGAATGCCTGCTCACTGTTCCTTAGTGCTGCTGTGGAGGTGGAAAAGGCTCCCACTACCACCACTGTGCTCGCCAGCTGTGAGTCTGGCTTCTGGCTGAGAGGCACCTCCCCTATGGGAGTGCACTGACTACCAGGGGGCAGCTCCTGCATTGAGCAACTGCCCCCTGCTGGTCATTGCAAATCATAGTGACCAGTCTTTCTGGTTGTTCTGCTGTAACCATTGCTTAGGCTTTTATTATATAGATAAGTCTGAGATACCTGTTTAAATCTCACCAAAATGAGTTAGCTCATGCAAAGAGTAGCATAGAACCAAAAAGTATTGGTCTTCTTCCTTTTCTCCTAGCAAGCACATGGGAAAGATGTAAGCATTGCTATTAAAATTAGCTTGTGCATATAAAAGCACATCATTGAATATATAAGTATAGAATTTTAAGATAGTATTATTCTGCTAGTTTATTTTTTGTGCCCCACTGGACTAAAAAAATAAAAGCAATTGTTTAACAGATTTTACCTGGGCTCTTCCATGAAATTACTGATCAATTTCATCAATATTATTCAGGCAAAATTTATTCAGATTGAAATCCATGGTAATAATCTGATGTATATACAAAATTTACATACAGAATTGTTCATCAGTATTTTATGTATTTATAACTTTTAAAATTAGAAACACTTTAATGTGAGAGATGCAAAATAAAATGACAATGAAGTATCACCTCATACCTGTCAGAATGGCTGTCATCAACAAATCAACAAATGTTGGCAAGCATGTGGAGAAAACTGAACCCTAGTTCACTGCTGGTGGGAATGCAGACTGGTGCTGCCATTTGGAAAACAGTATGGAGTTTCCTCAAAAAATTAAATATGAAACTGCCATTTGACCTAGTGATCACACTTCTAATATATATATTAGGAATATATCCTAAGAAACCAAAAACCAAAAACCAAAACCAAAACAAAACAACAAAAAAAAAAAACAGTCAGAAGGAGAATGTATGCACCCCTATGTTTATAGCAGCACGATTTAATAGTTAAAATCTGGAAACAGCCCTAGTGCCCCTCAGTAGATGAGTGAAAAAAAGCTGTGATACATTTACACCATGAAATACTAGGCAGCAGTAAATAAGAAGGATCTCTAATCCTTTGAGACAACAGGGAGAGACCCGGAGAGTATTATGCCAAGCAAAATAAGCCAGCCAGAGAAAGACAAGTATCACATGATCTCACTCACATGTGTAATCTAATGAACAAAATAAAATGATGAACCAAACAGATCCAGAAACATAGAAACATGGAATAGACTGAAATCTCAGAAGGAAAGTGGGAATGGGTGGGTGGATGGGAAGAGATCAACCAAAGAACGTACATGCATATATGCATAACCTAGGACCCTTCAGTCTGCAGGCTGACTCTCTAACCACTGATAAAACAAGCCAGGGCTTCACTGCCATATTTTAAGCAACCTAGAAAATACAGATTTTCTAAGGGTGGTCACAACACTCTCTACCAGGAAATATTGTAGATATTCAGAGTAAATGAGAAATCCTAGATACCCTTTTTGTAGTTTAAATTAAACTGTTTTTATTGATTTTTGAGAGACAGGAAGGGAGAGAGAGAGAAACATTTATTAGTTGCTTCCCATATGCACCCCAACTGGGGATCAAATCCAAAACCTGGGTATGTGTTGCGATTGGAAATTGAACCAGTTACCCTTCAGAATCAGTGATCTTTCAGTGCATAGGATGATGCTCAACCAACTGAGCCACACCAGTCAGGGCCTTAGAGACCCTTTTTGAAATACCATATCTGATCAAACATTGACATCTAATATTTGTTCATTCTATATTCTTGTCATTTTTGTTATCTTCAAAAAAACATAGAAAAAGCATGACGATAGAGATTGAGTTGATAATCTCTAAGTGTCAATAGAACATGGCACCTGTCGATTGATTGTTTGCATCTTCTGCAGGCATGCCTATAGATGTAGGTCTGGCCCTAACTGCTTGGCCTGGAGCTATGATTTTTAAGGACAGTATTAAGTATGACTGAAGAAATTTTCTGATTAAAGAGATTCTGTTCCATTATCTAAGGAGACAGCATATTATAGACTAAATAAATAATAAAATTAAAAAGGATATTTTTAAAAGCTGTCTTCAAACCTACTAGATAATTGACAGCTATATTTGGGAAAGCTATTTACCTACAAAATGTAATGTCCTTGTTATTCTATAACATGTATAACATTAGCTACATACTCCATCCCCAAGGCAACCTCTGTCCCCAGCATTCTTTTTATTTTTTAATATATTTTATTGATTTTTCACAGAGAGGAAGGGAGACAGAGAGTTAGAAACATCGATGAGAGAGAGACATTGATCAGCCGAGTCCTGTATGCCCCCCTACAGGGGATGTGCCCACAACCAGGATCCATGCCCCAACCGGAATTGAACCTGGGATCTTTCAGTCCGAAGGCCAACGCTTTCTCCACTGAACCAAACCGGTCTCGGCTGTCCCCAGCATTCTTGATTTCTGTTATTCAAGTCCACTTTTTCTTTAGTCCATAGCAGTTACGAGCTTATAACATAGTATAGAAAGTATTTATTTATTATGTGTTTTATAGTCTCCTCCTACTAGAATAGAAAGCTCATGGAGATAGTGCTAAGCTCTGTTTGGTTCATTAATTTACCCCCAGCACCTAGAGCAGTATCTACCTCATAGAAGTACTCATTACATTCCCTTAAGTGAATGCCTTATGTACAACATGCTCAAGTCAGACATTGTAGAAACGTATAGATATACATCATTTTTTATAACAGAGCTGATAGAATGAATTCTGTAATGTGACCTCCTTCAGTAAGATTGCCAATACAACACACTCTCAAGAAAGATTGCATAATTCTCTTTCCAAATTCTAGGGCTCCTAATTCTGGTGCTCTGTATTTCTCTTCTCTCTGAGGTGACCTTGAGCATTGAAGATCAAAGAAAACCTCCTTAAATTACCACCTACTTAAAAGTGTGTTGTGTTTTACACCAATGTCTCCCTAGAACTTTGTAGATTTTACAAAATGTTTAGGAAAGTGATTTCTTTCTTTGAGGCAATCAAAAGACTACTTTTTATGAACAGTGAAATAATTTGTATTTGCCAAGATTCTTGAGATACTAAATTGTGTTTTGCCTTTAGTGCTGACAGGGAAAGAAAACAAATGGGCATCCATTCGTGCATTTTTCTAATTTTTAAAAAAGAGTCCAGCTCTTGCCCCACCTTTCTTCAAGTGCACTCTCAAAATGTAAAATCTTTCAAACAATTTTTCCCCTGTTTGTTGTGATTACCTAAGCTTATTGTGGAGCCTATGTGCAAAGGAAGTTACAGGAAGGAGTTTTCATTGAGGAAAACAGGGAATTGGATATGGGTTACAAATTTTCTTGGGTCTGACTGGCCATTGAAGGGACTTTAGCTCTTAATTTGGATGGGAGGCTATTAGAGGTTTTTGAGTTGATAATGGCATGTTATGACTTTCATTTTAACAGGATCACTCTGATGCTTTCTTGAGAATAGTCTGAACTCCAAAGAATGTAGCGGGGAGAAGAGTTGGAAGTGTTGCAAGAGTCGTGGCAAGAGATGGCGGTGACTCAAATCAAAGTGGGGGCTGTAGAGTTGGTGAGAAGTGGTCAATTCTTGGGAGAAGAGACCTTTGGGTGCTACTTATTAGCAAGAATTGGAGGTGGGAGTGTTTTGATCCACTTACATTATCAGTGGTCTGAACCCCTTAAGCATGCATTGCCAGGCTGGGTGGGATTTGAGTGCAGATGTGAGCAGGGTAAAGCTGGCTCACACAGGCTTTGAACTCATGACCCTGATCTCATTAGCTTCTGCCCTAATCAATTTAGCTGTATGTGGGCCAAGAAACTACAGAGAGCCCTGCCCCTCTTCCATCACTTCCTACACAGTCTAAGCAGTGTCTGCCAACTTCACGTAAGTCCTTTGTTGTTGGAACAATATTAAATGTCTATAAAATGGATTTGGAAAACAAAGTGAAGTTTACAGGGAATTCTTCCAATACAACAATGAGTCTTGTCCATCCTGGAGGCATGTAGCTATTCTCAAAACTTTATAGGTCCATTCCTTTAGTCTTTTGTTATTGAAAACAATTAAAATTTTCTGAATTTGCTCACTTTTCCACATAGGCTCAATCACCTTCTGGGCACACAATTGTATATTCTTACAAGCTTACATGAGGAAAAGAAATACCATTCATTATGGCTCAAACAGTAATGAGAGACAGAGATAACGCCACTTGAATAATAATTTTTAAACCCTTCTTCACCCAAGGCTCAATGTTCCTTCACAGGAGAATAGTCACGTGGGGAACAAGCCAATTATAAGACAATTGGCTTGTTTTTCTAGCAGATTTGCTTTATTAGGAGTCCCCTAATGTGTTACACATTCTGTTACAAAGTGTGACAATCTATTGGTGCATTCTGGGGATTTCAGGAAAGGGAAAGATCTTGCGAATTATTATCTGTGACAGAATTATAATTTTACAAATGATTAATCTCAATCATCCGTCTCTTTTTCCTCTTGGGTTAAGCAGAAAAATTATATCCTGCAAAATTAGCTGTCAAAATGTGAGCCTGTGGTTTTGGAGTTGTTGTACATCAGGAAAATGAAAAAAAGAGATCTTTATTAATGAGCTGGATTAAATAAATAAAAAGGTTATTGTAGGAGACATGCTGCTCTGTTGCTACAATATGTCTCATGATTTCCCAGCAGTCAGATAATATTTACCAAATTGAATTGAATTTGATATGACTATTACTTGTTTCCAGGGATATCATATCACCTAGGTGTATTTTCACCTATGACTTCCTTTTGGACTGGATGCCAATGGTAATGCATTATATGGTTCATAGTTACTCTATTATGCTGACTGTAGTAAAATATTTTGATGACAAGCATTTGGAAAATATCTTAAAATGGGGACATTTCTCATCTATCGCCAGATCAGAGCAGAAGTCAGAAAGCAGCAGTTTAGGGAAGAGGAGAAGACTTAAAAAAAAAATGAGAACCATGTAAATAAATTAAGAAATCCTGAAATCAGCCTTTTCACCAGACATTACTTTGCAACTTCAGTACAATTAAGTATTATAAGTTGGTATCGTTCTTATGATCCATATCACTTATTATTTTGACTTGTATTATATATGTATATGCATCCCCTTTCCCCCAATCTAGATTGCAAGTTTAATTTCTGGAATATAGTAGATGATCAATAAATAAAAAGGGCAGAAGAGAGAAAGGGATATTAAATAAAACAAATAATTAAAAATAACAGTGGCTCATAAATTGGACTGTATAGATACCTAATCACATATTAACACTAAAACAATTCTCATCATGTTACTTCTTTTAACTTGGAAGGACTATAAGTTTTCCAAGTACACAAAATAAAAATTTTAAAAAAGGGCCTAATGGCATGGCTCAGTGGTTGAGCATTGACCTATGAACCAGGAGGTCATGGTTCAATTCCCAGTCATGGCACAGCCTGGGTTGTGGGCTCAATTCCTAGTGGGGTGTGTGCAGAAGGCAGTGGATCCATGTTCTCTCTCATCATGGATGTTTCTGTCTCTCCCTCTTCCTTTCCCTCTGAAATCAATAAAAAATATATATTATTTTTTTTTTTTAAAAAAGGGAGATTCTGTAGTCTAATGATGTCCAGGGCTGCCTTCATACACAAATATGTAGCTACCGCAGTCTTCTCTTTGGCTTTGCCCATGTTACTATGATATTGTAGCAAAGTGGATGTCGACTTCACCTTAGGTCTGATGATCTTAACCTCATCAGTATTTCCAGACATCAGTGTCACATGGGGAACATGCTAATTATATCAGTGTCACATGGGGAACATGCTAATTATAAGCCAATTGGTTTGTTTTTCTAGAATATTTGCTTTATTAGGGGTCCCCTAATGTATATTTTAAAGGTGGACAAGTAACCCTGAGTGTCAGCCAGAATTGAGATCCCCTGGCGAGAGAGTGCTGCTGCTTTTGTTTCTGTGGAAAGGGCAGGAAATGGGTTGACTGGACTCCCTTTGCTCTTTACTTGCTCTTGTTTTAGTTGAAGGAATGAGGACCCCACTCAAGTTACCTTAATGCGAAAGGGAGTTGATAATAAGGACACATATATGCCAGAACTGTAAAACAGTCACAAGATGAGGTAACCCTAGATCTACAAGTTTTTTCATTATCCTGAGTCACATCCGCTCTTTCTCTAAATGTCTCATCTCTCTCTTTCTCAAAAAAAAAAAAAAAATCCTTGCACCTGGTATAATGTTTGTTTTTCTCTCCATTCTCTATGGAAATACTTCCTTATTCTTCATGCACTCATTTTATTTTTGTCAATGACAGAGCCTCTACTTCCTTCTAATTTCTGCTTTGCAGAACTTCAGTTCCTACCTGAACCATGAGAACGGTCCAGACTCTGCACCCACTGCTAGCTCTTCAATTCTAAGAGAGCATCTGATGGGTTCAACTCATCTTTTCACCAAAAGCTACACCTGAGTTTGCTGGCTAAATGCCTTTAGGCCAGGTGCCCGCCCCCCATCCCTGTATCTTGGATTGGTAGTTGGTAATCATGTTGGCCAGTGTGTGCCTCAGAACCGTCTATTTTAGAGGCTACGCACATGGCAAATACCTGGTGTCTTGTAGAGCGTGCCTCAGCATCTGCCACTTAGAGTCACTTATATATATTTTCCACATGTCTCATCTTCTAATTCATGAGCTTCCAAGAGACTGTTGCATTTTTATATTACCAGTAGTATTTAGCAGCATACATGGCATATTTTCCTTATCTAATCCATGCTTTTGGCAATGATATGTATAATTATACTAGATGCCCCATGCATGAAATTTCTGCAAGAGTAGGCCTTCCTCCCCCACCAGCTGCTAGGACTGGCTTCCCTCTGGCAACCGGGACCCAGGCTTCCCTCGCAGTCCTGGCTTTGTCTGGAAGGTCGTCAGAAGGATGTCTAATTAGCATATTACCTTTTTATTAATATAGAGATTTTTCTCCCCTTCCTTCCTGACTTTTTTTCTTTCTTCCTTCCCTTCCTCACACAGTCTATCCTCCCCTTTCTTTACTTTTTTCTTCCTCACTTCTTCCTTTTTTATTATTTTCCTTTACATGTAAGAACATTCTATGTCAGAGACTATGCTGTGCAAGGTAAAATCAAAATTGAAAAGTCATATTTACTGCTATCAAAATGCTCACATGGGTATGTGGGAAAGACATTTATAGTAAGATCTTATGTTTAAAATAGCATGTGCTTGTCCTTCTAGCATGTTTTTTTTTTCCTTATCTCATACATCTTCCTAATTCCTCATTACTTCATTACTTTGGGGATTTTCCAGGGCAGAACACAGAAGAAGCAAATGTCAATATTTTTGCCTGTTGTAAATGCTTATACTCATGGAAGGGATGTTGTATGTGTCCCAGAGGGAAAATTCAGAGGGGTTGTTCCTCTGAGAACAGGAGAGAAAGAGGAAGAAAGTCTCCCACAGCTGGGAGGAAGTGTGTGCATGGGGTGAAAGTTCTCTGGAGGCGTGGCTATTTTGTTCTTTTGTTTTGTTTTGTTTTGTTTTAATTCAATCTTTATTATTCAGATTATTACATTTGTTTCTCTTTTTTCTCCTCCATAGCTCCCCTCCACCGGGCTCTGAACCCTTCCTCTACCCTTACCTCCCTCCCGTTGACAATATCCATAGGTATATGATTTTTGTCCAGTCTCTCCCTGTACACCCCTCACCCTTTTCCCCCTGAGAATGATCAGTCCACTCCCTTTCTGTGCTCCTGATTCCATTATATTTACCAGTTTATTCCGTTCATCAAATTTTTAATTCACTCAATTTTTAGATTCACTTGTTGATAGATATGTATTTGTTGTTCATAATTTTTTATCTTTTACTTTTTTCTTCTTCCTCTTCTAAAAGAGTACCTTTCAGCATTACATATAATACTGGCTTGGAGTTGATGAACTCCTTTAGCTTTTTCTTCTCTGTGAAGCTCTTTATCTGCCCTTCAATTCTGAATGATAGCTTTACTGGATAGAGTATTCTTGGTTGTAGGTTCTTGCTGTTCATCACATTGATGCCATTCCCATCTGGCCTGCATAATTTCTGTTGAGAAATCAGCTGACAATTGTATGGGTGCTCCCTTATAGGTAATGAACTGTTTTTCTCTTGCTACTTTTAATATTCTCTCTTTGTCTTTTGCTCTTGCTATTTTAATTATGATGTGTCTTGGTGTAGTCCTCTTTGGATTCCTTTTATATGAGGTTCTGTGTTCTTCCTGGACTTGTAAGTCTATTTCTTTTACCAGATGTGGGAAGTTTTCAGTCATTATTTCTTTAAGTAGGTTTTCAGTATCTTGCTCTTTCTCTTCTTCTGGCACCCCCACGATTCTGATGCTGGTATGTCTGAAGCTGTCCAAAAGGCTCCTTACATTATCTTCACATTTTTGGATTCTTTTCTCTTCTTCCTTTTCCAGTTGAGTGTTTTCTGATTCTTTATATTTCAAATTTTTTACTTGATTCTTGCCTTCCTCTAGTCTGCTGTTAGGTCTCTGTATCATATTTTTTATTTCAGTCAGTGTATGTTTAATTTCTAGTTGGTCCTTTTCCATCTCTAGTTGGTTGTTTTTCATCTCCTTTTGGGTCTCGCTAACTTTACCCATCTTTTCTAGAATATTTTTGAAAAACCTTATAAGCGTGGTTTTGAACTCTGTGTCCAGTCGTTTGTTTTCCTCCATTTCTTTTGTTTTTGATCTCTTCCCTTGTCTTGGCATTTTCACTATGCCAGGAAAACTTCTGGGTTGGATTCAGCCTTATTACACCAGACTTGCAAAACTGCAAAAGGCTTTCTGTTGAGCTTGGGATGGGTGGAGTCTCAGGGCTTAATGGACTGCCTTGCCTTCCAGTCGGCCCACTCTCCCCGGCCCCTGAGTCTCATGTCACTGGATAATTGCTGGAACAGTCCCTGTGTGCATATGAGTGCTCTCACAGTGCCTCTGGACTGCTGCCTTTCCGGCTACCCTGCCCTCCGGGACCATATGAATCTCGGTCCCCAGGACTTCGTCAGAATCTGGGGTTTAGAGGAGTTATAGATGGTGCAGTTGGGATGCTTTGTCTCCCGCCCTCTTGTGAAAGCCAGCAGCACAATCAGCAGTCGGTCTTCTGCGTGCAGTGCTGTGCGCGCCACCCTACTTCTTGCCCGCCTGCAACTCCCCCAAATTTCCGTGCACTTTTCCCTTTTCACAGTCCAAACTCCCCCGTATGTGTTTCAGCTGGACCTGGGGTTTACTGTCATAGGATAAGGGGTTCAATGCCATTGGGAGCCTCCATTTTCCTCTCGCCAGAGAAAGCCAGCCAGGTACTCAGGCACCCACTCTCTCTGCTCGCGTCTCTGTACCTCAGCTTTTTGCAGCTCCTCTGGGTCTCTGTGAGCCCCTCTCTTTCCTTCTAGGTGTAGAATTTCCACTCAGCCAGCTTTCATGTGGTTCTGGATGATGTCCGTTCTGTCTTTCAGTTGTAGTTTTGAAATTGTTGTGCGAGGCAGCAGTGTAGGTGTTTACCTATGCCGCCATCTTGGTTCCTCCCTTCTATCTTGTTCTTTCCTTGGAAATATTCCAGGAATGGATCTCACAGCAAATAGTTGTATCCTGCACCCACGTGGGGCTCCCAGGATCTCCACAGCATGAGAGTAACAGAGATCTTCTACCTGCAGCTGTTATGTGACTGGGACATTAAGCAGATCAGGAGTAAACAGTGTCCAGAGAGTCTATTTCATATCTTATGAGGGATATCAGATGCTGAGATCTCTACATGGCAATGCACAAGGAGGATTTTCCAATGAAGAGTGAAACAGAAATTTACAATGACTGTGAGAAGGTGCTTAGGTTAATTTAAAGGAAAGAAAAATACTATTTTTTATAGGAATGAGTTTGGGAAACCCACTATGTATATGGCTGTGATATAGTATACTAATTTCTAATGTCTATAATGATGACGTATTCTGGAACCACAGAGGGAGGAGTGATCAAACCTCTTAGGGAAACTTTTGTTTCTGGGGACCACTAGCATGAACTTGTGCCATGTGTCTCTGACTTTAAGGATAAAGCTAAGTAAAACAACAGACTAGAAAAAACAAACAACAACCTTACGTGCCATGGGGTGTCAACACAATGCCTCATCATTCCAAAGTCATACCAGCAAGATGCCAGCTGCCATGTAAGACTGGCTAACTTTTAAAACAGAAGGCAGTGCTCAATTCCTCACTGTTCTCCCAGGTATTTTGTTTTTCTGCTAACTCACTTGACCTCTTAGAATCTCATTCACTTTCCTCTGCAGGGAAATGAAAAAATGTGTCAGATGAATCCAGGGCAGATTGAATTTGTATATAGAAAATTACTTATAAATTATCAAACACCTTATAAAAGTTACATATTGTAAGTAGTATTATTAGCACTAACAAAGTTTATCAATGTTTTCTCCAACTAAGTATCTCAGGTCTGTCTAAAACATCAAACAAGACCATTTTAATACATCAAAAAGCATTCCTTGCTTAAGTGTAGTCTCATTCACACAACTATAAATTTATCAATAAATATATGAGACCAGGCCTTGGGTTAGGCATTTTGTATGCAGTGAAAAATATACAAGGTTCTTGTCCTCAATGAGATAATGATCAAGTAGGGGAGGCTAATATTATAGAAGTTTGCAAAATTATAGAAAATGCCATCAAGGTCAAGAACAGAGTGTTTTAAGAGGAGTGATCTATTTAAGAGAGAGCCCAGGAAACACTTTTTTGAGAAAGTGAGGGCTGTTTGTCAACCTGAATGATGATTTAGGTCCAGGCAATTAGAGGGAGAGGGAGGTAGAATATTAGAGCTTTCCAGGTAGAGGCATACAAAGGTAAATTTATTTCAGGCAAAAATGTTTTGTTGTCCTAAAATAGCACAGAAATAGTGCACACATTGTTCTTAAATGCCTTTATTGTTAGTCATTTTTATGAGTATTAACATTTTAAAAAACTTCCCAGTGGTATTCAAATCATGGCTGCATGAACACTTTCAAAAATAGCAAGGGACACGTGAAATAGAGGTGAGAATGAGAGGAGGTTTGTATTCTATATGGACTAATTCTATATTTTTTGTGTATCTAGTACATATGAAACTTAATGTTATATAATAGCTTGAATGGAAATTAGGCTGATTTAGGTAACTCACTTTCATCTTCCATGGGAACATTTAATGTAATTTTTACAGTCAATAAATACCCAACTATCTATATTTCTTTCTTTTTCTGTCTTATAATAACCAAAGTGTTGATATGGTTTACAAGACCTGTTTTCCACACTTGATTAGCTCCCTATATTTAATGGTTCACAGGTAGGACTGTAAGTTATAGTTTAGTGTCCTCATTATCCCAATGATCAAATTTTATGAATTCTCACTACACTAAAATGAGTAAAAGTGAAATCAAATGTACATTATATACTCTTTGTTTTTATATTTCTGACCCATTTAGGCAGATGTCTTTCAAAGCAGCATATTCTAAAATACAGACTTTTAATCAACTGACACAAAGCCTCTTTCTAAAATGATTAGATGCAGCCAAGCAGAATCCACTCTCCATTGCCTAATATTTCATGCATTCATTGCCTTCATTAATGAATCTAAGCATTACCACAAAATGCCACCCACCACCAATTTGTACCCATTTGTGTAGCCTTCTGTTTGCACTGACTGGGAGTTTTTTTTAATAGAATTTTCCTTGACATTTCTTTCCACTCAGCTTCAATTACTATAATTATTGAAAACATGCTACAAAAGACACCATTAGAATTTGCTGCAAACATATGAGTGACACTATTTCCCCAATGATAAAAGCTGGAGCAATTTGAGCAAGGGAATAATGTAGTAATAAATTATAACCCAAAGTATAAATATGAAGAGATGGGTAAAAGTTGGTTTACAGTTGTAAATCAACCACAGAGTTTATTCTTGTATTATTATTTATTTATTAATTTTTATATTTTTTATTATTATTAACCTACTTTTGCCCACTCCTATATGTATGTGTGTGTGTGTGTGTGTGTGTGTGTGTGTATATATATATATATTCATACTGATATAAATACACTTTTGATTAGATACATAAATGAGAGAAAGGAATAAATCTCTCTTAGAAAATAATTCCAAAAATGTTCCAAAAATGAAATAACACAAAAGCTCCAGTAGGTAGAGTTTAATTCTCCTCACCTTAAGTTTGGGCTGGACTTCCTGATACAGTGGTACCTCGAGATACCAGTTTAATTTGTTCCGTAACCTTGAGGAGTGGGAAACTATGAGACGCTCGAGTCGAGGTAAACTGGTGGGTCTTATGCAGCCGGCCGATCCACTCGATTACTCCTATCTCAAATGTTGCTCGTATTTCAAAGCAAAAATCACTCGTATCTCAAAAATCTCGTATGTTAGGGCACTCGTATCTCGAGGTACCACTGTACTTCCTAAGAAGACATCATGGAAAGGTAAAAATTGTACATTTATAGTGGAGAAACCAAAAGACCTATTTTGGTTTCAAAATAGCAAAATGATATTAGCAAAAGATCTATGCTAATATCATCAGCTATTAAATCATATTCATATCCTCTAACTCCTGATGTATCCAGATGAGAAGGGTACTTCACCACCATGATGCCCTTGCCAAAACCATGACTCGGTCCAATATGAGAAAAGGTTTGATATACAGTAAAATTTAAAGGCATTTTATAAAACAAATGGTCACCTGAAGGCCAATATTATTTAAACTGTTAAAAGTGTTTAAAAAAACAAAGGAAATGCTGGGGCTGACCAGTAGCCCCTGAATGACTGATGAACAGATTATTCCAACACAATTTCACTGTGTGGGAGAAGGCTAAGGGGCTTGCCAGCTGAAGAAGCCAGGCTGCCTCAATTGCCTGCCTTGTTAGGCCTTTATTGGAATTTTTATCTTTGATACAATCAGTAGGGTGAGTAATCTTGGGAGGACACATGTGTTTATATTGTCCTCTAGGCAATGCATCCAGGGATTAAGCATAAGCATTCCAGTAAACACCTGGGGTCTGCATGTACACAGACTTGTTTGAAAAGGTCCAGGAATAATTAGGGACGCCGCTTTCGACACTGCCTTAAGTCTCCCCTAAACAGGGCAGGCGGCCTTCCATACACTTCCCTTTTCTCAGAATGTCCTCCTTATAACTTTCTAACCAAATCTCTTGTGTTCCCCAACAAGAAAAAGATTGAGAAACTCACAGACCAGAGGAAGCTAAAGGGATGTGACAATTAAATGTGAGGAGGGATCTTGTGTTATCCTGGAACAGAAAAAGGCCATTCCTGGTAAAACTAGTAAACTCTAAATAAAACCTGGAGCTTAGCTGGAGCTTAGTAATGTACTGTTACTGTTAGTTAGCTTCCTTTTTTGACAAGCTTGCCACAATTATGTAAGTTATTTATAATAGGGAAAACTAAATAAAGTATATACAGAAATACTGTAATATCTTTGCAGATTTTTAAAAAATAAAAGTTTTTTAAAAGCAAAGAAAAAATTAATATGATGTTATTTTGCTTCTGACAAT
Organism: Lasiurus cinereus; assembly: GCA_011751065.1. Taxonomy (NCBI): domain Eukaryota; kingdom Metazoa; phylum Chordata; class Mammalia; order Chiroptera; family Vespertilionidae; genus Lasiurus; species Lasiurus cinereus. The sequence goes on along the minus strand of JAAGEH010000393.1, from coordinate 34,857,426 downwards.
TAGATTCTTTATTAATGAAAAATTTTACAAGATAATATTAGCAATGACTAACATGCTTTGATTGCTTACATTGTGCCAGGCCGTGGCTTAAGACTTGACATAATCCTGCTTAATGCTTACAATGTATAGATGAGGTAAATACTATGACTATTCCCATTATGAAAAGGAGCCACATGCTAACTTGACAAGCTCAAGGATGGCCTATGTGGCAGTCTTGCAAACTCAAAGACCTAAAGTAACTACAAAGGATGGTCTAAAATAAAAACTTTAACTTAAAGTAGTTATGGTGAATAGTCATATCCTAGACTGGTATCTTCTCTCACAATGATCAATCTTTACCTTATTGAGCCTATTGTCTTTTTGCATCTATAATAACATATCATTGGAATGTCAAAATAATTTTCCTTTTTTTCTGGACACCTCAAAGCACAGGCAACACTCTGGAGACCACAAATCCTCTCATTATTGAGTTAATTGTTGACTGTTCACTATCCTGCACCTACCTAAGTAAAAGAAGTATGTGTCTATCATTTTACTTTATATCCAATCCCAGTGGTTTCTCCAGTTTGCTTTCTCCTGCTTCCCTAATCTATTACCAATGGAGTTCATGTAACCCACTTATATCTCCTCTTTTGATCATAATGAATAAAACAAGATAAAAAACTTCCACTTTCCAGAGCACTATCTTAATACTTAGAAATTCTGTTTTCTGGCAGTTGTCTACAGTTTGGCTCAACTAATCTCACAAAATTCTTTACTATTTTGAATGTTTTCTTATGTTAACACACAGCTAAGACCATACTTCAGGTCCCACATCTCAGAAATGCTACAAAGCTTTCACAGGCATTAGAATCATCAGAAAGATTACTTATTTTCAGTCCCATTATAGTTTTAGATATTGAAACTCAATAGTATTTAATTCATTAAGAATTGGCAAACTTTTGGTAAACAGACTATTCAATTGTCAAGAACTATTCATTACGTTTTAAATTTTACATGTAAGTAAAGTCAGATGGTATTTATCTTTCTATGACTTGCTTCACTTAGCATACGATCTTCTATGTCCATCCATGCTGTCACTAATGGTAAGATTTCATTCGTTTTTATCGTTGGGTAATTCCATTGTACATATGTACCACTGAGAAAAATAAATGAACAAATAAAAATAGAAACAGACCTCATAGATACAGAGAACAGACTAGTAGTTGCCAGAGGGGAAAGGCATTAAGGGAGTGGGTAAAGAAGGTGAAGGGATTAAGAAAGATAAATTGGTAGACACAAAATAGTCTCAGTATGTAAAATATAGCATAAAGAATATTACCCATAATATTATAATAAGTATGTATGTTGCCTAATGGGTGCTTGAAATATTGGGGGATTACTTTGTAATGTGATTGCCTAACCACTACACTATACACCTGAAATGATTACAAAATAATATTGGATGTAAACTGTAATTCTATATAATAAAGAGGGTAGCTATGAGCAATCAGGCTAGCAGGGGAGGGCAGATAGGGATGACCAGGCCAGCAGGGGAGGTCAGTTAGGGGTGACTAGACCAGCAGGGAAGGGCTTTTGGGGGCAACCAGGCCTGCAGGGGAGGGCAGTTGGAGGCAATCAGGCTGGCAGGGGAGGGTAGTTGGGGGTAATTGGGCAGGCAAGGAAGAAGTTAGGTATCAATCAGGCTGGTAGGGAAGTAGTTAGGGGGTGATTAGGCTAGCAGGCAGACAAGCAGTTGGGAGCCTGCAGTCCCAGATTGTGAGAGGGATGTCTGACTGAGAGTTTATCCTAAACCAGCAGTCGGACATCCCCTGAGGGGTCCCAGATTGGAGAGGGTACACCAGATCTCTAGTTGAAAATAAAATTTTAAAAATGTATGTGTATGCACATGCTGTAAAAATAAACGTGTATTGTGCCTGAGATTTTTGCCAGTACTCTACCATCACACCTTTGATTTCTATGAACAAGAAATCATGGCTACTGTGTTGTCTCTCCAGTGAGTAATTCTCCTCTGGTCCCACTCAAGGTTGTTCTCACACAGAGGGGTCCTCATTGTATGCTAGCGCCTGACTGCATAAATATGCTGCTTCTAGGAAGATTGTTCCAAATCAATCATTCCTGATGTTGAAAATTTACATTTGAAAAGGCTGTTCTCCAATACCTTGAACACAACTATCAAAACAGGGGGAAAACAGTATAATGTAAGCTTCCATTGTTGTTGGGATGGAGGTGGTGGCAGTTTTTTGTTGTTGTTACATGAATCTAAATTGTCAATTTAAACATTTTCATCCTGAACTGACCCAATAAATTAATTATGTAATCTTTGTATAAGAACCTCTAAAGGGGAAACAAATACAATCAGAAGCACAAATGAGGGAAAATTGGAGCTGGGGGAGAGAGAGAGAAAACAAGAATGAGTAATGGGCAGATAAAATAGTTAAAATCATATTCACACTTATAATCTGTTCCAGCCCCAGCTCATGTCTTTTGTAAGTAGCTTCTACAGCCTCTGAATGTGGCCTATGAATGTTCAGACTTTTCCAATATGACCCTGCTGTTTGTCTCACCAGGCTGTTTGCATAGCATGTAAATAAATAGAAAACTCACTTCATTATTTTCCATAACTATGCTAGCAAAAAAGAAAGTTAATGAAGGACAACACAAAGGAATATGGTGTGTTGAATAAAACACTTTCCCCAGGAATTGAAAGACGCCTCTGCATTGGAGATGCAGCAGCTTATCACTAATTCAGAATCTCCCTCCAGCCTCAGACTTTTGTCTTTCTTCTTCCTGGAAGCTGTATTTCAAGCGAGATGGCTTGCTTTGTAGGCACTGTGCTCTGGCCGCCGGAGCTCAGAGGAAAAGGAGAGAGTTCATTAGGGATATTTCATAGTCCCTCAGATCGCAGGGCTTCTGTCTCATCTTCACAGATCCCACTGCTCATGGAGAGACTTTCTTTATTTTATTAGTTATCCTTGTAAGGCCAGAAGTCTACAAAGAGAGCTCCTGCTTGCTGCCATTCACATCTGTGGGATGTGAGCACAATTCAAAGCCCATCATGAGCTGTTGTGCATTCACCGTTTGCAAATCAGCTTATTGTATTTTAAAAATTCCACATTTTGTTGAAAATGTAGCATTTGAAGATGAAACTCTTATTCTAACAAAAGCATATTACAAAAAGGAAAAATAAAAAAAAAGAAAGAGATGAGAGAGAAAGCAAGAAGAGGGGAAGGAACAAAGAAAACAAAGACCAATGGGCAAAGAATGATCAGGTAGAATTATATTTTCAAATCCGGACTTGACCTACGAAAGTCAAGTCTTGTTTGAGGTTTTAATTTTCTTCTAAGAATTTGTTTCTTTTCAGAAACCTGTCCTCAAAACCAATCAGTATTGCTAATGTATTGGTTTCTTTCCAGCCTTGAGAAGTCAAACTGAGAAAACATGATTAGCACTTTGGACAATCAAGAGTCCAGAGACTGCAAATGGCCCCTTTTGGCTCTCACCTTTTTGGATGTGGACCCTAGATTATAGCACATTCTTCTAAGTCTAAGGTCTATTTTCAACCTATTACTTTATTCTTAGAAAGCCATGACAATTAATGATTTTATCACTGAAATCCATGGTTCCAGGTGGCCATTTGCCATTTTAACACGAGCTGCCTGTTGAAAGAGAACATGCTTAACATTATTTCATAGGAGCTATACAATTTTTGGATCCATAGAGGAATTCATCTAATTTCCTACTGGTAAAGTGAAACTTCTGAAACTTCAAAGATTGTCAGGATGAAAAAATGGGCTGAATTCTCTAATTCAAAAACTTCTCTATGCCCAGATGCAATATGTATTCCATTGTGTCTCTATTAAATCCCATTCTTGCTAGGCCCAAGCTAATCTTTAGGCCAGCCTTGCTGGCCTAGGAATGCAGAAGCTGGTTAGCTACACTTAGCTGCATGAAAAGGACATTTTCCAAATGTGAGCCACCCACTTAGGCTTTTGTTTCTTTGTCTGAATGGTTGCCAATTCTACATTCATATCCTTGGTTAGTATGAGGATGCATATGTGGAGACTACTTTGCACTCAGAAGTAGAAACATGAACGACTATAAAAAATATTTTGAAATTTAAAGGGCATTTATTCAAAGCAGCAGCACTGTTTTTAACTAAGGTTCAGGGACTTTCCTTTTCCCCAGGCCACTGAAGCAATACGAAAGAGTTTTTACATTGTACCAGACCTCCCTGGGTTGCATAAAATTAACAAGTACTCCTGTGTTCTTACCAGGGCTGGACTGCACAGTGCCAGGGAGCACTGTCAACACAATGTAAACAATGCCTGGGAGTCTGCAGTGGTAGTAGTGCCTACTATGTGCAAGGAATTGGAATAGGTTTTATGGAAATAAAAGTGGCCAAGTCCTTGACCTCAAATCGTTTTTAGGCTCTGAGTGAGAAGGCATACCATATGGGTGTATAAAATAAAACAATCCTTTAAGAGCTAAATTAAAATACATTAAACCATAACATATGTCACAAGACACCAGGGAATTCATTGCCAATTATTTGCATAAACAATGAGTGGCTATGCTTCCCTATCAGCAAAACGTGCCCCAGCCCCTTGGGCACTCCAGGTGAGCATATTGGTGTCACACTCCAATTCTAGTATGTTGATCCATTTTCATTTCAGTTCTGCTGCTTATTTTGTATTTTTTTTCTTTTTACTCACTTGTACTTTGAGAGCCAGATCTTAGACTCTGAGCTTTAATAGTCTACATTTCCAATTCTGTTAGTTTTCTCTGCAGCCAAATGTGCTTACAGTCTTGTTCACTCAGCCTTAATAAAAAGGATGTTTGCACAGCAGGGTGGCACATTCTCATTTATCTTGGACCAGAAATGTGAAGAATGAAATGGCCTGATGGCCATTATCTTAACCCTATGTGACTGCAAATATTCTGAAGTAGTGGAGGAGACAATTGGCCCACCAAACCCACATTAAAGTTTATTTTTCTCAGTTATAGGCTGCAGATTAAATCCCCAGTCACCTTTCTTACATAAGGCTTTTCATTCTTTTTGCAACAAATAAATATGATTATTTTGTGTTCAACAACAACAAAAAAATCACCTAACTAGAGAGACTGCAAAACTATGAGTTCAGAATTCTTAGTGGGAGTTATTTGGCATATTATTTTTTTTTAAATTCCACCCATCATATTAAAGAGAAATGTTAAAGATTGTGACAAAGCTCCTCTGTTATGATGTCTTATCCATTCTGTAGAAGGATGTACAATTGTGAAAGCATCGGAGGAGGGTCAAAGTATGAGAAGAGTATCTCTCTGGGTTGTTTTCTACCAGGAATTACTGCTTAAACACCAAATTCTCATCAGACGTCTTGTTTGATGGGCCATCATTTTGTAACAGGGATGAGTTGGGATCTCCTGGTCTCACATGTCCCACAAAGGGACTCTCCTCCCCTCCCCTCAGGGGACCCCCAGTTCCTTTCCTGGGACTCTGGGCGGGGGATGTCACTCTTGCAGGAGGGTTGCACACTCCCCATAACCCCATAAATTTTAATGCCATTATAGCCATTCCATAGTTCTCTGCTCTAAAGGCAAATCTGGCCAGAGTTATTATAATCCAAGTACAGTACTCCCCTCTTAACCTTTGTTCAGTTAACCACCATCAACAATAATTCAAAACATTAAATAGAAAGTTCCAGAAATAAACAATTTATACATTTTAAATTTGTGCCACTCTGAGTATTGTGATCTAACCTCATGCTGTCCTGCTTCATTCCGCCCAGGATGTGAATCATGCCTCTGTCCAGTGTAGCCGACTCAGTTATCAGACTGACTGCCACAGTACCACAGTGCTTGTGTCCAAGTAACACTTGTTTTACTTAATAATGACCCCAAAGCTCAAGACTAATGAATTGGAATATGCCAAAGAGAAACCACTAGGGGTCTTGAAATATATTCCCCACACATAAGGAATGGGGGCTCCTCTATAAACTGTTGAAGAACGGAATCAAGGTAAGGAGTTGAAGTCAATCTGAGAGGAGTGACTCAGAATGAAAAAAATATATATATCAAAAATGATGATTAAAGTGAACGTGAAGATTCCAGAATTCTGTATCCCCATGGAGTTCCTGTCACTCTACTGTGGAGTTTTATGGAGAACTAGTAATCCAAGCTTAATGACCAATCTGTTGAGCTGAGCCTTATTGGTCTGAGTAGTGGGAGCTTATGGTCAGCACAGAAGGTCTGAAGGTACACTGTCTAATGAGTAGTAGTTACCTTAGTAAGCCCAGGCTCCAAAAACCACATGCCAAAATTTCTGTTATATATTGAGTGTTTAGGAATATTTGATGAAACAATGAAAGAATGCTCTGAAAAATTTGAATACTTTCCACACAGAAGTATTATGGGGGCGGGGGGGGGAAACACAAAACAAAAACATGTGGTCTTAATAGTTATCTCAAGCTCAAGACAAATACCCCACTCTGGTGGTTCAAAGGTTATCTTTTTACACCCTTTTTATGTATTGGGGTGTTTAATGAGGTTCAGAGAAGCAGCAGCAACAAATGCTGTTCCCATGGGATTTCTGAAATCTACTTGGCCACTGTTCACCCCAGCAGCCAGGCATTTGGACAATGTCTCAGGACAGCAAGCTTGGCATTGAAACATCTGTGGCGTTCGTTTTGATGTGCACTAAGGCTGAAGTCCCAAGGCTAGCTAGGAGCTGTTCTCACACTTGCTCCTTGTTTCTCAGTCTCCCTCCTGGGAGGGAGGACATTTGTTAACCATTAGGAAGACAAGAGCTTTGAACTGTGCCTCCCATCCTCAGTTTGAACTGTGCTCTGAGCCCTGGCAGCATGAAGTGTCCAGAGTACTGTGAGCTTTCTCTTTCCCACCCCCTGTGTCGAATGTGGCTGGCCCACAACTGAGAAAAGGGAAAAAAACCACAATTGGCTAGTTTGCTGCCGGGGCCTTAAATACTGCAAAGCAAACCCCATGGTTCTCCTCCCAAAGGTGAGAGGAGCAGGCTGAAGGTTTTTCAACCACACTGAATTTCCTAGCCCTGTGATGTCTAGTTAAGGCTGTTGCTTAACTAGCTGCTCTGTAGAGAACAACATTGAAAAAGAATTCCACCCCCCGCCCCGCCAAATTTTCTGACTTGATTAAAAATAAAATTTCAAATCAACTTTGGTTTGTTAAAGGTATTTTTACTTTATTTCATGTTATTGAGTTTTTATCTTATTAAATATTTTTATTAAAGCACATTTTCTTTTATTAAAAATAATGTCCTTAGTTCATCATATAGGCAACAGTGAAGAAAATAGATGCTTAACAAAGGTTGGTTAATATCAGGATGAGTCAAGGGCTCAAAATGCAAGTCAGGCAACTACTTGGCATTCTCCTTTCACCTGTTTCTTGGCTCAGGCTGCTGTCCTTTGACCCGTGAGGTGGGACCATACAGAGCCAATCTTTTCACCATAGGAACATCTGTGGGATATGCTGACTCCACTGTCTAACTTAGCTCAGTGCTCTTTCTCCTCAGCATGTTTAGAAATGGAATGAAGAAGCTGAGGCTTCTAATCTGAAACACAAGGGGTGGAGGCAACAAGGAAGTGAGAGTGTGGATTTCCAGGAGCTCAGCTTGGCTGTGGAACAGCACAGTGGCATGACCTTTCCACCTGGTTACCTGTTCTAAGAATGTTAGAGGGAAGAACTGGGGGCCCAACAGCTTGCAGGTTGAACCAGTCTTTCAAGAGGCTGAAGCACATACAGCATCTCCTGCCAAATAGGAGAAACACTTCATTGGAAAGATTCAAATAATGACTTTAGGAAAACAACAACAACAACAAACCACAAACTTGAAAATAACTGCAGTGCCAACACTAAAATAAAAACCACCTCAAACACTGGTAGAATTTGAGCATGTTCAGGCCAGCCTCATGCACATGTTGTTCTCTGAAGATGAAGATTGGATGATGGTCATTGTGTCTTGATTTCCTAATTTGCGCTAATATAAAACAAACTGCATGCTTACTTCGAATTTTTGTTAATAATAAATAAACAAATAAATAAATAAAAAGGAAATTAAACATTACCATATGTCTAAACAATAGAGAATGCTATTAAAATGCTTATGAGCCCTCAAAATAATTACTTCAAAGGGACTCCTGAACTTAAGTGAACTTTGTCACGAGAAGGTCAGATGTGTGGACAGAGACCCCCCTTAGACACAGACACCACACATAAACTTAACTGCCCTCTGTACATGCATCACTTATTTCAAACCCTACTCAGGGCACATTTTTTACTGACCTTGTACAAATTACAGCTGCCAGCATATGTGGCCACAGACATGGGGAGGTGATAACCTTTGGAGTACAGGAACTCCTATAATAACCACTAATTACAGACATCAAACAAATGGAAACCAATTCCTTTTCTCTCCTTGGTTGGGATTCCTGGGGTTTAAAAGGCACACAAAGCACTTCCTTCCACAAATATAACCAGGGCACTAGTAAATGCATATCACTTATATTGATAGACAATGTTTATAAGTGTGTCAGTCAAATTAAAAAATAAAATGCTAATGGTGCTGTAGTTGTTAACTATCATTTTATCATCAAAGCTATTAAAGTCATGGTTCTGGGATCACAGCTTGAGGCCAGGAGGGGTCAGGGCCACCTCAGAAGCTGCCTCTGGCCTGGTGTCACATGGTTCCCAATGGCCTGTAGTTCTGGTATTGGAAGCAGCATGCAGGTCCCCAATTACTTACTCCTGGTGACAAGTAAGCCATGACAAAGCAACATACCCACCCTGATCTACTCAGAGACAAACCAATCCTGCCACCATCAGCAACCACCACAGCCTGCCTCACCCTCTCAGTGGCTCTGGGTGAGGAGTCAGGTCCCATGGATAGCATCTGCCATTGTCCTCCCTCAGAGCTCCTAGAATAGCCAACTCTAGAACTTTCCAGAGTTTAATAGCACTCTCTATTGTTTAGACATATGGCAATGAGAACGCCATTGAAATAATTTTTAACTTCCCCTCAGGCTCTCTAGATAGAACTTGCTGATGTTCAAGTGCTGATTCATGATTCAGGGACAGAGAGCATGGAATCCTGGTTTCTGTCACAGTTGTCATTGTACTGTATTAACTGAATAACTTGTAGATATATTTGGCCTACACAACCTACCCAGTGTTTCAAATTTGAATTAATGTTCAATGTTTAAAAAAAAGTTAGAGGATGTCCCATAAAATCAATTTATGGATTCTCTTAAAAATGTTGAATATTTGGCAACACTGGGCCTGCATTCTTGCACGGTGCCAATCAGCTGGAACCTATTTGACTCTCTGCACAGGGTCTGCATTCTGTATTCTAGATCACCATATCTTCTCTGTGCCCCAAAGTAAGGATGGTGCTAAGATGGAGTGACTGGAGTCATGTGACACCTTCACCTTCATTTCCATCATTTGCCAGGCTTCTATATGAATTTGAACTATGATTCTTGCTCTATGCCAGGGATAGGGAATATCCAGTCCATGGGCTGTATAATGCCAGCAAAATCATTTGGTCTGGCCCTATCAAGGCATTAGGGGTGAGTCAGTTAAATGTTTGAATAAATATAGCAGGCTTAATTTTTAAGTTGATAATTTTGTATGGCCTACAAATGATGTTATAAATATCCAAATGGCTTTTGGCAGAAAAAAGATTCCTCACCCCTGCTAAGCCATTCAGTCTCCTTCATCTACCATTACTAGTTGCCGTGCTGCCTCTTGAGAGCCAATCTGGAAATTTTAATGCAGCTTGGTGTCTTGCTCCACAGAACATCTCCCAGTTTGACTGCCAGAAAGGGAACAATCTCGGATTGTTGTATGTGTTATTTTCTAACAATATCCATGAGCAGTCTTTGAGAAGAAGTGGCATACCACCCATTACTTGTTCATGAAGAATCTAGAATCTAGTAAATTTGGCAAAAACTAAAATTCTATGTATCCAGAGAGATTGACCAACTGTGTGCAGATGAAGATCTTGGATCATAAATAGAATTCTTTAATTCCTCCAGATGAAAAAGGTTGCCCTAAGCTTCATAAGTAATTTAAAGAATCAGTGACAGAGTTACTCTGACAAATACAGCTTCTGAACAACAGGAGAGCGAGACAGTCTGATTCTTTCCATAAGCAGTGTGTGTGTGTGTATGTGTGTGTGTGTAAGGAGGGAGCTCAGAGCAGGCAGGGCCCTCTGGGGAAGTATGATTCGCAGAGAGGGCATCTCAGAGAGAGCAGGATTTAAACATTTGGAAACAAAGAGAGGAGTTTTCTGTACCAAAATAACAATCTGAAAAAAAGCATGGGAGGGAGAAATGTGGGCAGTATACTAATAAAGAGAACAATAGCTCAGTGCTCATGGATTGTAGCTGACGTTCTAATGCTTAAAAATCATTAACAGTTTATATGTAGATTCCTGGGTCTACCTTCAGATACCTATCCTTTTTTTAAAATTAAATTTATTGTGGTGGCATTCATGAATAACATTAGATAAGTTTCAAGTGTGTAGTTCAATGTTTAGTCTCATCTGTCACCATATACTGGTATTTGACCCCTTTTACCTTCTTCAGTGCCTCTTCTTCCCCTTTGGTCACCACCATATTGTTGTCAGAATAACCATTACAAGTGGTTCTGTTGTGAAGGGACTATAGTCTAAAGTTTGAGAAAAACTCACATTGTATATATTGTGGGTAGTTATGAGAGAAGTGTTAAGGTCTGAGTTAGCATCAATTTTCCTTGTAAAGCCTCTAACACCATGTGCCATGGTCCAGATCCCCCCTGGTGCTGGGCACACAAACCTTGCAGAATTCAGTTCTTCATCGGTGACATGGAGATGAAAATGGTATCTTTTCTGAACTGTTGAGGATCTAAATTGGGTAAAATATATGCATTTCTGTAAGAAATTCTTTTCCTTGGGGGAGGAGCCAAATTTTAAAGTTCGTAGCTTGGCTCAATGGGTGCTAGCACATCTATGCCACAGTTTACCTGTGTTTGCAGAATGTGCAATGATAATACTCATTACCAAATACTAAGAAAAAAAAATAAACTTGATACAAAATTGTATATCCATATTACTTATAATTACTGCATTATTCACTATGTAGGAACTATACCTATATCTTAACAGTGGTTTTCTCTAGTGATGAGATTGTACATAAATTTATTTATTCCTTGATTTTCAAAATTTTTTCTTGAGCATGTATTTGTAATCAGAATAAAAGATGTTTTTTTCAAACCCAGACCCTAAAGCCATTCAGAAATCAATGAAATATGGTATACTCATCAGAGCAGTGTACCCCATTTCTTCTTTTCTATGACCCCATTCTCCTTTTATTTCAACTTTTCCCACTTGAACACAGACCCATTTTCTCAATGAGTGTGTATATGCAGTTTAGATAGAGTCCTTAGGGAAAAGGAAAAGAAAAATATTGTAATATATGCCTTGAGTTTGTGAAGACTAAGTCAATATATCTCAATTGAACCAGGAATCCTTCCAATATTCACATTGTATTTACTTCCAAATGTTTGCCTTTTTAATTAATTGTAGGTAAGTTGGGAGGGATACAGCACTTTAGCACAATAAATACTGAGGATGCTAACATTTAGAGGAAGAAATAGAAGGGTATTTTGTAGGAAAAAGCCAATTTTAGTTCAAAAGGGGTGCATACACTTGTTTCTAATGTTTCTGATTTTTTTTAGGAGGATGGGAGGGGTAAAAGGCAGAGAAGAGATGTGAGGTGTGACTTGTGTTGTATGTTGGACTTCAGAATTGGGGCCTCCAGGATGTTTAACATGCTGCTCACAGTTTGAAGCCAGAACAAGATCAAACTGCATACAAGTTATGACTTATGAATGTCAGTGGAGCAGACTTTTAAGGCCTGGAAATTAACCAGATGAGGTCTGTATCTTCATTATTTAAGTTGCTGAAATGATTAGAATAAAGGACAGAGACATTTGGGCCATAAAGTACAGCTAGTATATGTTTCAGAAGGTGGAAATTATGACCATCCAAACTATATTTCCAATTTATTGATTACATACTCATCAAATCCCAGGCCAGAGTTATAAGAAATAAAAGAATCCCTTCATGTGTAGTCTTAACTCTTTTTGTTTAGAAGACTGTGAGATAGAACGGAAATCAGGGTTGGATAACAAAGAGAAAATGTAGCAGTGCAGGAGTATGATAGCAGTCTACTTTCTACTAATAGGTTTCCAATGTAAATTGCAGAGTTGAATTTCAAATAATTGCCAAGAGAATACAAAAGTGTATAAACTAATCTAAAGATGGAAGTCTGCTGTCCCTTTAGACTTTCATTCCAACTGCATACTTTTTCACCTGATCTTATTAAGGAAAACAAATAAAAAATATGTAGGAACATGATCTAGAAGGGATAAAATATTTGTATGTTTGTTGAAATTAGTCCCCAACATTCTTTCAGTCTTTACAAGAATGCTTTTACAAGAAATAAAGCATTTAATTTTATTTCAAAAGCCAGTTATTTTCATACTAAAGCAAAAGTAAGAACGAAGCTCTTTAAATATCTGTCATCTGGAATGTTTGATGATTGAGGTCTTAATGCCTATTTTGCTTTTATTTTTATTTTTGGAGGAAAAAGATAAGTTGGGTTGATTAAAATTGAAAACTATTTTAGTTTTCACTTTATCTAGCTGGCATAGGACTAATATAATTATTTTTTAACAACTTTTTAAAAATGATCATACTTATATATCAGAAGAATAAACATGTATATAAAACAGAAATAAATCTATACCAATATATTTCTTGCTGGTTTGCTTTTTTTTGTTTTGATATATTAATATTACGATTTAAAAATACATAGCTTCTACTCATTTCATTTCAATAGTCTTTTATTTATCAAAACATTACATTGCTCAACTTAGGCATAAAGTCAGAATTTTAGCACCAAACTAGAGGCCCGGTGCATGAAATTCGTGCAAGAGTAGGCCTTCACAGCCTGGACTGTCTCTCAGCCCCATGACCCTGCATCCCACCCACTGGTTATTCTGGAAGGTTGTAATACAGTCCTGTCTAATTAGCATATTAGCTCTTTATTATATAAGATGCTGGTAGCCAGAAATAATGAATAAAAATGTAATAAAGACAGGTTTAATACCATGATTTTCCTACTACTAGGTTTATACTAAATGTTTTGGGGTTTTACAAGTAGATATTCATGGCTTATTTATATGATAAAGAGTATACAGATCAATATTTTAAAAGTCAAATATGTCAAATAGTAAATATTCCACTGAAAATCTTTTAGAATGGCCATTGTTCTCTATTAATTTATGAACTATCTCTCCCTCAGAACTTTGCTTGTATCGAGTGTTGGTAATTTTATCCCTCAAACAGAGCTAGTTGGAGAAAATGATCAGGAATTATTTTGTCCCCATGAAGTACTGAACTCTACAATAAGTACCTAGAAAGATGCAAGAAGGCAAAATACAATGTATCGTTTTCTTTTCTTTTTCTTCAGGCTGATTAAGTTAAAAATGTGAACAATGTGAAGAGGAATTATCTTTAAAAGAAAAACAAAAATTCAACATAAACAGAATCAGTTACCAGAAAGTTATTTTAAAATTTTATTGTGAACAGCATTACAGAAAGTTATTTTTCACTTATTTTTGTTTTATTGAAAACTATCTCAGATACATCTTCAGAACACTAATGGAACAGAAGAAGTTCATAAGAACTCACTTATTTGGAAATCAGCTGTTTCCTCCTCTTACGTTATTTTTTTTAAATTTGTCTCTCCCAAATAAATAACCAAGATATACTTAAAAAGGAAACAATTATTACAATTAATACTCACCTCGTAATTCATAAATTATCTTTCCAATGGCCTACCAGTTTTTTCTTTCTGATATAGCAAGGTTTATCCTTTTTAAACCAATTGCCAGGTATTTTCAGTAAAGGGAATGGAAGAGAGAGGAAGTAAAAAATTAGGCAAATCTCAATCTAAAGGCACTTCAAAGACCCAGCAGGGCCCAGAGGGAGGTCTTTCCACCTCTCAAACCTCTTTGCCTCCCACAAATAACCCTGCCTGTTGCCTGTCATTTTCCAAGAAGAGTCCCTCCCCATGGATTTTGTTCCTTTTCATCCTCAGGAGGGGATTGAGTCAAATGTATTCCACAAGTTCTACATGAAAGAACTGTTATTCTGCTAATCGTTCGCATTTTATTTTTTTATTTTTTATTTTTTTGGATTTAATAAATCTTTATTGTTCAGATTATTACATTTGTTCCTCTTTTTTCCCCCCATAGCTCCCCTCCACCTGGATCAAACCCTTCCCTCTGCCCCTGCCTCCCCCCTCCATTGTCCTCATCCATAGGTGTATGATTTTTGTCCAGTCTCTCCCTGCATCCCCATCACCCCTTTCCCCCTGAGAATTGTCAGTCCACTCCCTTTCTAAGCCCCAGGTTCTATTATATTCACCAGTTTATTCTGTTCATATGATTTTTTAGATTCACTTGTTGATAGATATGTATTTGTTGTTCATAATTTTTATCTTTACCTTTTTCTTCTTCTTCCTCTTTTTAAAGAGTACCTTTCAGCATTTCATATAATACTGGTTTGGTGGTGATGAACTCCTTTAGATTTTTCTTATCTGCGAAGCTCTTTTTCTGCCCTTCAATTCTGAATGATAGCTTTGCTGGATAGAGTAATTTTGGTTGTAGGTTCTTGCTCTTCATCACTTTGAATATTTCTTGCCACTCCCATCTGGCTTGCATAGTTTCTGTTGAGAAATCAGCTGACAATCGTATGAATGCATCTTTCTAGGTAATGAACTGTTTTTCTCTTGCTGTTTTTAATATTCTCTCTTTGTCTTTTGCTCTTGGTATTTTAATTATGATGTGTCTTGATGTGGTCCTCTTTGGATTCTTTTTATTTGGGGTTCTGTGTGCTTCCTGGACTTGTAAGTCTATTTCTTTCACCAGGTAGGGGAAGTTTTCAGTCATCATTTATTCAAATAGGTTTTCAGTATCTTGCTCTCTCTCTTCTTCTGGAACCTTCATAATTCTGATGTTGGTATGCTTGAAGTTGTCCCAGAGGATCCTTACACTATCTTCACATTTTTGGATTCTTTTTTTCTTTTTGCTTTTCCAGTGGAGTGTTTTTTGCTTCTTTGTATTTCAAATCTTTGACTTGATTCTTGCATTCCTCTACTCTGCTATTAGGTTTCTGTATGATATTTTTTATTTCAGTTAATGTATGTTAATTTCTAGTTGGTCCTTCTTCATTTCTAGTTGGTCCTTTTTAATCTTCTCTTGGGTTTCTCTAAATTTATCCATCTCTTCTAGGAAATTCTTGAAAACCTTATAACTATGGTTTTGAACTCTATATCCAGTCTTTGTTTTCCTCCATTTCTTTTGTTTGTGATCTGTTTCTTTGTCTCCGTATTTTCGTTCTGCCAGGAGAATTTCTGTGCTGGAATTAGCCTTATGATACAAGACTTGCAAACTTGCAAAAGCTTCTCTGTTGAGCTTGGATAGGGTGGAGTCTCAGGGCTGAGCTGACAGCCTAGGCTTCCAGTCAGCCCCACCCTATGTAGCCCCTGTATCTCAAGTGTCCCTCGGATATCACTGCAGCCCTCTTTGTGTGCACATGTGCACCTCCAGACCTCTGCCTTTCTAGTTCCTATGCAATCTGAGTCCCCAGGGCCTCACCTGAAACTGGGGTTCAATGCAGTCAGAAGTGGAGTTCAGTGCAGCTGGGAGGTTCTGTCTCCCTCCTGCTAGAGAAAGCCAGTGGCACAATCAGCAGTCAGTCTTCTCTATGTGCAGTGGTGTGTGCACCTCCAGACCTCTGTCTTTTTGTGGCTCCCCTAAGTTTCCATGCCCTCCTCCCTTTTCATGACAGTCCAGATTCCCATCCCCTATGTGAGTCTCTCTTGGAACTGGGGTTCAGTGCATTCAGATATGGGATTCAGTCAGTCAGGAGTTCCTATCTCCCTTCTACTAGAGGAAGCCATCCAGGCACTCTGCTGCCTGTTCTCTCCATTTGCGTGTCTCCATACCTCAGCTTTTTGTAGTTCTTCTGAGTTTCCATGAGCCCCTCTCTTTGCTTCTAGTTGTAGAATTTCCACTCAGCCAGCTTTTCTGTGGTTCTGGATGATGACCGTTTTGTCTTTTAGCTGTAGTTTTGAAATTGTTGTGCGAGGCAGCAGTTTAGGTGTTCACCTATGAGGCCATCTTGGTTTTTCTCCTCTGGTTCACATTTTACATATAATATTGAATATCTGCGAAACACTGACATATCTAGTAGTGTGCTTCTAATCAAACAAATAAATTTCAGGCTTTAGATAAAATGTGAACTACAAATCATCATTGCTACAGATGTGGCAATTTAGAATCTTTACTGGAGGTGGTATTATGCACCCTTGACTATTTTGTGATGACATTAAACATGTGCCTTTGAGTTTGAAACCCAAATCATTTTCTCACCAACATAGATGAATGGGATACAAAGTGAGGTAAACTTGCTTTTACCCTTTGAAAGGAAGTGACACAACTACACCTTCTCTTTGCTTTGAGGCTTGAGTGTTAAGGAAGTACATCAATGTTTGTTTTCAGCTGTTTTTCTGTAGCATCCCACTGTATATGACATCACTGTCCTGTCTGCAGTGTGAAGGCGAATGAAGGTTATGAGCCCCGTCTGAGAGCTGATCACACACAGTACTTCCACATCCATTGTCTTTCAGTGACATAAAGGCATGAGTCAGTTGATTCATTTGCTTCCTGACCTAACCAATTGTCTGGCTCTCCATATTTCATTCTCAGTTCATTTGTGTGACATCATGGATTTCACCTTTACTTTGCCAAATATCAGCCTTCACGTTTTACTGAAACATTAAGAGGCATTCTAACTCTAGATATTTAGGACCATATAAACAAAATATCTCTTTGAACTCTAATATCACAGCTAAATTTTATGTCTTCATAACAAAATGTAAATTCTTTGAATGAGGAAACATATTTTGTTAGGCCACCTAAGTTCATCACAGCCAAAGGGCCTGGGAAAGGAAAATCTTAAAATGAAATCATAAATGAAACTGTATTTTACTTACTTTCCCTAATACTGAAATGGATAAAGTAATAGATGCAAGTCCAAATTGTTGGTGTTCCAGTTTGCAATATCTTTGACCTACATCCATCTAAAAAAAATGAAATAAAATATTGTATTCTTCACTGAATAGGGTTGCTATATTTAGAAAACAAAAATACAGGACACCCACTTCAATCTGAATTTCAGATGAATAAAGAATAATCTCTTAGTATAAGTCTGCTTCATGTAATTTTGGGGACATTCGATTTAAATTCAAATTTAATTTGACAGCCTATACTTTATCCAGCAACCCTACTTCTGAGAGAATCAGGCCCTAAATTTCATAATTTATAAAAAACTAACAAACACGCACACATACAAATTTCACTTCACACTTCTTTGCAAACTTACTTAGCTGTGGGGATTGTTAACAGAGCACTGAATCCTGGGAGAACTGCGGCTAGCCAGGATGTGGGCTCCATCTACAAACCCTGGAGGCTTGCACCTTGATACAGTCTATGAAAGAAAGGTATCAGAGGAAAATGTGCTGATAGAAAATGTTTGCTTGTTCACCTTTTTGCAAGTTCTTCTCTGCTGCCAACTCCATTTACAAGTCCACTTGCAAGTCCATTTATAAGACTTACGCTGGTCTTAGGCTACATTATTGGGTAGTCTATATCAGAGTTTGCCACAGTACATGTCACAAATTAATTCCATGTGCTATTGGGGGGACTCATATTCTCATATGACTTGTAGACTCTTGGAATTTTAGAGCTGGAAAGCTTTATTATTTATAAAATTGCATAATTACTTTATATCACAAATGAGGTGAAGAATTATGCCCAGGGAGTTTAAACGGTTTGTCTGAGGACTCAGAGCAGGAGCAGGGCAGTACCAGGGGTGCTGACTCCAGATGTAGGTCACTGATCCACTTCTTGTTACAATCAGGTATCAAAATTTGGATTCACATTTTTTTTTTACTGTGAATGAGCTACAATTCACTTGATTAACGTTTTCAACATTAAAGGCCCTCTTGTTCTCTCAATGAATTTGCTAGGTACTCATGTAAATAATAGGAGTTAGGGCTACTAGTCTAATATACAGCAGCTCATGGACTTCGAACTCATATGAACCTACTCAATTTCTGGCCAGAGTTCTCACTGGTAATGAGACTTGAGTAGGGAAGCTCCAAACCCCTCGGAGCATCTCTTTCTTCATCTGTGGAATAGGGTACTTACCTCAAAGGATTATAGTGAGGATGACAAAAAATATGCAGGTAGAGTTCTTACTCAGGGCTCGGCACATAGAGAGGTTCCAGTGAATGTTGACCACTGTTCTAAACCATGGCTATAGAGTTACATCCTGTTTCCCCAGAGCTCATATTCCAATCAAGAACAGCACACATAGGCATTTCTATTTATAAGATATAGTTTAAGTATTTTCTCTTAGATCAAGGCATAATATTCCATGAAATAAACAAAGGATTTGGGTTAATTATTCCACAACACCAGCAAAACAACCCTGTCCACATTATTAAGAACTCAATTCAAACTTACAGATCAGTGGTGTGGGGACTCAGGTCACATGTTAATAATCTCCTCTCCCACTCCTCTGAAGCCTT
Organism: Lasiurus cinereus; assembly: GCA_011751065.1. Taxonomy (NCBI): domain Eukaryota; kingdom Metazoa; phylum Chordata; class Mammalia; order Chiroptera; family Vespertilionidae; genus Lasiurus; species Lasiurus cinereus. The sequence goes on along the minus strand of JAAGEH010000393.1, from coordinate 34,838,689 downwards.
CAAATGTCTTGGGCTGATTTTATGTGGTCTATTTTAACAACTGTATCCAATTACACCCCTGACTCATTTAAAGATGATTAAATGTAACAAAAGCAAAATTACAGAGTCAGCAGAATTCGTTTTTGGCAGTGTCTCATTGCTTATTCTCCAATCTTCTTGCACTGCCCTGCACCCTAAACATTCAATCTCTTTTTGTAGCTCTCATTCCCCAGCCCTGTCACCCTTGCACACTCTGACAAAGCACAGGCGCCTAAAAACCTCTCCCTACACTTCCCCCTGCATGTGCATTCAGTTTCTCATTTCCTACAGTGACCGATCACATTAGGCATTTTGAAGGGAGAAAAATTGAGCTAATTTAGTCCAAAATGTACCTGATGGATGGTCCAGCTAATTCAGGCAGTTTTTTTTTCTTTTTACTTTTTTAAACAAGAACCTTTTAGCCCAAAATATAGTGGATTTTTCTGAATTGAGGTGTACTTTGAGGTAAGAATGGCTCTTTGAGGGAAATTTGAGTCATGTGCCCCTAGGAGTGTAACCCAAGTGTTCCCATGTTCTCTAGGCTTCAGGGATCACTCATCTATTTAATACCAACTGATATGGAATGTGGCAGGCCTGTTCAGCCATGAAATGCCAGCTTTCTCCCCCTTGTATTTCTGCAACTCCTACGAAATGGTGACATGATGGACAAATCTATCTTATAGGGAGTCATCAACACTTGCTCTGATTTGCTGCTCTCCACATCTTGGCTGGCTACTTCTTTCTAAACCACAATTCTACTCCAGGCTACTGCCAATCTGCCTAATATGACAAAGCACTAAATATTAACTCAGTATCTTCTTTGAATTTTTCAAGGCACAATAAACATCAGTTTACAGACTTTATATTTTTGTGTTATTATTATTGCAGTTTAGGATGGTCAAAAGTGAATTGTAATGCAAAAGAAGAAAACAGAAATGAAAATTCAAAATCACTTACTCATAAAAGTCAATCTCATATTCCTTCCAAAAAGATTTACATCTCTCTTTTAAGCCTCTGCACCCCAGCCTATCTCTCAACTTTAGCCTGATACTGTGTTCTAGGATTCTGCTTATCTACTGATTGTACAGGAATTACAGAACAAACCAGTGAAATATCTGCAAAATTCTTCCTCCAGTTGGTGCCAGACCCAGTGGAGTAAGATGAGCTGTGGGTGCAAAGGAAATATGGCTCAACCAAGAGAGAAACTGACTGGTGCCGGCTGAATTTTTCTCCAAGGACGTCCTAGGACCATGGTTGGCAAACTGCGGCTCGCGAGCCACATGCGGTTCTTTGGCTTCTTGAGTGTGGCTCTTCCACAAAATAACACAGCCTGGATGAGTCTATTTTGAAGAAGTGGTGTTAGAAGAAGGTTAAGTTTGAAAAATTTGGCTCTCAAAAATATTTCAACATTGTACTATTGATATTTGGCTCTGTTGACTAATGAGTTTGCCGACCACTGTCCTAGGAGAACAAGTTTAGTTTGCTCAGAGTGATGCTCAGCTTAGGAAAACAAAAATCTTCTGGGATCCATTTCTGAAATGCATTTCAATGGCAGGGAGGGATTCTTGGGTTAACTTCTCCTCAGAGGGGCTGCACCTCTGTTTCCTTTTACTTCTCTCCTTTTGCATGGTTCTCAGACACAAGTACACAATCCATCACTTATTCTTCATTCCACAATTATATACCATGCACTTATTCTGTGCCAGGTGTGTACTAGTTGTTGGAAGTGAGAGGATGAAATAACATTCTTGGTCCCTCCTTAATGGAGCTTCAGTTAGCAGAGAAGTTAAGCAATAACACAACTAGAAGCGACTCTGAAAAATATAAGTTACAATTACTGTAATTTAAGTCATGTGCCCCTAGAAATATAAAGGAAATAGCCATGATTCTCTGAGAATCATTGGGGAGCTGTCCTTCAGATGGGGGTCAGGAAAAGGCATTATGGCCAGCTCAGTGATATTTAATCTGAGAAAGAATTGTGAAAAAGAACTGGTCATCTGAAGAGAAGGTATAGATATGGGTGTGAGTGTTGGAGGGAAGAGAGGTGAGAGAAAGGAGGGGAAAAGGAAAACATTCATACCAAAGGAACAGCATGCCCAAAGCTTCTAAGGACATTTTATAGGAACTGGGAGTGGGGTGGTCTAGGATGATTGGAGTCATCCTAGTGAATCAGAACTTAGAAGGTTGCAGTGGAACACTGTTTAAGGGCATTCGGTGCCTCAGTAATGAGTTTCCATTTTATTTTAAGTGTAAAATGAAGTGAATAAAGAAGGGGAGTGTAATGATCAGGATTGCAGTTTTCTCAGTAGAGAAAATGAATGGCAAAAGTGGAAGTGGGGAGACAAGTTACTGAAGTCATCCAGGTGACTGATGATCATGGTGAGAATAGTGGAGATGGAGGGAATGGAAAGGCTAAAGATAAATAATGGAGGAAGAATAGTCAGGTCTCGATGAAGTTTGGATATAAAAAGGGAGGATTTGTTGAGTCCCAGAGGATCTCAAAGGAAATTTCTATCCTCTTGAAAACAATCACCAAATGTATTTGCAAGTAGAAGTTTCTAAACTGTATTCTCCAGGAGCCTACATTTTATATTATTCACTCTCTACAGACTATAACTTGATAAAAATGCTTACCTGTGGTTCTGGCTTGACAGCTGTGCGGACATCTGTGTCCTTTTCTCAGCTGGGGAGGCCCAGAGTAGGAACAGCTTTCAGTGCGGGTTGAAGAGGAATTAAGAGCTGTTTTTGGCTTGTGAATTCTGACATCCTGAGAGTCACCGGAGAGGACCCATCAAATGGCAGCTGTATTTATGCACCTGGAATTTAGAGAAGAGGCCTGGGATACATGTTATGACCCTTCTCATTTTCAGAATTTTACTGCTATATTCTGAGGAAAATCAGATAGGAAATAATAAACATACCTTCTGAAAAAACAAATTGTGAAACTTAAACACATTCATAATATATTAAGAACTGTTCCTGGTTCCTATTGAAATCCCACAGATCTGATGGAACCAGACGCCCTACAAGGCTTTGTACTCTGTGTCACATCTCTGAAGTTCTCACAGTACAGAGAATACACATAAAGGTCATTATTTAAACGCACACCCACACACACACACACACACACACACACACAACTTCCTACACGTGATTGGCCTAGACTTTGTTAGTGTTCAAAGCCTTTCACAAAACCACAAAACAATTGATGGTATGTGTAATTTCTGTCCCTCCCCACCCCAGGAAAAAATAATCAGAAAGAAACATTGAAGTTAAGCATTTTCAGACCTAAAGGATAAGGTGAGTTACTATTTTGATGTTGTTAATTTGATATGTCCGGATTATCAATCACTGGAAATATAAAATGTATGTCTCCCAACCTCACACCTTTTTTTCTGGACCGGGAGTTGCAATTATCCAGATAATTAAAAAACTATATGAATATTATATAAACTACTATATGAATGAATCAAATAACTAGGCATTTCCCCAAAATTAATGAAATCATTATTTAGTGTTTTGATTATGTTCTGCCTCACTGATATTGTCAAGATGAGTGAACCTCAGATAATCCGTTACAAACAGAAATAAAAATAGGTATGTCTTTTGTTTACTTACATACATACAACAACATTTACTACAGACATGCAAATTCAACCATTGTGGGATGGTGTTTACTACAAAGAGTTGTTAAGAAATATAAATCCTGCTATTTCTGAAGAAATATGCTTAGAAATAGGTCTGCCACCCACTGAACAGAGTACACTTCAAATCCGCAGGTTGTTATAATTATTTCCGAATGAGTTGACAGCAATCTGTGTGAGAGTCAAACACAACATTCAGGCAGCCTCTTACTTACTCATAGTGTGAGCTGTACCGAAATTGCTGCGGGTCTGGGAGCATAGTTTTCTAACCCATCAATGTCCAGTTTATATCAAGTCACTGCAGATACAAAAACATGTTTTAGATTGCTACATCCCCCAAATTATACACATTATCTGTCAAAAGTAAGTTTGATTTAGTAGGTAGGAGCACTAGGCAAGACACCTCAGGTGGCAGAGGCAGGGTGAGGAGGATGGGAAAGGGCAACACCAAACCACTGACTGGTAGAAAATATAGAATGACTGGAGGGCACAAATTCAACAGGAAAAAACACAAGGACCATCTGGATCCACAGAGCCAATGTGGCTGCCATTTCTTTATGGAAACCCACATTGTGTGCATACTTTAAAAGGCCAGTCACATTTTTTAGAGAACAGAGTAAAATAGCACAGATACTTGGTGCTTGGAGTGAAGGGGAGCTTGCAATGCTAACTTAGCATTAAAGAGCTAAGCAGTATTTATATTCCAAATGGCTATTGGAGTTCTAAAAGGTAGGGCTAAACTAAAAGCAACCCAGAGATTCATCTTCAGTGGTGAAAGACATAAAAACATTTAGTGGTCACACAAAAAGCCAGGACAATGTTGGGAGAACTCAGCAGGGAGCTGGAAGCCAGACTGGGGGATCAAATCCAACCTCAACCTCTTCCTAACTGTGAGCAAGCTAAGGCACCTCTCTATGCTTTAGTTCCCTGGTCTGCAAAATATAATTAATAAACAGGACTTTTCTCATGAATTCCTCCTGAGATTAAATGAGTTAATTCTTATAAAGTACTTGAAACATGTTTGTTAAATAAGTGAGCGATAAATGTTAGGTGGTGTTATTTGGAGATCTACACAATTAGCTGAATAACAGGTTCCCCTTTATTATTCTCATGGACTTATTTTTATCTTTTACAAGAAGTTAAAAAGAAGCCATTTTATAAAAGTTTGTTCATAGTCACTTATTTCAATTTCTACTGCAAAGCGAGGTTCAATGGATCAGTTAGTCTTATTCCTTCTCTCTGCTAATTGAACTCGAAGGAAATCTGGAGCTGTGTATTTTCTGTTTCAGTTTGGAACTAAGATTCTAGACTTACAAATATTGAGCACACAAGTATTTTTACCAAGCAGCACTAAGCTATGTGTGGGGGACAAAATGCAATAAAATTGGGTCTCTGTCCTTAGGCCCTTATAATGGATTGCGCAGCAGCCTCGCGAGACTCAGGCAGGGAAGATGGAAAAGCAGAAATGTGGAAAGTGTCCAGCTACACTGACTCACAGCACATGCTCAACAAACAAAAACCTCTTTTCACTGTCATTTACACAATATTTAAAAGCTCTCTAGGACACACCTTAAATTTTCCAGTACTTCACAGTTGGAGAATTGCAACTAAATAAAACCTTCCAGTATGCATTCTAATTTTTAAGCTTCAAGAAATTACTGCTCTTGTGATTTGAAGAAAAATGCTATTTTCCATTGTATTAAGGATTATTTCTTTGGTGGTTCCCCACAGGAGAGGAAATTAGGTGCATCTCTGGCCTATTATGTCATTTAATGGTTATTTTTTGCTTATATAAGATGGCTCCTCATGGACAATTGTCTGCATGATGAAAACTGACTCATGCCATGATGCTTCCCCACCAGATTTAAAAATATCAACATCACACAAATTTTGTGATTAAAGAATTTTACTAATATAGATAATATGAATCTGGTTCATAGTAAAAAAATAATTTTTGGTCCTGGAAAACTCACTTCTACAAGGTAGAAAATAAAACAAATATAAGTAGAAATCAAATGGTAAAATATTCCATTTTTGCTATCTGAAACTAGAATTAACAACTGGAATATTATCAGAATATTAAGAATCTTCTGTTCACAATCAGTCCATCTTAGAAAATCATATATCTTTCTTTTATATAGATTAAAATAAAAACTACACACTTGGAATTGTCTCAACAAAGAATATTGCAAAGCATAATTGAATTGAGAAGTATATGAATATTAATTTACTAGAGGAAATGTTTTCTTTATTCTAACATTGTATATATTCAATACTTTAAACTATTAAACTTTTATTTATTCTAACACTGTATATATTCAATACTTTAAACTTTTAAACTATTAAAAGTGGTAGACTAACCATTCTGTTGTGTAAAATTCACAAAAAGGGTGATTATTTTAGAATAGTCACCGGTAGTCAAACCACCATCTCTGATTTTCTATTATTTTATGTCTAATGTCATAGTCCATTCATATTTTTGACCCACTATAATTTGTTCTTTTATTCATTTATGTAATAGATATATTTTCTTAGTATCCACCCTCTGCCTGGTGCTATAGTAGGATCAGACTTGCAAAGAAGAATGAGACAAATGAAATCTCTCCCTCTGGAGCTGGTATTGCCTAGTTCCCAAATATGGCTTTAAATTCCATGGGAAATATCACCTTGTATTCAAGGATGATGAAGAATAGTCAAGGTAAAAGCATTGGCAAACATTGTATGCACTGTTATCAATACTAGATGCCCAATGAAAGATTCATGCAAGAATGGGCCTTCCTTCCCCTGGCTGCAGGCACCACCTTCACTTCAGCCCAGAGCCGCCTTTCCACCTTCCCATGCTGCCCAGAGGCCTGGAGCTGCTGGGGAGGTGTAATCCCTGCATCTGCTGGCCCCTGACCACTTGGCACCTGTGCATGTGAATTAACCTGCTATTTTTTTTGTTGGGTTAATTTGCATACTCACTTCTGATTGGCTGATGGGCATCTAGAAGATACGGTCAATTTGCATCTTTCTCTTTTATTAGTGTAGATCATAAAAAGAAAAGTGATTAATAATAGAAACATTATTTATTAAACACCTGTTTGTATTTGTTCATGAGCAAAACATTATTTGTATTACCTTATTTTCCCACCTCAAAGCATGATCAGTTATTCCATTTTAACACATAAGAAATGTTTTGCCTGTTGCCTAAGGTCACATAGTTCTTAAATGATAAAGTATGGATGGCAACACAGATTTGAGTTCCAAGTCTGTGTTCTTGATCACTATGCTCAATAAATTCTGGTTAATATAAGAGATTGTTATAACACAATACATTGCTGAGAAATAAAGAAGGCCATCTAGATGAAAGGCTGATGAGATATTAAAAAAGCAGTAAGTGTTTGGAAGTTTTCTGTTAGAAAGTTTAGCCATAAGGCTGTAAAAAATAAAATAAAATAAAGGACATCTATAATACTGTCAACATAAAGATAAATTAAAGGAACAAAGAATCAAGGGTGGTGCAACGTGATCTTACAGATATGGGAACTGTAATGCTTACCACATGGAAAAGTTGGGTGGCCCAGAGGAAACATTGTTTAAGAGGACTAGAAAAGGAGGCAACATTCCTAAGCTCTGTTTCACCTTGGTTCTCACCATTCCAATGCATTATTTCATGGCCTGTTTTGAATCATTCAAAGATCATCTAATTAGAAAGTTGGTTTCTCAGTCTTTTGCCAGGCGCCTCCCATCATGAAAATTCCTTGTTCCCTATCTAAGGAAAGAAGTATGAAAATAGTCTCATTCTTTTCAAGTCTTGAATAAAAATGCTAACAAGGAGGTCAGTAACACAAGGGCATGGCACTGGCATGGGACAACCATGGAACAAGTAGCCAATGCTTCATGAGTCAGTAACAGCTGGAGTTTGCCTCAGGGATTTTGCCTCCTTCAAGATGTCTGAATCCTTGACATCATTAATATAGACTTCTAGTTTGTCCATCTTGAATACCTTTAATAAGTTTCCTTGAAAATTAACTAAAATTATGTATAATTTGAAAGCAAAACAAAACAGAAAATCTCTTGAGCCATCATAAAAGTAGGAAGCTATGGGCATCAAAAACAAAGAGATAACCAGAACTTTTGGAAGTTATATAAGCAACAAATGTGACCTTTACTCTAAGAGCTGAAACTGGGAGATTTAGAGCTTTCATTCTGAAGGCTGCATAAAGCACAAAGATGAAGGTAATTTTTCTCCTGTCCCCTAGACTATTGCTCTGGACATGGAAAGAGCTCCTGGTATTCTGCTTTCACTGCAACCTCCCCACAACAAGGCCAAACTACAATTAATGGCCAAGAGGAGAGTGTGGAGAACAGCGGTCATGGGTTTAGGACTTGCTTTTCCATTCCCATCACTCTAGAGCAGTGGTTCTCAACCTTTTTTAATGCTGTGACCTTTTAATACAGTTCCTCATGTTGTGGTGACCCCCAATCATAAAATTATTTTCGTTGCTACTTCATAACTGTAATTTTGCTACTGTTATGAATCATAATGTAAATACCTGTGTTTTCTGATGGTCTTAGGCTCTACAACAGCGGTTCTCAACTTGTGGGTTGCGACCCACAGGTTGAAAACTGCTAGCAAGGTCACCTAAGACCATCGGAAAACAGATATTTACATTATGATTAATTAACAGTAGCAAAATTACACTTACGAAGTAGCAACGAAAATAATTTTAAGATTGGGGGTCACCACAACATGAGGAACTGTATTAAAAGGTCACAGCATTAAAAAAGGTTGAGAACCACTGCTCTAGAGGGTGTAAGCAACCAGCTAGAACTTCCCTCTTTTTTATCCTCTCTCAGGGCCTTGCAGGATCTGATCAAGTTTGCTGACAAGTGCACTGCTGAGTCTCAGAGCACGTGCATGCCCCTGTCTAACACTGAGCACAATGGACTGTGGAAGTCAAGGCCACAGAGTCAGGCTCCAGATCTGTTCAAATTGCAGAGACAAGCCTGGGTGCTAGTCCTTTACAAATTGGAACAAGGGCAGCCACCTGACAGGTGCTCTGGCAGGTACATTTACTGGGTGCCTGGCAGTGTTTACACAGACGTCTGTATTTCCATGGGCCACACCCTTTGATGCTTGACAGGTTCCTTTGCAGGACTTCTATATTTGTCAGTAACCTTCACTGCAAGTCTTTGGACTTCCTCTATGTAACTATAGATGGAGAGATGAAGAGAATCAGAGACTAGCAATAGCAATAATTGCTGCACTAATTGCTGGCACTGCAAGGTCCTGACACATGTGATAGGTACCATCATCCTCATTTTATTGATGTTTTAACTGAGGCTCAGAGAGGTCTAGCAACCCACCAAAATGGCACAGTTAGTAGATGAGTAAGTCAGGATTTAGAATACTGCTCTCTGACTCCACAGCTTGCAGCTTGCACAAGCCTTTGTCAGGAACTGTCAGCACTGCCTCTTGAAAGCTGTGAGCTTCCAAGGTGTCCTCCTGGTGTCACTACCTCCAGCAACCCATTTCACAATCCAATTGTGGCAGAGAAATGCTCTAAGAGTCTCAAGCTAGAACTGCTCTTTCAGTCTATTATTTGGTTAGCAACTTAGCTACTAGTATGTTACAAAACAGCCTAGTTACAATATTCACAGGAAATATATAATTTTCCTCTAATTGAATAAGCACAACATAGGGTGTTGTGCAACCTTTAAGGCTTCATGCTCTTTCAGAAGGAGATTTCTCATGAGTCAGGTGAACTGTACTGAATGTCCTTGGGGTCTTACAAATAAATCACTTTTTCTTTCTGATAGTGTTGATATTCAGCCATTACCAAGCAGATCAATTCCTTGGCTTCTTGAGGCCATGGTATGCATTTCTGGAAACCCACTCATTTTCACCAATTGCCTTTTCTTAAAAAACATGAAACTGGCTTGAATAAAATATACTGAATTATGTTTGGGGAGAGTGCTGAGAAAGCTGAACTGATGATCGCCTGAATCTGCTTGTCACCTGCTGTGGGTTTCTGAATCATGCCTTAAAGAATAAAGTATTGCCAGAAGTGTCTCAGATCAACTTTCAAAAGTGTCCAATTTAATTGTTAGCATAAGGATTTAAGATGCTGGGTTTCCCTGGTGCTAACACCTTTCATTGATTCTGGAGAATTTCCATTTGTTGTTTAACAGAAACTGCCCCTCGGTATTTATAGCCCTATCACTCTAGAAGGGAAGCATTTGCAATTTTCACTTTCAGTTTTAACTCTGGACTCCTTTTTCTTTAAACATCCTTCAAATGAGTATCAGATAATAATTCAATGAATCTTTGTCAGTGGTTGCACTTAGCAGTTCTCATCCCCATAGGCCAACATTTGAGAAGAGCCTCCATGATGCTTTGCTAATTGAAATCTAAAATGATGAGTCTTAGTTAGGCCCAACCCCACCATAGTCAGTACTTGTGGGTCCATTTGTGTGTGGGTCCATGGGTACATGCCTGCAGGCTGCAATAGGAGACATATCTGATGGCAGATTGTATGTCTAAAAGTGGTTGCATTGACATGTATTTATATCCCCTTCCACATGCTTTTCTTAGGGTGAAATGTTAGCATTCCTCCATTAAGTTTGGGGCTCTTTGTTTCCTCCTCTTGAACTTAAAGGGATATTGATAAATTCTTTGACCAACAAAATGTGGTAGAAATGGTACTGCATGACTTGTGAGGTTAAATCATAACAAGCAATACATAGCCTGCCTCTCTTTCTTTCCCTTCCTCTTTTTCTGTCTTAATGCTGCTCTTGGAACTCAGCCACCATGTTATCAGGAAGTCCAGGCCCCATGGAGAGGCCACAGTAGATGGATGTTCTGGCCAACAGCCCCAGCTAAACACTCAGCAGTTCCTAACTTCCATTCCTGTGGGACCCTGAGCCAGAACCAACCAACCAAGCCACACAAACCCACAACTGTTAGAGATAATAAATGATTATTGTTATTTAAAGTCACTATAATTTGAGGAGATTTGTTATGATGCAATAGGTAACTAAAAGTTATCATTTCTCATTTTCCATAACAATCAGAATAAAACTGTATTTTTCCTATTTTGGTATCAAAAATATTTAAGCAATAATTCTGACAGGAAATTTTGTTATCAATGAACTTGTTAAAAATAATAATTAGCAACATTAAGAGTGATTGATGGGTGATTATGATGTGTCAGTGTAGGTTCAGCAGTTGTAATAAATGTACCCTTCTGGTGGTGGATGTTGATAAAAGGGGAGGCCATGCATGTTTAGGGGCAGGGACTATGCAGGAAATCTCTGTATCTTTTCCTCACTGTTGCTGTGAATCTTAAACTGCTCTAAGAATATAAAGTCTTAATTAAAAAATAGGCACTAAATTAATAACAATAATTTTGAAAGATAACTATGACTGAGGTCTCACTATGCAGCACTTTATGTGTATTAACATATGCATCATCCAAATAAAACTATGAGGAGGGCATTATAAACCACTTGGCTGCACTAGCACGAAAAACTTGTAGAATCCAGATATCCAGCAGTTCTCTAGGCTCTGGGATGAGAAGAATAATCCTGAGAGTTCAGTAAAAATGAGGTATACGGAGGCCTGGCTATCTGGCAGGCAAGAAAGAATAAGCAAATCATTCATTCACTACATGAGCCAAGTCTCATTCCAGGTACCACTGAAATAAGGATAGAAAACTGAACTAAGTAGAAAAGCCCGCTGTCATGGAGCGCTGACCTGGACCATGTGTACTGGACCATGTCTCCTCTCATTTCACAGGGGACCACTGAGATCCCACTGTGCACTCCATGCTGCTCCCTTCTGCTTTGCTGAGTCATCATAGGCACTGAAAAGGAGTCAATAATGGAACATGCTAGAATCAACAGCGAGATAACTGATGTAAAAGAGCACAGTAAGTGGAATGCAAAGCCAGATGAGAAAGAAGAGGGAGAGAGAGAAAGAGAGAGAGAGACTTTGGTAATAATGTCTGTGGGGAGGAGGAGGCTGGTGATTTTGGAGCACAGGAAACTCTGAGCATGGGAAACAGCATATCTGAAAAGGGACTCAGTCCAGTCACGCCTGCAGACATGAGAGGCCACAGGGGCTAAATTAGAAAAGGAGACGGGAAGAATCCAAAGGAATATTTTGCTTACTTGGCGCCTATGCTCAGCCAGTGCTAATGGAGACACTAAGGGCTACAGAAATCACAGCCATTTCCGAGTCACCCTGAGGCTCCTGTAAAATAGCTGGTTAATGTGAAAAATAGTCTGCAGTTTATGGTCCATTGAGTTCTGAGGATTTGGAAGAGGAAGAATGAAGCTAGTAACCCGAGTTCTCTCTAAGAAGATTCATGTGGCTGCCCACAGTAGACAATTGGCAGAATTTGCAGAACACCAGGAAGCTGTAACTGCAGACCATCCCTGGTAGCTAGAGAAGATGTTAGAGTCAAGCCCTTCTCTAGGTCCCAGGCTGAGTGCTTTGTGACACAGAAACTCACACCAGCAAGGTGGCTTGTGAGGAAAAGACTGGAAGCACTGTAGGGTCCGCAGGAGTTCCCACCAAACCTGCAATGCAAGTGCAAGGCCAAGAGTTGGCTAATTGGGAAGCAGCCAGGAGACTTGGTGGATATCTCTGCTGTTCTGTGAAAAACAACGATCTTCTCTTCATGCAATCATCTAGTGTAATCTGACTTCAGTAGCCTCTGAAGTTCTATGAAAATATTGGCAATCTTTCATTATAACTATGGCTAAAGGGAATAAATAAAATCTGGGAATCTTAATGTATAGGATATCCCAAAAAAATTATACATACTGTAACAGCTCAATTTTGAAATAGAAATGCATTTTAATAAACAGTGCCTTTATAATTATTCAAAGTGCTTCTGGGACACTCTATATATTGCTATTTCCTTACCAAAGAGTTTCCAAGATAAACCTGCTCTCTGCAATTTCCTCAAACTTCTTCAAAGGGCAAAGGTAAATGTGTTGTAGAAATAAAAATGTCTCAAACTAAAACTTGTTGAAAGAGAGATAAATCATGCAGAGAGTGACCTGTGTTTTAAACACATACACACAAAATAAAATATGCCAAGGCTTTAGGATCAAGAATCTTAATGTAGCTGAGACCGGTTTGGCTCAATGGAAAGAGCGTCGGCTTGCGGACTGAAAGGTCCTGGGTTCGATTCCGGTTGGGGGCATGTACCTTGCTTGCAGGCACATCTCCACTGTGGGGTGTGCAGGAGGCGGCTGATCGATGTCTCTTTCTCATCGATGTTTCTGACTTTCTGTCTCTCTCCCTTCCTCTCTGTAAAAAATCAATAAAATATATTAAAAAAAAGAATCTTAATGTATATTAATATCATATACAGAAATAGTTTAAAATCTGAAAAAAATACCCTTTGTTTATCTTAATATCTATTTTAGGCTTCGTTTGCCCTAAATTAATGGGAAAACCTGGAAAGATTAGGGAATAACAATGCTTATGAAACCATGAATAGTCAACCAAACACTAGCCCAGCTCTCCACCAAGGCAGGAAACTTCTCTCTCTTCTTTTTTCTTTTCTGATTAAATAATAGTAAGTTATCTTTGAATGAAAGCAGATTCTTTCCTTACATAATGAAATATAACTTAAAAAAATGAGGATACTCCTTAGAAGGTATATGGTTATATAATTAGGTAATTTTTTTCTGATAATACAAAACCAGAAAATTTAAAATCTCTATACAAAAACACAAACAATCTCAAAAGAGCAAAAAAAATGTATTTGCCATATTTATGAACAATAAAAAGCTAATCTTTCTATTCATAAATAGGTTATTCAAATCAACCCAATAGAAACATGACTTACAATCCATTAGAAAAAGTATAAAAATAATGTCAAGAGGCAATTTATAGAAAGCAATAAAAATATCCAGTTAGCATAAAAATGTTTATCTCATTCATTAATAAAAAAATATAAATTGAATATAAATAAGATACCATGTTTTATATTTCAGAATGATAAAAAAGGTTTGAGGTTATTGTGTACTGTCAAAAATTTTTGAAATATGGGCTCTCACACATTGTTGATGAAATAATTTCATATAAGTTTACTATATTCCTATCTTGCCAATACCTATTTAAATATAAACCACACATGATTTTTGAGCCAATAATTTTATTGCTCAAGTAAGTTTACTGCTCAGAATTTCCTCAGGTATATACAAAAAGTTTATATAAATGTGTGTGTGTGTGATCTGGCTATATCTTCACACATGTAGGTTTTCATTGTAGTATTGCTTGTAAAAGACTAAAACTAGATACAATCAGAGTTGAGCAACAGGAATTAAATGAATTATAGGACAATAGCATAATAAAGCAGTATAGGGTAATTAAAAAGAGAGAGTTAAATGGAAACATCTGATAATGTATACGAAGAAAGAAAAGTATGGCATGGTGTATCTAATATGATCCTATAACTATAAAATAATGATACAACTAACAGGAGAGAGAAAGATGCTGGTATAAGCAATGCTTTTCCTACTGTAAAATGTATTAGAAACTATCAATCAGTTACATTTGGAAAAAGCCTGGGAGTTGGGGTAGGAACAAAGAAAAATTTTGTATATTTTCATATTTTCTAGCCTAATAAATTTTTAATTTCATTGTACAAAATTGCCAATGGAGTTATCTGAGCAGGGAAATCATAGTCCAACTCTTATTTTCTTCTTTGTACTTCTCTCCAGGAAGAAAACTTATTATTAGCTATTATATTAGCATATGTATATATCTCTCTCTGATTTTAGTCTTTTACAAGCAATGCTACAATGAACATCTACATGTGTGAAGATATAGCCAGATCACACACACACATTTATATAAACTTTTTGTGCATACCTGAGGAAATTCATATAGTAACGGATTAGAGTTGGAGACATCAGTAGGAATTCTTGTTTAGCTTAACATAGTTGTTACATAGAGAAATATTTCTAGGTAATACCCTGTAGCAGTGAAGAGGTATAGAAATCTGTATTTAAAAAAAAATGGCAATGTATCTTAAGTGACAGCATGTAGAAAAACTAACTTAAAATAGATCACAGACCTAAAAATAAAACTTAATTATAAAATTTCATAAGAAACCACATAAGAATAACCATCTTTTAACCCCTCGGATAGAAAAGACTTTAGACAGAACATAAGCACAAACTATAAATTTTAAGATATTGTCTGTTAACCTAATGTCTCAAGTACTGATGTCTGAAATGTGTGCAGTGCCCTCTTCCCTCCTCACTCCCATTTCATCTCAGACCTTTGGATTTCAGCAGGGTGATCCCATCGTTATTAGTGGGGCCCAGAGTGAGAACTCTGCCTCCAAAGATACAGTGAGGGCTGAGTGCTGGGGAAAGGTGGGCCTGGGTTTAGTCAGTAGAGCTTTTGGCTGGCTCCTGCCATCAGGAGATACTCTATTCTCTAACAGGAAGATTAGCCCAGTCAAAGCATAAAAGAATGCAGACCAGGGCTTTTAAGGAAAGAGAAATCTTATGTAGACAAGATGAATTTTCAACTCTCATAACTTTTGTCTTTATGGCATTAAAACTAGGAATTCAACTCACACAGAATCAGTGTCTCTTGTGAAAATGGTTCATTTCTTGACACCTGAGTTCTTCCTCTGTTGTCTGGATTGTGAAGTCCGACACAGAACTCGGGTGCAAATATAGGACACACATGCCCAAGGTGACTTCCCCCAGAACCCTGACCTATTTCTTTCAGCTACTTTCCCATCATTAAAAGCAACCTAATAGAATCAAAGGAAGAGTTTTTAAAGCAGGTGTATTATTTTGAGTGGGCAGTTATTTAACTGCTCTTCTGTGGGAAATGTTAACATCATAAGCAATCCAAAATTATATAATAAAACTTTTCTCAAACTAATAATGTGTTTTTTTTTCCTCCCCTTCTCTTTCTTCCTCTCATTGAAGGTCCCAAATGGTTTTAATTGTGTCCTCCAAAAAGATACATTGAATTTTCATCCCCAATATCTGGAAATGTTACTTCATCTGGAAATTAGGCCTTTGCAAGTGTAATTAGGTAAGGACCTTGGGATAAAATAATCCTGTGTTTAGAATGAGCTTTAAACTCAATGACTGCTATCCTTGTAAGAGGAGAAGAAACACAGATACATGGAGAAGGAGCCATGTGAAGAGAGAGAGAGGCTGGAGGGATGCAGCTATAAGCCAAAGAGGGCCAAGGATTGTCAGGAGACATCAGCAGCTAGAAAGAAGCCAGGATTCTGCCCAGGAGTCTTCAGAGAGAGTGTTGCCCGCTGGCACCTTTGTTTTGGACTTTCCGTTTCCATAACTGTGAAAAAATAAACTTCTGCTGTTTCAGTTACCCAGTTGCTGGTAGTTGGTTATGGCAGCACTAGGAGACTAATACGCTGGCCAATCCTGTAAACCCACCCAGATCACCAACAATAATTCATTTAGACCTGCCTCAGAGCTATGTCAGAGAAACAAGGCACTGAAATTAGAATCAAGAATTTTCTCCAAGTCTATCTTAAGGTGAAAGCAAATATCTGAGTGGTAGATAGCACATTGAGAAAAGACAAAGGCTGTCTCTTTATTAATTAATATGAATTACCAATCAGTACAGTTATTTCAGAAAACAGTCTGGTATTATCTTGTAAAGCTGGAGATGCACACTGTCTTTGAATGAGCATGACCACACAAAGGAGGGAAACTGTTGTACATGAAGACAAGTGCAGGAACTTTTTTAAAAACATCGTTGTTCCTAAAAGCCACAAACAGGGAAAAATCCAAACGTCCATCAGCAGGATAATGATATATAAAATGGAATGTTTTTCTACGTGAATATTCATAAATGACAGCTATCTGCAACAAACTGAATGACTTTTTCAAACAGAAGATTGAACCAAAAAAAGCAGCATAAGAATATATACAAAGTATGCTTCTATTTATAGAAATACCTGAAAATAGTCCTCAAAACTAAATTATATGATTTGGAGATGAATTCTTGGGTAATAACACTATACAGCAGAGCAAGAGAATGATTGTTATGAAATTTAGAGTAGTGATTCACTGTAAGAGGGAACATGAGTGGTTATAATTGGGAGGGGAGAGAGCTTACACACACTGGTAACATTCTTCTTATTAAGCTACATGGTGATTTCATGGATATTTATATTTTTATTTTCTATACCTGTATTCATTATGCTTTCTTGTATACAAAATACTCTAAATATTTTAAGAAACTAAAACTTTTTTTAAAAAAAAGTGGAAAAAAGGGGGAGTGGGCGGAGAAAAGAATCCATAAAGCTGCAGAAACAGAAAATGTTCTAATTCACCTTAAAGAAATTCATGTGTGTTTTTTTTTCAAATTATCTTTCCCACTCTGGTTTCTAGCCTGTCAGCTAACTCTTGTCAAGGCATATCTACTGAAATCCAAGATTCTGGACAAGGAGCGGAATATGATGAAAAAGCTCAAAAATCTTAATTGTTGCCTTGAGGTCAGTCTATGTGGAGAATGTAGTATTTAGCTTTGCCATAGACTAGCTCTCCCAAGACTGTTAAGTAGTAGCTGATATCGGCTGGAGACATGTAGGTAGTAAGATGAAAGCCAGCTATGTGCAACACTGCCATTTCCAAGGGCTTTTTTATTTTAAAATGCAACTTGAGTTCTTTTTTAAAAAAAATATATTTTATTGATTTTTCACAGAGAAGAAGAGAGAGAGAGAGAGAGCCAGACACGTCAATGAGAGGGAGACATCGATAAGCTGTCTCCTGCATGCCCCCTACTGGGGATGTGCCTGCAACCAGATACATGCCCTTGACCGGAATCAAACCTGGGACCTTTCAGTCCCCAGGCTGATGCTCTATCCACTGAGCCAAACCGGTTTTGGCTCCAAGGGCTTTTTAGAGGTCTCAGCTGAGCCTCACCCAAGACCAGTGAGAAGACTTCATTCCTATTTCACTTGTGAGATTGGTAAGCTGCAGAGAAGTTAAGGAACTTGTCCAAAGTTACAAGTCATGATAGGGCCAGAATTGGAAACTAGGCTTTCTGCCTCCAAATGCAGTGACTTTGAGTGGAGTTCTGTGGCAAATGTACTAACAGCAGCATGCATGTGGCAGGAGATGTGGTAGCCGGCACTGACTTGGCACAAATGTCTCCAGCTCAGACCTTTGGGTCCTGGGCTGAAAGGTCAGTAGGTTCCCAGGGTTTGTGCAGAAGACAGACATGGTTTCAGCTAATGACGGTACATCTGAGGATGCTTGCCTTTTTGTAACTTGTATTCCTATGGTACAATCAAAAGCAAAATTAATATTGCTTGTGATGGTTTGTACTGCTTGTAGTGGTTTGTACTATTTATCTTCCATGTGGTTGATATTCCTTCCCCCCTAAATACTTTGCAGCCTCCCAGCCAACCCTTAGCTCTTTACAATCTCAAAGCAATGAATCACTTAGTAAATTTTTCAGATAAACAGACATAATCAGATCTCTGTTTGGACTCCATGCTGGAGAAAGTGTGCAAACCCTGACTGTTTCATTGCTGCCCTAAGTGCCAAAAACTCGACCGCTTGCAATACTGCTCCTGCCAAGAAATCCCCCAGGCCCTAGTACTGGTTTCAACAGAGGATATATGAAAAGACTGAACAAATATCATTGTTTTATCCCCATTTCTGTCCTTTAAAGCTTTTGCAAACTTAAGCAAGATGTTTTTTATGACAGTTTCAATAAATGGTGAAAGTCTACTGAGACCATTCTGGAATTGCTACTTTGAATTTGGGAGATAAAAGGTAAAAGTTTGCATCCCCTAAATTCTTTGATAAAGTAACAAAATATAAACTCAAATGAAATAAAAACTAAGGTCCCAGTCAGCATCAAAATGGATATGTTTCTCTTGCTTTTCCCAGTTGAATCTCTTATATACTATGAACTGGAAACAATGAATTACCAATTTTGCAAAATGAATCTGGGGGACAGAGACAAGTCAAAGATAAAATTGTTCATAAAAGAGCAAATTGGCTGAGGAGTTTACTTATTATCTACTAGAGGCCTGGTACACAAAATTTGTGCACTGGATGTTGTCCCTCAACCCAGCCTGGGATCCACATCCCTCTCACAATCCAGAACTGCTGGCTCCCAACCACTCATCTTCCTGCTTATCTGATTGCCCCCTAACCAATCCCCTGCCAGTCTGATTGATGCCCAACTGCCCCCACTGCTGGCCTGATAGCCCTCAACTATCCTCCCTTGCCAGCCCAATAGCCACCAAATGCCTTCCCCTGCAAGCCTGGTCACTCCCAACTTCTCTCCACTGTCAGCATCTTGTGGTGGCCATCTTGTGACAATGTGGGGGCAGCCATGTTGTGGCAGTCATCTTGTGATAACATGTAGGCAGCTATCTTGTGATGACATGAGGCCACCTTCTTGTGATGATGTGAGGGCATCACACAAGGGTGCAAGGGCCACTTAAGCTTTTATTAGCATAGGTTGAGCTGCATACAATGCTGCATCTGGGCATAATTAATTCCCTATTCTTAAGAAAGTTCTGGCCACCTTGTGAGTATGTCAGCATGTCATTAAGACCACCTCAACCTTTCCCTGAGAGTCACCTCCATAGTATAGTTGCACACACTCTGGTCATCTAACATGGCCTTTCCATCATCACCATACTTCCACCTAAAGCAAATTGCAAGAAGAAAATTAGTTGGGACTTTAGCATATTCCACTTGAAGAATTAGAAAACCCTATATTTAGTTTCTATCTTTTAAATTAGAATAGCACATATATCCCATAATCCATGTGTTAAAAGAGTAGTGCATTTAGTTTATTTTTAAGAGTTTGGTGGAGTTTAAGAAAAGGCCATGGGTTGAGAATCAAAGATGGTGACATAGGTAAATACCTACACTGCTGCCTCACACAACAATTTCAAAACTACAACTAAGAGACAGAATGGACATCATCCAGAACCACAGGAAAGCTGGCTGAGTGGAAATTCTACAACTAGAAGGAAAGAGAGGGGCTTACAGAGACCCAGAGGAGCTTCAAAAAGCTGAGGTACAGAGACGTGCACGTGAAGAGAGCAGATGCTGGAGTACCTGGATGGCTTTCTCTGGTGGGAGGGAGATGGAGACTACCAACTGCATTGAACCCCTTATTCTACGGCACTGAACCCTAGGTCCATTAGAAACTCATATGGGGGGAGTTTAGACTGTGAAAAGGGAGAAGTGCACAGAAATTTAGGAAGCCATGAAAGGGCAGAAGTCTGGTGGTGCGCACAGCACTGTGTGCAGAAGACCAACTGCTGATTGTGCAGTTGGCTTTCACAAGGGGGCGGGAAACAGTACCTTTCAACTGAGCCACTTCTAACTCCACTAAACCCCAGTTTCAGGCAAAACCCTGGGGTCCCAGACTTATATGGCCCCAGAGTGCAAGGGAGCTGGAAAGACAGTGGTCTAGAGGCACTGCACATGCACACAGGATTTGCTCAAGTGATTACCCAGAGACACGTGAGACCCAGGGGCCATAGAGGGTGGGGCCGATTGGAAGACAAGGTGGTCGGTTAAGCCCTGAGACTCCACCCATCCCAAGCTCAACAGAGAGGCTTTTGCAGTTTTGCAAGTCTTGTATCATATGGCTGAATCCAACACAGAAGTTTTCCTGGCATAGTGAAAATGTAGAGACAAAGGAGAGATCACAAACAAAAGAAATGAAGGAAAACAAACCACTGGATATAGAGTTCAAAACCACGGTTATAAGGTTTTTCAAGAATATCCTAGAAAAGATGGATAAATTTAACGAGACCCAAGAGGAGATGAAAAAGGACCAACTAGAGATGAAAACAGACCAACTAGAAATTAAACATACACTGACTGAAATAAAAAATATTATACAGCGACCTAACAGCAGACTAGAGAACCACAGGAATCAAGTCAAAGATTTGAAATACAAAGAATCAGAAAACACTCAACTGAAAAAGCAAGAAGAAAAAAGGATCCAAAAATGTGAAGATAATGTAAGGCACCTCTGGGACAGCTTCAAGCGTACCAGCATCAGAATTGTGGGTGTGCCAGAAGAAGAGAGAGAGCAAGATACTGAAAACCTACTTAAAGAAATAATGACTGAAAACTTCCCACATCTGGTGAAAGAAATAGACTTACAAGTCCAGGAAGCATACAGAACCCCATATGTAATCCAAAGAGGACTACACCAAGACACATCATAATTAAAATACCAAGAGCAAAAGACAAAGAGAGAATATTAAAAGCAGCAAGAGAAAAACAGCTCATTACCTACAAGGGAGCACCCATACAATTGTCAGCTGATTTCTCAACAGAAACTATGCAGGCCAGACAGGAGTGGCAAGAAATATTCAAAGTGATGAATAGCAAGAACCTACAACCAAGAATAATCTATCCAGCAAAGCTATCATTCAGAATTGAAGGGCAGACAAAGAGCTTCACAGATAAGAAAAATCTAAAGGAGTTCATCAACTCCAAACCAGTATTATATGAAATGCTGAAAGGTACTCTTTAAGAAGAGGAAGAAGAAAAAAGTAAAAGATAAAAATTATGAACAACAAATACATATCTATCAACAAGTGAATCTAAAAATCAAGTGAATTGACAATTTGATGAACAGAATAAGCTGGTGAATATAATAGAATCAGGAGCACAAAAAGGGAGTGGACTGAAAATTCTCAGGGGGAAAGGGGTGAGGGAGGTATAGGGAGAGACTTGACAAAAATCATACACCTATGGATAAAGTCAATGGGGGGAGGAGGTAAGGGTAGAAGAAGGGGTGGGAGCCTGGTGGAGGGGAGCTATGGAGGGGAGAAAAGAGAAACAAATGTAATAATCTGAATAATAAAGATTTAATTAAAAAATAAATCAAACCTAGAAAATAAATAAATAAATAAATAAATAGTTGTCATCTTGTTTTAGAACCCATCATTCCTGAGGTGTACCACTGTAGCAAAGTAATATCCAAATTTCCTTCTCCACATTTTGACTATACATCTATGTGCAAATGAAGTTGCATTTGATTTCAGACTATTTAAAGAAATTATGAGAAACAAATCAGGATGGATTTGTAAACCAATCTCTACAGAAAAAAATTACAAATTTTCAGATTTGAAGAAAAGCATTACTTAAAACTTCTGGGAGACTTAGAACTGATAAACCTCAATTCACATAGCTGTAAAATTGAAATAAAGGGACTTCCTTCACTGGGTTGTAGTAAAGGCTTAATGAGATCTTATAAAGTACTTAACAAAAAGTTATATACTTAGTAATTGCTAAGTAAAAGTTATAATTATTTCCCAGAATCATTCATTTTGCATATGAAATTTCAGATTAATAGAGAGAATAATAGGAAAACTGCTACAGATGGGAATATTGTATTACAACCTACAAATCAACTTTTCTTCCATTATTCTAGTTATTGCTCACCAGTCACCTTGAGGTTCTATATTTCAACATTTCAAGAGAAGAAATCAAGGCCAATTCCTCTGGGAGTTCATAAACAAATAAAAAGCAGAGACATTGCCTTATACTTATATATGTATGTATGTATGTATGTATGTATGTATGTATGTATGAATTTTCATCTTCATTTATCCCCTCTATGCCCTCTTCCATCTCCCCCTTCCAAAACTCCCACAATCATCACCCTATTGTTCTCTTTTTTCCCCTTTATTTTGCTCAGTCCCTCCACTCTTCTTCCCCACTGTCCCCCAGGCCCTCCTCCCCACCTTTACACACACATACATGCCAGAGTTGTCTGCCTGCTTTCTATCTATAAGTCTGTCATGAGTCAGTCTCTATTTTGCTTGGTAGTTCAGTTTGCTCATTAAATTCCACATGTGAGTGAAATCATCTGGTACTTATCTTTCTCTGACTGGCTTATTATTTCACTTCTTTTATACATCTATTGTGCCACAGTATCAGACATATATAAAAAGTGCTTTCAACTAGATTTAACTAATATAACTTAAATTATATTTGTATAATTTTGATCATGACAAAAGTTCTTTGAATCATTCTGACCACTTTGTCCAAGCAGTGCCCTATTCCAAGGAAGCTCTTTCATTATCTTTTTATGCCCTTTTATTAAAAAAAAAAGTAGAAGAGCAAGAACATGTCATATATCCACAGGCATCTCATGGGATTTTAATCAGCTATTATCTCAGGATCTTTTCCACGTTGGATGAAATAGAGGTGCAAATAATTTAGTGGCTTTTTTTGTTTGCTTATTTTCAACAAGAACTTTATCCATTTACCCACTGAGTAGGTTAATGCTGATTTATTATAGAAAAAACTGCTATTGCTATGACGTTTTGCTGCTTTCATGGGAATTGTGTGGAGATTAAAACGATTTAATAGTTCCTTAAAATAGCAAATGATACCTATTCCAGGTAAGTATTGATGCCTCTCTATCCTGCCTGGAGTTTTCAGAAAGTTTATGTCTGTGCTGAGAGATGCTGACCTAATTGGTCTGCAGTGGAGCCTGAATGCTGATATGATTAAAGGCTCTCCACTGCAGTCAAAAATGAGAATTACTGTGGTATTACTGTTATAGATAGATATAAAACAGAGAAACAATCTTTAACCTCCCCTCAAGAAGCTTCAGATTCTAGTTAAAAAATAAATATGCTTTTAAAATACATTGACATACTTTAAAAGGGGGTCAAATGACTTCATCACTGAAAAATTCCATATTTATTTTTTCTCTCTTATTCTCTCTCATCTTTCTCTTTCTAGGAATGAAACAATTGAAGGCCAGAGAGATAGATAAATCATACCTTGAAATAAGAAGTAGAAAAACCAAGAGCCACTTAAATAGTGTGATTTGTTACAGATACCCTTCACTATTCAAAAAAGGAATTTCTTTTTGAGAAATGAAATATGCCAACCAAATGTCTAAGAGTAATTACAGATGCTCAGGGAGTGTGTTAATTGTGAAAACTGAGTGTTAAGAACTGATAGTGCTGGCTTTATTTAAGGTTCTGTGAATGTTCGTTTGTTGATAAAAGCAAAATCCAGAGTTCTCCCATTTGCTTGATCATCTCTGCCTTCCCCACTGAGCCACTTAGAGCTTAACAGGAACCCACTGTTGCTATTACCCCACAAGGAACCACACTCGCCTTGTGAATAGGCTATGCTAAGAGCAAGAGAAGGCCCAGTGGAAGAAATCTGATTCCAATTTGGGAATGAAAGTACAGTCCCCCCTGCCAGGTTTAAATTGAGAGCGTATTACTCATTTTTAGTTAATTTCTCAGCCTGCAGAATAATTTGGCACATGTGTGCAGTATATGTATGTTCCCTCCTGAGGGACCCAGACCTTGACGGAATAGTTGTAATTGGGGGGGAAAGCTAATAAATGACAATCATAGTTAAAAACCTTATTTATGTAAGAAAATGCATGCATTAAAATTAAAAGGGGGTCATTAAAAACAAGAAAAGTGGATTAATAAATGTTTCTTGTCTCAGACTTAATTGTTTGTTAATGTCAAGACCTGAAGCACTATGGGAGTAGGGCAGTGGAATGCAATGATTCTCAAAACACATTCACTGAGAAGAAACACAAGTGAGTGTGGGAGAAGCCATCCTGTTCATGGGCAAACCATACCTTCTATCTATGTTTAGTCTGGTTCTTCTGGATAGACTTCTCATTGGTATATTGGAAACTTTGAAGGAAGATTTGCAGGCTTTCCTTTCTGTCCCTGTCAAATGTATTCCTTTTTATTATTAATATGGTTGCCATCTCCTGCATATTTGTAATGTCCATGAATCACAAAAATGCATAATGATCAAAACTATAAATTTAGTAATGCTTTATGTATTTTATCATGTTTATATATTTATATTAATATATATTCACAATGTTTATATATTCTATAATAATAAAAGGGTAATATGCTAATTAGACCAGGGATTTTTTTGGACATCATTCCAGACATTCTTCTGTACGAAGCCAGGGGAGAGAGAAACCCAGGTCCCAGGCACCTGCAGGTGGTCAGAGAGAAGCCAGCCCAGGTCCCAGTTGCTAGAAGAAAGCAGGTGCCAGTAGCTGGGGAAAGGAAGGCCTACTCTTGCACAAATTTCATGCATCAGGCCTCTAGTTGTTACATAAGTGTATGGACATATGTAATTAAGTGCAATTGCATTTGCATACATTTAAAAATATGATTCATACAAGACATCTAAATGTCTCCATGTTTTATAGGTCATCCTTTTCTGTAATAGCCAAAAAAGATTTTCAGGTCCCCATCATAGGTGTCTGTACTATATTTAGCCCTTCCCACCATGTACCTAAAGACCCCTGAGAAGGATGCTTGTCTTCTAACTTTATTCTGCTTCTCCACTCCTCACCTGGTCTGCATGGCTGCTATTCTTTACCCCATGAATGTGATACAGATTCCTGTTCTTCATCTGCTAAAATTACTAAGAGACTGCTGTTGTCCATACGACTTTCCCTCAAGATTTAGGAGCTTGGAATGGTGACATCGCATCACAACAAAGAAGGCATTTTAAAACTGAAGAGCCAAAAGCTCCATTCACTCATTTACCCAGTGTTCCTTACTAAATAATATTTTTCTCCCCATCTCTGCCTCTCTCTTCTGGGGATCTGGCTTGGCTTCATTTGGCTGTAATGTGTTCTCTTTTAACCAAGAATTTCTCCCTTTTCCAATACCCCTCCTTCAACAAACCTTCTCCCTCCCTTTCTCAGGCCTACCGACCAAAGAAATAAGATTTCCACCTACCCTGTCTTTGCCATCAGGGATAAAATGAAAATTACTGTTATTTCATTATATGAGGAAATTTTAAGCCCTTCTTTGTTACTATCCTGGGTGCTCTGATTAAGAACCCCCATATACGTATCTTCCTACTGTACCAGAGAAATCTGTCTACACTTCAGTCAATTTGGAACATTCCACCTTTCCATTTCTGTCACAAATAAGGCTGAAAATGATTGATCTGGTCAAAAACACTGCTTGGTGCACCTCTGGGCATCTGTCATAGGGTGCTCTAGTCAGTGGCCCACAACCTCCCACTTGG
Organism: Lasiurus cinereus; assembly: GCA_011751065.1. Lineage (NCBI taxonomy): Eukaryota > Metazoa > Chordata > Mammalia > Chiroptera > Vespertilionidae > Lasiurus > Lasiurus cinereus. The sequence continues at coordinate 34,812,968 of JAAGEH010000393.1, read as the reverse complement.
AAACAGCTGAGCTATACAGGCATAAAAGTATCCAGTGGGCAACTTTGGCCTTTGATGTTGTTTAGTTTGATGAAAGTATTCTTTCCCCTACTTGATCATAAATTTTTCTCCTTTTCTTTCTTCTTACTTGCTTTCTGTATTGAAGCAAATGAATATTTACAGAGCTAGCAAGAAAGTGTTAAATCTCCAAGAGGCATTTCATTTAAATGTACATCACAGTCTTAAACCAATAGAACTTAAGCAAGGGTTATCACTGGCTGTGGGTTATTAATCACTGGAAAGCCAGTGGAAAATATGTCAGCAGGGACTCAAGCTCTCCATATCCTTTGGAATCATGCAACATAACATGACTTCCTATGCCATCTTCCCACACATCCCCCCATTCATAGACTAGCTTACCTTAATAGAGGCATAATGGTGGATGGGATTCAAATAAAATCATGTCTTCCTCTTCCAATCTGGAATGCTTGTTTAATATCTCATTTATGCTTCTTTCATTGTCCTCCAAATTGATTAGAGCACAGCCCCGACTCCCTGGTAGGTGTTAAATTGACTCCTACAAGGAAATCCCAGGGCCCAGGTTCTACAGAGCTTTGATCAATTTCCAAAAGTCAGAAATATGCATCTCTCTTCTCCTGAAAAGAAGTTAAATTGAAAATTCACCAATTAAGGGGTACACTTACATTTTGGAATATTGCCAAGTATACATTCAGTGACCAGAATTATATTGTAGTGGTTAAGATTTTGAATCAGAATCACACACCCTGGGTCTGTAACTCAGCTCTGACAGTAACTAGGTGACCCGGGCAAGTTATTTAATATGTCTGGTTTAGTTTCATCATATGGGAAATGGGAATAATAAAGCACCTCCCCTGCGGGTTTGTTGTGGGAACAAAATGAGACAATTCCAGTTTAGTGCTTAAAACTGTGTACAGCAAGAAATTCAAATGTGACTCCTCATGTCTGTTCTCACCGAGGTCTCAGAATGATAGATACAGATATCAAGGTGACTGGGAAGCTGAATTCAGATATTGTAAATAAAAGTATAATGAATTGGCTATCCAACTCTAGAACTCCAAACCTCCTTGAAACTATCAAAGCTAAAGAGAGGAGAATGAGTATGACCATTTATGAAAAGATTTCTTTGAGGAAAGCTGTTCTAAGTCCCTACCATTCCTGTTCAGGAGGGTGGTTATAATGTGAGGCATTGTTACCTTTTGATATGCTCTATTTTAACTTTGAAGTGAGAAAGGTCTTCAGAGGAGTCACTCTGAGACTTTGATATACTTCTCTTAGCAGGGAGAGCATTGTGAGATAGGAATTGACTCCTGTTCCATTGATCATGAGGGCTGAATAAAAAGAGATGAGCTCAGCCCTAACCTGTTTGGCTCAGTGGATAGAACGTTGGCCTGCAGACTGAAGGGTCCCAAGTTTGATTCTGGTCAACGGCATGTACCTTGGTTGTGGGCATTTAGCAGTAGGGAGTGTGCAGGAGGCAGCTGATTGATGTTTCTCTCTCATCGATTTTCTAACTCTCTATCCCTGTCCTTTCCTCATGGTAAAATGTCATTAAAATGTATTTAAAAAAAGAGATGAGCTCAGAGCCTGGGTAGCAAAGGAAAGACCTTGGTGCTGGGATGGGGACATCTGCCACCAGTATTTGTTAGGGCAAAGGATGCAGAAACATTTCCTGTGGACCACAAACTGACTACTCAGGAGAGAGAGTTACCTGGTACTAATACTGACACAGTTGCCTCAGAGGGTAGAGGACCCCTGCAGCTAAAGATGGGAAGAAGGAATGTCAATGTGTTTGAGGCTATAAAAGGAATCACATTCACCACCCAATATGCGTAAGAAATGCATAAGTTGGTTCAATATTACTGTAAAAGAGTGGGTCCATCCAACCCCAGAAATGAGATTTAGAAGAAATCAAGGAAGTATTCCAGAGAAAGATGCCAGATTATTCAACATTTACCAGGTACAGTGGACTTTTCAAGAAAGACATTTGCTAATCCTCATTTCTTTACCCCTCCCCAGATCATAGGTCTGGCCTCAAAGGTACAGAATATGGCTAGCAAGCTGATTGATTGTACTAGTGTTCTCCAAAGAAATAGAGGCAATAGAATGTGTGTATGGCTAGAGAGAGAGATCAAGATAGAGATAGAGAGATAGTTAGAGATAAAGATAGAGATAGAAATAATATAGCAGGTCCTTGAATAATATGATTTTGTTCAATATCATTTCATTATGACATTGGTGAGACGCCATAGGAACTTAATTCTTATTTATATCAATTAGCCTCTGTTAAAATTGGTTTCACTTTAACTAGTGGAACCTATGGATGACTTTAAGTGAGGACTTATTATAGACATATTTAAATAATCAATATATAGATATTTATCTATTGTGATTGATGGAGATAGAGATATATCTATCTGTATCTGTTTCCATCTATCTTGGAGATACTTATTTTAAGGAATTGGCTCATACAACTCTGGAGTGTGGCAAATTCAAAATCTGCAGGTGGCTGGCAGACTGGATACCCAGGGAAGAGATGCAGTTTGAAAAGTCTAAAGACAGTCTACTAGCAAACTTCCTCCTTGCTCAGGGGAACTCAGAATTTGTTTTTATAAGTCTTTCAACTGATTGGGTAAGGCCTATTCACATGGAGGTCAGTCTACTTTACTCAAACGTTAATCTCATCTACAGAATACCCTCACAGAAATATCTAGAATAATGTTTGACCAAATATTTCAGTATCAGGCCTAGCCAAGTTGGCACACAAAATTAACCACTGTAGTGGGGTAGAGGAGAGAGGTAGGAGCAGGAGAAGGAAAGAGAAGAGCTAGTCACACCCTTTTCCAAATTCCAGTTTGCAGACATGTAGGGAAGGAGGAAGAGATTTGATGTTAAATCACAAAATGAGTTTGATTATTATTATGCACTGGGTATTTTGATTTTTACATGAAAATCTCTGTATTATTAAAAAGTGAACTTAGGACAGTAGGAATGAGAGTCATGATCTTGCCTGAGTACACATTTAGAAGCAAGGCTGGTACTAAAAATTTAAGTGTAGTGGGAGACCAAAAAGAACAAAATGAGTCTTTTGATTATTCCATAATTATGATGCATAATACGTTAATTAGAAGTGCTTGGTACATAGCAAATAGTCAATAAAAATTAACTATTATTATTATGTGTACATTGACTATGTATATATGTATGTATATATATGACATTTTATTAAAAATAAGACAGATATGACAATGACATATAAATGTAGCCTGACACTCTGAATAGAGGAATACATTTCACTGAACTGCTTGGTAGGTAGGAAAAAACACATTTTAAAAAATATATTTACTTCTCTTATAAAATCATATTAAAATGACTGTGCTTCATGTTCTGGAGTTTCACATAAGTATATTTATTGCCTGAACTTTGGTCTGTGGTTGGATAGAACTTTGAAATTTAAATATACTCATGCCAAGACAAACACAGTTGCTTTTGTTGATGTTTATTATTGTCTGTAGCCTGGGGGCATTATTGACTCTTAGGTAAACAAATAATTAGTTTGCTCATTTGAAGTAGGAAGGCTTAATTAATGAATTTGCTTATTCCTTCTGCTCCCCGGCAGACTGCCAGCCCTTTGGGTCTTTGTTCTTCATCCTTTCTCTCTCTCTTTCTGTCTGTGTTTATCTCCTGTCTCTATATCTATTCAAAATATATTGGCCTATTCTGCTACTCTGGATTCTAGATAATATAGTTGCTTGTGATTTTCAGAGTAAGGTGATCATTCTAAGATAACAGTCACTGACCTGAGACGGTTGCTCAAGCATATGTTTTCAGAAGTTATTTTCTTGGCTGTGCTAGAAGCTTTTTAAGAGATGCTTTTGACATTGATGATGAAGATCAATAAGAATAAATTTGATATTCAGATGTAGCAGGCTTGCATTAAGACAGAAATTAGATAAATGAACATTTTCAGTTATAGCCTTAGTGGGTCTAATTTGGCCATGGCCTTCTTGCTCATTCTTTTCCTTTTTTAAAAAATGTATTATTTAAGCAATTTAGAACAAGATTGTTATATAAGTTTTTATCTAAACTCTTAAAAATTTCTGCTAAGGTACTAGGTCCAGTTTGTGTGTGTGTGTGTGTGTGTGTGTGTGTGTGTGTGTGTGTGTGTGTTTTAATATTTTATTTATTTTAGAGGGTAAGGGAGAGGCAGAGAAAAAGAAAAACAACAATGACAAGAGAGAATCATTGATTGCTGCCTCCTGCACATCTCTTTACTGGGGATCAAGCCTGCAATCCAGGCATATTCCCCAACAGGGAATCAAACCATGACCTGGTTCATAGGTCAACACCCAACTACTGAGCCACACTGGCTGGACGGTCCCAGTTGTTTTTACATCAAAATAAGATGTGTGAACTCACAAGAACTGTGATGCAAAAATATTACCACAGTGGTTCACTATATACAAACAGAGGTATACAAACTATATACAAACATCGTGGAGGGCATTGTGTTCAGAGTCTTACTTTCCTGAACAATAATGGGAAAGACTTGGCTGCATCCTTTGACAATATGTTGCATGATAAATACTTTGTGGTCAGTATTTAAACAGTATTTCCTCTGGAAAATCAGGCATTTTCATCAGTCTTATTCTCATCCTATCATACCACTCTGAAAATAAGATCTGCCAAGGTATTGAAAGAGGGATAGAAAGAATATAAGTCTCTTCGTTGACTTCTCAATGCTGTATAAATCAAAAGCTGCCAGCCCAGAGAAGGAATGAACAGAGGCCCACAATGATGCAGGTAATTATTCCAGTAAATGTAAAGTCTCAGAAATTGAAATTGTGACACTGTTCTCATATTAAGCAGATGGTCCTCAGATTTTCTATTGATTTGAGTGGCTAATATCTTCTCAACAATCTGTGACTTTTAAGCTCAGAGAAGCATTTCATTTAAAAGAAAATTAGGGCTTCTTTCATCAGCTCTCTAGGTATTAAATCATAACCAATTGATACTTCTTGAACATTCACTAGAAGCTTATGATAGACATTAAGATAATTTGGGTATTTTACTCAAACCTCAAATACAAAATTCAGAAATGCAAATTAGAAATGCAGAAAGAAGATCAACTTATACGAAGATATAAAAAGAAATAAATGAATTTAGAAAGGAAAATGTGTAGTGGTAAGAAAGAAACTATCATTTCCACCACAGGATCCACTGTGATTGCATTACATTGCTCATCCTTGCTGCCAGACTTGTCTATATTCTTTTCAGATCCCAAGAACAATTTTATCACATCCTCTAAAGGTCCCCTTGCCCTTTATTCAGAAGCTAAGCTTCCTGTGTCTCTGAAAGTTAATGAAAGGCAGATCTTCCTGATGCTTTGAGAGCTGAAAATGTGGTAAGATGGTGAAACAGATCAAAGTACTCCTTGCCCATAGGAACCAAGGAAGTGATCATACCAAGCAACAGAACAGGAGTTGGTCCTCTTTGGGTAAACAGGACATGCTTTCCTTGTGACCTCTGGCTGACCTCCTGAGGGAAAGAGCCAAAATAGTCAGCATCTCTGGCCAGTGAAATCAGCATCAGGGACATCAGAAGCTCAGAGAACTCTCTGGCTTTGGGAAGGAGCAAAGCAATGACACAGCAGTACTTAAAGGCTGAGTGAAATGATAATAATACTGCAGAGACCCATTTACTCTAGTCTGTTCTCCACTGCCTGTCACATTTCCCTATGGTAAATACCCATTAGACTTAGGGTCATTTGTTATAAAACTAGTTATCTCATTGTCCTCAAATAGCAAGAGGGTATTTACAACTTACAATACATGATATATAATGAATACAGGGACCTTTTAATTTTAATTGGGTTCCTGATCAGGGAGGAGAATGTTGAACTGCTATTGTGGTTTTGTGGGCTTGTTTTCAGTACACAGAACTAGCACAATCACTGTGAACACTTTCTTATAAATACGATAAATAAATATGGAATGAAGTCATTGGGGGCCAAATTGGCATTGGTATCATTTAATTTCTACTTGGGTTTCCAGCTAATTAAATGAATGGATGCCTGTGCTAATTAAACTCACTTTGATAATGAGGCACTAAGGAATCTTAAATGACTGAATGTTAATGAATATTTTCCAAGTATGGACCCAGTATCCTGAGTACGCCAAATGGAAATTTCTTGTTTATCATTAAAATATAGAGTTCTTTAAAAAGTTCCACATAGGTCATCAAAACTAGAAGCAGAAGATTTGGTTTTGTTGTCTTTCTTTACAAGTCTGGTCATGTTGATGAAATTTGAATAAAAAATAAATTTTATTTAATTGAACTCACCCCTTGGGATTTGGAAGGCCACACATAACAGTGCACAAATTAAAGCCATAAACAGGAGAAAACTCTGCCTTACCCTGCTTCTGTAGATGGACAACCCACAATACCTACTATTTTTGCTAATAACTTGAGGATAAGGCAGACAAAAGGTCTGGGCCATTTTTGGAGGTGTGGCTTTCTACAGAGAAATGTGCAAAGGTGTTATTCTGTTTTTTGTTTTTGTTTTGCTGGTAGATAAGCCTTATCAAGCATTTTTATGTGAAAACTATGATTACTGCAATTCTTGGAGTTGCTCTACTACCTTGATAATTTGCTCCTCAGGCTTACAGTGCAAACCAGTAAATCCTAACACACTCAAATCAAACACTTATGGTACATAGTGCATATAGAGGAGCCATTTATAGGGCATGCCTTATAGTTATTTATTTAAAATATTTCAAACCCTCAAATATTTTAAGGGTTTAAATATTTATTTCAAAGGTTCTATAAAGCCCCTCTTCCACAGTCTTCCTTAAAGGGGGAAAAAAGGGAATTAGTGTTTCTTGAGCAAGGCCTTGTGCTTGCTCCCAGTTGATCACAATTCTATCATCAAAGTCATGGCATATGGATGAGCAAAGACCACCTCTTCATTTCTTCAGGGGAAAAACAGACACATGGGAGACTTTAGAAGTAAGCCAACATATTTAACACAATACCAATCTGTTTTTTAACAACACATTTATCCTCGGTTACTGACTTTAAACCTAGGTCTACCATTGCAGCACCATGTTGAAAGAGCCTCTCTATCTTACCCATAGAAGACAAATGATAACCCCGCCAAGAAGGACTGTTGTGAAGATGAAACTTGCTAACATGAGAAAGACCACAGCACAGTTCCTGGTGTTTGACAAATGCCACTTTTTCCCTTTCAGGCAGAGTCAAGAATAGTCACCTTTTTCACACCTGCAGATATGGTCTTAAGTCAGTTTTAATTGGGCTGTCTAATATAAATAAAATGAAATGAATAAAATGAGCCATTAGGATACAAATTACAGAGAAAGGTTTTGAGTGTCTTTTTATATACCTTCTTTAGTGAGTGCATAAGATGAAAGACTTTTTATTAAGATACCTATGTCTTCCTTAGTAAAATTTTAATTCTCCAAGATTAATTCTGTTTTATTCCAGCCATTCCTTTCACATTCCAAATAGGGGCAGGACTGAGAACAACCCAGACAGAGGAAGAAACAGATCAAAGACATGCTTCCTCCTCGGTGCATTTCTTCAAAGATCACATAGAAAATCCCATTGGCCAGAACTCAGTGATGAGTCTTGCTTAGATGCAAGGAAGCCTGCTTAATATAGTTTTTATTCAGAAAAGCCATGTATCAGCTGAAAATCAGTTTCTATTTATCTAATAAAAGAGTAATATGTCAATTGACCATCATTCCAACATACAAGATGGCTGCCCCACTGTGGACAAATATGACTGCCCCCATGTGGACACAAGATGGCCACCACAAGATGGCCAGCAGGGGAAGGCAGGTGGGAGGAACCAGGCTTGCAGAGGAGAGAAGTTGGGGGCGACCAGGCCTGCAGGGAAGGACAGTTGAGGGGGAATCAAGCCTGCAGGATAGAGCATTTGGGGGTGACCAGGCCTGCAGGGGAGGGCAATTAGGGGCAAACAGGCTGGCAGGTGAGCACTTAGGCATCAATCAGGCTGGTAGGGAAATGGTTAGGAGGTGATTAAGCTGGCAGGCAGAAGTGGTTAGAGGCAATCAGGAAGTCAGGCATGTGAGCAGTCAGGAGCCAGGAGTCCTGAATTCTGAGAGGGATGTCTGACTGCCCATTTAGGCCAGATACCAGGATTTGGATTTAAATGGGCAGTCTGACATCCCTCCAGGGGTCCCAGATTGGAGAGGGTGCAGGCTGGGCTGAGGGATACCTCCCCCGTTCATGAATTTCATGTACCGGACCTCTAGTTAATAATAAAGTAGGATACAGTGTGTATCAGGTGACTCTTTGACATAGAAGTCATTACAAAAATCAAAGTGAGAGGTAATGGTGGCTTGGATTCTGGATATATTTTGAAGGTAGAGGCAAAGAAATTTATTGAATAGAGAGTGTTACAAGAATCAAGAATGACTTCATAGTTTGGATATCTGAGCATTGAAATGATGGAGTTGCCTTTTATAGAGTTAGAGAAAATACAATGGGAGTATAGTGGCTAAACCAGGTTCATTTTGGGGCTTGCTGTTTGAGCTGCCTTTGATGCATTCAAGAAGAAATGCAATGAGACAGGTGAAAAAGAAGAATTCTAAGGGAAGGTCTGGACTCAAAAATTTGTGTTAGAATCATCAAGGAATAGAGGAAAATAATTTCAAGGTCTGAGCATGAGAAGCTAATGTTTAGAAATCTGAGGAATGGAAAAAAACATCAAGAGATACTGAAAGAAGCAACCAGTGAAATAGAAAATAGTAAGTGTGAGAACATGAGGAAGTTCTCTTGGTGAGATAAAAGGCATAGCTTAAAAAGAGATAAGGGAGGATGTTCTAGAGGTTGAAGATTTGAGGATAGAAGAGAGGGTATTCAATAATCATTGAGGGATTGAACAGTATATCTGTTCATCTTCACCTTAGTAGTAGTATGGTAATTTAAAATTTAGGAGCAAGAGAGCTCAGAGAAGAAGAGAAAAACAGCACACTGGGGAGAGCTCTTATTTTTTGAAACAAGAAGAAGAACCAATATATGGAACAGAGAGAGATCAGGCAAAGAACTAATCAGAGATATCAAGGAGAGAAAATGTTCAGGTCAGGACAGCCTGTTACACAAGAGTATGGATTAGGGAGTCATATGCAGATCTGACTCTATCTCTTTCTAGTTGTGTGACCTTAGGCAGATAGGCCAGCATCACTGAAATTTACTTTCCCCATGTGTAAAACAGAAATAATAATTGGACCTGCCTGGTAACATTATTGTGAGGGTTATATGAACTATGGCTTGTAAATAATACACTTGGCAAACTGAGATAATACTACCAACCTAGTATTATCAAGTCAAATTGATGAAGAAAGGGAGTTGCCAAGTAGTCACAGACAACCCAAATGACATATGTAGAAATTAAAAGTACCATCTCCACTTTATCTGTAATGAGATGTGTGCAGCTGGGCTGATGTTTTTGGATAACATATTCCAGTGCCCAGGAATGTCCTTGTTTAGCTTTCCTGAGTCATTGGAAATGATTTTGTGTAGATTTTTTAGGCTAGAGATAAGTCTTGGTTGAGAGTCTCAATTCACCAACCCTAGACACCCCTTCTCCAGGATTTTATTTCAAGATATTATATTTTCTATTGTATAAATGGTTTGAATTGAGTTTCTTCTATCTGCAGCCCAAACTTTCTTTTCTGATATGATCTGGAAACAAGGCCCTCCTTGATTAGAAAGAATCTATTGAATTGCATTGTATTTTTTGATAGTTTAAATAAAACAGTAGAAGTCTGATGTATTTTTAGTTTATTTTAACAAGTATATATGGAATTCTCAAAAACAATAAACTCCAATAAAGTTTTAGAGATATTTAAAAGTTAGATTTACTTTTTCTGATACAACTGAAACAAATTCTCAAAATACATCTTGCTGTTCTGTTTCTTCATGGTTTCTATAATTACTGACTCATTTAGTAAATTCAATATTTCCATTTGTCTTAAGGTACAATAATATCTACTTCTTAGAATAAACTTTTAACTATTTGCTTCTGTGTTGTTAGTTAATTAAAGATTTAGACATCTGGTTCCAGCTCTGAGATATAGAAAGCTGTGAAAAATATCATTCCCACCCTTACAATAAGAAAAAAAAAGCTGGACTCATCAGAAAATTAAGTTCTCAGGACAAACAAGTAACTCAAATATGGAGAGACACAGGTGCCTATAGGGGTAAATAGAACCTGAGAAATTACCTGTGGCACTCTGCCAGACTCCACGCAAAATGGTAGAAAGACACAGCTAAAATGTTTTCAGAAATTGCTAGAGGCTGAGTGTGGGCTAACGTAAGAGTAGAAAGCCCCTGGGTGCTGCAGATCTAGGGGTACATGCAGATTTAGAGATATGTGCAGATCTAGAGGGACATGCATATTCTTGCTGGCAGTGCTCATAGGAAAAATTTGGAAGAATCCTGATATATGTTTTTGTGGTACTGAATTGGGAAAAGGAATGGCAGCTAATGCCCATCGCTGCCCAAACCTATTTTCCACCTAACTTCACTACAGGACAAAAGGCTTAATTTGGAGGAAGAAAAATAATGGAAACTGCACTGGTAGATATCCACTGAATCAGTGGGAAGAAAACAGAAAAATAGCATCTTTCCTATGGGAGGAATAGAAATATCTGTGAGGTCCAACTCTTCAGCTGGAGAGGCTTAGAGCGCTTGTGAAGGCCACTGCCCAGACCAGACCTGACACCAAGCCTAAATCAGACCATCAGGGAAGGTGCTCTTTTCCTACCACCAAGCTAACATGCTTAGAGTAAGATATCAGTAGAATGCAGCTAGGAGAGCTGCAAGAGAATGATCCTTATTAGGCAAAGGGAAGACCCAAAACCAAGGGAGGAAGAGACATTGAGACAAGAACCACTATCAAACTAGCCCATACTGCAAACACAATCTATCTTCAAAAGGATTTTGAGCCTGAGGTATATTCGGGACCATAAAAACAATAAAGCCTAAGCTCTGCCTAACTCCTGAACAGATTAATACAAAACCCTGTGCTTAAAGTCTAGTTGGAGAAAAGGTATCTCCAGTCATAAAAATACTTGCCCCAGTATCTATAGTTCTACACAAGATGTCTGCCTGTCAAAAAAAATTTCTAAGGCATGTTAAAAGGCACACACACACACACACACACTACAAGAAACAATTACTGGGATTGGATATTGAAAATTTGAAACTATCCGACAGAAATTTTTAACTAATTATTATTAAAATGTTATTTGACTTAATAAAACAAAGTAGACAATTTGCAAGATCAGATGAATAATTCAACAGAGATATGGAAATTATAAGAAATAAGTGCTAGAAAAAATTCAGTATAAATATGAAGGCCTCCATCAGTAGATGCAATATTACTTGATGGCAGGAGCGTGGAAGTTACCCAAACTGAAACACAGATCAAAAATAATAATAACAACAACAACAACAATAATAAAAGAAAAGAGTACTTGATAGTAGGACAATTTCAAACTGAGTAATATATGTGTAATTGAAATCCTGAAAGAAGACAAGAAAGAAAATTAGGCAGAAAATATATTTGGAGAAATGATGGCAGAGAATTCTATAAAATTAGTGACATACATTAAATCACAGAGCCAAGAAGCCCACAGAAAGCCAAGCAGGACAAATACCACACAGAGACACATATTTAAATATATTCTATTGAAATTTCTGAAATGAAAGATAGAGAAATAAATCTTATAGTTAGCTAGAGAAGGGAAAAAGAACACCTTTTCTACAAAGGAACAAACATACACATTTTTACAACTTATCAGAAACTAATCAAACAGAAAGAAAATGTAACAACACAGCATGACTTCAACTTTGAATAGTTATAATCTCATATGCCAATATTTTATAGATTTATAATAGCATATTTATGACTTTTTAACTATGCAATTTTACTTTGCCCCTGTGACTTAACTTTTCATGCTCTCAATTTTCTAAACACTAATTCACATTATATTTATCTTACTCTTTTCTTAATAGCCTTCTGTTTTTAAAATAAATATTGGCTAAAACATTACAGACCTCGGCAATATCCAAGTTTCTATAAACTTAGCATAGGTATCAATTTTTTTAAACACCTTATCTATTACTTGTATACATTTTGAATCCATTAAGCTACATAAAAATTTATGTAAAGATAACACCAGGAACTGGAAGTAATTTTCTGGAAAGCTTTGAATGCTGCCAACAAATGTTTATATAATAAAAAAGCCAATAGATTTATAAGATATTTTTATTTAAATGTCAAACTTATAAACTTTGTGTTTTAGAGTTTACTAAAGTTTGATTGTCTGACTAGTCAGCACGAAATCTTATACTCTTTACTTGCTAGTTACAAGGGCGTATTTGGAATGAAAAACTTTAAATTCATTTTATGTACAGATGGTTATTGTAAATAATATTAAAAAAGATCATGAAGCAATTGTCCAATCAGCATACTAAAAACAATAAAGTAAATCTGGAACATACAGGTCTTAATAGCACATATCATCCATTGGAAGCACCAATATCTTATCTGCAATAAATAGATGGGTATTAGATAAAGCAGTTGTTAAGTTTTAATCAGAAATGCTAAACACAAACTGGGAGTAAGAGAAGAGAACTTGGAAAAAATGTGTCATCCAACTATCATTGAGTGGCTGGTTACTACTCCCATTCTAGAATATACTAATGCATGAAGTCAATCTTCCAGTTCTTCTGATTGATTTCAGTGTCCAAGTGGTAAAATATATACTTGGCTGTGCTCTTTGGCCCCTAAAGCTACCATCATGCTCCATTTCATTCATTAGAGAGAATAACAAATTGAAGCAAAGAGTGCTAGACATCAACCAGATAGCTCAGAAGGATAACTGATGAGCTGTTTCTTCTCCTTGCCTTGTGACATAAACAAATGCCACATGTCTACTTGTCTTTGTTTTCACTCTAGTATTTGTGATTCACACCAAAAATATTTTCTTCTGTGGATAGTTAAATAAAATCCCTTTTTATGTCTGTACTTACTGCTATGACAATATTATATTTATTTGTTCTTATTATCTCTCAGGCATAGTAAAACCATTTTAGAGATATTACTTCATTTAATATATGCATTTCTCTGAAATAGGTTATAAATCATGACTGTTTCATGGATGAGGATAGTAAGGATTAAAAAAGTTAGCCTGACCAGTATGGCTAAATGGTCAGAGTGTTGGTTCATTCACTGAAGGGTCCATGGGTTTGATTCCTGGTCAAGAGCACATACCTGGGTTTAAAGTTCAATCCCAGCCCCAGCTGGGGCATTTGCAGGTGGCAACAAAATGATATGTCTCTCTCACATTATTTCTCTACCTCTACCTCTCCCTCTCCCTCTCTCTCCCTCCCTTCCATTCTTTCTAAAATTCAATGGAAAATGTCCTCGGGTAAAGATTAGCCAAAAACAAACAAATAAAAAACTGTCAGTAAATAACACTGAAAAGAAATGAGATAAGAGACAAAAAGAGACCCAGGAGGCTATGCTATTTTAGAAGCCAAAGACTACTGTTTAAAGACAATCTCAACAAGGTCTAATGCAAGAGAAACACCATGTAAGATTAAGCATTAAAAAGTAGCAAATGGATTTTGCAATCAGCAGATCATTGTTGACCTCAGAGATGACAAATTTTGTCAGACATTAGGGATGGACTTTGGTTTTAGTTGACCAAAGAGTAAAAAGGAAATAAGTGGAGACATCAGGTATAGATGCTTTATTTATCATTTTATTTTATTTTCTTTTATTTTCTTTTATTTTATTTTATTTATTTATTTTAGCAGTTGGCAGTTAAATGCAAACTGAGATGATATCTGGTAGGAAAAACAAGTGTGAAAAACTTTTATTTTCTTTCTTTATTGAGTTATTTCATAGTATCCATGTTCTGTTGTGAAGGTTGCAGGAAAGAGAATGTTGACTGATGGGCTGAAACTATGCATTGTAGGTTAAAAAAAAAAGGGAGAGGACAAGAAGCAGTGGGAGGTCAGACTGTAGTGAGAGGGGTGTGTAGCTTAGAAAACTGGATTGACATCAAGTGAATGAACCTTTCAAAACCCTCAGTAGCAGACTGGCTCATCTGTTTGTCTGTACGTGAGTCATAGTTTAGCCAGAAAAACTTTTTCTAACTTTACTCCTGGATTAATCTGAGGCAAGTGGCACTGTTAAAAGATTTTTAAAGAAAACCTGGTGGCACTGTTTGACCACCTATGTGCTTGTAGTTCTTGCTAATACTTCCTAAACCCTTTCTGAGCAAAGTTGGTTCCTGGTGAGGCCACCCTGCTTACCAACCTGGGGGTAGATGGACCTCATCAACTCTCCTGTGGGGTGCAATATTAGAAAAGTAACTTCTTCTTCAGACCTCATTCAGTTCTAATGCTTAGCTCCTTGAAATGGATGGCTTTTGTTGGGAATGAGAAAATGTATTTATGACTCTCCTCCAACATTTTTAGCTCTATTCCTTGTAGATAGGTTGTTTCTGGCACATTCTAGTTGGAAAGAGCTGATAGTATGTGTCCAGGGGCCTTAGACAGTGGCAAGGAAAGCCTTAAATATTTTTATGCAGTCCCTTTACTTCCATAAATTTTTTTTTCTATAAATAATGCTTTCCGGTACTGTTTCTGCATGTCAAGGGTTAAATTCTAGAGTCACAAGGTCAAAGGTCCTCATCACATACATATACATACCAACCATGTGAGCTTTTTGTTTAGGAAAATGATTTGGTCTAACCCAGATTGCTAATGAATAACTTCCAGATTAGAACAGGCCATGGGAGAAGTTGTCGGGCTGAAAAATTGGTTTCTTAAAAAAAGAAAACTGAAGCTATTTTCAGATTTCAATTTATGTATGAAAATGGAAAAGGCAGCATTTAATTTGTTAATGGAAACCTGTTTCCTGCCTGAAGAGATCTGCGGAATAGGCTTGATTCACTGGAACAAAGCAGGTCTTCAGGAGAGAAGTGAACGAAGTCACCTCCGCCTAAGGAAACAATCCGGCAATTAAATCAGCTACCTCTACAAATGACACACTTGGCTTTAGAGGAAAATTTAAATTCCTTTTTGTGTCTGTTATTTTTGATCATCCGTTTCCCATTTATTTCTGTTAATTAACATTTTACTATAATTCCATTTAGTAAGAGATGTTTAACATGTTACATTTTTTAGCTTGAAAAATTTCAACAAAGCATGGCATTTTTCACAGTCACATTCCCCACCTCTCACCCAATCCTCTGTCATATCTGGCTTATCTTCTGAATCAGAAAAAAAACAAATGCCATCTTTTACCATGGACACAGCAGAAATAGAATGATTGATATTACTTGACACCTACTGGGCTGAATGCACAAAGTAGAAGACTGTGGATCCAAGGCAGACCCAGAAAGGCTGATCATTTGTATACTGAGTTCATCATCAGCCAGCCCTTGCTCTGAAGCAAACAGATAGGCTGAATGTGTACTGAAACAAATACAGGAGAGCACAGTCTGTACAAGGGTTGGACACCGTTTTATCTTTCTTCCACTGTGATTTCTGAAGATCACGGTGCTTCCATAGCAAGAGTACATCCAAGCATGTGCTTCAGTCACAAACAGCCTGGGTTTCACGTCTGGTTCTGAAGATAAAAGTAAGAGCTGTATATAATCTGCAGATGCAGACTTGTTTCAATAATATGGGTATATGTATAGTTTATGTTTTTACTAAATCCATCATATACATTTACTCACAGGAATAAAGAGAGAGAATAACAATGAAGAATGAGTGTTTTTATTACAATTTCAACGGAAGTGGCATTTTCCTTCAAAGTACATAGTCATTCCCCTAGCATTACATAAGCCAACATGATGAGAATGGACAGTTGCTATTAAGTTCTAAAAACACAATAGAAAATCTTACAAATATAGGTACTAAGTAAAAGGGACAAAATGAGCAACTTTGGGTCAGTGGCCAGAACAATTCACACCTGATTTAAAATTATTTTGGTTGATTTATAAAGATTATCAATTCATACCTCAAGGCATTTGTTATCAACATTATAAACTATTACATTATACTTTAAAACAATGTGAAACAGTAGGAGTAGGAAGGGCAGGTCCACAAAGTACTTGGAAAGTAGAGGTGTGTGTGTGTGTGTGTGTGTGTGTGTGTGTGTGTGTTTAATAGAGAGAGACAGAGAGACAGAGAAATAGAGAGAGAATTATTCTTTTGTGAGTCTTTTTTTGTGTGTGTGAAGATACATTTGTTAAGGTTAAAGGGAATTGGCAGAATTATTAATAACTTTCAGGACTTGCCCTGAAGGACAAGGTATATTTGAAGAGGAATCCTTAAGTCTGTTCTCTGACTTGTCAAGCAGTGGCAAGAGAAAAGAAACAATCCAAGAATGTTGATACCCACATCAGTTCTACAGAGGGAGACAGATGATCAATTATTTTCTGATGCTGTTTGAACACCCAATGATATTCTGAAAATAAAAGGACTGCATAAAAATATATTTTAAAAACACCTGTAGCCATTTTTCCTAAGTCATATATTACCAAACCTTTCATCATTAGTAGTAATTTTATTTAAAATTCCATTATTATTACTGTTATATATGATTTCTTTTTCAACAGTAAATCTTAGCTCTCCTTAGTTTTCCTCTCCCTAATACCCCCCTTCCCCCCCCCCCACACACAAACACACACCCCTGAAAATCATCCTTGCTTCACATAGGGTTTCCTATTGAAAACATTGGGACAATGGCATTATGGCCCAATATAAGAAATTAATTGCATAAATCTCTGTGGGTTTTTTTTTTTAACCTTTATGGCCAACTGTAAAAGAATACAATTTTCTTGCTTTCTCTGATTTTCCAAGTCTTTGAACCAGAAAGGATCTAAGGAATTATCCACTCCACCCCTCTCTGACAAATCTTACATATAAGAAAATGGAAGCTCCAAATTGTTAAGCAGCCTGCCTAATAAAACCTGGAAATCCAAATCTAACAATAACCCTTTCTAGATGAAAACCCTTTGGTAGTTCATTATCCTCTACAGAATAAAGCATGAGCTCTTTGATGAGCTCTCCCTATATTTCCACTGTCATCACCCATCCCATTTCTCTATCACGAGTTTCTTAAGCAATTCAGAACTTCTGAGAGTTCCCACGGCCCACTTAGTCTAGTCTCAAGGCCTTGCTCATGATGTTGTCTTTTCCTGGATCACTTTGATCATCTCCAGCTCTTCTGTCTAACTTGATATACTGTGTTCAAAACTCAGGATAATGCAGCATGCCTTTCTAGAACTACTTCAGATTTGGTTAGGGACCTCTCTGTGACCTCACAAGACTGAGAATATATTGATCATACTTCTGAGGGCATTATCAGGATCTGTGGATGGGATCCTTTTCCATTAATCTCTAAGCACTTTGACAACAGAGATTATGGTTTTGCACATTTGCATGCTTAGCAAGTGTCTGGAATAAAGTAGTTTCTCAACAAATTGATGGAGCATCTATAGTTATTGCTAAAATAACATTTTCTTCTTTATCCCAATCTATATAATAAGCATCGGCCTATTAGATTTATAGAATGGTTGAAGTTTAATTAAAAATTACCTATATAGCCCTGACTGGTTTAGCTCAGTGGATAGAGCATTGGACTGCAGACTGAAGGGTCCCGGGTTTGATTCTGGTCAAGGGCATGGTTTGATTCTGGTCTTGGTTGCGGGCACATCTCCAGTAGGAGGTGTGCAGGAGGCAGCTGGTTGATGTTTATCTCTCATCAATGTTTCTAATTCTCTATCCCTCTCCCTTCCTCTCTGTAAAATATCAATAAAAATATATTTTAAAAAATTACTTATATAGAGACTGTAGTTTTGAGAGCACTTTCACACACATCCTTTCAGGCTGATATTCTAGAAAGAAGATTAGTCCTCCTCTGTATAACAAAGCTGATGCTGTCACATACTCATGGCTGGGGCTTCTATATACATACAAAGCCAGTAGTATCCATGATGACTGTGATGACAAAATGACTCATCACCATGAGGGCAGGTGGGTGGGCTGCGAGCCTGGTGGGGTGGGGAGTAGGTGGATGGGTGGGGTGTCAAACATTGGTGGGCAGGTGGGCAGGGCTGCGAGTGTGGTAGGGCTGTGAGCAGTGTCAGGCTACCATGAACAATTTCAAGTGCTAGGCCTCTAGTGACAAATGAAATAATCCTTGTTAATCACTTGCAAAGTTCTTGACACATGGCAGTGTTAAAGTATTGTTGTTATTACAACTTATTTTTATAAATGTATACTGTTAGGCTTTCTTCTATATATTTCTGACATTATATTTGAACCTGATTTCAAAGTTCAATATTGAAATTGTTTTTCACTTTTTTTCCTGAAGAAAATGATTTTCAGATTCAAAAAAAAAAAAAAGATTCAAGGATAATCTATATCTAAAACTGAAAAAATAGAACAGTATATAGATTTTAAAAAATAAGGGAAAGTATGTATACTTTAGACAATTAGACTAGGGGAGAAAATGTCAAGAAGAAGCATCATCAATGCTTTAAAATAGCTAAGATCTTTTACATAAAAATAAGACTCATCTTATATACTAAATACATGAGTAAAAGGAGTGAATGGAAACAACAGAAGAAGATCTGGGTAATTACCAGTTAAGATTGATTTATAGAGAATTCCTGTAAGTATGGACTCTTAATATGCTATAAAATACTAAAGAATAAGTAAAAATAAATGATTCAGCTTTATCATTGGTAGAAATTTATATTTTTTCAATTAAGAATTAAATGATTTGAACTTTAAAAAAGCATTGACTCTTTTCCGTGTAAGTCATAAAAGAAAAAACATTAGTATAATGAAATCTAAACTTTTTAACTGCAATTTATAGGAAAAAATAAAAGCATAAGTAAAGAACTAGTTATATTTAACCATAACTCACAATATTAAACTCACTATTTGCACTGATAAATATATCATAAATTATAATTTATTTATAAAAGATAGATAAATTTCCTGGAGGTGGGAGTGGAAATTACAAAAAGAAGTATTACTTGTTCTCTGAGAACATATATCATTTTGAACTTCCCTTCTGGCTTTATAGCAACTTCTACTTTTAAATTCCATCATAAATATAGCCTATATAACATAAAGCTCAGATGGCAGTGTGAGTCTTTCTATCTGCTTTGGCAGACCTCTCATCTCTCGTAATAAGACTTGGTAATGTTAGAGAGTGGGAATTTTTGAGCATGCCCCATTCCAGAGAGGCCGTGGACTATCCCCCAGATAGATTTGTCAGTGCTGACATCAGGCCAGGCCTTGAGATATGGTCTGATGGTCCCTTCCCAAACACGGTCAGCTTTCTGAAGAACAAGATGATCCCTTCTCCAAAAAAAAACACAGAATGTGTCAGTTACCCAGACGGCCCTTAAATCAGCCATTGGGAATGCAAGGGGAATAACCTATCCACATTCTGTCTTTGTGTAACTGAACCCTAGCCCTCACCCAGCCAATCGGAATCAGCCAACTCAGTGATCTGAGCATCACCCCACCACCCGACCCCCAGCCCTATAAAATTGCTGTACTTCTGAGACTTGAGGTTCTTTGCATCCTGCCACTGCATTGGTGGAGGCAAAGAGAGCTCGAGCTTGAATAAAGGCTCTTTGCTTTTGCATCGGACTAGGCTTTCTGGTGGTCTTTGGGGATCTTGAAATCTGGGCATAACAGTAACATAAAAAACAATACAATTATAGGTTTGATTGCAGTCCTGGTTTATTCAGGGTTTTGTAATCCACCTCCTAGGGAACAAAAAGTCCACAGATTTTTATGCTTCTTGGGGTGGGCCAGTTCAGTTTCTGGGACAAATGAAAGGAGAGGATTTTTATAATTATATTAATATAATTATTTATAATTATATTAATATAATTATATGGTGGTTTTTCCAGGTGTTAGACTTTCTAGGAAAATCCACATATCCTCAGGGTAGTGTCTTAGTTTATCTATCTAATATCCTTATATCATCTGGTTTCAGTGCCTTTACAAATCCTTTTATTAGGTCATATTCCAAACACACACATTTAAGTCAATGGTTCATAAATATTCCCATGAGTATTCACAGTTATTTTTCTAGGATTCTCTAAGGAGTAAATATATGTAAATCTTATTCAAGCTCAATAAGTCATATCAGAATGCAAGTCAGAATAATATACACAGATAGCCTTGACCTGTTCTTGGTTTTATTCAGTAAAAATCATTTTCAAATATCTACTCTTTAACTATTGCTACTAACAAAGTGCAACATAAACCCCAACACCTAATTGCATCATTCAGATGTCTTCACAGGTGGAGCACCACTCTTAAATTGAAATGGAGTTTGACTTGCCCATCCATGATTTACCAATCTGCAAATATACATACAAAGCTTTTAAATATTTTTTTATAATTAATAAACCTGCTTTACTCTTTAGAGCTGTTTATTATTTTAATGAATTCACCCATTCAGTCTCTTGAAACAATGAAGTTGATGTGTCTGTCTGAACATAATGACATTCATTTCTGTATTCCAGGTGTGTTGGTTTTTTAAAAAACTAATTGTAAATATCATAGCCTATAGCATACAACCTGTAGTGTCATGATGACTTTGTTAGCTTTGTAGCATCAACAGCTGGTCCATTGCCTAGCACATCGGTGTTGGATTAATTTGTAAGAATTCATCTGTTACTAATGTGAAACAGTATCTCAACTGCCCAAGTTTAAAAAGCCTTTATGTTCTTGAATAAGATAAGCAGTTGATAAATTATGATTTGACAAGTGCAGAGACTTTTGAGGATGTAATAAAGGGAAAGTAATCGCTGTATTGGCACCAAGAGGAGAGAGGGAAAAGCAAATGAGTAGAGAAAGATGGCAGAACATCTCTCTAAACCAACTTGAAATAGTCTTGATTATCAACAGAAAGGCTGAGAGTCTTAAGTTAAAGAATTATTTATTCTTTATTTATGATGTCTGTGTTTGTGTGTGTGTGTTGGGGGGGTGTTTCCCAACTGATGGCTTGAAGGGTACATTCTTGATTTTTAGATTCTGCTTATAAATTTTAAGAATGAACTTAATGCTTCTCTTTCTTTTTTTCTTTTCAGTTTTATAGAGTGCATACTGACTGTACCCTTTAAGTAGTTAATAAACTGGGCATACTAGTATTTTTCCTCACTATCCTCCTTTACTCTATCTCCAGATTTTGGTTGTTATTTATTTAAATTTTTCTTATATATCTCATATCACAAAATAATGTATTTAAACATCTATTGCTTGATTTGTCTGCTTTAGGCCATATTAATCAACTCCCAATTATGAAAAATTGGAAATTTAGTCTAATTACATTTGTTTTTACCATTTTGCACTTTCAAAAGTTTATTATGTTATATTCACATTTTCAAAATTTTAAGCACTTAAATCCTGATCTAAAACCACAATCCTTACATTTGCTTACTGAGAATGCTAGATCTGAATAGACTGATTGTTTATGCTCAACCCTTTCCCACAATGCACCCCTCTGATGCACTGCAGCTCAGGGATGCTTCCACAGATTGTCCTCACCCTGAGAACTTGTCATTATAATAAAGGAGTGAGTGCATCAGAGATGTGCCCTATTCTTTAAGGACCATTCTATATCTGTTAAGATGAATTTTAGCTGCAAGTAAGAGAAATGAAACTACTAGGATATGCATTGTCTTAATGATAAAAAATCAGTAGACAGTTGCTGGCAGCGTGGTTATTCAGAGACAGTACTAAGAGCTGAGATCCTTTGTGCAGATAATAATGTGCAGAAGCAGTAAAGGGGCTCACCCATCTGTGTTCCTTTTTAAAGTGAACCAAATTCTCCTAGAAGCACACAATTGTGTCCACTTTCTAGAATTTAGCTCTTTGTCAAACTCAGATCAATGAAATGGATATATCCCTAGAGATAAATAACTGGAAAAGCAGTAAAAAGTAAACTTAGCAATGCAGTAGAAGGTAGAATGTAAACAGACCATATTTTGGAAAATTAAGAATGCTTCCTTCATTCCGGATTGACCATTTCTCCACTTTAAATCTTACAGAGACAAAAATTTTACTCTAAGGAGATATACTAGTAAAAGTGGGTCAAATAATTTCATTCATCGTTCTTATTTTCTCTCTATCAAATGCAACACTCAGAATATTTAAATAGTCCTTCCTCTGCTTCCATTCAGTCTCCTCCAGAAAATAGAAATCTTAATTCAAATGATCCTGGGACTCAGACCTGGAACATTTTGTATAGTGATAGAAGAGGACAAAGTGGGGTTTGGTCCACATCCCATAACTGGTCTTCTGTAGGGTCACTTAGGTGAGTGTTTAGCAAAAGGAGGTCATATCTTTCCCCTTTTTTATACCTTTTCTGGGACAGAGATTGAAAGATAATGATGAAATCTGCTCACAACCTTCCAATCCCATTAAACTTTCCCCAGGGGAAATACTATTAGACCTTAAACAAAGGAACACGTCCCTCCCTAAATAGATTAGAGGACATATATCAAGCATGCAGGCTTTCCAAATAAAGGAGCTCCAAGCAGGGTTATTTCTTTTCCTTCACTGCAAGCAAAGCAGGTGTTTCAAAGGAAAGGCTGCAGTGACCCCTGCCCACCTTGCTTCAGAGAAATGTCTGTAGTCTCTATGCATTGCTTTAACAACAGTAATAAGAATAAATCACTACATGACTAAGGCCATGTGTAAAGAAGTATTCCCTGACATCTCATACAGAAACACATTGAGAGGACATTAAGATACTACAGCAATGAAAATTAGGAGCTGGGCCAGGGGTAGGAGAGGATGGACCTGTCTTACTCTGGACATTATGTTACTACAATGTCATTAGCACTTTCAATTTTCTGAGGCTGAGGGATATTCAGATTACATTTACATGCTGAAACAAAATAAGGCCTAGCACTCAAAATTGATAGTCACCCCTTCTCAATAAAATTCTGCCAGAACAAACTTAAACCGATTATGACCAAAACCCATTTTTGAGATTGAAGCAGCAACTGTAGGTGAAAGAATGAGTCTTTGGTGGTGACATTTACATTCCACAGCCTAAACTTGTCCATGACCTCCACTCAGCAGACACCTAGGCCAATCGGGCACTGGCTGCTATAGAAGAGATGAACCTATTGATTAACTTGGTCAAAAAGTACAATCAGAAGAAACCTCAGAACTGCTCTGACGTTATGATTGTGGGCCTGGAGTAAGTCATAAAAGCCAGCCAAATGGGAAATCTAAAAAATACAAAACAACTCCTCTCTATGGCAAATGTTTAGGGAATTAGATATATCAGCTAATTAAATCACAAATATGGTCTGTAGAGTATCGCTTTTTAAGAAATTAAATTTAATACTAAACATTAAGGAAACATTAAATTTTCTTTTATCCATTTTTGATTTTCAGGAGACTTTTTTATCTTGCTTTTTTTTCTATTCAATAATTGCCATCTTGTAATCTCTATAGGAGAAAAATATAGCTTTTTGAATGTTTTAGGGGTACTTTGTACATTAGAGGAAGGCCCTAAAGAGGAAACAGGACACATTAACTATGGTGATTTATTTATTTTGAGATTTCTTCATCATTCCAGTCCCTAAAGCCTAATCAACAGAAGCTACCTAATTTTAACATCTGCCAACATACTTCATATAGCTTTATTGCCTTTAAATTGTGTCAAAACTCACAAAAGCAAAAGAAGTGTGCTTATAAATTTTTGAAGTGTCTAGATAATTTTCTCATACTCTCCCTATAGTACTGTATGTACAAAGCTAAAGCAATTACAAAATAAGACTAAGGACTTGAAAAGTGAAATGTAAGAGTTACCTCTTTCTATGGTGGCTATCTCCATGGTACTTGGTTAAAAGAATACATGAATGACCCAACAGGTCTGTTACCTCTAATTTACATCAAGGGTGCTAATTATGCTTTATATAATTTAAATCAGAGTCTTTATTTGAATCTTACATTTTAAAACAATTATTTCCCTTATTCAGTTCTCCTTGGGAAACAGGGACATTATTCTATCTGTGACATGTGATTATTTCTAAACCAATTTAAAATGGCCCATCTCATCTCTTTATTTGCCCATTTCTTTTTTATCCGTCTACAGCAGTCTATACTAATGACTGAAGACAGCATGTATTAGTGATAGAAATACCATTCCCTTTAAACAATAGAACTCATTTGAGTTTTTATTTTACCACTGGTTACTTTAATTTTTCTTTCAATTAAATCCAAAACTCATCTTTCTCTTTTACTGTGCATATATTTTTAAGCTATTGTTAGTCATATGTGTGAAGTAAACATGGAGTGATAAAAATTCAATGAGATATCACACTAACATAAAACAGTTTACTAAAATGAGTTAAAAGAAAATGATAGGCATAACTATACTATTGCCATAGGAGATAACTTGACTTAGAATTAGAATCAGGATGAATCCTAGACCTACCCTAACATTATGGCAAAAGTCCTGAGATAATTTAGCCCCAAAGCACCAAACCCTGTTCTAAGAGTTTGTGCATATTACCTCATCTAAGAATCTTGATATCAATCTCATGAGGGAAGTTGTTAGCCTCATTTTACTACAGAAAGAAAAAAAAAGGTCAGAGAAGTTAAGTAACTTGCCCAAAGTTACACAGCTAGTACATGTTGGAATCTGAACATGAACTGAGGCTTTTTGGCTCCAGAATCTGCATTTTTTACCAGCATACTAGCTGCAATGTGTGATAATCATAATGCAATGAACAAGGGAGAAAAGAAAGTAAAAATGTAAATCAGCCCAAGAAAATGGATCCATTGCAAGAGTATTTTTCTTTCTGTAGTTTCAGTTACTCCTCCCCTTGCAACATTGATTCCAGGCCCCACTCATGATTTTTTTTTTTAACCATGGATTCTCTCCAATTTGATCTTGTTTCTTCTCATGCTTAATTCTTCACATCCCAACAAATCTCAACTTAGAGAAATCAAATGATCTAAAAATAATTGTCCTGATGACAGAGGCATTTAAGAGACATTGAAGTTTGCTACCAGGAAAATAATTTTTTGAAATTTCAGGAAAATGTGGGAATTGTGATACTTAAATACCAGGTAGATGGTCATATTTTGTATTAGTAAAAATGCACATCAAGGAGGCATCAGGTCAGCTTAGAAAGTTCTTTAGGTAGATCACCATGAAATATATTGCTCTAACACTTTGGGGAGAGGGACGGTAGGCATAAAGTGGGACTATGCTGGGATATCCCATTATAATACCTTTAGAGAATGAAGAAGCAGAAAGATGGTTGATGGTGGATATTTTAAAATTTATATTAAGTATGCTTGCACTAGTTTTCATATTTGTTCATTGCCTAGGCTCATGATATCCAACTTTATTTATTATTATTGCTAGTATCAACTCATTTATTGGGAAATTGCTTTAGGACTGGCACTGTGCTTAGGATTTAATTTATATTGTATTATTCAAACCTCACAACAATCTCATAAATATGGTGCAAAGCCTATACTCTCAGCTACTATATTCTATGTCTCTAAAATTATTTGGTCTTCAAATATTTTTCAACATATAATATATTGATTTTTCTCCATCAAGAGCTTGTGGGATGCAATCAGCCTTAGAATAGAATATATTGCAACTATAGTCTCACATAAATTTTTAATGAAAGGAAAAATTAAAAATATTATTGCTACTATTAAAACATTGAGGAAAATCACAAACATTCAAACAAAAAAGCAACAGGATTCGTGGTATATGATTATTGAGAGACAACATACTCTAAAGTGGTTGAGGGACCCCAAAATAATGATTTGTATAACAAAGATCACATGTCATCTGATCATTTCTTTAAATCAAAGTTCGATAACTTAGAATTATATAATGTACTTATTTACTACCTAACATTTATATGGTGTTTTCTATATATGAGACACTGTTCTTACCATTTCACTTACATTCAAATTCTCCTCACAACCATCCTGAGATTAAAAACTATTATAAACTTAATTTTGTAGATGTGGAAACGAGTTGTTAAATTACTCATCCAAAGCTAATGAATTGTAGAGCCAGGATTCAGACAGAGCCCACCCAGCCCAGGTCGGTACTGGAAAGAATGGGGCCACACTACCTTCACAGCATTTTTCATGTGTTTGTTACTAGTATGAATGCAGCTTCAATTGTCTTGAGACAAACATCTGGATGTTGGGTCCTCAAAGTGTGGTCTGTGTATCAGCAGCATCCACATTTTTGGGCAATTGGGAGAAGCCCAGTATCCATGTCCCCTTCCAAAGATTTGGAATCTGCTCCTTGGTGATTCTTATGCATATGAAAGTTTGAGAAACACTGGTCTACAAAAGCATGCTGAAATCCTTCACTGATGAGAAATAGTCTTCTTTTTATGTTTTTAGGACTAATCAAATGAAAGAAAGGTCAAAACCAGTAATTTCTTTTTGGGGAGGGGAAGCAGTGGGAGGCAGATTCTTGGATGAGAAATAATGCTTTGTTTCTTGTCTACACAATCACCACGCTCAAATCAACTCCCATTCACCTCCACATGCTCAGTCAACTCACAGCCTGAATACATAGCTACATAGAATGATGAAACCCACAATGTTTGTGTTCAGGACAGAGTAATATGGGAGATGAAATCTCAGAACAGAAGCCTACAAGGCCATATTGGTAAAAGAAAGTTTTTCTTAACACAATTTACCTACAGTAAGAAATCTGTGGGCTAATTAACTAGGCCAAATCTCCTAAATGATTCAAAATGGAGAAGTGAAGTGGGATTGAAAGTTATTGAGTGTCTATGCCCGCTCTATACATAATATCATTAACTCCTCACCATAAATCGATGAAGTTCTTATCTCCATTTAACAGGCTAGGAAATTGAATAACAGGGAGGTGACCTGCAATCACACAGTAAGTTGAGGCTGCCAGGTTCAAACTCTGTTTTTCTGACAAGTGCTCTGTTACCCAAAGCTGATGGTGAAAAGAAAGCTGGCAGCCAGTCTCATATTTCTGTTTTGCTTTAACTTGATAAGAATTGTTTCTATGTTGCATTTTAGGTGAATTATTTACCATATATGGAATGTTCTACTTAATTATAAAACATAGAAGGCATGTAAGGTAAGATTCCTGCCATGACTTTACAGTTTAACTGAGCAGAAAAGCTAACCTGCATATAAAAAAATGAAGATGTATTAGGCTTAGACTGTGTCATTGGCTATTAATACAGAGGAATTCAGAGAGAAGATCAATTGAATTATAGATCTGAGAAATCTGTGACTGAGGGAGACTTTGGGATAAAATCTAGGAGGATGCCTCACTCAGGTGTGTCATTGAGTTTACATTGAATGAATATGATTTTAGACCTTTAGTGTCATAACCTTGACAGAAGATTAGGCTCATTTCTTTTATTTGTGCTTCCAACTAAAGATTGCATTTGGGGAGAACCAAGATGGCAGCATAAGGTATATACCTGTATGTGCTGCCTCTCACAACCACACCAAAACTACAACTAAAAGACAAAACAACTATCCCCCAGAACCACGGGAAAGCTGATGGAGTGGAAGTTCTACAACTAGAAGGAAAGAAAAAAGTTCGTTGAGACCTGGTAGGATGTGCAGAGGCTCAGAAAAACAGAGGTACAAAGATGCACATGAATGAGGCTGGTGTGTTCTATTTTTTTCAATTGGTAAGGAGTTATAAGATCCCAACT
This sequence comes from Lasiurus cinereus, assembly GCA_011751065.1. Classification (NCBI taxonomy): domain Eukaryota; kingdom Metazoa; phylum Chordata; class Mammalia; order Chiroptera; family Vespertilionidae; genus Lasiurus; species Lasiurus cinereus. The sequence continues at coordinate 34,785,120 of JAAGEH010000393.1, read as the reverse complement.
GCTCTGCACTTCAGTTTCTGGAGAGATTCTGGGGACCCATATTCATACAGGGAGAAACTGGACTGTTGGCCATCAGGTAAGAAAGGGAGAGCGGCCTTATCACAGAGGTGCACATAGGAATTATTGTTTGCTGCTCTGGGGTGCAGGATGCTGGACATGGAACAGAACGCAGCAGAGAGGGCTGACCTGCAGCCAGCGCTGTTTGCCACACGCTTAGCCTAGTGATTCCCTGAGACCCTGCCCTGCCTAATTTACAAACCCACGAAGCTGTGTGCAGTTGCTTTTGCATATAAATGGTCTGCCCTCTCACAGCTTAACCTAAAAAATTGCAACTAGGTAAGACAACTCCAAAACTTCCAAACTCCAAGCAAAGAGGAGAAATCTGCAAATCTCCCTGTAGCTCCTGCTTGGTGGCCTTAGACAATAGCTGACTTGCAACTCCTTGGAGATCCAGGAACCAGTTTACCTAGAGGTTAGTGTGAGACAACACAGATTTCAACTCCTCACATATATAAGTGACACACTCAAGAAGCAGACTCAGTGAGCACCAAAGCCCCACTGAAGCAAGTTCTGCCCCATTGGGGTGTCTCCAGCACAGCAGTTCTTCCATTATAGACACAGCTAATCTTCACAGTTAATTGGCCTGCAGGTCAATTCCTCCCAGTGTACCAATAGCAATCAAGGCTTAACTACAACAAGACTGTGTACCCAGCCCACAAAAGGGTGCACCAAGAGTGTCCACCTCAGGTGATTGGAGAGGCAGAGCTTATGGGCCATAAAGGACAACTAGCACACAAAGCCACTCCATCAACACAGGTAAGCAGCCAAAATGTGGAGACATAGAAACATGTCATGAATGAAAGAAATGGAAGAAAGCAAACTACTGGACATAGAGTTCAAAACCACCTTTATAAGATTACTCAAGAATCTTCTACAAATCGCTAAGAAACTTAGTGAGACCTTCAAGGATCTTAATGAGAATGCCAAAAAAATGGAAAAAGACCAGTCAGAAATTAATCATGCACTGTCTGAAATAAAGAGCAGTATACAGAAATCTAACAGCAGACTAGAGGACCCCAAGAATCAAACCAAAGATTTGAAATATGAGGAAGCAAGAAACCCTTATCCAGAAAAACAAAAATAAAAAAGAGTCCAAAAATGTGAAGATAGTGTAAGGAGCCTCTGGGGCAACTTCAAGGGTACCAACATCAGAATTATGGGGGTGCCAGAAGAAGAGAGAGAGCAAGATACTAAAAGCCTATTTGAAGAAATAATGACTGAAAACTTCCCCTACCTAGTGAAAGAAATGGACTTACAAGTCCAGAAAGCGCACAGAACCCCGAACAAAAGGAATCCAAAGAGGACCACACCAAGACACATCATAATTAAAATGCCAAGGGCAAAAGACAAAGAGAGAATCTTGAAAGCAGCAAGAGAGAAACAGTGAGTTATCTACAAGGGAGTACCCATATGACTGTCAGCTGATTTTTCAACAGAAACTATGCAGGCCAGATGGAAGTGGCAAGAAATATTCAAAGTGATGAATAGCAAGAACCTACAACCAAGTAATCAGCAAAACTATCATTCAGAATTGAAGGGCAGATAAAGAGCTTCACAGACAAGAAAAAGCTAAAGGATTATATGAAATGCTAAAGGGTATTCTTTAAGAAGAGGAAGAAAAAGAAAAAGGTAAAGATAAAAATTATGAACAACAAAGTGGTAACAAATCCATACCTATCAGCAAGTGAATCTAAAAATCAAGTGAATAAAAAAATCTGATGAACGGAATAAACTGGTGAATATAATAGAATCAGGGGCATAGAAAGAGAATGGACTGACAATTCTCAAGAGAAGGGGATGTAAGGGGTGCAGGAAGAGATTGGATAAAAATCTTTCACCTATGGTTGAGGACAGTTGTGGGAGGTAAGGGTATGGGGTAGGGGGTGGGGAATCAGTTGGAGGGCAGTTATGGGGGGAGGGAAAAGAGGAACATCTGTGATAAACTGAACAATAAAGATTTTTTAAAAAAAATAAAGATTGCATTTGGACAAGGATTCCATAACTAAAATAATAAGCATAATTATATAATATTTATTTTTTATTTTATTTTAATAAAGGTGAGCTTCTAAGAACTGGAGGGAGGGGCACTTGGAACAGGATGATGAAATGGCATAGGAAAACTTAATTTCTTTCAAAATGTTGCCTAGGATTGGCTATGATTAGCATTAATAACATGGGTCTATCTGTCACAAATGCTGAAAAGTCAAAATTAAAGACTCTGCTTAGTGGAATATTCAATAAGAAAATGGTTAGGGCAAGAGTGTTCAATTTTTGGCTGAATTCATACTGTATCTGACTGACTTGACTTCCCAGGCAATAAGTCCTTTGTGGTCAGGGCAGCCTCACAGTGAGCGTATTTGAATATCACCAGAGCAGTTCCCTATGCAAAGCCCTGAGGACAATTAATCAGTGCCCTTACACACTGGTGTCATGTTGCCTGGGCTCCAGAAGGATATATATGTAAAGGAATTCCTAGTGTGGATATGCTTCCACTGATTTGGGGACTGTTAGAATTTGGAACCTTTAAAATATTGATCCTAAAAAGAAAAGAAACATAAATAATGGATCAAAGAGAATAGCTATGGAGAGTCACCAATAGGGTTGAAATGCTTGTCCAGATCATGATGTGGAGCATGGTCCATGATTTCCCTATTTATGCAACAAATCTTCACTCTGTACCTATCACATGCAAGGCCTGGGAAATATTACCTACCTGATAGGGATGTTGTGGATATTAAATTGGATAATGTTTGTAAATTCTTTAGCCCGATGTCTGAAACACAGTAAATTGCTCAATAAGTGGTAACTATCATGTTACAGAAATAATCAAATGTACATTTCCATATCTTTATTTAAAAGTACAATCCATTTTTTAAATTAAAATAATTGTAGAATATACATATGCAAAGACATAGCCTACATGATCCAGATTTCTAACGTAAAACATAGGTCAAACTTCCTTTCCCAAACTTTCAAGAGCCAATTTAAATTTTTTTTGGTGTTGTACTGGAATTTTCCTGAATTTAATATTGTTCCAATAATAACAATAATATCATATTTATATGTAGCTTTAAAAATATTTTTTCACACTCATTAACTCTAAATGAATTATTGCCAGTAGGTTTGGAAATTTCCTTGTTTTATAGAAATTTTGGTATGTAAAATTTATTTTAAATGAATTTGGCCTGAATCAGTAACTGAGGTATAACAATTAAAATGCCCATTTTAGAGAAATTCTTGGTAGCTTTCCAATATGCCATTAGTTTTCATAATCAAGCTGTTACATATCTTTTTTTTTTCATTATACATGAGCAAATAGACTCCACTACATTCAATTTGAAGCAATTATTATCTGTGGCACAATATAATCAAAAGGCTACTTCTATTTGTAGAAGAATTCTTTGTTTGCCACGATTATTAATAAAAAAGGTATGCCAGGAGCACATGCAGTGCTGCTTGGTACTCAGCAGCTGGCTCAGGCAATGAGAAAGTAAATCAGAATTCTTGATGCTTGTATTTTTCAATATTTCTGCCAGTGTGAGTATTGGAAAACATTTGACATTAAATAGCACTAATTGCTTTAATTGGCTTATGGTTAATAAACCCACTGTACTGTTGGTATATAGTTAAAGCATTTAATTTATTGGGGAAAGTTAGAATATTATAATTCATTAGTCCAGGTGTAACACACAGAGCAAGACAGTTGAACTGCATGCATAAACCCTTGTGTGTGTGTGTGTGTGTGTGTGTGTGTGTGTGTGTGTGTAATAATAATAAGGTGTGGAGGGGGTAAGAATCCCCCTCTGATTAACCTGAGGTGAGAACTCTTCACAGAACTGTCCCAGGCAAATAATTCCCTTTAGAAAGCACATGAAGGAATGTTGACCTGTGTTGACTACCTTAGACCAATCCATGAACAAGCAAGAGCTCTCGCTTGCCACAGGACCTCTGTGTTTGAAATTGGCAGGACCTAGCTTTGTTTGCAAGTGGCTAATAACAACTGTAATAACACCTTCCTATATTATCATGACCAATGTACATAAATCATGAGCCTCTTTATTGTCATTGAATAGTTTTGCTTTGGGTGTCATCCCAAAGGAAGCCTGGAAGTGGGCGTAAACCTGCCTTCCTAGTGTCATTCAGCAGAGCCAGGAACCTGCTGCCACCTCCTTCCACCATTGCCCCTCTTGCCAGCAGATGCCAGAAGTTTGAAAGGAAGGGATTCATCTTCTGTTGTGAATGCCCAACCCCCAAACCCCCTCCCCAACACACACACAAAGCCCACATAAATTTTCAGTCATTATACCTTGAGGTTTATAATGCTAAGAAGGAACAAAAAACATGAAGGAAATGCTCTAAGGGGGCTTCAGTAGTAGGGGATAAAAGGCAGGTCTAAAGAGGAAAGAGAGGTCAAGATCGAGGAAGTACCCCCGCAACCCCGACCCGCCTCCAAAAAAAATCATCATGCTCCACTGTTCACAAATCCTGATGGTTTGCTTTATTTGCTAATTAGCCTAATTCAAAACAAACAAACAAACAAACAAAAAAACCCAACTTCTTATTATGCCTAATGCCTTGAAGGAATACTTTTACTGCTTAGTGATATTGAAATCATGTGTGATTTTTTGAGAGGAGTGCAAGTATTAGAATAATAACATTTGTAGCTGGAATTAGGGCTGATATTTCAACTGAGGAAGATTCAAACTTACATTTGCTCAAATAGAGCAAACTCAACATCCTGGGCATTTTTGATAGGGCCGCAAAATCTTGTGCCTGAACATTATGGCTGGGACATGGAGTGCACTATTTACACTTAATAATCAATGCTACCTCGGTGTGTGAAGGTCTGGGGCTGGTTCTCAGGAAACAGGGAAGCAGGTCTCAGCTTTAGTCCTACCCCTGTGTGACCTCCTGGTGGTCTCTCTTGGGAGGGCTCAAGTGTTTTCCATCTGCCCTGGGAGAAGCCTCCAGCACACAAGAGCACATAGATTAAGATCACTTTTATTTGGCAGTTTTACAAACCTGAGAAAAAGGAATGCAAAAGGAAACCAGAACACCCCTGTAAGTGAGAGCAGTTTGATCTTTCTCTCCTCTTTTTCTAATGTTTTTATTACATCTGAAGTTTATAACTACATCCCACTCATGTTTGTGAGCAATTAAGAGCATCTGACAATGTGAGAGAGGAAAAAAATGAAAGCAAGTAATAGAATTAATGACATTTTATGGTTTTTTTAGCTGTAGATTTAGGAACACATTCTTGATCATTAAAAAAGTAGCAGTTAGTTGTTTTTTTTACATCCAAATAAATTTTTAAAGTATTAAAAATAAAGCATAGGTAGAGATACCTCGTTTGTATCCCAGATGAAAGGCTTCCTCACTGCCCGTCAGTTTTCAATGACCATCAGTTTGAAAAATAGCACAGAATGACTTCATTCTGGAAAACAACAACAGTGTTTAAAGTATGCTCGGTGCATTTCTACTTCTTTTGCATGATGTAGTTAGTGGAATACACTTATAACATGTAAATGTGTTCAGTTTTTCATTCATTCAATGGAAATCTACAAAGCAATCAGTATCTACCAGAATGAAACTGAGCCTTTAGGATCTAAAAATGGTTAAGGCCATGATCTCTGCCTTCGGGTAACTCCTATATGACTAGCATCCTGTATATGTTAAGGTGCTTTTGGTTACTGGTAACATCTTTAACATACTTGAAGAATCAGAAAAGGCATTAGGATACATAGGGTGGGCTTCATGGTGGGCTGACCCAGTGGCCCAGCAAGCACTTGTGAACTCTCCATTCTGCACAAGCCATGATAAGCCCACTCCATCTGGCAGTTTGCCCTACCACTCACAGATTCCTGCAGATAACATCTATGTTTGTTTGCAGTGGGAGAGAGAAATAGTCTCCTTTGGCTCTTAAGAATAATGACATTCATTGCCTGGAAGGCTGACGAACCTTTTATGTATTTCATTGGCCCAAATTGGTTCAGACTTGCAATATCCCTATTAGGTATTCCTGGTAAGGGGAGTTGAGATTGCCATAATTGGTTCAGCCTAATCAGGCTCCACCTCTGCATCAGAGACTAGTCAAATTTCCTTGAGGCATGGTGGCTATTTGGGGAAGAGTTCCATTATGCAGGAAGAAAGAACTAGGTTCTGGGCAATATCCCTGACCTCATTATCTTTTGTAGCACTAAAAGCTATTTCAGTAATGTAGTGCTAGACTGGCTGATGATATGGCTTCTAAAGGAATCTGCTTCTCAGGTTTAGTAGTTCTCAAACTTGAGGACCTTGAGGGCTTATTAAAACACAATTTGGCCCTGGCTGGTGTGGCTAAGTTGGTTGAGCATCTTCCCTGTACCAAAAGGTCACCAGTTCAATTCCCATCAGGGCAGGGCTTCATCCCCAGTAGGGGGCGTGCAGAAGGCAGCCAATTGGTATTTCTCACATCTCTCTCTCTCTCTCTCTCTCTCTCTCTCTCTCTCTCTCTCTCTCTCCCTCCCTCCCTCCCTCCCTCCCTCTTCCCCTCCCTCTCTCCCTGTCTCTCAAATCAGTAAAAACATTAAAACACACACACCTAGTGTGCTGAGCCCCACTCCAGAGAAACTGATTCTAACAGGTTGCAGGTAACACTGATATACCTAAGAGTATTTTGGCAGCTTTTGGTGTGCTAAGATCACCATCAGAGTTAAACAAAATTTACTTCAGATCCTAAAACATTTTCTCTCCATGAGGCAGTTTTCCTTTATTATATCATTCAATTGCCTGGTTAGGCTTGAAGGCATCTTTCCCTGCATTGGAAATTACATAAAGAGCCTCAAGTGTCTTTTGAAAGCTGTTGCTGCTTTTACTTTAATAAAAAGATCTCCAAACTTATTTTTTAAAACCAATAATGCACATATAAAATGTAAATTTGTTTTACAGCCAAGCTTTAAGAAAGTTACAGTTTATATTTCTGTATTCTGGAAATAGCTATTATTGTATAAATTGGATTCTGCTACACTGACAAGAGGAAGTGTATTACTGAAAATATTGGAACACTAAATTGCTTGAGAAATAAAAAGATCATAATGTATTGATTCTTTACATGTTGAATACAGACTATTTTTGACATTGAATAAAGCAATTCAAACCATCTTTTTACTGCCCAAGTTTTATAATAGAGCTTTAACTTAAGCAGAAAGTTTGCCCATCCTTGTCATTGGAAAGTTGGTACATTTTCCAAAACAATTTGAGCCGGCAGTTAAATTTCTTACAAAGGGGAGGGAGAAACCTAGATGGCGGCATAGGTGAACACCTAAACTGCTGCCTCACACAACAATTTCAAAACTACAGCTAAAAGGCAGAATGGACATCATCCAGAACCACAGGAAAGCTGGCTGAGTGGAAATTCTACAATTAGAAGGAAAGAGAGGGGCTCATGGAGACTCAGAGGAGCACCAAAAGCTGAGGTTCGGAGACACGTGCATGGAGAGGACAGATAGCAGAGGGCCTGGCTGGTTTCCTCTAGTGGGAGGGAGACAGAAACTCCTGACTGTACTGAACCCTGATTGCGACTGCACTGAACGCCAGTTTCGGGTGAGACCCTGGGGACCCATACTCATACTGGTCCTGGAGCACATGGAAACTCAGGAGAGCTGGAAAGGCAGAGGTCTGGAGGTACGCACACACATGCTAATGTGCACAGAGAGGTCTGCAGCAATTACCGAGGGACTCTGAGACCCAGAGGCCGTATAGGGCAGGGCTAATGAGAAGACAAGGCTGTCTGCTCAGCCCTGAAACTCCACCCAATCCAAGCTGAGCATAGAGGATTTTGCAATCTTGAAGTCTTGTATCATAAGGCTGATTCCAACATAGAAGTTTTTCTGGCATAGACAAAGCTGATTCACACAACCAATTGGCTTGGAGGTCAAGTCCCCCAGTGATACCAACAACAATCAAAACTTAACTACAACAAGGCTTACAGTCCACAAAGGGGTGCACCAAGAGAGTCCATTTCAGGTAATTGGAGAGGCAAAGCTACTGAGTCATATAGGACACCTAGCACAAAAAGCTACTCTACCAACTCAAGGAAGCAGTGAAAATATGGAGACAATGAAAGAGATTACAAACAAAAGAAATGGAGGAAAACAAACCACTGGATATAGAGTTCAAAACCACAGTAATGAGGTTTTTCAAAAATTTCCTAGAAAATTTAGCAAGACCCAAGAGGAGATGAAAAAGGACCAACTAGAAATTAAACATACACTAACTGAAATAAAAAAATATTATGCAGAGAGTTAACAGCAGACTATAGGAACGCAAGAATCAAGTCAAAGATTTTAAATATAAAGAAGCAGAAAACACTCAAGTGGAAAAGCAAAAAGAAAAAAGAATCCAAAAATTTGAAGATAGTGTAAGGAGCCTCTGGACAACTTCAAGGGTACCAACATCAGAATTATGGGGGTGCCAGAAGAAGAGAGAGAGCAAGATACTAAAAACCTATTTAAGGAAATAATGACTGAAAACTTCCCCTGCCTGGTGAAATAAATAGACTTACAAGTCTAGAAAATGCACAGAACCCTGAACAAAAGGAATCCAAAGAGGACCACACCAAGACACATCATAATTAAAATGCCAAGAGCAAAAGGCAAAGAGAGAACATTAAAAGCAGCAAGAGAAAATAGTTAATTACCTACAAAAGAGCACCCATAGGATTGTCAGCTGATTTCTCAACAGAAATAGGAGTGGCAAGAAATATTCAAAGTGATGAATAGCAAGAACCTACCATAAAGATTACTCTACCCAGCAAAGCTATCATTCAGAATTGAAGGGCAGATAAAGAGCTTCACAGATAAGAAAAAGCTAGAGTTCATCAACACCAAACCAGTATACAAAAGGCTAAAAGGTACTCATTAAGAAGAAGAGGAAGAAGAAAAAGGTAAAGATAAAAATTATGAAGAACAAATACATATCTATCAAAAAGTGAATCTAAAAATCAAGTGAATAAAAAATCAGATGAACAGAATAAATTGGTGAATATAATAGAATCAGGGGCATAGAAAGGGAATGCACTGCCAATTTTCAGGGGGAAAGGGATGAGGGAGGTGCAGGGAGAATGGACAAAAATTGTACACCTATGGACGAGGACAATGGTGGAAAGGTAAGTGCAGAGGGAGGGGTGGTAGCCAGGTGGAAGGGAGCTATGGGGATAAAAAAGAGGAACAATTGTAATAACCTGAACAATAAAATTTTATCAAATTAAAAAGAAATGTTAAGTAGGTAATTCTACAGATAAGTGTGAGTTGTCAGAGGAAAGATACCTGCTAAGACCCAGGTACTGTTCTGGGAGCTTCATGTATGTTACTGTATTTAAAAAAAATTAAAAATTAAAAGGTAAAATCAACAACAAATAAGAGCTCTTCTCATATGCTTTTGTGAAATCGAGCTTCTGCCTTGGTGACCTAAGAAAGGTTGTAATTCAAAGCAAAGATCTTTTCTCTGCTTAAAACCCTTCTGTATCGGGATTTCTAACTTCATGAAGACAGAGTTTTTTAATGATACCAAGGGCCCACGTGACTGCCTTCCTGGCAAGCCTTACCTGGGATCTTCAAGTCAAAATATCCTTAAAATCTGGCCACACTGACTTTCCTTCAGGGTCTGGGCAGTGCCATGCTCCTCCCATTTTAAGGTCTCCACCTATTATACCTTGGTTGGAAATGCTGCCTCATCCCACCCTTGTTTCATAATCCTCCTCACTTTTCAAATCTCTACTCCTATCTCACTTTCTCAGGAAAAACTTGCTGTGGCATTGATATTTTTGAGAAGAATATGTGAACACAAACATTTAAGAGCCTATCCTAGGCCAGGCGTGTGCAATATGATATTTAATCCTTCTGTCATCTGATCAGGTGTGAGAACCATAATCTACTCACTATTGTATAGGACAATGCTAGAGGTGGAACCTCATGTACTTCTTGTAAACAATGAAGAATGCTTTCTATTTCTGCAGAGCAAATAAGATTATCACACACTATCTGCCTTGATTATTTATGGCTTAGAATCATCTAGAAGAAGGTATGTTTTATTGTCCCATATATAAATGCTAACAGGAAAAGATATTCATTTTTTAAATATACTTATTTCCCAATGCTTGACTCTGTCCTGGACTTACTAAAATATAACATATATGAAAAAATTTTTAATATAAAAAGCACAAAATAAATGTAAAGATATATTCTTATAGATAAATACTTAATGGACGTACAAAGATGATGCTTTAAAAAAATGGAGATTTTTCTAAACTGTATGTAGCAGAAATGTGAATTTCGATGGAACAAGTTGACCATGACTTATTAAGAAAAGTAAACAATTTAAGACTTACAGTCTAAATTACATTCATTGAAAATGCTACCAAAATAAATTTAGAATTTTTAAAAAAGAACAACTTATACAACATTCAGGAGAAGCCGGAACCTAAAACTCCTCTTTCTGCCATGGCTGAGTTGCTCAGTTGGCCAGAGCATTGTCCCTTTATGCCAAGATTGCAGATTCCATCCCTGGTCAGGGCAAGAATAACCAATGAATGCATAAATAAGTAGAATATATAGGTGTTTGCCCCTCTTTCTCTCTCTACCCCTTCCCCTGTAAAGTCAATAAAAATAAAACAACCTCTTTCCTCACCCCTATACAATGACAGTCATTACAGAATTTTCACTGCATTGTATACATGCTACATCTACAATTTAATTAAACCTTTATCACATAGAGTTTTGTACCCAGAGGAGGTGTAGAAGCTCAACATTTTGGCTTAGACTTAAAGAAGTCCTAGATTATATGTATTCTTAGGATTCTAAGCCATCCTGGGTTCTATTTAAGCTTTTTATCTTCTGAGTAATAACCAGTAGGATGTAGTTTAAAGAAGCATACAAAGCTAAAAAGAAAAAAAAAGATAAAATTTCACCACAGTTCTTTAAAAAAAAATTAGAGTGCAATAAATTCTCAGAGCAAGACTACAAATTGACCTATGTTTGTAAAACTTAGATGAATCAGAAACAAGATTTTCTAGAAGATTGCCTATGAACTGTGTACATTATTTTTTTTACTATAATCAAAGCAAGTAAGACTTGAATTAAAAATCCATATGAATTTTCTAGAATTTTTCTGTTAAGACAGACTTGCCTTTTTTTGTTTCCTTTTAGCTTGCTGTATCCCCACTGGACAGCATACTATAATCCAGAAAACATTTCATTTTAAAGGGCTCCATTACAATTAATGAAGATAAGTCCACATGGTATATAATACTGTGATGAATTTTCCGGTGGAAATTAATTAGATGTGTGAATGTGTGAATGCTAACATTTATTTACATCCCAGGCTAAATGTTCAAAGGAGTGTATGTTAAGCAAACAATTAGAAGCAACGATGCATTAAATTGGTCTCACCAAGAAATAGTATTAATTTTAATAGTGCAATGGAAGCTTCTTAGAAAATCCACGATAAGACTTTCCTTGCCCAGTTGCCTGCTTTTGAGACTCTTGTCTGCATAAGCCACTTCTTTTTTATAAACGTTGATGGAAAATTGAGGATGGAAAAGGAAAGTGCATTTCCCACCTCACATCATAAGGCTGCCTAATGGTCTCATTAACCTATAGACTTCCTCTCAACTCCTTTGATTTGCACTGTGCAAACAGTATCTAACCACTTCTTTTGCAAACAGTCAGTGACCTGTTTAACCAGGGAGGGAATTCCTCACAGCTGGAACCCATCAGTTACTCTGTTCTTTTTTGAAGTGTTACTTTACTGAAACTATAAAAAACAACATTAACTCTTGGTAGATAGAAACTGTAGAACCACAGGACCTTCTGGAGCGATTTCTTGCCCAGGCAAAGGGCCATTCTAATATCCTGGGATGCATTTTTATTTGTGCTGGGAATTTATTAAATATCTTATAGTCAAATATTTGGCATAGAAATATTTTATTGTTTTAATTTTCCTTATTTCACCCTATATAAAAACTGATAAGAATAATGAGGATCATTTATTGAATTCTAACCATGTGTGAGCACTGAGCTAGTGAATTACATGAATTGTCTAATTTAGTTCTCTCACAAATGTTATACATGTGTATTTTATTTACAACGTTTTTTATAGGAGTGAAAAGTGGGGTTTGGAGGTTGAATATTCAGTGAAATTCAACAGATGGTAAATGGCTGAACTGGGATTTGAACCAATGTCTGTCTACCTTGTATGTCAAACTGCCAATGCTAAATGTTTGGGGGCAATCTATATATAAATAAAAGCCAAACGATCAGAACGACCAGAATGACCAATAGCTTTAACATGCACTGCAGCTGGCCAACTGTCCTGATCATGGGCGAGGCCATCCATCCTACATCCTGCAACCCCTCTCCCACCCCCAACTACCCTGGCCCTAATCATACCCTAATTAGGGGCAGGGCCAGCAGCCAACCTCCCACAGCACCTCCTCCCAGCCAGCCGAGCCCTGAATGGCTCCAATTGGAGTGGGCTGGCTGGACAGCACCCCTGCACAAATTCATGCACCAGGCCCCTATTTTCATTATAATCCTTGAAGACACTGGCTGATAATATCATAGTTCTTTTGTGATTTAGTATAATAAATATCTTGTTGAACTTCACTCCCCAAACAAATGTCACAGATACCAATACAAAAAGTAAGAAAGCTTGAATAATAAAAATATTATTTGTTGCACTAGACAGAAGAAATATGGGATTGGGGTGAATATTTTGAAGCATTGTAAGTTTGCAGACCACCTCTGAATAAAAACTTAGAAATGTATATATTCCTTATAGTTACTTCTCAAATAATGAGACCCCCTTATTAAACTCAAATGCCCTATTCCCTTTATGTTTTTTATAACTGAGAACTAAAGGAAAAACAGCAGTTAGGATAGGAAATAGGTCTCTGTGATCCATCTCCAGCATAGTCAACTTTTATTGGAAATGGTTACCGAATTTCCCTCGGGCAAACATAATGTTGGGTGAGGGAAGAGGATATAAGAACAAAGAACTGTGGACCTGAGTCCACACCGTGGTGGAAACTCCTAAGGCACCTGCATCAACTAGAGAGGGGGAGGTGGAAACAACTAGAAAAGGCCTCAATCAAATTTTTGAAAATTTAATTTTATTGCTTAAAGTATTGCATATAGTAGTCCATATATCTCCTTTCCCCCCCATAAACCTTTGCCCAGCCTCCCCTACCCTCTATTCACATGCCCTCATCCCAGGCCTCCAGTGTCTTGTGTCCATTGGTTGTACTTATATGCATGCATACAAGTCTTTTGGTTGATCTCTTCCTCCACTATCCCCCTTCCACCCCAACACTACCCAGTTTTCCTGCTGTAATTTGATAGTCTGTTCAGTGCTTTACTGCCTCTGTGCCTATTTTTTTGTTCATTAGGTTATAATGTTCTTTATTATCTATAAATGAGTGAGATCATGTGGTATTTTTCTTTCATTGCCTGGCTTATTTCACTTAGCATAATGCTCTCCAGTTCCATCCAGGTTGCTGCAAATGGTAAAAATTCCTTCTTTTTTATAGCAGCATAGTATTCCATTGTGTAGATGTACCATATTTTTCTAATCCACTCATCTGCTGATGTGCATTTAGGCTATTTCCAAATCTTAGCTATGGTGAATTGTGCTGCTATGAACATAGGGGTGCATATATCCTTTCTGATTGGTATTTCTAGTTTCTTGGGATATATTCCTGGAAGTGGGATTATTGGGTCAAATGGGAATTCTATTTTTACTTTTTTGAGAAAACTCCATACTGTTCTCCACAGTGGTTGCACCAGTCTACATTCCCACCAGAAGTGCACAAAGGTTCCTTTTTCTCTGCATCCTCCCCAGCACTTGTCATTTGTTGATTTGTTGATGATTGCCATTCTGTCAGGTGTGAGATGGTAATATATGGTCATTTTAATTTGCATCTCTGAGATGTTTAGTGACTTGAGCATGTTTTCATATGCCTCTAGGCCTTTCTTCTGTCTTCTTTCAAAAAGATTCTATTTAGGTCCGTTGCCCTTTTTCTTTATTATTATTGGATCATTCATCTTTCTTTTATTAAGTTGTATAAGTTGCCTTGTAGATGTTGGAGATTAAACCTTTATCATTGATAACATTTGAAAATATGTTCTACAATACAGTGGGCTTTCTTGTTGTTTTGTTGATGGTTTCCTTTGCTGTGCAAAAGCTTTTTATTTTGATGTAGTCCCATTTGTTTATTTTCTCTTTAGTTTCCATTGCCCTAGGACCATGGCCAGCAAACTGTGGCTTGGGAGCCATATGTGGCTCTTTGGCCCCTTGAGTGTGGGTCTTCCACAAAATACCATTGCCTGGGCGAGAAGTGGTGTTAGAATAAGTTTAAGTTTAAAAATTTGGCTCTCAAAATAAATTTCAATCATTGTACTGTTGATATTTGGCTCTGTTGACTAATGAGTTTGCTGACCACTGCCCTAGGAACAGTATTAGTGAAGAAATTGATTTAGCATATGTCTGAGATTTTTCTGACTATGGATTCCTCTAGGTCAATGGTCAGCAAACTGCTTTGCTGCTCTGTTGACTAATGAGTTTACTGATCACTGCTCTAGTATTTCTATGGTTTCCCATCTTATGTTTAGGTCCTTTATCTATTTTGAGTTTATTTTTGTGTAGGGTGTAAGTTGGTGGTCTAGATTCATTTTTTGCATGTACCTGTCTAATTTTCCCAACACAATTTATTGAAGAGACTGAGCATGCCTCCTTTGTCAAATATTAATTGAGCATTGTGGTTTGGGTGGATATCTGGATTCTCTATTATATTCCATTGGTCTATATGTCTGTTCTTGTGCTAATACCAGGCTGTTTTGAGAACAGTAGCTTTGTAATACAGCTTGAAGTCTGGTATTGAGATCCCACCTACTTTATTCTTCTTTCTCAGGATTTCTGTGGCTATTAGGGGTCTTTTTATTTCAGATAAATTTTTGGAGAGTTCTTTCTAGGTCTGTGATATATGTCATTGGTATTTTAATGGAGAGTGCATTGAATCTATAGATTGCTTTGGGTAGTATGGACATTTTAATGATGTTGATTCTCCCAATCCATGAACATAGTATGTTCTTCCATTTATTTATGTCTTTCTCTATCTCTTTTTTTCAGTGTCCTGTATTTTTCCGTGTATAGATATTTTACCTCCTTAGTTAAGTTTATTCCTAGGTATCTTAATTTTTTTGGTGTGATGATAAATGAGATTGCTTTTTTAGTCTCTCTTTCTGTAAGTTCACTATTGGTGTATAAAAATGCCATAGATTTTTGGCATTAATTTTGTATCCTGCTACCTTGCCGAATTCATTTATTAAGTCTAATAATTTTTTGATGGAATTTTTCAGTTTTTTTATGCACAATATCATGTCATCTGCAAATAAGGACAGCTTTGCTTTTTCTTTTCCAATTGGATGCCTTTTATTTCTTCTTGTTTAACTGCAATGGCTAATACTTCCAGTACTATGTTGAGCAGGAGTAGTGAGAGTGGGCATCCCGGTCTTGTTCCTATTTTTAGGGAAAATGGTTTTAGTTTTTGTCCATAGAATATGATGTTGGCTTTGGGTTTATCATATATGGCTTTTATTATGTTGAGGTATGATTTTTCTATTCCCACCTTGCTGAGAGTTTTTATCAAGAAAGGGTGTTGGATTTTGTCAAATGCTTTTTCTGCACCAATTGTTATGACTATGTGTTTTTTATCTCTCAATTTGTTTATGTAACATATCACATTTATTGATTTGCGGATATTGTACCATCCTTTCATTCCTGGGATAAATCCTACTTGGTCATGGTGTATGATCTTTCTGATGTACGGCTGAGTCTGATTTGCTAGAATTTTGTTGAGAATTTTGGCATGTATGTTCATGAGAAATATTGGCCTGTAACTCTCTTTCATTGTGTTGTTTTTGTCTGGTTTTGGTATTAGGGTGATGCTGGCTTCATAGAATGAGCTTCAAAGTGTTCTTTCCACTTCAGTTTTTTGGAATAGTCTGAGGAAGATAGGTTTAAGCTCTTCCTGGAATGTTTGATAATACTCCCTTGTGAAGCTGTCTGGCCTCAGGCTTTTGTTTCCTGGAAGCTTTTTGGTGACTGTTTCAATTTCTTCCATAGTTATTGGCCTATTGAGATGTTTAGATTCTTGATGATTGAGTTTTGGAAGGTTGTATATTTCTAGGAATATGTCTATTTCCTCCAGGTTGTCCAGTTTGTTGGAATAGAGTTGTTCATAGTATTTTTTAAGAATCCTTTGTATTTTGGTGGGTCTGTTGTTATTTCTCCTCTTTCATTTCTGATTTTGTTTATGTGGGCCTGTCTCTTTGCTTCTTGGTAAGCCTGGACAGAGGTTCATCAATATTGATTATCCTTTCGAAGAACCAGCTCTTGGTTTTGTTGATCTTTTGTATTGTTTTTGGGTTTTGTTTTTTTTGTCTCTATGTTGTTTATCTCAGCTCTGTTCTTTATTATTTCCTTCCTTTTGCTTACATCAGGCTTCTCTTGTTGCTCTCTTTCTAATTCTTTGAGTTGTAGGATTAGGTAATTTATTACAATTTTTTCTTATTTTTTTTGCAGTGGGCTTATAGAGCTATGAACTTCCCTCTCAAGACTGCTTTTGCTGCATTCCATAGATTTTGGATTGTTGTGTTTTCATTGTCATTTGTTGCCATGATGTTTTTTTTATTTCTTCTTTGATCTCTCTGGTAACCCAGTCATTGTTTAATAGCATGTTATTTAGTCTCCATGTGTTTGATTTCTTTGGATTGTTTTTATTGCAGTTGATTTCCAGTTTTATGCCACTGTGATCTGAGAAGATGTGTGATATGATTTCTATCTTCTTGAATTTGAAGAGACTTTGTCTATGACCAAACATATGGTCTATCTTTGAAAATGACCCATGTGCACTTGAGAAGAATGTATATATATATTCTGTGGCTTTGGGGTGAAATTTTCTGAAGATGTCAATTAATTCTATCTGATCTAGTGAGTCATTTAGGATTTATGTTTCTTTGCAGATTTTTTATTTAGAGGATTTGTCCCATGGTGATAGTGGGGTATTAAAGTCCCCTACTATGATTGTATTGCTTTCAATCTCTCCCTTGATATCCTCCAGGAGTTTTTATATGTATTTTGGTGCTCCTGTATTGGGTGTGTATATGTGTACCAGAGTTATTTCTACTTGTTGGATTGCTCCCTCTAGTATTATGAAGTGGCCTTCCTTATATCTTTTTATGTCTTTTACTTTAAATCTAATTTGTCAGATATAAGTATTGTTACCCCAGCTTTTTTTTCATTTCCATTCACCTGAAAAAACTTTTTCCATCCCTTCACCCTCAGTCTGTGTTCATCTTTTTTTCTGAGTAGGTTTCCTATATACAGCACATATATGGGTCATGTTTTCTTATCCACTCAGTTACCCTATGTCTTTTGATTGGGGCATTGAATACATTTACATTTAAAATTATTATTGATAGGTTTTTGTTTGTTGCCATTTTTATTCTTTACCCCTGTGTTCCTTCTTCACCTCTAATACTTCTTTTTAGAGCACACTCTTCAGCATTTTTTGCATTGCTGGTTTGGTGGTAATAAACTCCTTTAGTCCTTTTTTGTCTGTGAAGCTCCTGATTCCATCTTCAATTTTGAATGATAGCCTTGCTGAGCATAGTATTCTTAGATTCAGTCCCTTGTTTTGTATCACTTTCTATATTTCCTTCCATTTCCTTCTGGCCTGGTGTGTTTCTGTTGAGAAATTTGTTGATATTCTAATAGGAGATCCCTTGTAGGTAACTTTCTGTCTCTCTCTGGCAACCTTGAAGGTTCTTACTTTGTTGGTGGTGTTCGCCAATTTAATTATGATGTGTCTTGGAGTCGGTCTTATGGGGTTCAACTTGTTTGGGACTCTATATACTGCTTGGTCTTGCATATTTTCTTGCCAATATCCAGGACGTTTTCTGTCATTATTTCTTCAAACAGATTTCTTATTCCTTGCTTCTCTTCCTCTCCTTCTGGTATACCTATTATGCAAATGTTGTTTCATTCTGTATTGTCCCACAGCTCCCTTAAACTCTCTTCTTGCTTTTTAAGTCTTCTTTAGAGTTGCTGCTGTATTTGTGTGTTTTTTTCTACCTTGTCTTCTAATTCGCTGATGCAATCCTCAGCCTCTACTTATCTACTGTTTAAGCCTTCCATTCTGTTCTTTATTGCAGCTATGTCATTTTTCATTTCCTCTTGGTTCCTTTTCATGTTGGTGACATTCTCATTCAGCTCCTTATAGTTCTCATTGAGTTGTGTGTATTTGTCATTGAGTTGTGTGTATTTGTTATCCAGCCTTTTAAACATCCTTATAACCATTACTCTGCATTCTTTCTCTGATATGCTGCTAGCCTCAATTTCATTTAACTCCCTTTCTAATTGATTCTTCTTTTTCTTTCCTTTGGCAATTGCAGTTTTGTTTTCCCATGTTTTGCTGTAACATTTTAATTATAAGTCCGATTGGTTTGATACTCAGGTTTTTTGGGGGATGGTGCTACTGGTGTGATCTTTCAGGTCTCCTGGGCTTGGTAATCCAGTGTAGCTCCCTACTTGAGCTATTTGGTTTCTTTTGATGTAGGCTTGTGTGCTGGAAAAGGTACAACTGCAGTCAGCAGCCATGGTGGGGTTATCCCAATTTTTACTGTCTTGCGCCTTTACTTGGATTTGACCATGTCCAGTGGGGACTCACAGTGGCACCCAGGCACCATCTGTTGAGGTGATTGGTCTCAGTAGGCCTGTGTTCTGGGAAGGCGTGACTGTGGTGTCCAGAGTTCTGAGGTGGGCAGTCTCAGCTTTTGCTGCTGCACCTGTGATGGATATCTGCACCCTCCCAGGGGAGGATCCCAAGGGCACCCATGGTGCGTTTGCCAACAAATGATGCTGAAGTATTCTGAGGGACCCTAGCACTGAATTCAGGTATCCAAGATGAGTTAATTCATAATTTCTACTGCCAGGGGGAGTGTGTTCCTGTTTGTCCAAGATCACACCCAGCCAGGAGTCAAAGAAGCTCCCACAAGTGCCCTGTGGATAGATGGGCTCAGGGTACCTGCCATTGGAAATGTGAGTGTGAACTGGCAGTGTGTTTTCCTGAGCAGATCTCTGACACACTTTGAGAGGCCCTGGCACTGAAGTTAAGCATCTGGGGTATATGTGGGCAGTTATTCAGGATGAAGGAATTCAGAATTTCTACTCTGGGACAGCACATCTTTGTCTGTACAGAATCACATCTAGCAGGGGATCAAAGCAGCTCCTCAGAGGACCCTATGAATATATGGGCTCAGGATGCCTGCCCTTTGGAAATGTGCAAGTCTGTTGTGGTGAGTTTGCCAGCACAGAGCTCTGACACACTCTGAGGGGCCCTGGTACTAAAGTTACATAGATGGGGTATCCACGGGCAGTTATTCAGGCAGAGGAAATTCAGAATTTCTACTGCAAGGCAGCATACCCTTGTCTGTACAGAATAACAGCAGCAGGGGCTCCCAGTGGCTCCCAAGCACTGCCTATAAATTGGCGTGCCCTGGATGCCTGTGCAAGGCTGGAAATGGATGAAAGAAAGTGGTGTCTGGAATTCTGCCACTGGGGAGGGAGAAGATGTACTTACTGCTGTGGGAATGGTGCCCCTTTGGAGGTGAAAGACCCAGAGCCAATGGGACTGCAGGTGGGATAGCAGGATTTTGGCTGGAGTAGCTGCTGGGTTTCAGGCAGTGTCAAAATCCTGTCTGAGTGGTGGTGCTGATGAGTTCCTAAAAGAAGTTGTTCTCCCTTCAAGATGGCGTGGCCTCTGTGCCCGAGTCCTGAAGTCCAGGGAGTGGCCACAGAAGTAAGTAGTCTCTTTGTCCAAGAGAGCCTGGTCTGCCAGCCCCTGCTATTCCTGCAAGATTTAACTATTCCTTACTCACTCACACATTCACCACTCACATCTATTCACTTTCATACCCTCACTCCCTCACTTCCTCTCCCTCACCTCCATCCTTCCAGCCACCATCTTTTTCAACCTTCAACCAAATTTTTTATTTTTTTAGATTTTTATGATCTATTTTATTTATTTTTTATTTTTTAAATAAAATTTTATTGTTTAGTTTATTACAGATGTTCCTCTCCCTGCCCCCATATATCCCCTCCACCTGCTTCTCCTCCCTCATCCCAAGCCTTTACCCCCCCGCCACTGTCCTCATCCATAGGTGTAAGATTTTTGTCCAGTCTCTTACTGCACCCCTCTCTCCTCCTTTTCCCCGAGAATTGTTAGTCCATTCCCTTTCTATGTTACTAATTCTATTATATTCAACAGATTATTCTGTTCATCGGATTTTTTTATTCACCTGATTTTTAGATTCATTTGTTGATAGGTATATATTTGTTATCACTTCATTGTTCATAATTTTTATCTTTACCTTTTTATTCTTCTTTCTCTTCTTAAAGAAAACCCTTCAGCATTTCATATAATCCTGCTTTGGTGGTGATGAACTTTTTTAGCTTTTTCTTATCTGTGAAGCTCTTTATCCGCCCTTTAATTCTGAAAGATAGCTTTGCTGGGTAGAGCACTCTTTGTTGTAGGTTCTTGCTATTCATCACGTTGAATATTTCCTGCCACTCCATTCTGGTCTCCATAGTTTCTGTTGAGAAATCAGCTGACAGTTGTATGGGTACTCCCTTGTAGGTAACTGTTTTTCTCTTGCTGCTTTCAAGATTCTCTCTTTGACTTTTGCCCTTGGCATTTTAATTATGATGTGTCTTGGTTGGTCCTCTTTGGATTCTTTTTGTTTGGTGTTCTGTGTGCTTCCTGGACTTGTAAGTCAATTTCTTTCAACAGGTAGGGAAAGTGTTCAGTCATTATTTCTTCAAATAGGTTTTCAGTATCTTGCTCTCTCTTTTCATCTGGCACTCCCATAATTCTGATGTTGGTACACTTGAAGTTGTCCCAGAGGCTCCTTACACTATCTTCACATTTTTGGACTATTTTTTCTTTTTGTTTTTCTGTTAGGGTGTTTTTTGCTTCATTGTATTTCAGATCTTTGATTTGATTCTTGGGGTCCTCTAGTCTGCTGTTGGATTTCTGTATATTATTCTTTATTTCAGACAGTGCATGCTTAATTTCTGACTGGTCCTTTTCCTTTTTTTTTTTTTGGCATTCTCATTAAGATCTTTGAAAGTCTCACTAAGTTTCTCAGAAGTCTCAAGAAGTTTGTTGGCAGTTGTAGAAGATTCTTGAATAACCTTATAATGTAGTTTTGAACTCTATGTCCAGTAGTTTGCTTTCCTCCATTTCTTTCATTTATGACATGCTTCTTGGTCTCCGCATTTTGACTGCTTCCCAGTGTTGATGGGGTGGCTTTGTGTGCTAGTTGTCCTTAGGACCCAGTAGCGCCACCTCTCCAATCACCTGAGGTGGACACCCTTGGTACACCCCTTTGTGGGCTGGGTTCACAGTCTTGTTGTAGTTAAGACGTGATTGCTATTGATACACTGGGGGAAATTGACCTCTAGGCCAATTGACTGTGAGAATTAGCTGTGTCTATTAATGGAAGAACTGCTGTGCTGGGGCAGAACTTGCTTCAATGGGGCTTTGGTGATCATTAAGTCTGCCTCTTGAGTGTGCCACTTATGTATGTGAGGAGTCGAAACCTGTTGTCTTCTCACACTGACCTCTAGGTACACTGGTTCCTGGATATCCAAGGAGGTGCAAGTGAGCTAGTTTCTCATGCCATCCAGCAGGAGCTACAGGGAGCTCTGCAGATTTCTCCTATTTGCTTGGAATTTGGAAGTTTAGGAGTTGATTTCTTTTTGCTTGGAGTCTGGAAGTTTTGGAGTTGTCTGACCCAGTTGCAATTTGTTAGGTTAAGCTGCCAGAGGGCAGGCCATTCATATGCAAAAGTTGCCACACAGCTGGGTGAGTTTGTAAATTGGGCAAACAGGGTCTCAGGGAATCACTACGTTAGGGCATGGCAAACATCAATGGCTGCCAGTCAGTCCTCTCTGCCGCGTTCTCTTCAGTGTCCTGTGTTACGCGCCCCAGCACAGTAAACAATGATTCCAGTGTGCAACTCTGTTAGAGAGCCACCCTCCCTTTCTGACCCGATGGCAGACAGTCCAGTTTCTTCCTGTATGAGTCTGGGTCCCCAGAATCTTGTCAGAAATGGAGTTCAGAGAGTCAGGAACTTGTAACTCCCTCCCAATTGAAAAACAACAGCACACGTCAGCCTGGTTTGCGTGGGTCTCTGCCAGCCCAGTTAGTGCACGTCTTCGTACCCCTGCCTTTCTGAACCTCTGCATGTCCTACTAGGTCTGCATGCACTTTTTCCTTTCCTTCTAGTTGTAGAATTTCCACTCTGCCAGCTTTCCCATGGTTCTGGGGGATAGTTGTTTTGGCTTTTAGTTATAGTTTTGGTGTGGTTGCGAGAGACAGCACATATAGAGGTATGTCTTATGCTGCCATCTTGATTCTCCTCAACCAAATTTTTTAAATGGCCCAATGGAAGACAAGACATAAGAGATGAATTAGAAAAGAAGTGACTCCATAGTATTCAACTAATGAGGAACTGGAGGAAGAACTGAATAAACAGGCTATGATTTGTACTCCATGTGTGCCTGTATAACCATAAGGATGCACACTCTTAAGAATATATTGAAAGTCTCATTTTCACCATACTTCTATTTCCACGTTTGTTATTTGAATTTGGACAGATGAGCATTTCTCATAGTTAGTAAACTCAATAACAAGTTTGAGTTCAATTATGTATTACTCTAAAAGACACTTGAAAGTCAAGTAACATATTTCAGTAAGTAAAAGATGGTTTTAGGCAACTCAGCATTCTATATAGAAGCTGTTTTGCCTGGTGCAGAAATTTTTAAAAAGTAGCAAATTTCATGGTTTCTAAAAATGTGAACTCAAGCTACACTTCTAACCTATACTCTCCTAGATTTTAGTTCTTACAAAGTTAGTAGGAGCTTCATGTTGCCTCAAAGCAAGGAGGAAATCTACACTGCCCTTGAGTATGCAACTACAATCCTATATAATGAAAGCCCAGTGACCAAAATGGCAGAATGACCAGAACAACCAGAGACCAGAACTACTGCAGCCCCTTGCCCGAGAAGGCCCTGTCCCCCAAAATGAACCTCACCCTGATCGGGGTGTGACTGGCCTGCAAACCCTCCATGGCCCCATGCTCCAGCCAGCCCTGCTCCCCAGCGGGGACCCTCACCCTGATCTTGGGCCCCCATCTGGGCAGGTCAGCCAGCCCCACCTATACACCAAGCCTTTATCCTATATAATAAAAGGTTAATATGCAAATTGACCCTAAGGGTGGAACAACCAGAACGACCGCTCGACCAGTGAGTATGAGTTGCACTGACCACCTCTTGGTCTTTTTCCCTGGCTGGCAGGCTCTGATCACCCAATGGTGAGTGGGGAACCAGGGATGGGTGGTGGGGGACATGGGTGGCACCAGGCCAAGGCCCAGGCCCCACTGGTTTCCCCACACCAAAAGGGTGACCCACAGTGGGGGCAGGGCTGGTGAGCAGGCAAGAATGGCCAACCTTTTGGTCCCTTCTCCTGACTGTCAGGTTCTGATCACCCAATGACAAACAGGAAATTGGGAGAGGGTGGTGGTGGGGATCAGGGCCAGCCTCAGGAATCCAGGGAAGATGGCCCTAATTGCAGACCAGGCCTAGGGACTATACCCACTCAGGAATTTTGTGTACCAGGCCTCTAGTATCCTATATAATAAAAGGCTAATAGGTAATAGAAAGGCAGAACAACTCTAATAACTGAACAACCAATTTGCTATGATGTGTGCTGACAACCAAGGGCCATGTGAGGAACATAATGAACACTGCCATGGTGGGATGGTGGAGCAGGTGAGTGGGGGCATCAGACCAAGGTGGGACATGGTCACTGTCATAGGAGTAAGCTTCTGGTGGTTACTAAAATTCTTTGCTCCTACACTTGGTGGTCCCAACCAGTGTTTCCACCTGCTGCTGGCACCAGTCCCACTCACACCCACAACTGGCACCAGAGCCACCACTTGCACCCAGAGCTGCTGGTGCCCTGTGCTGGTCCCAATTACTCAGCACCATCAGTGAGTGGGAGCTGTGACTGTTGGCCCTGATCACCCTTGAGGGAATCTCTACCTCCCATTGCTCCTGAGGAGCAATCAGGGCAGCAGCCACCGCTTGCACCTGCTGATGGTGCTGACCTTGCTTGTGCCTGATGCTGGTGCTGGCCCCAATCACTCTGCACTATCAGCAGGTGTGAGCAAGATCAGTGCCACCAGCATATGGAATGGTGCTAGACAGGGGACTAGAGGCCGCAGCAGGAGGGGTCAGGTGGGGTTCCAGAGGTTGGGCCAAGACCTGCCCCTGTACCTACCATAGTCCCATGACCCATGGTTCCTTTCAAGGGCATGAATTCATGCACTGGGCCCCTAGTAAAATGTATTCGACATAACTTCATTCTCACCTTCCTCACCCTACAACTCTTAGATCTATCATCTATGGAACAGATGAACTTGATCAGTATTACCTGTTTTCTCCAAATAATTTGTTGTATAGGAAAAAGATAGCAAAGGATGTACAAAACATGTAGAGTTGTATTCTGAAAGCAAAATAGAAAATATAAGCAAATTCTTATTTAAACTATGAATAAGTATACGAAATGAAGCTTTCTGGTTACAAGTTTCCTTGTTCACACATGTGATTGTATGGCAGATCTATCTTAAACCATTTAATTACAGATATAAAAGTTAAAGCTAAAGGGAAATTAACAAATTATTCCAGGGTCTAATTCTATTTGTTCAGTAACTATTGATACATACCAACAACTAAGCATTATCCTGGGATTGGAGGTGAGGAAGTGAGTAAAATCTTCTATTGCTTTAATTTTGCATATGTGATTTTAAAATTACAACATACTATCACCTCTAATTCTTCCATGACACATTCTATTATAAAGTTACAAATACGGTGCTTAACCACTTCTAAAATCAAATCAGAAACTCATAGAATGAAGGGGACTTCATAGGCGATCAAATTCATCCTTTGTTTCTAGATATGAGTGCTTATCATGAGTCTTGTTGAAAATTCTAACTTTTCCTTTTATTTCCCAAACTTGAAATGATTCTATTTTAACTCTTTTATCCGTGTCTAGATAACTTGGTAAAGAGGTACACTGACCAACACCTGGAAAACAAATTTGAAAGTAAGTCAAAAAAAAGGAATGAGAAATAATTCAGATAAATTAGGATCTCATAATTGTGGGTGGAGAAAGAGTTTAGGCTTGGATATTAGATTCAGGATTCATCCCTGTTTCTGAATTCATTTGGTCAGAGGTTCTCAAATGTTAAAGCTGGAGGGCTGGTTAAAAGTCATATCTGGGCTCAGTTGGTATGACTCGGGAGTTGAGCATAGACCCATAAACCAGAGGTTCGATTCCTAGTCAGGGCACATGCCTGCATTGTGGGCTCAACCCCTAGTTGGGGGCATGCAGGAGGCAGCTGACCAATGATTTTCTCTCATCATTAATGTTTCTATCTCCTTCTCCCTTTTTCTTCCAATCAGGGACCCCTGGGGGGATGTCCGACTGCTGGCTTAGGCCCGATCCAGCAGAGATTGGACTTAAACTGGCAGTCAAACATCCCTCTCACAATCTGGGACCACTGGCTCCTAACTGCTCACTTGCCTGCCTGATTGCCCCTAACTGCTTCTGCCTGCCAGCCTGATAGCACCCTAACTGCTCCCCTGCCAGCCCGATTGCCCCCAACTGCCCTAGCCTGCCACGACCCGCCTCCTCCGCTATACATGCAGCCATATTGTGATGGCCATCTTGTAACAACATTAGAGCATGAGGGCATGATGACCACCTAGGCTATTATTAGTATAGATATATAGTCATGTCTAAGTCCCACTGCCAGAGTCTCTGATTCAATAGGTCTGAGAATTTGCAATTCCATTAAATTTCTAAGTTATGCCAATAATGTTGAGGCAGGGGGCACATCTGCCATAGATGACTAGGTAACTTGCTTCAGTTTTCTCATCTCCAAAAAAGAAAATGTTTCTATATATTCAAGTGTTATTCAAACAATCTAACCTATTATTAAGGCCATCTGGAAATGGTGATCCCCTACTGCCATAAAAGGAAAAAGGGAAAGGGACTATTATAGATTGAATGTTTATGTCCCCCCAAATTCATATGTTGAAATTCTAACTCCCAATGTGATGGTATTTGCAGATGAGGCCTTTGGGAAATAGTTGGATAAGGTCTAAGAAGGTGAGACTCCCATGATGGGATTAACAATCTTATAAAAAGAGAAGATATGGGGCCTCCCATTTTGTTCTCACTCATGTGAGGATATGGTTAAAAGGAATTTGGCAAACCCGGAAGAGGGCCGCCATCTACACTGAACCTGCTGGCACCTTGACCTTGGACTTCTCAGCCTCCAAAACTGTGAGAAATAACGGTTCGTTCTTTAAGGCCCCAGTCAATGGTAATTTGTTATAGTAGCCCAGGATGACTAAGACAGGGACTGCAGTTGAGAAACTGAGAATACAAGTCTAAGAATCAACATTTTATTTTCAATAATTGCAGGGGGAATATAGTAAATAAATTGGCTTAGATTACAGAATTAAAGAGTACATTTAGCCATACAGAATAGCTTTATAAAAGCAAGGAAATGATTATCATAAAAATCAAAAGAGCCCTAGTTTTCTCAGTGGTTAGAGCATCAGCCCAAGGACTGAAGGTTGCAGGTTCCACTCCCAGTCAAGGGCACATACCTCGATTGCAGGGTTGCAGATTCCATCCTTAGCCCTGGTCTGGGCACCTGCAGGAGGTAATTAATGAATGTATCTCTCTCACATCAATTTCTTTTTCTCTCTTTCTCTCTCTCTTTCTTTCTTTCTCCTCCCTCCCTTTCACCCTTTCTAAAATTCAATGGAAAAAATATCCTCAGCTGAGGATTAAAAATATCAAAAATAAATAAACAAGTAAATAAAGTCAAGAAAAAGTCACACTTGAGAAGAGGAGGGGCTCATGGGAAGATGCACACAGTAGAGATGGGGCCTCATAGGGGTCCTGACATTTCATTTCTTATTCAGGTTGGGCTCACATGAGTTTTGTCTTACAGCTATTTACAAGTGATTCTTACATTTTATAAAGTTTTTGCATATATGTGATATTTAATTATATTTTTAGAGCCTTGTAACAGATTAAATGGCTGTTAGTTAGATATTTGGAACTTTTGTCTGATATCCTGAATAACTTGCCATGAATTATATTAATACAAAGAAAAATAAAATGTTTTTCAGTAGCATATTTCTGCAATTTTTATTACTTGACTTCTCACTTTGCCTTCCCCAACAGGCTGAACTTTCTGGGTGCTCTTTTTAATACCTCATAATTATCATTTATTAGAAAGCCATTTATCATGTGCATTAGGTTTTAGGGAACAACTATAAAAAGCAAACAAAAATGTGTAACATTTATTTTGAAAATGAACAGAATAGCAGTTGGGTATCTCAGGTTTATATCAACTCAAAAGTGGAAAAAAAAAAGGAAGAAAGAAGAAAGAGATGGAGAAAAGACTGAAAGAAAAGAGGAAGGAAAGTAAACTTCTATATGTAGAATGCTCATTGTATGCTAGTTGCTCTCCTTCAGGGTATTCCATTTACTTCACAAAGATCATGGAGGCTGTATTTATTTATTTATTTATTTACTTATTTATTTATATTTTTTATTTCCAAAAATTATTGAATTTTTTGGGGTGACATTGGTTAATAAAAGTATATAGGTTCCAGGTGTGCAATTCTGTAACACACCATCTATATATTGTATTAGAGACCTTATGCATGAATTCATGCATAGGTAGGATCCCTCAGGGTGGCCTGCAGAGATTGGGCCCCAGATCATGCCCCCAGCCTCACAGCCCCGAAGCCCTGCCTGCAGGGCAAAGGATCAGAACCAGATCTCCTGCTTGGCTCCCATAGCATTTCTCCCCCCCCCTCCCCCCCCCTGCTGCCACTGCTGGTCACCATCTGCAGGGCGATTGGCAGGTGATGGGGCCCCTGCTGGCATCTGCCTTGGCCTGGCACTGCCCACTCACCTACTCCACTATCCTGCTGTGGTCCCAATCTCTTTGGGGCCCATCAGGGCCAGCAGTACCTCCATTGCTACCTGTTGCCAGTGTTGTGTTGCTGATGCCCACCATGTTCCATGCCACCCCCTGATGGTCAGCACCATGTCATAGCGAGTGATCGAACTCTGGGTCTCCTGGTCAAATGACCCATCAAGGGGATAATTTTATTATATAAGATTGTGTTTCTACCACCCTACAGAGTGAAAAAGAGACTCCAGGAGCATTTCTTATAGTCCTTCAATTTGATTGCACTCAGGTCATGGCCCTAATGTTGCCAGTTATTGTAGGGACGGGAACAAGGTGATAGAGTCTAGTTCCGGTGACATTGGCAACTTCCCAATTAAAGTGGCCTTAGGTGTCACCTCTCTCAAATAATTCCAGTGGGTTGGAAAAATTGTAGTTGCTTCCTGTCAGGGAATAGTTGACTCTACAGGGGTTCCACATTAGCACTTTTCAAAGCAAACAGGCTTGCATTAATAGAAACTGAATGATATTGTCTTCATATCTGATCTGTCACCTGGCTCCAGAGAGAAGGCAAACTCACACCTTCTTGGGGGATGGAGAAATAGACTTTTGAAATTCAGAGATATTGCTTGATGTGTTATTAAATGCAATTTATTTTTCAGAATTTCCTCATCAGTAATGATCCTTATTATGTAGGTGGACAGTCTCTTAATATTGATAAAGACTTTTGCAGCTGCTCTCATCACAGGCCTCATGTTTAATATGCACTTTGCAATTAGCGTGGACGAAAAGCCTCACATTTGCAGTCGGCCCCCTTTCTGTCAGATCGGTTTTTAATCTGAGCTGTGTTCAGCTGCAAGGGGATGATAAGCATTTCTGAAATCTCTGCACTGGACCAACAGCACTTTAATCTCATCTTTCAATTTCCAGTGCACTCATTACACAAATTCGGCTCAAAAACCCCTGTGCATGAAAATTAGCCTTCTTGGATGTGGTACAATTGCATTTAACCTTTGCTAAAATACTCCCATCCTTCTGGCCATTTGTCCCAGACAAATATAGACAGTGGCTTACTTGTAAAATGAAAGAATTTGTCCCCAAAGCCATGGGCACTAAAGTGGAGCTAAACATTAGCTATTTGTTTTAATTGAGGATGAAGAAAATGATTTCTTCCATTTTAACCTAATTTTCAGAGGATAAACATCATTACATAGAGATAAATTATATTTCCATGTAGTACTTTCATATGCAGAACCCTGGACTAGCCCAGCTGTCAGATAGAGCTTGCTCATTTCCACCTGAAGCATATTAGCACCAATTTTCAATCAGTTATGTAAGTATTAACCTGTTTCTCTCTGCATGTAATCTGTCTGTGAGCTGGCTAGGAGGAGGTGAAATTCTTAAAGTGTCAAAATGCTTTCCTTAATATGCATTTAGGTCTTTATTTGCATTATACCTTATGCTCTAATTTCAAGATTTCAAAGATAAAAAGGTGTGAAATAGCTGCTGTGCCTTCCTAGTCTCTAGAGTGGGGCCCGGCTGTGGAGGGAGGGGTACTGCTTGCTGAAAGAATCACAGGGGGAAAGCCTGAGATCATCTTGCAAGGAAATGATCAATTTTATCTGTCATTTGGCTTTACATAAAATTCCTCAC
This sequence comes from Lasiurus cinereus, assembly GCA_011751065.1. NCBI lineage: Eukaryota > Metazoa > Chordata > Mammalia > Chiroptera > Vespertilionidae > Lasiurus > Lasiurus cinereus. Next base: position 34,755,244 of record JAAGEH010000393.1, on the reverse strand, counting down.
ACAAATGGAGGTGAGTTGAGGACCAAGGATCCTCGATTTATTTAACCTTGTTTGGATTATTAAAAGTGAATTGAGTTTCTGAAATTCCCCAGGAAAAAAACAACAAACAGGTTATTACATGTACATATATGTATACTTTTTAAACAAAAGCTCCAGACACTTTTGGCGAGAAAGTCTTCACGAATAACTGAAGGACTTTATTTCCACCCTGGGTTTCCCAAAACCCAAAAACCCTGGATTGAGCTCGGCTCTTTGGGTTTTGGTTTTGATCTGTGGGCCACCTGAAATGGATGGGGAAGCTCTGAGAAAGTCATCTCATTTTGCATTTAGGCAAAGGATTGAGCAAACCAAATGCAAAATGTCTCATAAAGACAAAAGAATAACATTTATAATGACTTTTTCCAGAGCTCTCTGTAATATGGTTTTGCTAAATGCATAATGAAGAGTATAGTATGTTTAATAAGGAGAAATATTGGTTCTCTTGAATACAACACCGAGATTTAAAAATGGAAAATGGATGGCGTGTGTATATCTCCTGTATTTCCAGGAATACAGAGTTTGGGGCAACATTTCTGCACAGATACACTCAGGATTCTGACTTCGAAGAAGACTGGCTTGATGAATGAGATCACTGTAATTTTCTGTTTTCAAACCCTGTTGAGCTTTGTTCCTTTAGGAATTCTACTTGAAGGCAAGTTGCAAGAGACATATTTTTTGTGTGTGTGTTTGGTTGTTTCTTGGGGGAGCGAGCTGGGAGAAGACGGATAGTGTAGAGTTTGCTAAGTGAACAATTGTATTAAGTTACAATATGTGTCACATTTGTCTAGCCTAGAATGTAGAACTCTAAGCAGGGCGGAGAAGTCGATTTCATTTCTGTAATGTCACTTGAGGAAAACAATAGAATTTTTCACATGGTAAATTTACTCCTTATAATTGTAAAATTTTCTTTCAGTAATTATAATGTTGGAAGTAACTGTAAAACAAAAAGCTTGAGCAGCCTCCTACAGAACATCTATCACACTTCCCAAGAATCTCTCCCCTAAAACCAGGAAAGAACATCAATTCCTGGGCCTCCAGCCTTCCTTACTAAAGAACTCTCAACGATTTGGCTCTGGCATCATGCCTATTGTGTGGACAAGTTGGGACACTCATGTTTACCAGACAGGCCACACTGGGCCCATGTGTGCAAAGCTGCCCTACTGACCCAAATGATACACCCATAAGGTGAGCACCTTAGACTGTTCAGCCACAGATGTTGCTCTCAGGTGCTGGGTCCCCTGTGCTCAACAACTTACTGATTGGAATATTACCTGTTTCATTATTACATTCATTTATTCATTTCAGCAATATCACTGAGAGATCTTTCTGTGTTGGGAAGTAAGCTTGAGAGAGAGAGAGAAGAGTAATGTGAGGAGTGGCTGGGGGATGTGTGTCACTCTGTTACTTCCTCCCAAGGAGAAAATCCACTCAAGGCTCAGATAGTCAGAGAAGCATTTAGTGCTCCTGTCTCCAGGGAGACCATATCTGAAACCCTCTTGTCTCATAGACTTTGGGTCACTGGTTTTCAATTACTTTGAGTTCTGTTTATTTATTGTCTTAGTTTTTTTCACCTGCTTGGAAAAAGGTAATGAATCCCTTTCCAAGTAAATTTAGAGGTGCTCTCTCAGGCCTTCCACATCATAATTGCACAATGCTGCACAGAACTCTAGAGATACAAAGACAAGGAAGCCAGAATACCTATTCTTCAGAGACCTAGGAATTTAGCAGAAAAATAGGAAAATGAATATTTCATTATGACACAACCAATATGTGTATGATAACTCAGCATTTCTCAAATTGGATCTCACAGATAGTCAAACCTCTTCTTTGAGATCTGTGAGTCATGGCTGGGAGAGAGCCCACTATAGTTAAATCTTAGTTCTGCTACTGTCTGGTCATATCATGGCAAGGAAGATATTTTAGCTCCTGAGCCTTTGCATCCTCTCCATAAAATGAGGATGCTAGTTGCTACTTGTATTATGAAAATTAAATGGGAAAAGATAGGTAATGAATTGATCAATTTTCAGTTGTATGGTGTGCAAGGTATCTTTGTATGCCTGACATCAACCACATATCATTAGAATTACTACTAACAACAGCACAAAACAGCATCTATATAAATAAAAGCCTAAGTGACCGAACAACCAAATGACTAAAGGACTGGTCATTATGACACGCACTGACCACCAGGGGACAGATGCTCAATGCATAGGATCAGGCCTGTGGGGATTGGGCCAAAACTGGCTATCGGACATCCCCGAGGGGTCCCGGATCACTATTTTTATAAACCATTCAATTGAGGGTATTTTTTATTACTGCAAGTTATAATACAGTGTTTTGTGTTCAGACATTTGTTCCTGCTTTTGAGGAATGGATTTGAAGGTGACAAATAAAATATCACCTTTTTTTCAAATATAATAATCTTAGATTTGATGAAGCAATTGAATCAATACCCCTCCCCCAGGAACTGATTTTTCAGGCAAGTTCACTGTGGACATTCCCTTTTGCTGAGACCACACTTGGCTTGCTGATACTACATTCCATTATCTCTCCCCTCTGGACCTGCACAGAGAAATCCCCGCCCAGAAAAAGCCTACCAAAAGTCCTTTAAAAACCATTGACTTCTGTCACTGAGTGCTGAAGCCATCTTAGGCTCAGCCACCTGGTGTGCAGATGATTGAATAAATTTGTAATCCCTCACCATTCTGGCCTCATGTGTTCCTCCTTCGGTGACCTAACAAATAGTCTAAACAATGAGTTGGGTGCTGGAGTTAATGTGAAAAATATGGCCACCCAAATAAACCATGGTTGCCATTGAAGGACAAGCAAAGGAAATAGAAAGTGAAACAGAAGCTGAATGTAAACCTGACCCCCTGGGCTCCTTACAGAGGTGCCTAAGTTCAGATATAATGGTCAGGTAGCCAGACACACTGCTGACAAAATTCACCTCTGGAATATATGGGCATCACTTTTCAAGAGCAATAAATAGTGCATCAAAAAGGCCAAACAAGCCCGGCTGGCATGGTTCAGTGGTTGAATATCAACCTATGAACCAGTAGGTCACCATTTGATTCCTGCTCAGGGCACATGCCCAAGTTCTGAACCTGATCCCCAGTAGCGGGTATTCAGGAGGCAGCTGATTAATGATTCTCTCTCATCGTTGATGTTTCTCTCTCTCTCTTGCTCTCTGAAATCAATAAAAATATATTTAAAAAAACAAACAAACTTATTCAGCATCTGGTGGAACCTTCAACATGCAGAACTGAAAAAGTAGAAGGTTTGCCTGGCCAGTTGACATGACTCAGTGGTTGAGCATTGATCTATGAACCAGGAGGTCACAGTTTGATTCCTGATCAGGGCACTTGCTGTGTTGTTGGCTGGATCCCCAGAGGGGCATACAGGAGGCAGCTGATTGATGATTCTCTCTCATCATTGATTTTTTCTCTTTCTCCCTTCCCTTTCCTCTCTGAAATCAATAAAAAATATATTAAAAAGAAAAAGAAAAAGCAGAAGGTTGGATTAAATTAATTATTTTGAATTAAGACCTATTTCATACTTCCTCATTTCTAAGATGTCTTCCACTTTAAGACATACCAAATTTTGATCATACCCTTTAGGAGTAAATAAACACACACTTTAATAAGAATACAAATATATTATTTTGAGTAATAAAACTAGCATAGGTTCATCCATATAGTTGCGTGCCACTTTAATTTTCACTATCACAATTAATATGGATCCCAAACTTTCTTCATCTTCAGAGTTGAGCGATCCTTCTAATCCCTTTCTACCACTGATGCTTAGCATCATGTGACATCTGAATAATGTGCTAAGCCTGCCTTGGATCATCCACATCTTTCTCTCAGCTTTGAATGCATAGTTAGAGGTTCCTGCCTACAGTGTTTAAGCCCCATGTTTCTAACTATATTTAAAAATGTATTGCCTGTATCACAGAGCTTAGGTCTTCATTAGCTAATGTCTTGTTTTCTTAATGTTTTCATGAAGTGACATGTAAAAATGCTTTCAAAACTCTGAAATGTTTCAGATGTTGATATTGTTTAATATGTGCCTCTTTTCTATCCCCTTCCCACCCTCCAAATTCAAGTCCTGGTGCTAGCAGACTCCATCTTCTGCCACCTTTATGTGCTTCACAGGACTCAAATACCACTAGCCTCTGCAGGGTATACACTTGCTCACTTACAGTAAAGAACTTAACAGGAAGGTGATCAATAGGTTTTATTTTTATTGATTTTACAGAGAGGAAGAAAGAGGGATAGAGAGTGGGAAACATCAATCAGCATCCTCCTGCACACCTCCAACTGGGGATGTGCCCGCAACCAAAGTACATGCCCTTGACTGGAATCAAACCTAGGACCCTTTAGTACACAGGCCAACACTCTATCTACTGAACCAAACCAGTTAGGGAGGCATTTTTATTTTTAAAATTGGTTGTAGTGGTTTGTCCAGGAACTAACTGTGGCATGGTAAGTAGCCTGTCCTCATACCTGATCTGCCTTAGATTATCCATGTGAAAGAAGAGGAGAAAAATATAACAGTCAAATCACCTAGGGCAAGTGGTTGGCAAACTGTGGCTCATGAGCCAAGGTTTGCCACTCAGTTGATTAATGAGTTTGCCGACCACTGGTCTGGAGCTTAATCACAAGGAACAACAACAGCCTGTAATTATTGAAATAGAGAGTTTCGTCCAGTGGTCAGCAAACTCATTAGTCAACAGAGCAGCAAACCGTGGCTCGCAAGTTACATGTGGCTCCTGGGCCACAGTTTGTCAACCACTGACCTAGGGTAATGGGTAGCTCAGCTCTGTAGTCCATGTGTGGACTTTGCTGAGGCAATTACATAAGAGAACCATAAGAATTTAAAGATTGTAAAATCCTTATAAAATAAAGCAGCCACTCCCATTTCTTATTAAGTATCCCTGTTTTATGTCTCTTGCTTACAATTAAAAACTGACCCTCAGAAAAATACAGGATTAGTCAGCAATACTGACAGAAGAAGGAGAAAAAAACTGAACATTAAAAAAAAATCCCTATAAGAAAAAGATGTCTCAACATAATGTGGATAAATGGGTCCAATTTTATCCCCTAGAAACTGGTTCAAGAAACACTGAAAATCCATCCTTTACTTTCTAAAAGTCTTTGCTTCTTTTGGAAATAGTAAACACCTTGTAAGGAGGTATCTCTTCAATTTAATAGTGTGTGTGTGTGTGTGTGTGTGTGTGTGTGTGTGTGTACTCCATGCCAATAATACAAACACAGTTCATTTTCTGAATGTGTTTTATAAAGGGCTAAACAATTTGAAGCAAAGCATGGCTATCTCTGTTTTCTGCCATAATTTTTCTATGCTCATGCTTGGTAGGTGGTAGGTATTTATTTCTGAATCCTCTCTGCATACTGTGTTCTTCTAATATATTTTGAGCAATAAGAGCATACTTCAGAGCTATAGGTCATGTTGCATGATACCATCTATATCCACTGAATTCTCTAACTATAGATGATAGAGTAAAAATCAGAAAAATTTTGTGCAACATGTATACTTTGAGAAGAGTAAGAGTGGAAGATGCATAGGCAATGTGCTAAATAGGAAGATGTTATCCTCTACTAATCAACTAAAGATTTACTCAATGTCTGATACATGACCCATGTTGATATGATGTAAATACCAAGAATGTTCATTGTTGAGTTGAATTCAATTATCTAATGCATCCAACAGAAACTGGTTGGGGAATGGGTGGCATTCATTAGTTCTTATTTAGCCACATTGGCCTGGGAAAGTATCTTGGAAGGGGTGACATTTAATATGGTACTTGAATGTGGAGTAGCAGTAATCACGTGCTGAGTTATAAATATTCCAGGCTACTGTGGCAGAAAAGTAACACATGGGAGAAAATACAGGGAGATAGATTTGAGGGGTAGGCAAATGCCACATCAGGTAGGGACTGGGAGATTATGATTTTATAAAAGATTAACTACAATAAGGTAGAAAGATTGTGATCATCTAGAAGGCCAGGCTAGATATGTTATTTTTGACTCTGGTTGAAATAGTAAAGTTCATACCAAAAATAAATACTGTAAGTAGAACAACAGGTTGTACTAGTGAATTGAATGTGGAATGGGAAGAAACTCACAAATTAAAGACAGGATTTGGCCCTCGCTATTGTTGCTAACTAGTTAGAGCATTGGCCTGTGCTCCGAATGGTTATAATTTGATTTTTGGATAAGTGCATGAACCTGAGTTGCAGGTTCAATCTCTGGTCCTGATTTGGGCCTGTGTAGGAAACAACCAGTCAATGTGTCTCTCTCACATCAACATCTCTCTCTCTCCGTCTCTTTTTCTCTCTCCTCCTCTCCATACCGTCCCTCCCTCCATTTCCACTGCAGTATCAAGAAACAAAAAGACAGGGGTTGACCCTAGAAGCTACTAGATGGATAATATTACTATTTATTAAATGTCAAAGATTATGTAGGTTGAGGATTCTGGGATCTCTGTATGGGTAAGGGAATGGGGAAACCTATGTTTTTTTTTTCTTCTGGCCATACTGTTCGTAGGGACTACTGGATTATTTTTTTAAATATAGATTTTATTGATTTCAAAAAGGAAGGGAGAGGGAGATATGATAGCAGCATCAATGATCAGAAAGAATCATTGATAGCTGCATGCCTCCTACTGGGGATCAAGTCTGAAACCAGGTTCATAGCTCTATGCTTAATCACAGAGCCATGTCAACTGGACTGGAACTGTGGAATTTTTAAGTAGCCAGTTGACTATTAATCTGGAGGTCAGAAAAAAAAAACACATCAAGAGCTGCTAAGAAATCTACAAAGAGGAAGACAAAAAATTAACCAATAGTTTTGTCAAGATACAGGTCTTTGGAAATCTTAATAAATTAAGCTTAATTTAGATTGGATTGAAGAGAGACTAAGAGTTAAAAAAAAAAGTGGAAGCAGTAATGTATAATGAAGCTTACTAGAAGTCTTGCTATGGAGGTAGAGAAATACTCTAATTGTTTGGAGCCAAGTTAATTTATTATTTGTTTTAAGATGAGTGACTCATGATGATGGGAATGATCCAAAAAGTAAGATGAAAGGAATAATACCAAAGAAAAAGGGGAATGCTGGCAAAGCAAAGATCAAGAGAAATTATTAGGTGAAGGAATTCAGAGCCTGGTGAAGGGTTTGTTTTAGGTAAGAACAGGGACACCTCATCTATGTCAAGGTAGGAAAGACAGAGTAGATGAACACAGGTACAAAAACTGGCAAACTAGGTGGCAGCTGGATAGCAAATTGTAATGATGTGCTCTGTCAAATATAGCAATTAATTCTTTTGTAAATAATTGCTAGATGTCGATGCTCTTTATTAAAGGTCAAATACAGCAGCTTTGCAATTGTTAAAAGAAGAATAAAGGAAATAATCTGCATTGTTTAATATCACTAAAATTTATATTTTTTCATTGAAACTATATCAGATACATTGATGTGGGGAGATTCAAAATAGAAAATAAAGACAGAAGAATTTATCTGCTTGAAAATTATATGAAAATGATACCAAATAATATTGATCTTAACAAAAACTTCCTTTGTTGTCAGCAGACACATTTACAAGGCTCCCACATTTTAATTAAAAAAAAAAATGGGGCACTGTCAATTTGAATTACTCCATCCTGCTTTGCATAGTAATTTACATATTTATCCACCAAGAAGGCTCTGATAAAGGACAACATCCCCTGAGAGATGAAAACGCTTGATTCTTGAATCAGAAACTCTCTTCTCCAGCAGCAAAACTGTAGCATTGAGAAAGACAATGGGCCAGGTCAGTGGTTTGTAGTTTATTTTTTACTGTGAAATTTTATTATCGAAAATTGCTTGGAGCAATTTTTATCATCACTGTCCCAGTTAAAGCAGTTTTTTTGTTTTTAACCCTGAAGAACAATTCTTGCCTAAAACAGGATGATCACAAGAAAGCTTTTATTCACTCCCAACAAGAAAAGTCAAATCAATTTTGAAAACAAAAGTATTTGTTTACAATTTTTATTTACTAGTAATTTAAAGGATCAGCTCTTTGGACTTCAGGCAGATGCTGGGAGATACTCAGAGTTTTGAAAACTCTCCTTGAGGTTTTATTTTTTATCTCAATTGTAAAGTTGTCTGGGTACAACCTAACATTTTATACCTTTCTTGATTTTGCCCTTCTCTCGTGAGTGGGGCATATCCTGAATCTGAGATAAAGTTCATTCTAAATGCTCTCTAATATACTCCCTGGTGTGTAGGCTGTCTACATTGCTTTCCCAATATCTCCCAGCATAGCACATCAAAAAAGACCACATGGAACCCCATGAAAATGATAATATGTATGCCAGAGATTTTAGGCATCCATACCTCAGACAGGCTATTAGGAAGCTGGGAAGGAGTCCTGTGATACTAAGGACTCCTAGGATGTTAAATGAAATCCCACTGCTAGCACTTGCATTGCTGACTTATGCCAACTCCAAGCGCGTCACTGTGGGTCCTACAGAGACTGGCCCCCACGGTGTCACTCTCCACCCCTCTACTGCTCTCCTCCCATTCTCTATACCTGCCTTTTCACTGCTCCGCAAGATAACCAGTGAGATTGAATCCCTGCAAGGCTCAACTGTACCATTTTAACCTGATCATTAGGTAAAGTGATTTTCAAAACATGTTCTGCAGAGCTGAAAAATCTCATGGATGTGTGTCAGGGTCACTGCTGAGAAATATTTATTTGGGGTAACTGGCAACTGTCTTTCCTTTTCAAACAGAGCATCTCCATTCTTCTGCATTTTGTAAAGAACCCTCTACTAGGGTGCTGCCACATGCTTTCTTTTGAGAAAGTAGTCTGCTTTGGAAAAATACAGAAGTTATTCATATTGATAGAAGTGTAGAGATTAGTCTGTGAACCCTTCTGGATGGAATTTTCACAGCAACATTTTAGAGACAATGCTTTGACCTTGTGGGTCCAAGACAAAGTGGAAGTGAAGGATGGACATTTATGGTCATTTAGTTTCTTTGTGATCTTAAATCACATGGACAGCCAATCCACTCAGCTTAGAGGGGGGATAAGGGGAGGGGGAGAGACAAACATTGCTTCCTTGTAGCAACAAGGAAAGATTATTTCTGTATATCTTAGAAAATATCTAACATACCCCTCCTTTCCCATTTCTCTATGTTCCTGTTTTTTGTTTGTTTGTTGTTTGTGCAGTAGTAGCTAGTATTAGGATTACAAAATAGAATTTGTAGTTTCTTTGAGAAAACATAACACCCAGTTAAATAAGAGCTCATTTACAATGTCTCCCATTCCAATTAGTGAGTCAAGAATAGAAATTATAAATGGTGCGTCAGTCACTGAATACCCACAGCATTAATCAGAAAAGAAGCCATACTACACAAGGTCTTTTTCCTTCTGTCCTGATGCATTTACAAGAAAGGCGCTGTCTTCTGGCAAAGGGGAGCTCCCGCTCCAGGTCCACCTTTTCCAGCCCTTCCTGGTGACTCGGCAGCAATCTTAGGAAAAAAGCAAAAAGGAACTAGTAGGAGCTGAAACATACAAACAACTTTCAACACCTTTTGTTTAACCTTTACTTTTGGTGAGATTATTTCCATATTTAATCAAACCAGATATTTGCTTTATAGCATTTTTGCTAAATGGCAGGGAGCTACTTCTTTGTTTGGGTGGGGAGGCTAGAGATGAGAGAGTAGAGCATGATTTTCCTGTTCACACCCTCACCTACCTTCTAAGGACAGCTTAGTAGATTGTCCTGTAAATCATCTTACAGCAAGATTCTGGGGCAAAATTCCAGCTTTTACATAGAAAGGGGGGTCTCCATCCTCTATGCTTCGCAGCGAGCAAGCTCCTGCAGTCTCCCTGACTGGGTAAGCAGGAGCAGAATCTACCCGTTTGACTTGGCTAATAACCATGTCGAACGAAATAGAGGCCCTGGCTGCCTGCTGATGCTGCATGGACCACGTAAATGTTGTTTTTCTCTGATGTCGTCCTCACACAGTCGGGCATGTGTTGCAAAACGGAGGAAATTATCCAAAGGCTGTAATTACAGCGACTCGTTGACACAAATGCTGAGAGGCAGATGTGGCATAAATAATGAGAGAACACAAAGAAGACTCTTCATTATCAAATCCAGCCTTCAGGTCCTCATCTCGCGGGAAGCCGCCAAGGCCACAAAGGCCAATGGTAAGAATCAGTTTCCCCCAAGGCTGCTTGATTATCCCCCACCCAGGGAACTGAGGGGTGTTCTCAGAGCTCTGACCCATTAGAGTAAAGCAAAAAAAAAAAAAAAAGCAAACATGAACCATATTGCAAATGGTGTGACCTCACATGGACACTGCCATATGGACATATGGATAGAATAAATAGGGCGTGTTTAGGGAATGCGGCAAAGCTATGGAGCAAAAGGGAAACCCAAACCAAAGCACGACTCCATCAAAAGTGAGGCCAAGCCAGGAAGACAGTAGCATAAAAACAATAGTCAGATCAAACCCTTTAGTGGAGTAGCTGTTCCCATGATGGATATAATAGCCAAAGGTTCAGTTGTAATGTCTAACTTTTATCACAAAAGTGACTAGTTTTATCATCACACAGTAGCCATAGATGTCCCCTTCTTTCCTCCCCTTTTGGTCCCCTCCATCCACCTTCCCCTACCTCTGGCCTTAACCTTATTGTTGTCTGTGTTGAGGGGCTATGCATGTAAGTTCTTTAGCTATTCTCTTCACCTTCTTTCTCCCATCAGCCCACCCCCGCCCGTCTGACATCTGTCAGTCTGTGCCATCTAGCCATGTCTCTGGTTCTATTTTGTGCATTACTTTAGTTTGTTCATTAGATTCCACATATAAGTGAGATCATATGGTATTTGTCTTTTGCTGAATGGCTTATTTCATTTAGTATAATAGTCTCCAGGTCTATCCATGCTGTTACAAAAGATAATAGTTCCTTCCTTTTTACAGCTGCATAATATTCCATTCTGTAAACATATCACAGCTTTTTTTACCCACTCATCTACTGATGGGCACTTGGGTCGTTTCCCAGTCTTGGCTATTGTAAATAATACTGCTATGAACATAAGGGTACATATATTCTTTCTGATTGGTATTCCCAATAACAATTCACTAGGGTTTCCTTTTTTCCACATTTTCTCCAGCACTTGTCTTTTGTTGATATATTGATGGTAACCATTTTGGCAGGTGTGAGGTATCTCATTGTTGTTTTCCTTTATATCTCTCTCATAATTAGTGACTGAGCATTTTTTTTCATTATGTCTATTGGCCATTTGTATGTCTCCTTTGGAAAAATGTCTATTGTGGTCTTTTTCCCATTTTTAAATTGGGTTATTTGTCTTCCTGGTGTTGAGTTGTGCATGTTCCTAATATATTTTGGAAATTAACTCCATATCAGTTGTATCACTGGCTAATATGTTCTCCCATACAGTGGGTTCCCTTCATTTTGTTGATGATTTCTATTACTATGTAGAAGCTTTTTAGTTTGATATAGTCCCATTTATTAATATTTTTCTTTGTTTCTTTTGCACTTGGAGATACATCAGCAAAAATATTGCTACATGAGATAACTGAGATTTTACTGCCTATATTTTCTTCTAGGGTTTTTCTGATGTCAGGAGTTACATTCAAGTCATATATCCATTTTGCATTTATTCTTATGTAAGTTGGTGATCTAGTGTCATTTTTTTACATGTACCTATCTAATACTCCATGGTATGGTCTTGTCTCCTTTGTGAAATATTAATTGAGCATGGAGGAGTGGGTTGATTTCTGGGCTCTCTGCTCTGTTCCACTGATCTATATGTCTGTTTTTCTTTGTTTCTTTGTTTCTTTGTTTGTCCTTTACTGATGAGAGGGAGAGATAGAGAGTGAGTGGGAGTGGGGGGAGAGAAACATCAGTCTGTTGCCTCTCATTCATGCCCCAAACAGGGATCAAACCCACAACCCGAGTATGTGCCCTGAGAGGGAATCTAACTCATCACCTTTTGGTGTACTGGACAATGCTCCAACTAGTTGAGCCACATTGGTACTGGCCAGGGCTGCATTACTATTTTATGACAGTATCATACTCTTTGGATCACAATGGCCTATAGTATAGTTTTATATTGGGTAGCATGATTCCTTCAATTTTGTCCTTCTTTCTCAAGATTGCAGTGGCTATTTAGGGTCTTTTGTAGTTCCACATAAAGTTTTGGCATATTTCTTTCAGTTCTATGAAATATGCAATTGGTATCTTTATAGGAATTTCATTGAATTTATAGATTGCTTTGAGCAGTATGGACTTTTTAATGATGTTAATTCTTCCTATCCATGAACACAGTAAATGTCCCCACTTATTTGTATCTTCTTCAATTTCTTCAGTTAGATTTTTTAAAACAACTTATTTCAATAATGTTTCATAGATTTTAGTTTCATTTATTTTGATCAATTCATATCTAGGTTTTAGGAGAGCAGTTACTGCTAATTGGTTACTGAAAAATAGAATATACAGACATAAGAGGGTTCCCAAGAGGGAACTTCTTGGGAGGCCTGCAAACAAAAATACTAAGGAGGAAGAGGCAGAAAAGAAGTAAACTAGAAATAAGTAATTAATGAGAAGAAATGGAGGCAAGAGGATAATTCTTATGATCTTTACAACTCAATTAACTGTTAGTTAAAACAAATCTATAACTTAATAATGCTTTTAATATCTCATGGCCAAAATTTGTTTTGTACAGGCAGGACAAAGCCAATGGCTTCATCTTTGAATTATTTCATACAAAAATAGTTTATTGCTTCTAAAAGATCCTGGTGATTTATTATAATGTCTCTATATAGAAAATAAAATGCAGCATTAATACATTCTGAAACTTCCAGTCTCACTTCCTCCTGTATGTTTGTTTCCTTGTGCCCATATTTAAAGAAGGATGCCTACACCTTTACCTAAAATTCAATGAATTTTCAATGGAAATAAAAGGATACATTGAGATTAATTATCAGGATATTTTCTTTAAAGTAAAATAACTTTGGTGCCTTAGATGAATTCTAAATTCTAGTTTTGTTTTGTTTTTGTTTTAGTGCTTTGTATTTCAGCCACCTTTTTTTTTTTTCTCTTGCCTTCCTTCATCTCCACATATTTCAGGTCCCAAAGTTTGGCACAGGTTATTATGAAGAGGAGAATCATCACATTTCATAATTTGAAAGGGTTTTAATGTATCAACCCTTCTGATCCTCACATACACACTCTGTGGGAGGTACAATTATTTTCTTCATATTACACATAAGAGAACTGAAACAAAGAGATGCAGTCCCTTGGTCAGGCTTACGTGACCTACCCATGTGGCAGAAGCAGGATCAATGCTACAATCTGATTCCAATATTAGATGCAACCACTCATCAAGCATCAAAACCTGTAATTATCAGAGCCAACATTTTCCTTAACTGCTTCAGAAGATTTTTCTAAAACTAAAACTAAAGAATGTATCTTAGCGCCCTCATATGTTATGTACTTGGAGATTAAAATACAAATCAGATACTTTTCTATCAAAAAGTTATTTCTGGCAATTTATAGTGAAAACCTACAGGGTCAACAAATATGAACCTAATAGAAAATACAATCTGAGAATTATTAACAGAAAGGGTAGTTTACAAATGGTTTTGAAAACAAGGTATTATCTTAAAAGCATGCCTATCTCTTTTACTTAATGACATTTTCCTTTCCTTCTCTTTTTTTGTAAAGTGTTTTTCACTCTTTATATTTTCTTTCCTTTTGCTGAAATCTTTCACTGATTACTTAATCCCAATAGGATTGGTCTCCACGCCTCAACTTTTTAGCCAGTTCAACACTAGAATAAATGTTATTGGGTCAAAAGGCAAAGCTCTTGGATGTAAGAGACATGAGTACATAACAGAGTATTATTCCATATGAAGGATGGTCAGAATGCTATTTTAATATTTCATACTATTGCACATTTCAAACTGCAGTTCCACAAGCTCAGATGGAGCCAAAGGCCTCAGGATTTTTCATAAGAAAGGAACATGCACACTCCAAAGTTCAGGTTTGATAGTTATCCTTATTGAAATTAAACATTCAGCTCAAACTCCAGTAAAGATACAGTTTAAAACTGGAAGTGGTATTGGAAAAACTTGTTAGATTTGTAAATGGTATTGCAGCTGCCAGTTGAAAAGAAACAGTCATACCCATTCACATGTTTAATCCAGGGAAGCATATACTAGAATAAGAGTTAATTGTTAGTGAGAGAAAAAAATATATGCCTCAAGCACTTACAATTAGCACTTAAAGTCTGGGTCTTTGGTCCAAGTTATTTAGTTGTTGTTACAATAAATCTTTATGTATTTTTGTTGTGGAGACTTAGCCAAATGTTTTGCCTCTCATATACTCTCTGGCTTCATGAATAAGAAATGTACTAAGATAAATGCACTAAGAAAATTATTTAAATCCATTTTCTTCACTCACAGCAAACAAGATACAAGTTACAAACCTGGTAAAATGAAATATTCTTATGGGAAAATGGATCTGAATATATTTACATATCCCATGGCCAAATAGAGATCCTTCTTATACTATAATATAGAAATTGTACTATCAAAACAAATATGAGAAGAACCTACTTTTCTGTGGGTTAGGGTGGGACAATATATGTATATTTGTCTCTCTTCACCTTTTTCGTTACTATAGAGGAGGAGTGGGAAAGAAATTTGCCTCGGTGATTCTTACTGCATTTTTAAGCCAATTTTCATATTGGGTGCAAAAAGCTGATGGATTGCCCTAATTTACAAGAATATGATTAAAAGCTTTGCTAATTTATTGATCTTCTCTTTCACTATAGTAAGATAACCCAATAGAGCGAGTAGGACAAGTAAAAGTAATTTCCATCTAAAGAAGGCCTGGTAGGCTTTTCTCCCTTGAAATATGATAAAGAATTAGACCCAGTCAAGTATTTACTTAGGTTATAAAAATAATATTTACCAGTGTGTACCTAAAGAGAGCCTATGGACATGTAGGGCCCTAATTAAAAGTGTGATTTTAAAGTTTTGCCTTTTGGGAACTACTTACACTTGCATCCATTTTCTGAATATTTCTGCCCACTGGAATTTGCCTTTAATTTTTGGGTTAGAAAAAAAAACAAAGCAAAATTATAAAACACTGAAACCAAGAATTCAATCACAGATGTTTCACACAAATTATTTCATAGCTGAAAGACAAAAATAAATTGAGGGAGAAACAGTGTTATTTCTTAATGGAATATGGTAGGTCATAACTGAGTACTCTAAATATACAAAATAATTATTAGGTAATTCACTTATCAGCTGATTAATTCTTACAGAACCAGAAAATTTGAAAAGGATACTTAATTCCTCTGTCAAAAACTCTCCATATTGCTTGTCTAAATGCAAGTTATATTAAAAATAGTGAACATAATTCTGAAATATCACAGAATACTTCAAATCAAATAGATCAATTTAAGAAAATTACATTGTTTTAAAATAGATTATTTATCTCCCCTAATCTTCTGTGCTTCCTGTCTCCATTTCATTCTTTAAAATCTTCATTATCATGTTTCTAGCTTCAATATATCGAGACTAAGAAATAATCTTATTTAATGCAGGCACAGAAGCTGATTTCCCTCAGCTGATGGGAAATATTGAACATGGCATTTAGTTTAGAGGATATCATTAGAAGTAGCTCAAATATAAAAGTGTAGCTTGCCTTTTTCTCAGTGTTTGCTGTCTTGTGGGAATTAATGAAATCACATTCACTCTAATAATTCCATTATCACTATCTTTGCTAACATGAGAACTCTAAACTTCTGTAAAGTCCATCCCATCTATTTTTTGGTGTTCTTAGGGGAGTGTTACAAGTGTGCACAATACTTGCCAAAGTGTGGCTAATACTCCATTTCTTAATGCCCTCCAAAAATGAGCTAACACTGAATAACCTAATTTTGCAGTGAGGTGTTATGTATTTTCCTCCATTCTGTGTTGTTCTATTAAACACTCCTCAAATTAGTACTTGTACTCCAATATCTTATAATATTTAGTGAAACATCTCCTTCAATTTCAAGTTGTTTTGTTTTTCCATGAATTAGAGTTTATTTCTAAGACCCACACATGCAACCATTGCACTAGGCCAGGTGCAGAGTACCTGGGAGCCACCATAATACACTCAGAATAAAAAATATGCAGCTGGCTCAGTGCCTTAGTGCCTAACTCCTTCTCCTCACTATGTTATTATTCCCTGGGAAGATCCTCCAGGCCCTCAGTTTATAGGTTTTATTTGGCTCTCACTAATCAGATATGCCCAGACCTGTCCCCAAACCAGCCTGAACTCAAACTGGAACTTCTGAGAATAATAAAAGATGTCATTTCATTGTATATATAAATTTAAAATTAAGTTATTAAATTCTACTGGATTTTTAAGAGGAAGACATTAATATTATATACAATATTTGTTTCTCTTTCTCAATCTGTGCCCAGTAAGCTGATCACTTTCTGGGCTTGCATTTTCCAGAGAAATCCAATTTGATGAGCCCCAAAGGAGAAATTACTATAGGAAACCAGGAACAATGCTGCCTGGTAGCATTATAGTTACTTAAAGACCACATTCAATAGAATCTTCTTTACTTTCATTTGGGTAACACCAGTCTTTCAATGGGGAAAAGAAGAAATAACAGTTGGTGTTCTGGTCTGCTGAGACACATGAAGCAGGCAGATACTGAAGGTCAACTCTACAGTCTGTCAAGATGTGGGAAGTGTGGAGGAGGGGCATTTGTTCATTCTCCTCTCATATAAAAAGATGTATCTAATCATGTCCCTTTGAGCAAAGGGAGAAAAAAAAAACTTGGAAAGCATCAATGTTCTTTGGCTCACTTGACAGTGCATGAATTATCAACATATATGAAATTATTCATTTATTCAAAACTATAATTTGTATAGCCTCTTATCCAGCATGAATACTATCCATGTGTGCCAAACATACGGAGCTCTAACTTCATTAGAATAAGTATTCAAGGAAAGGATGTCTGACCTCTAATTTCTTTCCCTGTCATACACACACATAAATAAATTGCAAGAGAAAATCCACATTTCCTTATTAAATATAGTTCTGTTAAAAGCAGTAACTAAAATATGGAAAATGGGCAATGTTCAATGCACAAGGTATTTGTAATAGTCTGAGAAAAATGGAGATGTCAAAGCCACATCTGAAAGCTATGTGATCCCTTGAAAATGTCAGGGAGTGCATATTTCTAAAAGAATGTCATAATGTAGCAACAGAGTAAAGTGAAGGGAGAAAATAGATAACATTCATTTTAAATATTCTTTCATATTTTAGACAATAGTACCAAAAATATCTTGATGAAATTATATTTATCTTCTTGATTGTCCCACAAATTTGATATTAATTAACACAACCTTTCAAAAGTCACAAAAAAAGAATGAAATAATTGTGTAAATTCAATCCCTAAAATGAACCAAGTTCCCAATTATCTCATTATTCTATTAAAGAAAGAGAAGGAGGAGAAAAGAAACAGAAAAAAAGTAACTAAAACTTTCAACTTTCTTGGAATAAATAAAACTATAAGAATCAATGAATGGCTTTCTTAAAGGTAAATTCTTACGTGCCTAAAAATGATACTTATTTTTGTGTGTGATTATAGAATGGGAGCTCACTGGTGATGGTTATAGTAGTCAATGCTGCTTATGCATTCTGACAGATGAAATGTCTTTTTTTTTTAGTGAAAGAGGTTGTGGGGGAACTTTCCAACTGCCTTTATGGACAAACAGAAGGGAAAGGGTATAATTATTCAATTGCAAAGATTCTTTAGTGTTTGAGTGTGGACCTTTAGCAACACCGCCTTTTGTGGAGAGGCTACATGCGGGGGATACCCTCTACTTTCCTTTCCTTCTCACCCTATCCCTACTCCAACTCTGAAATGAGAAACCATTTATTGATTTTTTTTTTCAGCAAAAGAGAGAAAATGCACTCTCAAGTAAACTGAGCAAGAGGCATCACTCCACACTTATTCTTTAAGAAGAAGAAAATTTTTCAGAGACAGATTTTTTTTCAACCACACCTTGTACATGTCTGGTATCTGTGGAGTCCTCAGTGGATCTAACTGCTGACTGAGAGCATGTCTAATAGAAAACTCATTGGTAGAAGTTGTTAGTCAGAGAAGTATGGCAAGTCATTTATTTTAAATTGTATTATTATTATTTCATTATCATTATTATTTACACAGAAATAGGATATAGGAAACAAAACAAAACAAAAATATATATAGCATGAAACATTTTTTACCTCATGATTATTATTTCCAGTATCCAGGTATTTTCATTAATATCAGCCAACCACTGAGCCTATTGAAATGACATCTAATTAGATAAAAAAACAAGAATGTCAGAATTAGAACATGAGAAACATTAATCCAATTTAATTTGCTTTACAAAAAGCTAGCTAGGAATATAATTTTTAAAAATTATTAGCGACTTCTTGTTTTAGCTCTAAAATGTAAAGGATATAAGAATGGTTATTTATTTATAATAAGGAAAATACTGGACAAATTGGAAATCAATTTCTTTCCTTGGACCCATCCTAATCATATTTTAGGGAGAAACAGGCACATGAAGAAGCAGCCAAGATCAGCTGGCCAGTAACAGAAGCAGCTGGAGTTCAGAAGCTGCAGGGATACCCACATGGCAATTTTGTTGAATTGCTGGAGGCTGTGTAGTCTACCTTGAGAGTGAGAAGTTTTGTGGAGCTAAAATATTAGGGAACCACACAATTTAAGTGCTTTAGCTTTTGGAACTGTACCAGATCCTATGATAAAGAGCTGAGATCTTTCCTGGCTCTGACAAGGAGAGGAGAAAAGTAATTATTGTGAAATACAACCAGAGCTGTCTCCATAATACATGGCTGGTCTTCAGGAAAAAGACCTTTCAGGAGCCTGATCTCTCTTACTCCATCCCCTTCTAACCTTGTCTCATTGAAGGCTGGCAGGGGATTTGGGGACAGAACATAGTCAAGAAGTAATCAATAGAACATAGTTATAAAATCTGTTTTTTGTTTTTTTCCCCCAAGGAAATATGTTGGGAATGTTGTACTCAGGGAAATAGGGAAGTGAATATAGATGGGAGGGTGATGTCACTGAAAATATCTGAGAAAATCGAAGCCCAGAGACACAAATCCACTAAAGGACAGATTTAAGTGAAAGCTTATAGAACATTGGCCCCTGTCACAGCTTACCACCATATTAATAAAGTGTCAGTATAATTACAATGCTTTAAAGTTTAAAGAGCTGTAAGACACAGACTCCCTCAGATGGGAAATACTGAGGGAAGGCCAAAGTCAATGGGAGAGGGCAGTACAAGAATCTTAGAGGAATCTGAAGCCTCTGCCATCTATAGCCACAGCAAATATTAGACACAATCCAACTTCTAGTCAGATTAATACAAACCTTACATTAAAGGCCTATTTAATAATTTACTACTACCTGGAATAATATGTTTGGCTTCCAGCAAATAATTTCAAAACATGCCAAAAAGCAAGCAAGAAGAACATAGTCTGAAAAGCCAAAGCAACTATTAGAACCAGACTCACATGCAGCACAGTGGTTGGAATTATTAGACAAGAATTTTTAAATAACTATGATTAATATGTTAAGGGTTCTAATGGAAAAGTAGAAAACACATAAAAACAGATAAGTAGTACAAACAGAGAGAAGGCAGCTCTAAGAAAATACAAAAAGAAAATATTAGAAATCAAAAACACTGTAACAGAAGTGGAACATTTCCTTGATGGGCTATCAGTAGACTTGACATGGGTGATGAAAGAATCATTGACATTGATGACAGGTCAACAAAAATTTCCCAAACTAAAATACAAAAGAAAAATGAAAAAGAAAACAAAACAGCCCCCACCCTTCCCTCGGCCCTTACCTCCCTCCCATTGACCTCATCCATAGGTGTATGATTTTTGTCCATTCTCTCCCTGTACACCCCTCACCCCTTTCCCCCTGAAAATTTGTAAATTTTCAAAAGGTAGAAAATGTGCATAATTGGAATACCAGAAAGAGAAGAATGAATGGAGACAAAGAACTATATGAAACACTAATGGATAAAGATGTTCCAAAATTAATGACAGACACCAAACCACAGATCCATATTTCCAGAAATCTTAGCACCAAGCTGGATGAAAACCATATCTAAGACAATCATATTCAAACTAGGAACCTAAAGACCAAGAAAGAAAAATACATAACTTAGATAGGAATGTACAAAAATATACCATACAGTAATTGAAATAAATCTGAATTAGCAATACTAATTTTAGACAAAGCCAACTTCAGATCAAGGACATTTTTAAAGATAGAAGGAATATACAATTATAAGAAAACATAGCAACTCTAAATGTCTATACACCTTACAAGAGAGCATCAAAATATGAGAGGCAGAAAATTATAGAGCTGAATGGATAAATACACAAATACACCATTATAGTTGAAGCTTTAAACACCCCTTTGTCAGTAAGTGATATATCAAGCAGGTAGAAAATCAATAACAATATAGTTGACAAGAACCACACTATTAACCGACTTGATATTACCAACTTAGATGAAGTGGACCAATTTCATGGTCAAAACTTATACAAAGGGAAATAGAAACTTGGAAAAGGCAAAAGTATAGGAATGATTAACAGATCATTTGTTGTATTTAACAAAGCTAATAAATTTTACAGCATATCAAGTAAGTCTTAATAATACAAGTGAAAAAAATAATTTAGGAGTCTGAAAGATCTTGAAATGGATCTAATAGTGGATAGCAGAAGCCTGGTTTCTCACTTTAATAGTGGGAGATTATAGGTAAACAAGAGGTGGATGCTAAAATGAAGCATATAATGGTAATGGTTAGATTTGGAGACATCAGTATAGGTGTGGTTAAGATAAATACACATGATTACAAATATATCTATATATCTATATCTATATCTATATCTATCTATCTATATCTATATCTATATCTATATCTATATCTATATCTATATCTATATCTATATCTATATCTATATCTATATCTATATCTCTCTCTATATATCTATATCTATATCTATATCTATATCTATATCTATATCTCTACATATAGATATAGAATCTAAAAATTCTATATCTATATCTATATCTACATATGTATAGATCTGTATATATACAGGAATTAAAGCATGTGCATTTCATTGTTCTGTTAGCTGAGATCACCCATAAGCAATAATACTCCAATAGCAACAAGTACACCTACCACTTACATCTTGGTTTCTTCATTACCATTTTCCAATGAAAGAAGCCAGGGCTCCTTGAACAAATGGCTGATTAATGGAACCGGAGCAGGAAATACACAAAAAGACCCTAGCGTATCCTGTTGTGCCAGGAAGTAAGAAATTGTGCACTCACACACACATAATAAAAGTATGTCAAGGAGACAAAACAGCCATATGCATATATGTAATTCATTGGCACAGACAGTAGTTTGGTGGAGGCCTAAGCCAGGGATGCACTATAAGGGGTTAATGGGAGAAAAAAAGAGGACATATGTAATACTTTCAACAATAAATACTTTTTTTAATCTTTTTTAAAATTAAATCTTTATTATTCAGATTATTACATTTGTTTCTCTTTGCATTGCACCCCTCCACCCAGCTCCCACCCTTCCCTCTGCCCTTACTTCCCTCCCATTGTCCTTAACCATAGGTGTATGATTTTTGTCCAGTCTCTCCCTGTACACCCCTCACCCCTTTCCCCCTGAGAATTATCCATCCACTCCCTTTCTGTGCTCCTGATTCTATTATATTCACCAGTTTATTCTGTTGATCAAATTTTTAATTCACTTAATTTTTAGATTCGCTTGTTGATAGATATGTATTTGTTGTTCATAATTTTTTGGCTTTTACCTTTTTCTTCTTCCTCTTCTAAAAGAGTACCTTTCAGCATTTCATATAATACTGGTTTGGAGTTGATGAACTCCTTTAGCTTTTTCTTCTCTGTGAAGCTCTTTATCTGCCCTTCAATTCTGAATGATAGCTTTGCTGGATAGATTATTCTTGGTTGTAGGTTCCTGCTATTCATCATGTTGAATATTTCTTGCCACTCCCATCTGGCCTGCATTGTTTCTGTTGAGAAATCAGCTGATAGTCGTATGGGTGCTCCCTTGTAGGTAATGAACTGTTTTTCTCTTGCTGCTTTTAATATTCTCTCTTTGTCTTTTGCTCTTGGTATTTTAATTATGATGTGTCTGGATGTAGTCCTCTTTGGATTCCTTTTATATGGGGTTCTGTGTGCTTCCTGGACTTGTAAGTCTATTTCTTTTACCAGATGTGGGAAGTTTTCAGTCATTATTTCTTTAAATAGGTTTTCAGTATCTTGCTCTCTCTTTTCTTCTGGCACCCCCACAATTCTGATGTTGGTACGCTTGAAGCTGTCCCAGAGGCTCCTTACATTATCTTCACATTTTTGGATTCTTTTCTCTTCTTGCTTTTCCAGTTGAATGTTTCCTGCTTCTTTATATTTCAAATTTTTTACTTTATTCTTGCTTTTCTCTAGTCTGCTGTTAGGACTCTGTATAATAGTTTTTATTTCAGTCAGTGCATGTTTAATTTCTAAATGGTCCTTTTTCATCTCTAGTTGGACCTTTTCTATCTCCAGTTGAATCTTTTGCATCTCTAATTGGTTCTTTTTCATCTCCTCTTGGCTCTCGCTAACTTTATCCAACTTTTCTAGCATATTCTTGAAAAACCTTATAAGCATGGTTTTGAACTCTATATCCAGTCGTTTCTTTTCCTCCATTTCTTTTGTTTGTGATCCTTTCCCTTGTCTCGGCATTTTCACTATGCCGGGAGAAATTCTGTTGGATTCAGCCTTATGATACCAGACTTGCAAAACCACAGAAGCCTCTCTGTTGAGCTTGAGATGGGTGGAGTCTCAGGGCTTAAGGGACTGCCTTGCCTTCCAGTCGGCCCCGCCCTCCACGGCCCCTGAGTCTCACGTGACTTGGTAATTGCTGGAGTGGTCCCTGTGCACATGCACAGTGCCTCTAGACTGCTGCCTTTCCAGTTCCCCTGCACACCAAGACCACACTAGTTTAGGTCCTCAGGGTTTCACTCGAAACTGGGGCTTAATGGAGTCAGAAGTGGCTCAGTTGGGAGGGTCTGTCTCCCACCCACTCGCAAAAGCTAGCAGCACAATCAGCAATCTGTCCTCTGCTCGTAGTGCTGTGCAGGGCATCAGGCCTCTGATCTTTTGCGACTCCCCTAAATTTCCGGGCACCTCTCCCTTTTCACAGCCCAAACTCCCCCCGTATGAGTTTCGGCTGGATCTGGGGTTTAGTGTTGTAAGATAAGGGGTTCAATGCCTTTGAGAGTCTCCGTTTCTCTCCTGCCAGAGAAAACCAGCCATGTTCTCAGGCACCCACTCTCTCCATGCGCATGTCTCCGTACCTCATCTTTTTGCAGCTCCTCGGTTCTCCGCCAGCCCCTCTCTTTCCCTCTAGTTGTAAAATTTCCACTCAGCCAGCTTTCCTGTGGTTCTGGATGATGTCTGTTCTGTCTTTTAGTTGTAGTTTTGAAATTGTTGTGCGAGGCAGCAGTGTAGGTGTTTACCTATGCTGCCATCTTAGATTCTCCAATAATAAATACTTTTTAAAAATACTTAAAAAAAAAGATTAAACAGCCAACTGAAAGACCACTCAATGGCCAAAAGTGGAATAATTTGAGCAAAAAAATAAAGTAGTTTTGAATTGTAACCCAAAGTATAGAACAAATATCTGTGAGTCTGTGAGTGGCTACAGAATGTAGTCAAGAAGTAATCACAAAATCTATTTTTTAAGGAAATACATTGGGAATGTTGTAACTTTCTACATTAAAAAATATCTCATTTGAAAGAATTCAAAATAATTTGTGTATATATTTCATTCTTAGAGAGGTGGAGCACAATGCCTCCTGCCTTATGTGTCGCTGTGCTTGATTACTTCCTTTCAAAGAGTATAGAAGGGGAATTAAAAGGGTAAGTTTAAAATGATGAAATCCAGCAAACACTACACCAGACAGGAGGTGCAGGTAAGTGCTGACAGTGATGTATATACCAATATTGTATAAAACAACATTTTTATCAGATTGGTTTAACATTTCTTTATAATATTTTCTTTTTCTTCTTCCTTTCTTACTTTTTATCTCCCTCATTCATTCCTCTCTATTTCCTTTCTATTCTTCCTTCTTTTCTTTCTTTTTCTTTTTCTTTCTTTCCTCCTTCCTTCCTTCCTTCCCTCTTTCTTTCTTTCTTTCTTTCTTTCTTTCTTTCTTTCTTTTTTCTTTCTTTCTTCTTTCTTTCATAAAATCAATTGTATCAAGCACATTCTTTATGAATGTATTTTACAGTTCATGTTTACAAAGTCCCTGATTCTAAGAATATAAACATCCACTCAAATACTGTTTATACACTTAAATCACTATTTTTGTTTTTGGTTATGAAGTAAAGATACAACTTACTTTTTCCAAGAAAGTATTAACCCAGAACCCTGACACTCCTTATTCAATAGTTCATTCTTTCCCTACTAATTTAAAGTTTCATTGATATTATACTTGAAATACTTTTATACATTTGTTTCCATTTCTTGGTTTTCTAATGTGTTTCTTTTATTTCAATGGTTATTTTAGCACACTATATATTTTTAACTTGTTGTTTTCATCTTGATGACTAAATTGATAGTATCATGGAACTAGTTTCCTACTTAGCAAAGCCCAATAATCTTGAGAATGTACAGATTTTAGGAAGTTGTTCCTTCTTGGACCACCTGCTGGGAAAAAGATTAGGTGGAATTCACTAATCTGAGTAGAAGTTTCAGTGTCAAATGCTGTCACCATGCCTCTGTGAGACATGAGGCCACTTCATGACCGCTGAGTGCCTATATGTTAATTCCATTTAAAAACAAAGCAATTTGGTGACCTACATAGTCAGATGTTAACACATGTTAAGTGCAATTGATTCTTCTGTCTTAGGCTTAACACCAAAGAGGTCAAGAGAGATTAGTCTCCAAACCAATCTATCCCTATCCAGGTGCAATAGCATAGGACAGTCCCACAAAACTGGTCAAAAGCTTTCTCACTCCAAATAATACCACCCTCTCTTTAAACATCTGTTCTCTGCTGCAAAAGCAAGTTCCTTTGGGTGGGGATATGCTTTTGACCAGGACTTCCTGCTATCTTTTAATATTTCTGAGAACACTTGCTACTACCAAAGAAAAAACTTGAATGTTAGAAGTATTTTCTTTTCTTTAGGGTTGAATAACCAGTTAAAGTTTTACTGGCACATCCTGTCTAATAAAAGAGTAATATACAAATTGATTGTACCTCCACTATACCACCAGCCATGCAGAAGTGAGTATGCAAATTAACCCCAACCAAGATGGCTGTTGCCACAGAGAGAGCAGGAGGGAGGCTTGGGTTTCCCCTGGTAATGGAGGAAGTCAATCTTTCTGCAAACCCTGGCTGACCCAGGCCTCCACTCAATGCTACAAAGTTTCAATTATAGCATATAAATAAATTCCAACAAAAATGGAGTCACCCATGGAGCTGGAGAGAGAAGGAGGCTAGGATTTCCCCTGGTGATGGAGGAAGTCAACCTTTCTGCAGCCCTGGCTTGCCTTGGCCTCAGCTTAAGGCTATAAAGTTTCAAATTATAAAAGATAAATAAATCCCCACAGAAATGGCTGTGGCCACAGAGCAAGCAGGAGGCTTGGCTCCACTCCAGGCTACAAAGTTTCAATTGTAGAAGATAAATAAATCTCAGATACCAGGGCCTCTGCTTGGATTGCCAGGAGGGGTGAGGTGGGGAGGGGGGGCATGGCTGGCTGCAAACCACCACAGGCTCCTCGCCCAGGCTACTCCATGCCCCAAGGGAACCCCCACCCTGATCTGGAATACCCTTCAGGGAAAACCAGCTGCCCCCCACCCATGCACCAGACCTAATAAAAGAGTAATATGCAGATTGACCATTATTCCAACACACAAGATGGCTGCCCCCATGTGGACACAAGATGGCCACCATAAGATGGCCTGAAAGGGAGGGCAGTTATGGGTGATCAGGCCAGCAGGGCAGGGAAGTTGGGAGGGACCAGGCCTGCAAGGGAGGGCAGTTAGGGGCAATCAAGCCTGCAGGGGAGGGCAGTTAGGGATGACCAGGCTGGCAGAGGAAGGAAGTTGGGGGTGACCAGGCCTACAGAGAAGGGCAGTTGGGGCAGACCCAGGCTTAGAGAGGAGAGCAGTTGGGGGAGACCAGGCCTGCAGGGGAGGGCAATTAGGGGTGTCCAGGCCTGTAGGGGAGGGCAGTTAGGGGCAAACAGGTTGACAGGGGAACAGTTAGGTATCAATTAGGCTGTCAGGGGAGTAGTTAGGGGGTGATCAAGCTGGCAGGCTGAAGTGGTTAGGGGCAGTCAGGAAGGCAAGTGGGAAAGCAGTTGGGGGCCAGCTCTCCTGGATTGTGAGTGGGATGTCTGACTGCCCATTTAGGCCTGATCCTGTCAGGGGTCCCATATTAGAGAGGGTTTAGGCTGAGCTGAGGGACACCTTCCCCCACCCCCATGCATGAATTTCATGCACCGGGCCTCTAGTTTACTTAATGAGACTTGAAAAAGTCCAGGGATTTACAAAATTAAATCCCAGTGATCCACTAGATAGGTCCATGGTAAGATCGAGATGCATAGGTGAGACTGGTTCTGTTGTTTTGTTTTTAATCTTAACTTTCTGTTTGCTTTGTGTTTTACGTTTCTACTCATTGATATTCACATATTTCCTCTAAATGTAAAATGACTTAGTGACTAAGAGCAAAGACTCCAAAGCCAGATTGCCTGGATTTAAATTCTGGACCCAATATTGTCTAAGACAATTATTATGTAAACCTGAGTGACGAGGCAGAAGGAACACAATGATTTTTTAGAGTTATAGTGGAGCTTTGTCCAAAGAGCCCAACCAAGTATTATTTCATTAACTAAGGAATGTACTTTGTTTTATTTACAATTAGATTAAACTTTTTGGTCTCCAGTTTCTTTACATTTTAATGAATTGTTGCAATTAATGTGTAGTTTCATCTACTGATATTTATTATATTATAGATTAAAAGGGAGAAATTTTTAAAGTATTAATTTTTAGTTTATATAAAATAATATGATCACAGGTTAATAGAAATACCAAGTTTTAAGAAAAAACTCTGTTTCCCAAATATAAAAATTAAGTGTGGCCAAAACCTGTTTGCTCAGTGGATAGAGCGTCGGCCTGTGGATTGAAGGGTCCCAGGTTTGATTCCGGTCAAGGGCATGTACCTCAATTGCGGGCACATCCCCAGTAGGGGGCGTTCAGGAGGCGGCTAATTGATGTCTCTCTCTCATCGATGTTTCTAACTCTCTATCCCTCTCCCTTCCTCTCTGTGAAAAATCAATGAAATATATTTTTAAAAAATTAAGTGTGAATAATAGTGTTATTTTACATTTTTATAATTCTCTTTAATTTTTTCCCAAAAGAAGGAAGCTTGATTTCTATATATATATATTCCTGTATGTAACCTGTTCCAATATAGTATTTTGGTTGAGATGTATGAAGAAAATTTGGCATCATATACATGTACCCTTGGAAGAAGGAAGTCATTAATAACTGTGGTGGATATTCTTCTTTGTCATTACACCAAAACTCTGCAAAGGGTTGCTTTTAAAGTTTACTTGCAACATGGATGCTGAAACCACATTGGTGAACTTTGCATACTCCACCAAAGTAAAGCACATTGGTATATTGTGCAATTTAAATGAATGATTTACTCATATAAAACTTTATAACATTATGCATTGTCATTTGGAAAATATTGGTTCAGTGAATTATACAAC
Source organism: Lasiurus cinereus (assembly GCA_011751065.1). Taxonomy (NCBI): domain Eukaryota; kingdom Metazoa; phylum Chordata; class Mammalia; order Chiroptera; family Vespertilionidae; genus Lasiurus; species Lasiurus cinereus. The sequence goes on along the minus strand of JAAGEH010000393.1, from coordinate 34,727,255 downwards.
ATTCCAAATGTTGACACATTTCTTTATATGATATAAAAAAACTAAATCTATTAATTTTATCATTCATCTAATAAGAAAAATCTTTAAATATCAGGAAGCTATCAAGTTTACAATGCAGATATGCTTTTTCCAAAATTCCAATTTTAGCTTCAAAACCCAAATTTTATCTAGTCAACAAATATTATTAGTGCTTTTGCTTGAAGTGTCTGCTTATTTTGCTTATATTTGAGAAAATACTATCAAATACTCAGGTAAGACTAGCAATCATTTATTATTCTTTAAAAAATAATAAAGTGATACTGCATAAAAAAATCACCTATTTCAGTGTCAAACTATTGCATAGTGCTTTGCTTATGACTATTATTTCACAGGTAGTAGAAGTGCTTTGTTTATTTTTCCCATTTTGTTACAAAGGATATTAAAATTTGTACTCAGAGATTAAAATTTAATAAAATTAATGATTTTTTACTGTTATAATAAAGACATCTTACATAAAATTGACAATTCGTTTTAATTTCTGAATGTCTGATGGAAAAAATTTAATGGCTACTAGTACAATTTAGTGATATCAATTTAAACCACTATTGTTTCTGCATCATCTATGCAAATGTCAATACGGTGAAAAAGGCAAATGATATGTCACTATTATTATAAAAGTAGTTTTGACCTTGTGGATCCCTGGAAAAGGCTCAGTTTCTCCAGAAGTTCATGGGCCAATTTGAGATTTGCTGACTTAGATGCGAGCAGGTAGATCCAGTAGAAAAGCAAATGATTTCTGTCCAGTACAGAATATAATCCCAATGTAATAGACTTGGTGTTTTATAAGGAATAAACTAATTTGTCTCTAATTTAATGGAATTATTCCAGCATACTTTTCCTGACGTTATAATCTGTTTCTCAGAATCTTTTTTTTTAATTAGCTGAAACATTTTGCTAGGTCTCCCATTAATGAGTTAAATATATCATTGATATGCTTTCTCTGTATATTTGTTTGAGACTTGTTTTTACCTCTTAAAAGCTACAACTTGATGCCACTTATTATGTGATATTGAGTAAGTTACTTAAATTCTCTATGCCTTGTCTGTAAATGGGAACATTAACAGTTACTACTCATAGTATTATCGTATCACATGATTTAATACATGTATTCACTTAGAGCAGTACCCGGCACAGCACAAATTCTCTATATACATAAATGGTGCCTATTACTATTTACATTATTTAAAAGAAAACATTTCCCAAATAAATGTTTTTTTAAGTAGAGATGTACCACTCCTGAAAAATTTTTTGAAAACATGAAAACAGTAGAAATTTTTATGCAAATGTCTAAAATTAACCAAACACTCCTAAAGACTTTAGCCATCTTGTACCACCTTTAAAATAGAGAGTGGGGTGAAGTTAAAGGACTGCAAAATCCCAAAGACAAATGCTTGGTATTATGAGCTCTGGAAGCAGCTGAGGTGACTCAATGAGGTTTTGTTTTTAGACAGTTCTCCCCTGCAGGTCCTGCCTTGCATCTGTTGACTCAGACATTCGCAGGTTATTGGGTGAGTGCAAAACATGTGACCAGGACAGAAATAAACCTTCAGTAGAGTTATGCAGACCCAGCCAAAATTCAGCCAAAAGTGCAGTAAAACTGAAATCTGAAGAGCTTTAGTCAACCCGTCCTTGAGCCCAGACTGCAATGTTTACTTGTATTGATATTCATAAAAATAGTTGGAGTGTGAACTAGGGACAAGCTATTTTGAAATTGCCAGGGGGGGAGGGGGTTGTTTTTCTATTATTTGAAGTGGAGGGAAGTTAGAGAATTTAAAATTATTTAAGCAGGAGAAGAAACATTTTTGTATTTTGTGATTGAAATAGAATTTGCTCTGGGGTAAATTTTTTTCCTTCTTTCTGGAAGGTATTACTTTAGCCAGCCTTTTTAGCCATGTAGATGCAAAGTGGTTGTACTTAGCAAAACAAACCCAAAGGCAGTGGCTGCAGTCTGCGATGCTGTTCCTTTATTAATGCAAACTGCTGTCTTGGCCTCTGTTGAGATGAATATGACTGTGCCTCCTTCTTCTCTTTCTGAAGTCGGAGATAGCAGCATGATCCTAGATTTCATAAAGGAGAGGACCAGAGAACAATTCAATGTTATCTCCTCAAATAAATAATAAATGTAATCCAAATTTTCCTTTAACATGTTTGCTTTTTCCCCATTGATAACTTAGAATAGTTTTCAGCTTGTTGTCAAAGTTGGGAAACCTCTCTCCAGTTTCTCACTTGAACAAGTTGAAAGATGTCAGGTGCAGTAACTAATTTAAATAATCTTAAATTAATGCTATTCATTAACCAATTTGTCACCAATGTCCTTGTTTTTATGGGTTTTATGAATTTTATGTTATTTTGGTGATATCTTTTTTGCCAAATCAAAATTTAAAGTTTTTAAAATATGCTTATGTGGTTTCTTATTCCTTAATAATGGAATTATCAAACAATTCAAGGACATATTTAATTCTCCTTTTCAAAATATATCATTTTTTTCTTAATGAATTACTCCTTTTGGTATGCTTTCAAGAAATATTTTAGTACAACTTACTTTTTAAAGTTAGAAAAATTTCTATTGATTTTATTATTCTTCTGTGTTACTTCTACTTCATATTTTATTAATATTTCCTTTATATTTTTTTCTAATTTCTTTGAAAGATAAGTTGATAGGTTAAAAATAGAAGGACACTTCACATATATACAATTAAAGACTCACTTATTTTGTTGAAATGTTCTAAAGTGTGTTTCTAAATTACTTTATCTGGTGTAACTTTTTATATCAACTTTGTGAATCTCACTTATGCCTAGATGATAGTCTTTAAAATGTCACTATAGTATGTTGGAAGTCTCTAACAATTTTAAAATAGCCAGACTCTCTCCTTTTATTTAGACTTGGTACAGATAAATCAAAGTTGGAATGCATATTAAAAATGCTCTATGAACAAAAAAGCTCAAATTATAAAACTTCTAGAAGACAACATGGAACAAAACTTCCTTCATATGTTGGTCTTGGCAATGATTCTTGGATATGACACTAAAAGCACAAGCAACAAAAGCAAAAATAAATAAGTGAGACTACATCAAACTAAAAAAGCTTCTGCACAACAGAGGAGAAAATGAATAAAATGAAAAGACAACATACAGAATGGGAGAAAATATTTACAAGCCATATATCTGTAAGAAGTTAGCACCCAAAATATATAAGGAACTCACACAACTCAATAACAACAAAAAATGGGCAAAAGACCTGAAAAACATTTTTCAATATATATAGCTAACAGGTATATGAAAATGTATGTAAAGTCCTTAAACATTAGGAAAATACAATTCAAAACCACAATATAATCTTAACTGTTAAGATTGCTATATAAAAAAAGAGAAGACATAACTAACATTGGAGAGGGTATGGAGAAAATGAAATCCTTTTTGAATCTGGAATAGTTGATAGGATGGTAAATTGGTGCAACTATTCTGAAAAACAGTATGGAAGTTCTCAGTAAATTAAAAATAGAACTACCATATGATCTAAAAATTCTACTTTTGAGTATAGAGCCAAGGGAAATTAAATCAATATCTTGAAGTAAGTTTGAGGCAAAAGCAGGTTTAAAGTTATGAGTACGTGAAACACAGTTTATTCTTGTATTATTATTTATTAGTTATTGTATTATTTTCTAAATGAAGGATTGTACATATAATTTTGCCTGACCCTGTAGAGATATAGAGTGGGGGATGGGAGGAAATCCTGCTATTTGTGACAAATTTTGAACCTGGAAGACATTATAATAAGTGAAATAATCCAGACACAGAAAGACAAACTGTCTAATGTCAGTTATATGATGAATCTAAAAAAGTTGAATTCACAGAAGCAGATTGTAGAATGGTGGTTGTTGCCAGAGGGTGGGGGAAATGGGAAGATATTAATCAAAGGGTACAATCTTTCAGTTATGAGTAAGTTCTGGAGATTTACTGTATATCCTGGTGACTATAGTTAACAATCTTTTATTGTCTACTTGAAGTTGGCTATGAGAGTTAGATATTAAATGTTTTCACCACACGCATGTGCATGTGTACATACACACACAAGGTAACTAATAAGGTGTTGAATGTGTTAACATGACTTCAAAGATTATTTCACTATGGATAGGTGTATCGAATTATCACTTTGTACACCTTAAATATATGTGATTGTATTTGTCAGTTATACCTCATTAAAGCTAGAAAAAAGAAACTACTCCATTTACAAGAACTCTTAAAGAAATCATGTAACTGTTACAAAATAATAAAATAATTATTTAAATTATGACTCAATAATGAAATAGTCAACCTTGTGAGATTTAGTAAATTATCTGGATATGGCTATTTTCATATCACAATATGTCATGCTATATGATGTTTAGCACATGAGCTGGAAACTAGTTTTTATTTTAAAATTTCAAATTTTTATCCTATTTTTCTTGGTCTACTTTTTCACTTTTCCTCTTTAGACCCTATTGTGTTATTCAGTATGCTTTTTGGCTAACGTCTCCCACTTAGGTTAGAACTTGTTTTGTCAGCATTTAGTTGGGAATTTTCTTCAAGGTAACACAATACACAAACCTTATGATTTGAGAAAATCAGGACTCCTCCAAATTTTACTGCTCTCTGTATCCCAGGTTCACCCATCACCATTTTCTAAGCTATGAGAAGGTGGTAAGAGAGAAGAAACATCAGTAAGTGCTAGTCCAGGGACACTAATTCAAATGGGCTGCTGGAAATGCCCTCTCAGGTGGACTTTGCTGTTGTTAAAAGCATATACTTATATAATAATTACTATATACGAGGTACTGTTGTGTTTGACCTATATTAATTTTAGTCCTCATTGCAGTCCTATGAAACAGGTATGATTATTACCTTCATTTTCAGACGAGGGAATGGCATCTCAGAGATAACTTTGTCATGATCACATAGCCGGTATTTTAGCAGTAGGATTAAAATCAGGCAGCCCAGTTACATATGCTTTAACACACTTTAGTAAATATCACAAGGCTTGTATTCCAAATATAGGATACCCAGAAAATTAGAGGCATATTTAAAAAGGCTGAAATTTCTGAAATAAGCCTATTCTCATCAAAAGATTACATGCCTTTTTATTTTCTTTTCTTACATACTAACTGGGCATTAACAACTTCCACAACTTGCTCTTTGGTGTATTTCTAGGTGATTTCCTTGTGCAAGTTGTCAACCAATGGTTATTGGTGCCAACTCAAATACCAACAGTAACCCCTGGTTTGGGATGTGGTGAAGAAGGAAATTAATTTTGTGGAACAGCACTGCTGTGGAACAGCTGTGTGGTGCTGCAGCTCCTCTCTGCAGGCCCTGCCTCCCAGGGGTCTGCCCTGAGAAGTCTTCTGTGTTTCAGCTCCAGCTGGGACACACAACCTTCAGTCTTCTGTGGAAAGTGCACTCCCTGAGATAGAGGGGAGCTGGTTTATATAGGCAGATGGACCCATCCCTGGTTCCTGATTGGTCTGTCCACATGCAAATGAGGATGTCCAATCTTCACAATTTGGTTGGTCCAAAGGCACTGTCTTGATGGGTCAGAATAAAGCTACTCTGATTGCTCAGAGTTTCACAGACTGGGTAAAGCCTCAGTCTTATGGGTTAAAATAGGACTCCAGGAACCCTTCATAAGAGCTGGTTCAGGTGGCAGAAACATAGTGTAGACAGGCATTCAGCTCAGAAGCAGGTAGGTTAGTGCAGAGGCTTCTCCATGAAGTGCAGTTTTCATGAAAGGTTCTACACCCCTTGTGCCCCTACTCCTCCCTGTCTCCCCGCCCCCTCCCACCCCACCTCATACACACATACCTGGAGCAGAAATGGCTGATAGGCTCTGTTCTTAAAATATTGAGCCCGTTTAGCCACTAGGAAGGAGCCTTTCTTGATAGGTATCTTTTTTCTCCTTAGGGTTCACAAGTCCACAGGTTCCAGCACCCCCCAGGACAAGGGGACTAATCTCTCCTTCTCCTTCCCCTTTCCCATCTGTCTCCACACCCCAAGCCCTTTAGACCATTGTCTCCTTATTCTTTAGTGCCACCAAAGCAAAAACAAATCATCCAGCTCCTTTCCTCCCCCGATAAAATTGCTTGATAAACATGAATAGTAGAATATACCACTAGAGTTTAGATACATAAAAACCAGCCTGAAGTATGCCCATGTCCCAGGGATTTCCTGCAGTGACATCTCCTACCTCTCAAGGGCAGGGGACCTTTGTGCTCCAGCAGCAAAATTTACATCTTAAAGTGAGTTTTCAGTTGCTCATTCTTCTAGTTAAATCTTTGTTGGGTATTTTGTTTTTGTTTGTTTTGTTTTGCTTGGGTTTGGTTTCTGGGTTTTGTTTATTGCTTGGTTTTACACTCCTCTGCACAATTTAAGGCTATAATTTTTATTTATTTTAGAACTTGTTACAATTTTCCATGCAAAAGTGAATCTGACATACTTTTTCTTAGTATTCCAAGATGAAAATTTCCTAGAGAAGTGTCAAAACAAAATAGCTCTACTATGCCCATGTCTATTTGGGGGACTGGGATTAAATTATAAATAAAGTGATGTGCATTTCTGCTTCTTTTTCTTTCTTTCCATGGAGCAGGGGGAGGAAGTTAAACCTCTTCCATGGTTTCAGATACTAGAGAAATTTTTATATAACCCCTGATTCTGACAGTTTTCCATGAATCTCTGAGAAAAACACAGGAAAAAGCTTCAGAGTGGGTCCTTGGGGATGCTAAACTTGGATAGCCGCCTGAGACTTCATGTGATTCAGCGGAGACATGTGTGGCTCATTTATTTACAGAATTGCTTCTTTCCTATGTGATTTCTTACATGTCAACTTCAGGGAGTCTCTTCTACATCTTTCTACAGCCCTGCATCAGGGGTCCTGGTGTGGAATAGAAGTGTGCCTGAGAGACCGATGGCGCCATGATTCTCTTACGTTAGTGGAGGAGAGGCCATCTTCAAATGTCCTTTGGGCAATGACAACCAAGAAGGGGGACATTTTGGGGTTGCAGTAATATAACACATTTCCTTATGTAAAGCATCTGTCTTTAGGCTTCAAAATTAAATGTTCTATTTTATTACTCATTCAGAATGAACCTAAAGGATTTTAATGAGATCTGTGCAGCACCCGCTAAAATCATGTCAGTCAATACCATTCATGTTTTTTTTTATACCAAATGTACCTCTGAAATGATGGTATGGTCTTATCAACAGCTTTTTGGATTTATCATCCTTTTGTTGCTCTAATTTCTGGATTCAGAGAGCTTGCTCACTTTTCACATTTGACAAGCTTCCTGTCTCAGTTTCACTCTTGCTTCCACATCTGTTTCTCACTTTGTTCCAGAAACAGATGCGGCCATTCTAAAAACTGATTTGCTAGGTGCAATTTACAATATCCACATTTCCATAGGTATATTTGTGGTCTGTAAACCTTTGTGAAATCTTAATATTGAAGCAGTGTTTTCATTCCAATGTTTGTCCTTAACATTTTTTGAGCCTTTATTTGTTTGCTTCTTACATGCAGAAAATATTTTGAAAGAAAAGAAAATTGGGTCCATTAGGACACTGGAGTTTCTCAGGTGCTGTGCCTTGAATGTTAACAGTAGAAGCAGGTCTGGGTATTAGAAAGGCTGGATTTGCAGAAATAATAGAAAATGGAGTGGGAGAGAGGCTAGGGGGAGCTGATCCAGCTGCATGTATGCTCAGAGGAGGGACAATTAGTCAGGTCAAACATGTGTTATATCAATTGCAGGTGCTTCTGTGAGAGTGCAGATTTAGCAAACACTCAACATCAGTGATGTAGATGGCCCTCCTACTTTCCAAAACTTCTGTCAAGGCAAACATAGATTTTTGGCTAATGGTCTATGGTTAAGGATTCTAGACACTGAGGGGGCAGGGACAGGGCAAGACCTGAAGCCTCAGAGAGTAGATAATCAGAGTAGGTACTTAGAATAGGACCCAAGGAAACATAATAGTTCTAACCCAAGTTGTATCGAATTGGGGAAATAGACAAACCAGTGGTGGGAGACATAGGAATAGGAATATACTGTTAGAAGCAGACTAAGCAGCCAGGCTGTTAATATTGAGCTACCAATTTCTTACTGCTCCCTTTTTATATCTGTAGAGACAAGTTTGCATAAAAAGAAAAATGAATTCCTTCACAAAATACTCTAATAAAATATCATAGTGCACAAATTAACATGGCTAAGGAACTCAAACCTTTTATCTCCTCCCCCTCCTTCCAATAATATTGGCTTTTGCTCTAGAGCTCATTGGCCCCTGCTCCCAGGGCAACTTGCCAGTCAAGAATTACAGTGCAGAATGTGGAGCAAGGGCAGTAGAGAAGCAAACAAAAAAGATCATGTCCTGTAGCAGGTCACTTTGCCCTCCACTCCTGTCCATGGCCCCAAACAGTACTCCTATTGTTCTGCATGGAAAAGCAACTTCCTTCCTCCTCCCTGCCCAACTCCCCACCCAACTTCTCCAAATCTGGGATCTCAAACCAGCCAAGAAGGTGTGGACAAGGAATTTAAGATGTGTTAAGATGCTTCCCAGAGGAAAATGAAAGCTTTAGCCTACAATTAGAGCAAATTAGGATTTTCCAATGTAGGTGGGGACTGTAATTATCTAAAGCAGTGGTCAGCAAAGTTTGCCGCTCTGTTGACTAATGAGTTTGCCGACCATTGATCTAGAGAAAACAGCGCACCTTTGAGTTTGCTGTTCACCATACTTTACTTGGTGTGCACTCGATGAGCGCCTGCATCCTTATTGGCTTCTGTGATGTTTCCACATGCTTACAACTGCTGCACATAGATGCCAAGTTCATGTGATGTGTGTTAACACCACCCTGGGTGTTGAGCCCAGAGCAGCTGTCCAGCATGTGTTTCCAGTGATGTGGGCTATGTTCTCGTCAGAGAATGTCCACAGGAGTCTAGTAAAACATTTCACCCTGTCTTTCTCTTTAGTTCCTACGTACACATGTCTGTGGGAGTTGTGAGCTAAGTGTGTGAAACAGGATGAGTGAAAGGAAATCTGTCCCTTGAGTTGATGTAGGAGGTTCTTATTTGGGAGGTATAAAGGGAAACTTCTAGAGCCTGCAAATAAAGTGACTAGCCCATGAATGATTAAATTGTATTCTTGTGGGTAGAACAGGATGGCCTAAATAGTTTAATCTTTCAAAATGTATTTCATTAGCAATTATTGCCAAATTCCAAGAAGTACTGGAGATTTGGTCACTATTTTTCTTTTCTTTCTTTTTATTAAAGTGTAGCCCATGTGCTCCAGACTCCTTTCAAGTTACCTCTGTTTCGGGATGTGCCAGAAGCACTGACCTATTATTTAGCATCACTAATGCAAATCCCCAGTGAGTAGTGCCTTGCTGATTTGAAGCAGCTAACTTCCTATTTCACCATGAGTCAATCAAGCTCCCAGTTAATATTTGAAATATGGTGACAAATAAAGCATATCCTTTTAAAAGTTGATTTTGAAATCATGCTGAGACAACCAATAATTATTGTGCATCCACTATGTGTATGGTCTAATTTGTGGAAGGTGCCAGACCTTCCTTGTTTCTGTGGATTAGGTCTCCCATGATCCTGTTAGCCCATTGCCCTTCCCATCCAGGATAATATTCTTCTTGCTGCCCCAGGCACAGAGAGCATGGCTGTTTCATTTACAGTGGCCTCAGTGGCTGACATAAGTATACTGTTTTAAGGTCTAAACACTATGGCCCTTTCCCCTCCATGTCCCATTGTCACTTAGATATTTATATACTGTGTTCCACTCTGAAGTAACTTGAAACAAAATCTTTAAAGTTTAATGATTTTGTATTATTCTCCAAAAGGAATTTAACTGATTTTTCTTCTTTTAATAAAGGAGGCCTTTGTAAAGCATATATGTTTACATTATCAAAGAAAAATAAGACTTGAGTGAAGCAGTTTAAATGTAAAAGATAAAATGTGTATAACTTCTCTTAAAAATGTACGTAAAGGAATTTTTATGTAATAAGAATTAGTAAGATCTATTTTTTTGAGAAGATAGGTGAATTTTCTATTGCAAAGGGATCAAAAGATTAATTTTGATATTTTTAATAGGCAGTATTTCGTAGAAATATTTCAATTTTACTTAAAAACAGGTGAAAACATCACTCACTGCTCTTTCTCTCCCTTCACATATATATATATACACATAAATATATACATATATGTTTATACATAATTCAATGTAGTAGCTAGTTTGACACAGATTTAGTTATACACAATGTAAAATGCTGTAACTATGACTTTTTGCTCAAATTAATGTGTTTCAAATTAGCAACAGTTTACTAATCCTTATACTTCCCATAGAGAAAATAAAATAAAATTCTTTAATAAGTTAAGTTTTTCCATGTCCACCATCACCACCACTACCAAGAGCACATAAATTAAAGGGTGGACATTTTTTTAAGTTCCCATCTGGATGACTTATTTTCATGGACACACACACTCACACACATACACACAGCAACATCCTTGCTTTGGGAGGTAAATTAATATTTGGAATCAAATTAAGATTTTCAGTTGCTGGACATTAATTAAAACTTGTCAGTCCACAATATTTCTTCGCCTCAAATGGTATAATAAGGTATATAAACTTCCCTACAGAGTACCAGACAATAAGATTTCCAGCTTAGCAGGCTCTCTCTGTGGCTACTACTGGACTCTGCCTTGTAGTGCAAAATCAGCCATAGATAGTGAATAAACAAATGGATGTGTCTATGTTTCAATAAAGCCTTCTTTACAACAATAGGTGGTGGATTAGGTTTGTACTAGTTTATCTGTTTTCTAAACGAAGGTGAAGGGTGAGTCCCCATGTAGACTAAAGTGAGCATTTGAAGCAATTAACCACAATAACACTTCCCAAAGTGTTTTCCACAATATTAACTCCTAAAAAACATTCTATTAAAACAAAAATTAAATGAACCCTAGCTGGTTTGGCTCAGTGGATAGAGTGTTGCCCACAGACTGAAGGGTCCTGGGTTTGATTTCCGTAAAGGGCACATGCCCAGGTTGCAGGCTCCAACCCCAGGAGGGGACATGCAGGAGACAGCCAATCAATGATTCTCTCTCAACATTGATGTTTCTGTCTCTCTCTCCCCCTCTCCCTCCATGTCTGAAATCAATACAAATATATTTTCAAAATATCCAAAATATCCAAAGTGTGAAAACATATTGTTAAAAATAAATGAATTTCAGAATCACTATATACTATATCCCTTAAAGATTTAGTGAAAGCCTGCAGTAAAGAAATCTACCTCAAAATTTCTCAAACCAAAAAACTTTGTGGGATTTTATTTTATTTTATTTTATTTTATTTTATTTTATTTTTCAGAGAGAGTGGAAGAGAGAGAGACATTGGTGTGAGAGTGAAACTTTGATCGGCTATTTCCTACACACCTCCTACTAGGAATGGAGCCAGGAACGCAGGCATGTGCCATGACCAGGAATTGAACTGGCAACCTTTGGGTACATGGGACAATACCCATACAAATGAACCACACTGGCCAGGGCTGAAAAACCTCTTTGAACATATGTCTACAAGGCATCTTGTGGAGGGGGTGTTCTGAAGGACAGACATTGAGATTGCCTACCTACATAGAGCAACAACTTTCAAAATCTTTTGCATTGTTCATTGGATATTTTCAATAAACCTACATTTTTCTTGAGCTATCCCAATAGCTTTGGCCCCAAGTGATGAACTTGCTAGTGATTTCTCTTTTTGACATATACTGGACCCAGTTCTGGTTATGACATAATTATTCAGATGAACTGGACAAGCATAATGTTAGTGATGTTTACATAACTGGAATACTTTGAAATGAAATGCAGCCCAGCAGCCCCACTTTCTCTTGTTTCTGATTTGACTCACATCACCCATGGTCAATGCAATTTGTTTAAAAGTTTGTCATTAATGAAGCTGACATTTTCAAGCTCACTCCACTCTCCTAGGATCTGTCATAGTAAACTTTTGTGGAAACTAGAAAAAATGGTCATTCACATGTTACTCTCTTAAGGGTTTTACAGAGCTAAATGTGTGTGTTAATGTAATTATTATTTAGTGCTAGCAATTGGTGCTATTTACAGAATGTATTGTAAAACTTACATTATGATCCCAATTGTTGATATTATTGAGAATTGAGGTAGAAAGATTGAAAGCCTTTTTAAAATTGACTTCCCTTTCTCCTTTGCTTTACTCACATATTTTTAGCTCAAAAAAGATATAAAATAGCTCACCTCAAATCATAAAATATTAGAACAGAAAGGAAACCAAGCACATTACCTGCCCTAACATTCCTATTTTAGAGGTGAAGAACTGAGTTTTAAATGTTACTGAACTGATTGTGTGAAAGAGCAAGCATGAGAGTGGTACTTCAAGGGTAAGCCTTTCTCACAGGGGCACATCCAGGTTTTGGGGGTTCTTAAGTTTTTAATTTGTAGGCAATCTTTAAGAAAAAGGAGCAGCTTACTTTGCAAATAAATTACAAGATTACGTGAACACATTGCTAAAGATTGTCAAAGGACCTTGGAAAGAACCTGTGCACCTGCCCAGGAGGGACCCCCATCCACCCTTTATTTCTTTGAACAGGGGTTTGATTCTCTTTAAGCTACTGTCTGAATGACAATATTAGATAGCCAATTTTGTTCTAATAATCCATCAGAAATCCTTGTAGGCATAATCTATATTAGACTTCTTATTTCTGATACTCTTAGATAATTTTCATCAGTGCTGGGGCTGACCAGCAGCCCCCAAAAGACAGATGAACAGATTACTCAGACACAGTTTCACTGTGAAAGACAGGGCTAAGGGGCTTCTGGCTCGAGTGGCCAGAGCCACCTGGATTGCCTGTCTCATTAGCCTTGTATTGCAGTTTTTATCTTTGATACAATCAGTAGGGTGAGGAATCTTGGAAGAATACATGTGTTTACATTGTCCTCTAGGCCAGGGCATCCAGGGATTAAGCATAAGCATTCCAATAAACTCCCGGGGGTCTTCACATGCACAGGTTTATTTGGAAAGGTCAAGGAATAATTAAGGGTGCTGCCTTTGACACTCCCCTATGTCTCCCCTAAATCAGAATTCTAATAAAGTAGGCAGGTGGCCTTCCACACTCTTCTCTTTTCTCAGAATGTCCTCCTTACAACTTCCCAACCAAGTCTCTTGTGCTCCCCAAGACAGCAGTCCTAGTCTAGAGGTAAAACTTCCTTGCAAGAAGCTATGCATATTCATTCCATTCAAGATTAATGTCATGGTGTTCTTAGATTATTTTATTTAGAATTCTTGAGTATAACTTCAAGAGGGCAGGGTTACCTGAATAAATAGTTTTTTTAATCCATAATAACATCTGAGTGAATCTAGCTTCCAATGTCATGCAGAGCAATACATGAGTCATCAAACATCAGAAAGATAGGTTCTCGGCTTCTGTGTAGAGGTGATGGCTTTAAATTCTGAGGTGAGACATTTCTTCTGTAGGAAAGAAATGAATGAACACATAAGAGGAATGAATAATCCCCATTTACTAATTTTCAGTTCTAATGCTAAATATGAATGTATATATCTGTTTACAGTTGTGAGTATACAAAACAGTTCTTGTATTTTTCCGTATGAGCTATATCTATATTATATATAATATATGTTATATAACATATATATATATATTTAGAGAGAGAGATATTTAAAGTATATGGAGATAATATTTATACATATTATATTGATATTTATTACATCTATCTGTCTATCAAGAAATTTAGAGAAGAGAGAGACGTAGGGAGGGAGAGAGGAAGGAAGGAGAGAGAGAGTTTAATACATCGGTAAAAACATCAGGGCAATTTTAATGCAATGCAAATAAACATTTTCCATTTTTGAAAGTTCTGTATTTATTCCCAAATATCTATAACTTGTATTCTCTACAGAACTTTATTGGCAAAATTCAATAAATTAAACTTGTCTCTTGCGTCTCTGTTACCCTAAGTGTTTATTGATTTTCCTTCATCATAAGAAAACATCTATTAAGAGCTTTCATTGGACTTGTCAATAAATACTATACCAAGTTCTGCCTCTTGGTAGGTAGAAAACAATGTTCATTAGCTGGTGGGATTTTAAGAATCGATTTCTGCAGGGCTGTAAGGAGACAACGTAGCAGAGGGAAGGACAGGGCACTGAAAAAAGTAAACCTCAAATGGAACTCTGTCTCTGCTATTGACTAGTTGAATGATCTTAGACACCTCAGTTAATCTCAGTGAAAATAAAAATACTTCAAGAGGTATTGCAAAGATTAGCGAGAGCATTCATATACATACAAAGCTCTCAGTAATGGTGCCATTATATTGTAACCTGATATCCAGAGTGTAGAGCCTGTGGGACAACTGAGTTCTCATTCATATTAATTAGTGCTTGAGTTACACTTACAGATACATCCCCTCTGCTCCCATCCCCCTGTCCTCCCTCAATACCTCCCTCAGTTATGAACCTGAACTAAGAAACAAGTTCTCACATTTTCTTCCCTCTTATCCACGTCCCTCACTGCTGCTTCTGCCTGTGATTTCCCAGGGAACACTATCTCATGCCATCAAGACCAGCCTCCACTGATGACTTGATGCGGGGTGGAGTAATAGAAGGGAAGAATAGGGTAATATTCAGGACTTTTGAGGTTGCAACTGTAGAGGAAGAAAAGTTTTTCCTCAGCTGTCTTAAGGTCCCTGGCTCTGGCTGAAAATAAAAATGACAAAACAGGTTAACAGGAGAAAGTATACATACACATTTCATTGAATTTTAGCATGTACATGGAAGTCTTCACAAGAGACTAAAGATCTGAAGAAGTGAGAAAAAGTTTTTCTATCTTTTCAACAAAGAGTTGACAAGTCAAAGAAATTGCATTTGGGGCAATAAGTGATAAAAAAAAGTAACTAGAAAGATAAGGGTGAATTTAACAAGGTTTGTTTGTACAGAATCTTGGCCCCAATTTTCCTGTCACTGATGATAAGAATGTCTTCCCACCTCCTGGTACTGGGAGGGTGTCTTTCACCAGAGAGTTTTATGACCTGTTTCAGGAAAGAAAGGCAAGTCTGCGGGGAAGGTCAGACTAACATCTTTTTTTTGTTGTTGTTAAATTCTTTCAGCATAAGATACTTTATATTCCAAGATGCCATATTTAAGATAAAATGTTCTAAATAACATCACAACTAAAGGAACCCAGTACAAAAATTCTCATGTAAAATATAATGTATTAGCTCACAGAGCAGGAGTGATCAGGGTATTTGGCTGCAAGAAAATTCAAACAGTAGCATCAGATCTCTATCTATTTACATCCTTACTCCTGCTTTCCTCTGTAGATCTCAGTCTCAGACAGATTTTTTTCCATATAATGGACTCCATAGTTTCAGTGTTAAATCATCTAATTCCAAGTCTAAAAAAAGTATATAAATATGTTTTATTGATTTAATTTGGCTTGTTTGTGAATTAATTGATATAATCAAGAAGAGAAACAGGCCGAAACCAGTTTGGCTCAGTGGATAGAGCGTCGGCCTGCGGACTGAAAGGTCCAGGGTTCGATTCCGGTTGGGGGCATGTACCTTGCTTGCAGGCACATCTCCAGTGTGGGGTGTACAGGAGGTGGCTGATCGATGTCTCTCTCTCATCGATGTATCTGACTTTCTATCCCTCTCCCTTCCTCTCTGTGAAAAATCAATAAAATATATATAAAAAAAAAAGAAGAGAAACAGGTTTGGGTTACGTGCCCTCTCCTGTATCTGGGGCTTGGAGTCCACTCCCCCGAATTCCACAGATTAAGAGTAGAAGATGGGAAGTTTCTTAAGATGCCTTTACCAGAGGTTAAATTGAGGCTGGAAAGGAACACATAATGATTGTCCACTTTGAATGGTCCTCTTAACAATGTATTGAACAAAGTCTGGAAAAGCCTTATGTGCACCTAAAACCTCTGTCTATATAAGCCCATATCCAGTTCCAGATCCAGCAAGGCCATAACTGGATTCTAACCAATCTCCCACCATTGCTTCTTTCTCCTGTTTCCCTTGAATTACTATACACAAAACTCTTCCCAGGGCCATAAAATGTCAATCACTGTGCCTACCAACCAACAGTTATAGATATAAAACAGGGTCAATTGCCTGCCAGTTCTGTAAATATCAGTCTAGTTGGGATCATTGAGCTCTGTTTCACCATCATCCTATTGTTGTTATTATTATTATTATTACTTTAGGTCCTTTATTTTCCCAGTTACACATTCTGCCCTATTATATATTAGATAAGGAAAAGGAGGCTTACCTAAAAGACCTTAACAACATCTAGGGACCCTAACGAAGTGAGAACAATTGTTTCTAGAGGCATAGGTGGCACAATCAGTAATACAAGACAATAGTCACCATTATTATGTGCCAGCATCTTGCATATGAGGGTATTGATTGACTGTCCTGTGCAAGAGGAGTGCAACATTATAAAAGTGGCTTAGAACACCTAGCATTTGCTTTGTCACCTCTGTAACAGATTTCTACTTTATTGTGGAAGCAAAAACAAAAGCAGCTAGGCCGGCTCCTAGCTAGCCTTCAGAAATAGAAGGGAAGCAGAATCAGCTACATTTATTCCTAAAATATAGTCTCTGGTGTTACAGAGGATAACTATAAGAGAGACCTAAAAAGAGAATTCTCTTCCTTCTGCATTCTCAGAGATAATACTCCTGAACCAAAGAGAACTGAGCTCAGTCAGTAGAACATTTAATAAGGACAACATTTTATTTTCCAAAGATTAAATTCCCTTAGCTTAGAAAAGAAGTCTTAATCCAGACTATGGTTTTTATAGCAATATTCATTTCACTGACTATGCTGCATGAATCAGAAACATTTTACAGTGCAAACTCAGATTCTAACAAAGTGTGACTAATGATGGCAACAGAATTTAATATGACCTTCTCATTCAATATGCTGCACTTACCTTCAGCCTCAAACCAGGCACCTTGGTAGAAACTTGGAAATGCCTTTCTCAATGAGGCTATTTCATAAAAAGCAGAGAATGGATCCAATGAAGTTTCTTGGTTGTGTCGGTCTATCATAACTATAAAGGTACAGTCAAGTTCACTTACACATTAAATAAATTGCTAGAATCAGGACAATGAATAAATGCCATTATTATATTTGACCTACTGGTAGTTTCATGTTGAGTATCTCAGTATGTAGACATTGATTCTTGCTTTTGTTATAAAGTATAATTCCAATTTAAATTTATTCCATGGAGATGGAGGAAGAGATAATAGCATGGAGTGGAAATATTCTGGAGTTAATGTGCCTGGGTTATGAACTCCAAGATCTCTAAAAGTTCTATTACTTTGAAAGAATTTTCCTCAATAATTTGAACAAAAATTTATACTCAACCTGAAATTAATTGCTAATATATTGGAATTTATCAGTACAGAGTACTAAAAATATTTTACTTTGATTACATCAATAACTTTAAAATTGTAAATATGTAGTTATGAAAATATTGATGTGTATCATAAGGTATAACAAATGAAGCTAATTTCTTGACCACCTCCTCTGTTTAATTACAAGAGGAAAATCTCAGAACCTTTTAAATTGGCTCCTTATTTTGGACATTATATCTTATTACTTAGAGTTCTCATTATGTGTGTGTATGTGTTCATATGAAAAATGATATTTAAAATTCAAGATTAATTTCTCTAAGAGATAATTAATCACCAGTTTCACAGAAATCTGTTTAGGCAATATAACTGGAGTTATAATCAAGTTTTTAGTCGGTTGACTCAGTGCCCAAAAGTTTTAGTCCTTTGGTGAAATGCCCAAGTTAAATGGCCATTTTATTGAAATACATGGCTGAAAGCATCAGGGATTTGGCAAAGCAACAAGATTGACAGCATGACACTCTCATATACATAAAAGAGCCAGAATAAAAAGATACATGTGCTTGGTTTTCCATCCAAATAAGAATTTTAGTCTCCAGTGGAAGGACAGCCAGTGCTTTCCCAGAGATAAAAGAAACCATCCCCTCACTGCCCTAAATGGAGTCATTGTTTAATATACACAGATATAACACCACCAAACACACAAACTCACACGCCAACAGAGGAAGTGATTCAAGTTCTGGCCTAGGAAAGCAACTACACATAGCCTCTCATTTTTACTTTATTTCATTTTAGCTTGGCTGATTTATACACTCTAACACTGTAGCCAATGAGTCTTCTCTGCCTTTCACAAATCCCCTGGTTAAAATTGGCAACAGCCAGAACCTAGTTTAAGTGACTTCTTCAAAACAACCAGGAGAGCATTTATTTGGTGTTTAATTTTTATTTTTTGTTGTTTGAATAGCTGATCTCCAGGAATCAATCATATCACCATGTGGCCAAGCTAACATAATAATTATTCCAAAATAGAAACTACAGGATAAGTTTATTACTGACCAGCCTACAAAAACAAAAACAAAATAACACACACACACACACACACACACATCCATCTTTCCAGACTCATTCCCAAGATGGAGATAGTAGTTGATGGTTTCTTTCATTATTATTATTATTATTATTATTATTATTATTAATTTTATTGATTTCAGAGAGGGAGAAAGAGAGATAGAAACATCAATGATGATAGAGAATATTGATCAGCTGCCTCCTGCACAGCCCCTACTTGGGAGTGAGCCCACACCCCAAGCATGAGTCCTTGACCAAAATCAAACCTGGGACTCTTCATTCCACAGGCCAGTGCTCTATCCACTGAGCCAAACCAGTTAAGGCAGTAATTGATGGTTTCTGAAAATGTTGATATTTAAAAGATCTTATTAAGATTTATTTATTAATTCAATCTGGTTGTTGATTCACTTTAGTTTTGGAGTGTTTTTTTAAAATATATATATTTCATTGATTTTTTACAGAGAGGAAGGGAGAGGGATAAAGAGTTAGAAATATCGATGAGAGGGAAATTTTGATCAGCCACCTCCTGCACACCCACTACTGGGGATGTACCCATAAGCAAGGTACATACCGTTGACCAGGAATCAAACCTAAGATCCTTCAGTCTGCAGGCCGACGCTCTATCCACTGAGCCAAACTGGTTAGGACTAGGGTGTGTTTTATATTTGAATTCATTGATTTCTGTGGTCTATCAATTATCTCACCTACTTTATTTTGTTGTTGTCTCTTGATTTTTTAAACATACTAAGTGAAAAACTTAAAGTGCTTTTACACAAATTTTATTTAATTAAAATAAAATATAAACCCATAAGCATTTTTATTATAGACTGAATATTTGCATCTTCCCAAAATTCATATGTTAAATACCAAACTCCTAATGGGGTTATTTAAAGATAGGGCCTGTGAGGAAATAATAAAGGGTAAATGAGGTTATAAAGGTAGGACCATAAACTGGTATGTTTGAAGCCCTTATAAGATGAGGAAGAGCCCCCAGATCTCTCAGCCATGTGGAAATATAGTGCTAAGGTGGCTGTGTGCAGGTCAGAAAGAGACTTCTCACTAGAAACCCAATTGGCCAGCACTTTGTTCTTGGCCCTCCCAGCTCTAGAACTATGAGAAACAAATATCTGTTGTTAAGTCACCAAGTCTTTGGTATTTTGTTATGGCAGGCCACAGTGAATAATGCAATTTATCTAAATAAGGTTTTAGCTGTATCTTTAGATTTTGATAAGAAATGTTCTTAACTTTATTGATCAGCAGATATATATTTTTATTTTACATTTATTTTTCCCATTATCATTTATCTCCTCTAGGCCTTCTTCCATGTTTACCTACCCCCCACTTCCTCCCCGAAATCACCAAACTGTTGTTAATGTTCATGAGTTCTCTATTTTTATTTTTTTGCTCAATCCCACTTCCCTCCCCCCACTGGCTCAATACTCCCCCTCCCCTTATACACACACATATCAGAGCTGTCTGCCAGTTCTCTATCTATATTTATGAACCTGCCTCTATTTTGCTTGGTAGTTATGTTTGCTCATTAAACTTCACATATGAGTGAAATCATATGGTACTTGTCTTTCTCTGATTGGCTTATTTCACTTAGCACAGTGGTTGGCAAACTGTGGCTCGCGAGCCACATGCGGCTCTTTGGCCCCTTGAGTGTGGCTCTTTCACAAAATACCACTGCCAGGGCAAGTCTATTTTGAAGAAATGGTATTAGAAGATGTTTAAGTTTAAAAAATTTGGCTCTGAAGAAATTTCAATTGTTGTACTGTTGATACTTGGCTCTGTTGACTAATGAGTTTGCTAACCACTGACTTGGCATAATGTTCTCCAGGTCCATCCATGCTGTGACAAAGGGTAAATTTTTCTTACTTTTTATGGCAGAGTAGTATTCCATCGTATAAAGGTACCACAGCTTTTTTATCCACTCACCTACTGACGGGGCACTTGGGCTGCTTCCAAATCTTGGCTATTGTAAATAAGACTGCAAAGAACATAGGGGTACATATATTCTTTCAAATTAGTGTTTTAAGTTTCTTTGGATAAATTTCCAAAAGTGGAATTGTGATATCTGTATGATATTCTTCTTGGGTAGGACAGTTGTTTAGAATAGAGGTTTTAACATTTTTTGGGCAATTAAATTACTTTTAATTTAAAATTTGTTCATTTAATTTAAAAATGTTTTTCTGATACTATTACATACATACAAGAAAGAGAAGAAATCATGAAGGAATAGCCTAGTAATTATCAAAAGTAAATATGCCAATGGAGAGAAACCTGGACTGCTGCCTTGCACAACAATTTCAAAACTATAGCTAAAAGACAGAATGAACATCATGCAGAACCACAGAAAAGCTGGCTGAGTGGAAATTCTATAACTAGAAGGAAAGAGAGGGGCTCACAGAGACTCAGAGGAGCACCAAAAAGCTGAGGTACAGAGACATGTGTGTGAAGAGGACGGGGCAGCAGAGTGCCTGGCTGGCTTCTTCTAGTAGGAGAGAGACAGAAACTCTCAACTGCACTGAACCCAAGTTTGGACTGCACTGAACCCCAGTTCCAGGCAAGACTCATGTGGGAAGAATGTGGACTGTCGTGAAAAGGGAGGAGAGCCCGAAAAATTAGGGGAGCTATGAAAGACAGAGGTCTGGAAGTATGCACAAAAGTGCACACACAGAAGGCTGACTGCTGATTGTGCTGCTGACTTTCTCTAGTGGGAGGAAGACCAAACCTCCCAACTGTGCTGAAATCTAGTTCCAACTGCACTGAATCAAGTTTCAGGTGAGACCCTGGAGACCCAGACTCATATGGGTCCCTGGAGGACACAGAAACTCAGGGGAGCTGGAAAGGCAGAGGTCTGGAGGCACACGAGTAATTACCAAAGGACACTGAGACCCAAGAACTGCATAGGGGAGGCCTGATGGAAAGACAAGGCTGTCTGCTCAGCCCTGAGACTCTGCTCCATCCAAACTAAACACAAAAGCTTTTGCAATTTAGCAAGTCTTATATCATAAGGCTGACTCCAGCACAGAAGTTCTCCTGGCATAGACACAGCTGATCCTCACAATCAATTGGCTTGGAGGTCAATCCCCCCCAGTGATACCAACAATAACTGAGACTTAACTACAACAAGGCTGTACACACAGTCCACAAAGGGGTGCACCAAGAGAGTCCACCTCAGGTAACTGGGGAGGCGGAGCTACTGAGCCATATATGACACCTAGCACACAAAGCTACTCTAGCTACTCTGCCAATGCAGGGAAGCAGCAAAAATGCGGAGACAAAGAAACAGATCACAAACGAAAGAAATGGAGGAAAACAAACGACTAGGTATAGAGTCAAAAACCACAGTTATAAGGTTTCTCAAGAATTTCCTAGAAAAGATGGATAAATTTAGAGAGACCCAAGAGAAGATGAAAAAAGGACCAACTAGAAATTAAATATGCACTGACTGAAATAAAAAAATATTTTACAGAAATCTAACAGCAGACTAGAGGAATGCAAGAACCAAGTCAAAGATTTCAAATACAAAGAAGCAGAAAACACTCAACTGGGAAAATCAAAAAGATAAAAAGAATCCAAAAGTTGAAGATAGTTTAAGTAACCTCTGGGATAACTTCAAGCACACCAACATCAGAATTATGGGGGTGCCAGAAGAAGAGAGAGAGCAAGATACTGAAAACCTACTTGAAGAAATGATGACTGAAAACTTTTCCCACTTGGTGAAAGAAATAGACTTACAGGTCCAGGAAGCACACAGAACCCCAAACAAAAGAAATCCAAAGAAAACCACATCAAGACACATCATAATTAAAATACCAAGAGAAAAGACAAAGAGAGAATATTGAAAGCAGCAAGAGAAAAACAGTTAATTATCTACAAACGAGCATCCATATGATTGTCAGTTGATTTCTCAACAGAAACTATGCAGGCCAGAAGAGAGTGGCAAGAGATATTCAAAGTGATGAATAGCAAGATGACTCTAACCAGCAAAGCTATCATTCCGAATTGAAGGCCAGATAAAGAGCTTCACAGATAAGAAAAAACTAAAGGAGTTCCTCACCACCAAGCAAGTATTATATAAAATACTGAAAAGTACTCTTTAAGAAGAGGAAGAAGAAGAAAAAGGTAAAGATAAAAATTATGAATAACAAAGTGATAACAAATCCATACCTATCAACAAGTGAATCTAAAAATTAAGTGAATAAAAAATCTGATGAACAAAATAAACTGGTGAATATAATAGAATCAGGAGCATAGAAAGGAAGTGGACTGCCAATTCTCAGGGGGAAACGGGTGAAGGGGATGCAGGGAGAGACTGAACAAAAATTGTACACCTATGGATGAAGACAATGGGGGTGGGTAAGGGCAGATGGAGGGGTGGGAGCCACATGGAGGGGAGCTATGGTGAGGGGGGGGAAGAGAAACAATTATAAAAATCTGGATAACAAAGATTTATTAAATTTAAAAGAAAAAAGTAAATTTGATCTTGTAACTATGGCCTAAAACACAATGTCCTCTGTGTCCCAGAGTAAACTGGCACACCTCTTTCAAAGTATTCCTCATCTCTCCTTCAACCGGTAGCCACTTTCCTATCTTCTAACACCATTATACTATTTTGTCTGGACGGGTTGCCCTTAGTCAGTTATGACAGCAGGGTCTGTTTCTTTACTGGCCTTTATAATCGGCTATGGCAGAGCTGTTCTGCTTACCAGGATCCAGGGGCAGACAGGCAACCAGGAATAATACACTTCTAGTACAGACAGAATAATTGCAGAAATGGCCCCCAAAAGGTGCAAGGTCTCCTCCAGTGTTCACAGTTCAGCCAGTGGATGTATTGAATCAAAATGCTATGTGGTTCCACCCAGAGCAATGACAACTTGCCTGACATCACATAGTAAAGTCAACATTGAACTCCCAAACTTCAGTGTATGTAACAGGTCAAATCAATTTTATTATTTTAATACCTGTTTCTGACAACATAGACTTTATAATAATACTAGAGGCCGGGTGCACAACATTCGTGCACTGGGGGGGGGAGGGTGTCCCTCAGTCTGGCCTGCATCCTCTCGCAGGGAGCAGGCCTAAGCTAGCAGGTGGTCTTCCCCAAGGGTTCCTTAGCATTGCAGCAGAGGTGAGAGAGGCTCCTGCCACCGTCGCTGCACTCACCAGTCCTGAGCCCAGCTTCTGGCTGAGCGATACACTCCCTGTGGGAGCACACTGACCACCAGGGGGCAGCTCCTGTGTTGAGCATCTGCCCCCTTGTGGTCAGTGTGGATCATAGTGACCGGTCAATCAATTTGCATATTAGGCTTTTGTTATATAGGATACTGCCTTCGTATAGATTCCAAAAATTCCCTTTTTGTTTTATGAGTTTTATATATTTTCGCTTTCTTACTTGGTGACTATATTGTATTTTAGGATGAGTTCAAAAATCAAGGACTTGGTTTAGCTGAATTTCATTTGTTGTTCACTCTGTTTCTATATCATAATTTAAAAGAGCCAAAGGATGATTCTTTCCTGTCTTTTTTGTTAACCATATCTGAAGAAGCCAACAGCTGTTATAACAGTTTCCAAAAAGACTTCCCCTAAAGGAAACTGGGAGGTTTGGTTTTATGTTATTTAGGTCATTTAATCAGAAAGCAAATCATCTGTCTTTGATCGTGCCCTTGCCAGAAGATCCCTAACTCATTAGTGTTCTATTAATGAGGCTGGATTTTAAAGCAGGTGTTGTTAAGTGCAATCAGAGCAGCTTTATTAAGCTGCAAATTGTCTTGCCACCACAAAGGAAGTCAGATTGGTCCATGCTCAGTAACCTTTGACTATATGCATGGCTTGGCTGATTAAACCACAATTGATAATGACCTTCAGTCTGGTGAAGCTGGGAAAAGGTGATGCCTGATGTTGGCATTCATTGAATGGGATGTGAGTGACAGGCAGGCAGTCTCTTTAATTTAGAAATATATAATGTGATTTCACAATTAACTAATATCACAGTGCAATGAGCAACTAATTTATGTGTATTAAACTGATATTTTGATGTGTATGTTATTCCAGAACAGAGGCATCAATCCACAGAGAGAGTTAACTTTATGTTACAGTAGTTTTGACTAGCCACAATTAGTAGCTAGAAAAAGAAGACTGTAGGAGATAAAAGACAGTTGTTTTTTAGAGATTATTAATTTATCCAGAAAGGTCATTTAATCAGAAAGCATTCTGAGCCCCTAATAGGTTGGTGACCCTGGCCTAGTGCATTAAACACAGGTACTGCGTTTCAGGAACTCACAATAGTTGATAGACAGGAGCACCAATTTTATCAAAACTTATTCAGTGCAACGGCAGTTTTTCTTTAGCACACGAGAGGAATGCTGTCTGTCATTATCAGGACTTCCACTGATTCCAAAATGGGGCGGGAGAATCAGGGGACTATGGCAGGATATTGTAATTTATTGAGTGTCCATTATATGCTGGCAACTTCATCCATGTTACCTCATTGAATCTTTGCAACAATTCTTAGGTAAATATTTTATTTCCCAGGTGAGGAAAAATAAGTTCATTCATTGGGTGAATAGTTAGTCCAATGTGAGTCAACTAATAATTAGCACAACCAGGACTTGAAATTAAACTGTGATTCTCTAAAACCCAAAGCATTCTGTGGAAACACTCAAGGTAAATGGAAATAAGCACAAATAGCAAAGTATGTGTCATTCATGACGTGTGTGTGTGTGTGTGTGTGTGTGTGTGTGTGTATTCTAGTGTTTTTGTTGCCTGGCTTGAGCAATATAATACATCACCACCTAATCTTGAAATCAATACTAAACAATGGCTTCTGCCTCATAGTATTATAAATTTCCCTGTTTTTTCTAAATTTGTCTTTATGAACAGACATAAGATGGCTTTCCCATTTGCCATACATATGTCCTTCACATTTAGAGGGCTTTACAAAGTACCCTGCTAAAATATAAATATCCCAGAGATAGCAATAATTTAAGTTTTGCTAACACTTCTACTTTCCAGCTTGGGTGTAAAGGCATTTTATTCTGGGTGTGTTAATAGAAAAAAGTCTATCCCAGACTCAAATAGGTTTGTTTAACTGATAAACAAAATTAGAGAGGTTTCTTTGTTACTGCAGGACCTTTCAGAGCCTTTAATATGCTAATGGTATTGTGACTTTCCAAAGAGAGAATTTGGTATTCTGCATTTCCCAAGTTTTCTTGACCAGGAGGCTCTTTGTGCTTTGAGCACCAATTAACACTCACAGGAATTAGTGTGGGCAGAACAGAACTGAGGCCTTGCTCTATAAAAAAAAAAATTAGCATCCAAGTAACAGCTTAGAGAGAGCAGAGAAGAGAAACAAAGATGAAAGGACACTGATATGGAAAATAGGGAAGCCCCATGACTGGATACTTTTTTCATGACTTAGCCAGAATTTCTTGTGGTTATTTCAATGCTGAAAAAATCTTAAATGATATGATCATCTTTAGCATGAACAGAAATTATATTTACCTAAATTGTATAAACCAAATTAAAAAAAAAAAACACACATCTATAGCTATTGTAAATATTGGTTGAGTTTCCAACTCCTACATCCCTCCTGAATAACACTTTAATGAGTAATTCATCTTTAGATTATATAAAGATAACCAATCAAAGGCTTATTTGTGGTAAATGGAATGTGGGGCCTTGAAATAAACTATGTAGATTTCCTGAGTTGACTAAGACTTGTAAAAGTACAAATTTATATAGCTTTATTAGCTGTGTTGTTCTAGGTCAACCTTGTTGCATTTCTAGAATCATATTTCAGAAGTATATTGTAAAAACTGTCTAACAAAATCTCTATTTTGCAGTCACAGACAGTTGTCAACTTTCCCACTAGGGTACTTTCTCTGTCTGGGGTCCTCCACTATTTGTCTTTGCTGTAGGACATTCTGCTTGTCCCTATGTTCATCCCACTGATTGCTTCCTGCTCTCAGAGTTAGGAAACTAGTTAACATCACATTCTAAAACTCTCCATCTGCAAGGGCAACACCCATCATTACAAGGTATCTCTGTCTCTCCAAGTTCATTTGCTACTGTAATTGTTATTGCTATAGTACTTCCTGCTCTTGTCCAGTTACTGCCTTAACTCAAGTAAGTTAGTGAGGTGGGAGCTGCCCTGCCCTGCAATTCCCTTTGAAGCCACTGGAAGGTTTCCAAGCATGCGCCCTAATGGTATCATTACCTGGAAATACCTTCTGCTCACAGGGAAAGAAAGCTGCTTGGAAAACTGCCTGAGGATTGTTATATTTAAGAAGGTAACAAACTCACTTGCCACCACTTGATAATTATTTTCTTCCACTTGTATTCCAGACTTCCTCAGAAGACCACTTAGCTCCACTCACTTTAAAGAATTCCTTTTCCCTCCCATTTAACCTACCACAAAATAACAGATGGTAAAAACGATCACTGACATTAATCACAATGAAGCCACCTATATGACAATCTTGCCTGATTTTCACATATAGGTCAGTGATTACAAGTAGATAGTAAGGATGCCTGATCATTTAGCCACCTGATAAAACAGACCTGAAATGTGGCCCAGATGAAAAGTTTTGTAGGACAGAGCAAAAGTTATCTAAGTTTTTCTTCAAGGTCATTTATTTCCTTTCCAGATAATAAACAGGTTTGAATAAGGATTATTTTTCAGGTTAAGTAATCACAGATTGTGACTAGGATAGGTGAAACTTATTTTGGGAACCAGGATAAGAAAAACACACTTTGGTTGATAGATGTTTCAATTTTCCTGAGAAAAGAAATGCATTGACCAGATTGTAATCATTTTGGTAAATTACATTTCAATGCTGAGTCATCTGCACAGCAGTGAGGTGGTATCTTTCTTTTTGAAAGATAAATTATAAGGCTGTATTATCCAAATATAATAAACTAGAGGCTGGGGAGGGTGTCCCTCAGCCCAGCCTGCACCCTCTTCTAATCTGGAATCCCACGCGGGATGTCTGATTGCCCAGTAGGATCAGGCCTAAACAGGCAGTCGGACAATCCCTCTCACAATCCAGGACTTCTGGCTCCCTGCTTGCCTTCCTGATTGCTCCTAACCACTTCTGCCTGCCTCATCACCCGCTAACCACTCCTCTGCCAGCCTGATTGATGCTTAACTGCTCCCCTGCCAGTCTGTTTGCCCCTAACTGTTCTCCCTTACAGACCTGGTCCCCTCCAACTCCCCTCCCTTTCAGGCCTGATCCCTCTCGACTGCCCTCCCCTGCTGGCCATCTCGTGGCAGCCATCTTGTGTCCATATGGGGGCAGGATCTTTGACAACATAGGGCAGCCATCTTGTGTATTGGAGTGATAGTCAATTTTCATATTACTCTTTTATTAGATAGGATAGAGACCTGGTGCATGGGTAGGGGCCAGCTGGTTTGCCTTGAAGGGTGCCCTGGGGTGGGGGTTCCCTTGGGGCAAAGAGCAGCCTGGACAAGGGGCCTGTGGTGGTTTGCAGGCTAGCAAACTCACCCTTCCCACCCCCCTGGTGACCCAAGCAGAGGCCCTGTATCTGGGATTTATTTATCTTCTATAATTGAAACTTTGTAGTCTTGAGTGGAGCCCTGGGCCTGCCAAGGTGTGTGGAAAGCTTGTCTTCCTCCTTTGCCAGGAAATCCAAGCTTCCCGCTTGCTCTGTGGCTGCAGCTATCTTGGTTGGGGTTAATTCGCATAGTTGCTTTTGATTGGCTGGTGGGCGTGGCTTGTGGGTGAGGCAGAGTGATGGTTAATTTGCATATAACTCTTTTATTAGATAGGATGACTTATGAGGGACTCTGAAAGAAACTTAATGCATGCAGGAAGACTCTGAGCTTTTGCTGTTATCTTTTAAAGAGGAAAATTAGTCCAAAGATCTTAGAAAGAATCTCCAGGAAATATTGGCACAGGAAATAACATTGCTGTAAATGATAACCTGATTTCACAAAAATGGTTCAGGTGACCATCAGATGAAGGAGAAGGATGCAAAATGCAAGATGGCATCTCTGAGGCTCAATTGAACTAAATAAAAATGCAACTACTCATCCTCTTTATAAGCTATTTCACTTCACAGTTATATGAAAAGAAGCAGTGAGCTATACTAGGATAGTGATTCTCAAAGTGTGATTCCTGGACCCCCTGCATCAGCATCATCTGGGTATTTGCTAGAAAAGCTAATAGTAGTGCTGGATCCCAGACCTACCAAATCAGAAACTTCAGTATTGGGGTGCAGCAATCTACACTGTAACAGGACCTTCATGTGACTTTAATCCATGTTATATTGACCCTTCTTCATCTGCAAGTCACCAAATTAGCTAAGTGAACAAAGACAAACCCTCTAACTTCTCTGCACTTAATTTCTTATCTGAAAATTCAGGACTGTGGGTTACATGATTTCTGATACTGTGTGTCTACATTATTACATTAAAATTGAAATTCTACTATAATAGCTCAGTGCTAAAAGCTTAGGCTCTGAAGACAAAAAGCCATATTTTCAAATCTCTATCTGGATAGCTGTGTTCTCTTTCAAAGCCCCAGTTTTCTCATCTGTAAACTGCAGATATTAATAGTTCTTACATCATAGATTTTTGAGTTAAATGAGATAATGCATGTAGAGTGCTTGGCTTGGCACTCAGTAAAAGATGAGTATTGTTATTTGGGAGAAGAACTCTGAAAAAAAGATGTTTAATTTTCAATATTATATAATGAGAAAAAAAAACTTTTGTTTGAAGTTCTATAAGTAAACACTGTATGTTTTAAAACAAACAGACATGTTTAACTTAATTTCTTGTAACTAACCAGTTCAGGCTAACAGAAAAGCCAGGGGCACTCAAGACTTTCATTCAAAATACCAAAGGTGCATCCCCCCACCCATGTTATTTGGTTAAACTACAATTCTTTTAAAATCTGAAGAGAGATTAGGTGAAATTTTGATGGTATAATGATGGTGATTTTTTTTCCCTCTAACAGCTTTATTTATTTTAGTTCGGTCTAAGAAAGAACACACAATTGTTTGCACTGTACAGTATTTGCAAACAGTCAACAAGAAAATCATGCATTAATTGTTCATACGAAAGCATGATGCAGCTCATATTTATCCGTGTTGATCGCGGCACCAGACGGTCTGATTGGGAAAGTGCTCGGTAGTAGGAGAGCCAGGGACGCAGCAGCTAATAGATGCCTCTTTAATATGAGGTGTTCAGCGTCAGACGGGCTTTGTTGACTGTGTTGCTATGCACAATGAATCAGTGTGGGGGCTCTGTGTAGCAGTGCCTAGGCCTCTGTTTTAGTTCTTAATTTCTTTCACAGCATCAAAAGGCTTTTCTATTCAAAAGCTTTTCTCTTTCTTTTACCCCTGAGCCTCTGGAATGGAGGCAGAACTGCAATCTACCAGCAGCAGCCTTTGTTCTGATCTTTCAGGAGGCTGGGGAACAGTGTGAGTCCTTCCTAATTAGCCTATGTACCAATGAAATACCCCTCCAACCCAGGAGAGGCTGCAATCCCACAGCCCAAGTGGCAGAAAGGGGGGAAAAGGCCTCTTTAATTAAGGCCCAACAAAACCGGTTAAAAAAATAGTCTTCTGTTCTCTACAAATGTCTTTTTTCAATGCTTGTAAATGCTGGCACATGCTTTTAAATTGTGCCTTCACTTTTGCCAATGTAATACCTCTCTGCTTTGGCCAAGACTGCAGAAATTATTGCCCAAAGGAGTGTGGGATCCAGCAGCTTTAGGCTATGTCTGTGTCTGCATTTCACAAGGGCACATGCTGTGCACAAACCAGGAGCTGATCATCAGGAGATGGTCTCCCTGCAAAAGGATGCAGAACAGCCACCCCCTCCAGGCTTGGCATTTACACAGGCCTTTCACAAATGTCATTACCCTGCTGATGCCACATATGCATCAATTTTACTATTCCATTGCCTGTCCCTCCTTTATGTCTTTCAACATGAATGCATTTAATTTTTCTTAGATGACCTCTTCAAAGACTTAATACATTCAAGTTAAGGAGCTGGTGTTGAACATGGCACTAATGCTATATAGCATTCTTTCTCTACCTCTTAGGTATGTCCTAACTTTACCTTACTATACTTATGGGAATAATCAGGTTTTGCTCTTTTATTTTCAAACTGAAAATACTTTCCCTGTTTTACAAACTATAAATGTTTCACTGTAAAAAAATTAATTCAGGTAATCATATTCTTATGTTTTTTAAAAAATTATGTAAAATTGTACATTTGGAGATTATTGTTAACATTTAGTGAGTGGGATCCATTCATCTGTATATTTCCGTGCAAATTTACACAAGTAGAATGTTTTCATTCCCACTCTTTCTTCATTTGACAATATGTGTAGACATATGTTTAAGTCAGTAAATACGGAGGCCTTTCTAATTGCTGTGTAGTACTAGACTTTGAAGAATACAGAGACTATTATTGAATATAAGTTTTGGATTTGCATCCATTTAGTATCTGATTACTTTCTTTTGAGTACCTCATGAACATTAAGAAACTTCAAAATTCCCCATTTAATGATGATTTTCTTTTCTTTTTTTCTTTCTTTATTTTTGCAGATAAGTGTCTAGATAGGAATATTCTTGAAGCAATGGCATAGTTGCATGTATCTTATATGAGGGGAGACAGAACGCACACAAGGATAAATGATGTTTTTATTTTTAACTTTCTTTTACACATAACTATTTTTCCAATAAGATAATTGTAGATAATTTACTTCTAGTCAGTGCATCTCAGTGCTTTCATGAAAGCTATCTTTGTAAAAATCACAAAATTGTGTATTTGTTTTAAAAGTAGCCTTTTGCCTGTATAACACCAAACATTTGGTCAATTCACCACGAAGTTAGTCAAACATTAAAATGTTTGTCAGATGTTGTGTTTGAGTTGATCATGACCTAGCCATCAAGTTGACACAGGCTGAGTAAATGAGAACAGAGAAAAGTAAAACATGTCCTTGAACTATTTTTTTTTTCTGAAATGTATCCTAAAATATATATGCCTCTAACATGGACAACATACTTTACAAAAATCATGATATACTAGAGAAAAGACCTGTCTTAAAAACAGACTACTTGAGACCCATTATCTCTTCTACTCACAGACACGTAATACTCTGTGGCCTCAATGTCATTATCTATAAAAGGAAGGAAAGGTCTCAGAGGAATATTATAAGAATCAGACACAATAATGTCAATAGCTAGTACTTCAGATTTTAATTACATTCAGAAAATATTCTTGGAATACCTACTATGTTTCAGGCTTTCTGAGAAGAAAACCAGTTTCATTTTTATAACTATAATAGTGTGGAGGAAGATAAATATTTGTTCTTTTACCCTTCTAAGTTATTCTAGCCAGCCTAATAATTAAATTGATATGAAACAGAGTAACAGAAGAAAATATGAAAATTATTCTATCTGCACATATAGGAGTTTCATAAAACCATGGGTCCTGAGGATGAATTGGGTAGGTAAGGTTTATATGCCATTTTAACCTCAGACATGGGGAGATGGGGTGTTGTTTGGAACTTCAAAGAACAGGAAGACAGTTCACATAGAGATAGAAAAGTATATGTTTGGTAAATAAATGTTTGCTGAGCCATCCTTAACAATGGACACAGAGAGGACTTTGATAAAAAAGGCCTTACTAGTTTCCTCTCTGTTTATCACATGCTAGCTCATATTAAACTATAGTTAAACCTCTTAAACGTCAGAGTTAAAATTCACTTCCAAATACTTTTCCCAGGTTCAGTGTTTTGTTCTTTACACCACCCTTGGTAAAAATCTGAAAACAACATAATAGATATCTTTAACACTGGACTTGCAGATGGCTAGATATTTTCTTCATATGACCATGCCATGAATAAAAATGTGACAGTTAAATGTGATGGAAGCCAGTAGAGATGCTTCTCTAAATGATGAAGCTGATTTAGACAAACTCATTGT
Organism: Lasiurus cinereus; assembly: GCA_011751065.1. NCBI lineage: Eukaryota > Metazoa > Chordata > Mammalia > Chiroptera > Vespertilionidae > Lasiurus > Lasiurus cinereus. Next base: position 34,694,755 of record JAAGEH010000393.1, on the reverse strand, counting down.
TCTTGGTAACCCAAGGAGCAGTGCTTCTATACAAGAAAAATATAGAACTTTAGAAGTATATGCAATGCAAGGTGAGGTGAGGTTTGGACATCCACAGACAAATATCAAGCATGCAGATGGAAATGTGGTTGAGAACTTGGGAGCAATGCATAAGCTTAAGTTATACAATATGGAAGCTGTGCATGTGAGGTAGTACCTGGAGTTGTTGGCATGGATGAGGTAATACTGGCGAAACCAACTATGTGTTACTCTAGAATTCAAAAGAAAGAGCATTCAAGGAAGAGACTTGGAAAACCCCAGATTCCAAAGTACAATCCAATAATGTGGTAAGACTGTTGCAAGAGAATGAGGGAGATTGTGTGAAAGAAAACTGCCTACCATGGGCCTGGCAAGGTGCTGAGTATAATCATACAGTTACATACTCTCACATGCATGAACTTATTTAATTCTCTCAATTACCTTTTGAAGTCCACTTGGGGAAATAGGGCTATAGAAATGTTGATAATTCACCCACAATTACCTTGCAAGTGGTGGAACTCTCTAGTAAAGATCTGTCTGACTCTAAGGCCCATGCTCAACAAGTTATGTCCATGTGTAGAAATCCATAGAAAATAAGGGAAGAAGAAAATGTCAATTTTGATAACATTGGTACCTTCAAGACCTAGATGTCTCAGTTGAAAGAAAGGAAAGTATAAAGGTAAAAAAGTAATAAGGAAATGAAACAATGGTTAATTGTTTCTTCCTAATGGTCACTTATTCCTAAAAAAGTGACTATGCAAAGAAAGAGCTGTGTGTAATTATCAACAAAAATAATTGACTGTCCTTTCATAATTTCAAAACAATTGAGGAAAGTCTTGGAAATAGAGTCTGCTGTGGGAAGGAATGATGTCTTGGGGCTCATGTCAGTAATCCATTTAATCTTTATATAAATCTTAAAAAGTATTATGCTTTTATTATTAGTTTCTCTGTCTTACTATTGTTGAAAGATGAATTAAAGCACATTAAAATTGTAAGAGTTTATGGAAGCAAATATAGATTCCAACTGGGAAAGTGATTGGGGCCTTCCACAGGAAGAAGCTAAAGGGAAAGGCCTCTATAAAGCCAATGCTGAAGCAAAGCAGGGCACTCACTTGGTTGACTACAGCTTAAGGTTGCCTTATTTAAGAAAGCCTAGATGGTTATTTGTGATTGGTTGTTCTTAAGTTTCTATTTCTTAATCTGAGCAATTTACAGGAATTGATTTTGATTTAGGTTTCAGTTTGCTTACATAGGCATTAGAGTTTAATGAACTACTTGTTTAAGTACTTTAACCATATTTAAAGGTTCTCTTCCTGATTTCTCTTTTAATATCAGAATAAATAACTCTCTTTCTTTTAACAATCTTCTTTCTATTAATTCAAATATTTAGCTATAAGAACCTCTTCTTAAAAAATTTTACATTATTATTCTCATTTAAGCTCCTAAATATACTCACCTGATTTTGAAATGCAGGAGCTCCTGCAAGTCTGAGGTTGGTGTTGATGAGGAAAGATTCTAAAAAAGGATATATCTCCAGAGTTGATGCTTGCTGCATTGTCAGAGATGGGTTTTGGTTGCTGTGAATCAAGAGCTGGAGATATCTTTCAGTGGGAGTGAAAACTATGAGCAGTAATAATGTGCCTTCTACAGTGCTCTTTGGCACATTTTTTTCCCTCACTAGTAAGTCAGTTACAGGTCAAATTATGTATTGGCAAACAAGGGCCTCAACAAGCCTGATCCAACCTGTGTAAGTACAATGGAGCTGGGAGGTCTGAGTTGAAGCGATCCCAAATGCTTCCCCTGGAAGAGTCACTTCATCTGAAGATGTGATGACAGAAGTGTGGCAGAGGCTGTGCGGCTCATTGAGATTACAGATCAATCTTACAATGTGATCTTACAGTAATGGAGCCACCTCCTTACTGATGAGAGTATGACAAATGAAACTTTTTCTTATGATGCCAAAGGTAAGGCTTCTAAGCCCCGGCAAGACAGAAAGAGTTGTCACAAGAAAGTTGCCAAGAGAAACATGATGGGGTAGGGGGTACTCCTATGTGAGCAAAGGTATGTGAGCCTGTGGCAGAAGGCAAAGAGCCAAAATAGGTTGTGTGCAAGAAGTGCTTGAGTTAAGAGGCCATTTTTTAAGGCACAAAGTTCTTGATGTATGAGGATTAGATAGATTTGCTAAAAGCAGAGTCATGCCAAAACCGGTGTGGCTCGGTGGATAGAGCGTCGGCCTGCGGACTGAAAGGTCCCCGGTTCGATTCCAGTCAAGGGCATGTACCTGGGTTGCGGGCACATCTCCAGTGGAGGGGGGGGGGCATGCAGGAGGCGGCTGATCAATGTCTCTCTCCCATGGATGTTTCTAACACTCTATCCCTCTTCCTTCCTCTCTGTAAAAAAATCAATAAAATATATTTTTAAAAAAGCAGAGTCATCTTTTTTTTTTAAATTGGTTTTAACCAGAGTTAATTTTATCTATTTTTAAATATTAAAAAGTTGTTTTTAAGATTTTATTTTTAGAGCAGTTTTGGGGGGTTCAAAGCAATACGAAGGGGAAGATACCCAGGTTTTGCATAAATTCCTGCCCCCACACATGCATAATAGCCCCCTCTATTATCAACATCTCCTCCCCCCACCCCCCACCCCACCCCACCCCCCGCCGCCACTGGAGTTGCACATTTGTTACAATTACTTAACTTACATTGACAAAGTCCATAGTTTACTTTGGTTTCACTCTTGGCATTGTATGTTCTATGGGATTGGATAGATAACCATGTGTATCTATATTATAGTATCAAACAGAATATTTTCAATACCCTAAAAATTCTCTGTGCTCCACCTACTTATCCCTCCCCACCTTCCAACCCCTGTCAACCATTGATCTTTTCACTGTCTCCATTGTTTTCCTTTTCCAGAATGGCATGTAGTTGGGATCATATATATAGTAGGTAGCCTTCCCAGATTGGCTTCTTTCACTGAGTGATAAGTATTTAAAGGTTCTCCATGTCTTTTCATGGCTTGATGGCTCATGTTTTTCTCTGAATAACACTCCATTGTTTGGGTGTACCACAGTTCAGTTTGATTACCCATTCACCCATTGAATGACATCTTAGTTGCTTCCAACTTTTTTTTTTGGCAATTATAAATAAAATTGCTATAAACACCTATGTGCCAGTTTTAATGTGAAAATCATAGGCTTTTAAAAAATTTTGTTCTATGTTTTGTTTGTGTTGTTTGTGTTCCACTTTTGCTTCTCTTACACATGGCCTTTATGTACCTATGTTTTTATGTATTTTTCAAAAACTAAAGAAAACATTTTCCCCAATTCACAATTATAAAGGGGAGACAATCCTATTATTCCTAAAGATGAAAAATGAAAATAAATTTGATTTTCAGCTTCTGATTCAAGTCAAATTGGGCAATGGCTTATTTATTGTATCTTGCTGGCTCTAAGTTGTGATGCATTTTCTGTAACAAGAGAAAAAGGTAAATAAGGCAGCAAGCAGCTTGAGGAAAGCCACATTGACTTCTTTATTATATTCTGTCAAAGTAGCAATTGATATAAAATGTGCAAAGGCTGTTAGAAATTTGTGTGAGAAACCAGAATGTATATTAAGGTAGAATCAGAAATGAGTGAAGAGAAATATTAGGCTTGAAACATTTCAAAAGAGCCATTTTATTATTGTTGTTCTTTCACTGAGATTTTTATTTGAACTGTTAACACTATTGGCACTTGTCTTTTGACTACTTTAATATAATATAATTTAGTCCTGAAAATATAGAGATGATTCTAGGGCTGGCTTCAGTGGAGCAGCTTGCGGTCCATTTGACAAGTCTATGTATCTCCTTGGAGACATTGTGTAACAGGTGCTCAGTAAATGCTTTTTTGGACAAATAACTATGTACAAATTTATAAAGCAATCGTGGCTTCATTGAGTGTCACTCAAAATAATTATTGGGGACATTTCACTTTTCATGACCACTTGTATTTTCTTTTCTATCCCTGTTTCTCCCAATTCCCTTCCCTTCTTTTCTTCCATCCTTTCTTTCTCCCCCACCTTCTTCTTATAAAGTCTTTTTCTGCTTCCTTATCTCCTATCCTTCTTTTTTTTTTATTTTTCTCCTTTACTCTTTCTTTCCTTTTCTCTTTTTTCCATCTTGCTTCTTCCTTTTTTTTCTAATCCATGTCTTCCTTTCAAGTGCTTTTTATTCATTTGCTTATAATTTACTTATTGGTCCCTCCAATCCCAATGGACATAGTGCAGTGGTGCTACTAAGGGAATTTATCCAGCTTGCTGGATGGACCACTCAAAATCGTAGCTGGGGTGACTGACATTTCCATAGCTGTGTTGGTCTGGAGTGAATTTTGTACAATTGCTCAGTGTGCTAGACATTGAATGTGTTTGCCTCAATGCATTCTGTAAGCCATTTACATTTGGATAACTATCCACACTAGAATTCTAAAGAGATTATGAAAACTGAAACAATATGGTACAAAAACATGTTTTACAGAGCTACGCTTCTACTAATGGCACAGTGTAATCTATTCATTGTATTATAGTCCTGTGTTCTTTAGGGAGTGTCTGAAATCTATGAGATATCTCTGTATCAAAATTTACACTGGCCTCTCAAAATCCCTCTGAAGACATTAGTTGCAAAATAAATCAAGCCCCCCCCCCCCTTGTTTTCATTCTGCTTGCAGTAAATGCTCTGGGAGATTACATTTCTCTGGTTTGAGTCACTCAGACCCTGAGATTAACATTCTCCTGGGAGAGGACAGCAGTGGTGCTGGAGAGCTAGGCCTATGCCTGCTGAATTTCAAAGGGCTGGAAAACAGCTCATAATTTACTCAAGCACTCACAATCAGGATTACTCAAAAAAGTCCTAGTCTTGCTTCTTTCCATCTTTTTTAAGCTTTTTATTAATTAAAAAAAAATTATTGATTTTTTTTTTTTTTACAGAAAGGAAGGGAGAGAGATAGAGTGTAGAAACATCGCTCAGAAAGAAACATCGATCAGCTGCCTCCTGCACACCCCCTACTGGGGATGTGCCCACAACCAAGGTATGTGCCTCTGACCGGAATCAAACCTAAGACCTTTCAGTCTGCAGGCTAACACTCTGTCCACAGAGCCAAACTGGTTTTGGCTATTGATTTTTTTAGAGAGAGAGAGAGGAAGGGAGAGAGAGATAGAAACATTGATGAGAGAGACATCATCATTGATTGGCTGGCTCCTGCACACCCCCTACTGGGGATTAAGCCCATAACTTAAACTGGGCATGTGCCCCAACTGGAATGAAACTAGTGACCTCTTGTTTCACAGGTCGACTCTCAACCACTGAGCCACATCAGCCAGGCCCTGCTTCTTTCTTACAGTTTCTTTCCTTGTCCTTTCTGCCCCTGCTCTTCCTGCCACCTCAGAGGGTCTAGCAAGAGTAATAAACACTTAAGTTTTGAGTACAATAAGTCCAAATTTAATGTCCATAGATTCTGTGACTTTAAGTGAAATGAGATATGATGAAACCCATTCTACCATAGACTAATTGACATAAGCAAGAGTTCAGTTCTATGGCATCTCATCTATCCTATATAATAAAAGGCTAATATGCAAATAGACCAAATGGCGAAATGACAAGTCACTATGATGCGCACTGAACACCAGGGGGCAGACGCTCAATACAGGAGTTGCCCCCTGGTGGTCAGTGCACTCCCACAGGGGGCATGCTGATCAGCCAGAAGCCAGGCTCACTGCTGGTGAGCATGTCAGCAGAGGTGGGAGTTGGACATCCCCTAGGGCTCCCAAATTGGGAGAGGGCACAGGTCGGGCTAAGAGATACTCTCCCCCTTCCCCCCCCCCCCGCGAAGTGAAAATTTGTGCACCAGGCCTCTAGTGTTATAATGAACTGACATTATTTAAGGATCTGCTGTACCTAACTTCTTAACTCTCCCACTATCCTTTCTTCTCCTTCCCTAATTTTGTTTCTCAATATAAATTAGCCACAATGTGAACTTTATTATAATTTTTATAATAAATCTATGTTCATTCTTTTTCATTTGAAATTGGATGTTTTATATTTGCTTTTCTCAGAAAATATCAAGCCAATTTGTATTTAATGTTGAAAACACAATTTATCACTCTTCTGTGATTAAATCCTCCCTTCCTCTCACACCCCTCATCAGTAATTCTAAATAGGGGGAAAAAAATCAAACTCTTGGAATAATCTGACCAGTGCTGGACAGTAGAATTTTCTGTGATTATAAAAATGTTTTTATCTAATTGCTTAATTCAATAGTCACTAGCCAGTCATGTGTGACTAATGACCCCAGCATATAAACTTTTGCAATTTTTCTCATATTTTTCCCTTGTAAAATAAAATACTGATAAAGAATAAAAAACATAATATATATACTTCAGAGAGGAAAGGGAAGAGAGAGGGGGGGAGAGAAAGAGAGAGAGATCAATGATGAGAGAGAATTATTGATCGGCTGCCTCTTGCACATCCCCTACCGGGGATTAAGCCTGCAACCCAGGCTTATACCCTTTACCGTAATTGAACCTGGGACCATTTAGTCCACAGGCCAATGCTCTATCCACTAAGCCAAACTAGCTAGGGCCATATTTCTAGATAGAAAAAAAAATGTTGATAAATCTACCTTTCAGTGGCACTCGGTGCAGTGGGAACGTCTAGAAATGGTATTTTTTAATAAGGGGTTTCTACTAGAACTTGATGACTAAAGAAATAATAACCAACAGAAAATAGAGGAGTGACAAGCTGAGTTATTACAGAGTTCAGAAAATAGTTTTACCTATCAGTTAGTTTAGATTGACAATTTTAAAAATTCAACAGAGCTTAATAGTTTATGTTCACTGTTATTTTGATAAAATTAATCAAATCAACTTGTGTATATGGAACTGAATTAGGATTGGTGGAAACCTTGTTCATTTTGTAAATAATAATAATACATGGCAGAGCAACTTGGTGAGCACATTTGCCATAATGCAATACATGTCTGAGACTCAGTAAGTGGCACGAAGTGACAGAACTGACAGAGATGTCAATACTCTGTAATTGGCTCCTCCCCCAGCTGTATCCAGTGTAAGTGCCAAGGGATTTCTGACAATTCTGAAAGTTGATTTCTCCCCACTGAGCATGGATTACTAAAATTTCAAGGATGTGCTTCTGGAAACACCAAAGTCTGGCGATGCTTTGATTGTAGGGTGGATATGCTCATGGTGTCCATTAAATAAACTACTTATAAAAGGGGTATTACTCATTTTTAACATTCAGACTCTTCCAAGTAACAGGGGAAATTGAAATGGAAAGCCTTAATGGATTAATATTTTATGAGCCTATCTATAAGCTCTAGTTTCTCTTTATGAGGTGGTTGGGATGACTGTGGATACCGTGAAGAGAGATGGAAGTTAAAACTAGCTAGACTTAAGTTGTGGCTGGGGGAATAGGGTAGACAAGGGCAAGTCATTTGACTTCTCAGTACTCAATTTCCTCATTTGTAAAATACCAAATATACTAAATTACTGGTCCATGGATTTGTACATTTTATTGTCCAGTAGCAGTTTATTTACATGGTAGATAATATCAGGGTTGCCAACTTTTGATTTTGCCAGGGAGGGACCTTTAAAAAAATACATCTCATTTCACTATAATTTCACAAAGAGTAGGAAATTTTGGCACGAAAAAAAATGCAATTAAACCTAGCTTTATGGAGTAATTATTTCTTTCTGTTGTAATTACTTTCCTTAGACTTTATTCCTGACCAATGTGGGTCTTTGGAACAGATTGAGAACCTCTGGAATTTTTGCAGCCCTGATAGTTTTTACTCATTGACCAAAAACAACTTTTAGGTAAAACTAATCTCCGAACTCTGCATTGCTTAATGTTGATTCCTCACCTATTTTCTGCTGTTTATGATTTCTTTATTCACCAAGTTCTAAAGGAAAACCCATATTGAGAAATGCTAGTGCACTGGGTTTCACTGGGAGTAGATTTACTCTTTTATTTTTTAATTTATTTTTATTTACTAATTTTTTAACCTATTTTTATTTATTAAGCTTTTATTTGACTAAAACAACAAAAAAATTATGCTCATTTCATGTGCTCAATTGTCATGTGTAGCTAGTGACCACTATGGTGGACAATACAGAAATATAATTTTTAAAATTTATTTGTATTTGTTTAGTTGTTTTTACCTAGAATCACTAACTAGGGAGTTTAACAGGAAGGGGAGAATTCAAATTTGGAATATTTAACAACTGAATCCCCATATAAGTTTAAAGTAGCTCAACTTTTTGTTTAGAGGATTTTTCTGAACCTAGATCTTTAGGACCCTGCTTGGCTTTAACGTCCTAGCTTCTTTCTGCTTAAATAGAAAGAAGAAAAAGGCCAAAGATATTTTAGGATTTCAGTTCTTTGAAATCCAGATCCAGATCCAGTTCCATGTCCCAATATTTTATGGGAGTAAAGACTATATGCAGCAGCTGGTGTGTTTGGAATACCCCGCTCTCCTCCTTACAGCTCTCCTCTCTGGCTGACTCCTCACCCAGACTCCATTTACTCTGTCTCACAGATGAAAGAAGCCCACCAAAAGACCTCAACTGGGCTCCATCTGCTCACTACCTAATCTCTATTTAAATCGAGCTAAGTACACACTTTTCCTGGGAGAACTGGGCATGGAAATGGAGTGGGATTGTATGGAAATATCTCCACTCACATCTTCTGCAGCATTTGTTTCTGGAGTTTGTTATTCTGTACGGTCTTCTCAGACCATGCTTTAACTAGCACTGCAGCTTTCTCTTATTCTTAAAATGATTATCTCCCCAGCACAAAATAAGAAAAGCAAAGTTTGTGGTTATTTGGGTAATTTACCCAGTGGAGTCAGTCTCAACAGATACTTAAAGCTTCTTTTTAAAAGAAATCATTCAGAGAATGAATTACTCTGATATGTTACCTGCATTGATCCCTTCAACCAGATAGTGGGTGCTCAATCCAGTACTGTCTGGAAAAAGGGATTTCTACTTTTGTATTGCTTTTACCACCCAGCCTTCCTATGCTGGCCTTACTTCAATTTCCAGCGGGGGGGCGCGCCCCCCCCCCACTAAAAATCTCAAGGAAAGTGAAACCAATGTCACTGGTTGTTTCAACGATTAATCTGAAACCTGACACAATTTTCCTGGAAATTTTGCAGTACTCTCCCATTCTAAATGGATAGGATGGGAAGTGTGTCAAATCAAAATCAAAGCATATTTAGCCATTTTCAGGAAGCAACACTCAGGACTAATAACTAATGGATCTTGAATTTAATTTTCAAAGTATTTATTAATCACAAATTGTTTAACAGTAGGTCATGCATACATGTTTGTGTGTGCCTTGTTTTTCCTTACAGATCACTCATGACAGCCTCTTCTGGTCCTGGGAAGAAAGCGGTCTTAGTGGTTACAATACAGTAAGTAAAATGAAGTTGCCCACACCCTCTTTTTTTTACTTAAGTATTTTTTTTTTTTACTTAAGTATTTTTTAACAAGGTATTTTAGGGGCACATTTGTGTATATCAGGCTCATTTTATTTCTTAGTTTTTTAGTTTTGTAGTGTTTTTCTTTTTAATTTCTACATGTAGTCTGCCAGTCCAATCTGCAACCAGCTATTCATATACTTATAAGCTATTTAGAGAACTGTTCTATTTTAACCTTGTACTTTTTACATTTAGTACTCCTGTTCAGAGACCAGAACAGTGGTCCTGGGTATTATCTCCAACTATCCACCAGCAGCAGCTTCAAATATTCTTCTGCAGTGTGGCCTTAATGGCACTGTGGAAAGGATGCCTCATCTACCTACCCATGTCATGTCTTAACTTCAGGTTGTAGATATAAACAAAGATATTGTTCCCTGTGTTTTATTTACTATTAGAAGAATCATGTTTAATCACAAGACCAATCATTCTTTATTTAAAAAAATGTTATTGATTTTCAGAGAGAGGAAGAGAAACATAGAAACATCAATGAAAGAGAATCTTTGATTGGCTGCCTCCTGTGTGCCCCCTACCGGGGACTAAGCCTGCAACCCAGGCATGTGACCTGACTGGGAATAAAACTGTGACCTCCTGGTTCATGAGTCAATGCTCAAACATTGAGCTACACCTGCCAGGATATTCTTTACACCTAAACACTCTCCCAAGCACAGAAAAAAGTGTAAACTTCATAGTCAGTCAGACAACTTCCTCCAATTCTGGCTTCAAGACATTGGGTGGATTAATTATCCTCTCTGACCTGAAGATGAATATTAAAAAAAACAATCTCCTGCATGTGGTACATTGCTGGGAAGAGAGTAGGTACTCATTGAAATGAATGAATAAGCATAAGTGAAAGGATGGAGGACTGAATTAGTGAAGATGCTTCATAGAGAAAAGTTTTGTTTTTATTTATTTTTTTAAAACAAAAAGGGAGCCGAAACCGGTTTGGCTCAGTGGATAGACCGTCGGGCTACGGAGTGAAAGGTCCTGGGTTCGATTCCGGTCAAGGGCATGTATCCTGGTTGCGGGCACATCCCCAGTAGGGGGCATGCAGGAGGCGGCTAATCGATGTCTCTCTCTCTCATCGATGTTTCTAACTCTCTATCCCTCTCCCTTCATCTCTGTAAAAAATCAATAAAATATATTTAAAAACAAACAAAAAAACAAAAAGGGAAACTTTAGAACACAAAATTAAAAGTCATAGAAACCAAAGGTCACTATGTTTTCTAATTTAAAAAAAAAAAACTTTTGTTTTCTAATTAAAACTAGAAGCTGGAGTCTAAATATAAATTTTTTTTTCACAACATTTCTTAGCAATAATATGAAAACAACAATAGCAATAATAATAATAGCAAACACTGACAGAGCACTTACAATGTGCTAGGCACTCTGCTAAGTACTTTATGTGTTTTATTTCACCTTATCTTCAAAAATGACCCTCAGAGGTAGGTGTAGAAATTTCTTAGATACCAAAAGAAAAAGTAACATTACCAAGGCCATACACCCAGTATATGGCCAGGCCACTGTTGAAACACTATCTCCTTTTGATTAGTTCAAAGTCACATTGTAATATATAATCTTTGACTTATTGGTCTCAGTTTCTTGATAGAAGCTACAGGAGAGCATAGGTCATGCCCTATTCAACTTTGAGTTCTCAGAATCTAGACTGTGCCTAGCTCACAGTAGGTACTTGAATGGTGAATGAATGAATTAATAATTCAGCTAATAGTATACATAAACTTTGTTTTCAGGCAACCCAGACTTTAGTGTAATGAATGCTCTCTTCCCTTCACTTCCTCCCTCATTGAATTACTGCAGCCCACCATTCATTGCCCTCCACCTTGCCCTTCAGACAATCACACTTGTTGTTCTTCTGGCAAGGGTCAATTTTGGAAATCTCCCATCCAATCTAAGTTATAATAGAAGAAAAGAAACCTATAGTATATCTCACTCTGAAATTATAGACACTGTCCAATATTTTCTTTATTTTTTAATCCTTCATTTTTAAGTTTCAAGTAAGAGTACATGTTAAGAACTGCTTTGGGATCTTGATTTATGATATATGTGTTTGAGGTTTATATGATTGTAGGAAATATTTTATCTTTGGTGAATTCACAAACAGGACTATTATATTACATTTAGATTAGAAACAGCATCCTTCTTTCTAGGGATCTAATCTATAAACTGGAGAAGGAATTGTGACTTTGCGGGGTGGAAGTGGGGAGACAGTTTTAATTTGTCATTTTAATTTACATGGTTTGGTATAGTGTGTATAGATAGTAATTTTGGCATTTAATTCTGAAAATTTCAACATCACAAATTTCCCATCGTTACTTTTTCTCCAGGACAACTTTAATATAAATCTGAAGTCTAACTTTTACTAAAGTCCAATAATTTTTTGAGAGTGAATGAAACAGATACCATTTTCCCTAGAATGGTTGTCATGTTTCTGGCATTTCTTTGATTTGCTTACTATCTTTTCTGACACTTTGTTGTTTCCCACTGCACAGCACACACTGAAGAGCTTACAGATCTTAGCTGGAATTTCTTCTTGTAGGCAGTGCCAGCTGCTGTCTTTTCTCCAAGGGATCTTTATTATTGGGAAGGGCCGGGGTAAGGATCTGTCTTTAAGTCAGTATTCAAGTGGGCCTGCCCACTATTTCCCAGAATTAAGCAAATATGTCTACCCAGTGTCAGACAGAACAGGCCTGGGGTAGACCTCTCCTTTAGAATTGCAGCAAAATAACCAGTTGTCGAACTATTCATAAGCTTCTGGCCTGGGTTAGGTGTGGTTCTGTCTTGAGAAAAGGTGAATTTAAATGTTCTGTCAAGTTTCTTCTGAATTTAAGATTTGTTACCGGTGAGATGATGAGACCTCAGTTCTTGTCTTTTTGAAGGAAAGATTTAAATCAAGAGACAAAATGTAGAAAAGCAAGCAAGAATGTATTGACTGCAGCAAAACACACATAGGACAGTGAAATAAGGAAAGGCATAGAAAAAGCCACAGGAGAGCTAAGGCTGGACTGCTTTGGCTCACTGAAAAGTCAGAGGAAAGAGTGCTTTAGGGATAGACTCAGGGATATTAGCCTAGGATGAGTTGCCACTGACCATTGCTCCTCTTACTGCAAGTCCTGGGGAAGGGTCCCTTTGAGTTTAGGAGATGCATGCCTGTGGGATAAGGAGAAAAGGAGGGGAATGGCACAGAAATGCTCCCTGAAGAGAAAGCACACTTTTAATTTTTTTTTTAAATACAACAGTCTCCCCTTATTCATAGTTTTACTTTACATGCTTTTAATTATCTGGGGTCAAGTATGGTCTGAAAATATTAAATGAAAATTTCCAGATATAAATGTTTAATAAGTTTTAATTGCACACCATTCTGAATGCCTTATGTCATCTCATTATATAGCCATTGTATCATCTCACATCATCACAAGAAGGATGAAAATAATACAAGATATTTTGAAAGAGAGAAAGAGAGAAACCATATTGACATGACTTTTATTATACTGCAGTATTGTAATTGCTCTATTTTATTATTAGTTATTATTGTTAAGCTTTTACTGTGCCTGATTTATAAATTAAACTTTATCATAGGTGTGTATGCTTAGGAAAAATCATAGTATAGTCATGGTTTCAGACATCTACTAGAAAACTTGGAATATATTTCTCCATGGATAGGAGGAGACTGCTGTACCTAGCTTAAGCAATACCCTTATTGAGTACCCTTCAATCTTGCCCCTTGAATGCTGTGTTCTATTAATCATCTCCATAGCTCTCCACAGATCCAGCTTTCCTGGCTGTCCCTCCAACCTCTCCGATCATTATAAAATCGTGCCCACCTGAATCTGGTTAAGCACTGCCACCTATCCCCTATTATTTCTGGGACCTTATCATCCTCACTGCTATCAGGAAGCCAAGTTCAAAAAGAGTGTCTCCTACCTTCAGTCCAGGTTAATAGAGAATAACTGTCACTGAGCTTCTCAGTGATGCTGATGCCACTCTCACCAAGTGGCATTTTTTTTCATTTAATTTTTTTTAGTACCAGAAATAAAATATCTTCTTTAAAAGTCTTTAGAACATTGCTGATTCTTCCTGGGTATTTTTCAAACTCAGTCAAGGAATATATAAAGTAAAACCCTGCAATATCAAAAATAGGATTACAGTTGTGAGTAAGCAAAACATGGAATTTATTATTTTATTGTTGTCTTATTTTCTTTCACTTTTCTTCTTTCTTTATTGATTAAGATATTAAATATATGTTCTTATCACCCCATTGTTCCCCCCACTCATTTCCTCACGCCCCTAGGTCTGTGTCCATTGGTTATGCTTATATGCATGCATGCAAGTCCTTTGGTTGATCTCTTCCCCTTACCCCCACCCTCTCCTTCACCAATGCATTTTTAATCACTGTGATAAATGAAGTATATCCAGCCTTACCTACTGTATTCAGTCTAGCAAGCCAGTTTCCTGAACCTTTCAAGACCTTCTTTCATTGTAAGTCATGGAAGTTATAACAGTTCCACTGTCTCCTAGCTTTCAGGAGCCAGCCTATCTGCACATTTGCCCAGTCTCTTGAGTTCCTTGTCAGAGTATTAACATCTATATCATGGGACAGAGCTACCATATTGACAAAATTTTCTTTTTCTAACTTTATGTACTAATGTCCCCCTGATCAAGATCTTCAGTCCCTTGCACACACTCATGGCTAGATTCTGCAGCTTTTTTTTGTGTGGTATAGTCCCTTTCCTCTTCAAGCATACCCAGAGCTTTCTCGCTTATATTATGTTTTTATTTAGCCACATTTATTCTGTGTCCAGAGAGTTGCAGTGGTAGGGATACATTGTGAAGGAAGTTTACTAATATGTTGTCTTGTAAAGCAATGACTTCACCATTATCTACAAGCAAAGAGGAGAAAAAGGTAGCTTTTCATAGAGTGAAGTGGGCCACTTCTGTGGAACCAGAATATACAGAGGGATCTGAGGATTCAAAAATTTTAATGCATTGACCCACATGTCCACATTCCAGTTTCAGGGTTCCACTCTTTGTCGACACCCGGAACTTGATTTAGTCAAGTTACTGAGACTAAGAATTCAACTTTCTCCAGATTCTTTTACTCTTATAGTTCAGTTATAAACACAATTCTCCCCTTTCTCTGCCCTGCAGTTGCAGATGAGAGTTTATTAGCTGACAAGAACCTTAGCTTTCACACTTCTCCTTAAATGTTTTATTCATTATCCCCAGTCTATCATTTTCTTCCTCCATTGAATCAGTTGCCCCCAGCAACAAGTCTCTAATTTCATTTTTCTTTAATAACCACTATTCTAAACTGACCCAAGGCCAGGGACACTGTACAATCCTGTCCACCATTAATCCATTCTAGTTCACCAGGTGTAAAAGTTGCCACCATAGTACCACTATAGTATGCCAGGGTAACATTACTTCACTGACTGCTCATGATTGGATATATCATCCCATTCCAAAGTGACTTTTTATTTTCTGCTTCTTAGTACTATTCCTGGTACTGTAATGCATATCAGATTCCCTGGTGAACAGACTCTTACATAGAGAGACTTTCATTAATAAAATTACTGAAGATTCCTATCAGGATCAATACCTGAGGGTAAGTGAATGAAGTAAGACTGATCAGAGAGAGAAGGCAAATTGTGATCCAGTCACTTCATAAGCTTCACATGGCCCCAGAGTAAGCTCTGGAAGTGGGACAGTTCTTCATATTTGCCTCACCTTAAGGCAAAAGACCAATGACTTTACACTCCTACTTCAACCAGCTGCTCCTAGGAAATGTATTTGACCATAGGCAAGGAACCCTCTTCAGCAGTGAACATTTATGAGAGAGTCGGTATCCAACACACCTAGCAGCTAGGAGAAGGAAGGGAAATTCTGAGGGGGATCTAACATCATCCACTTGTGCATTCCTTAGATAGCTTCTAGATTCCTTTAGATAGGCAATGTTTACTGTGTATTATGTACAGTAGTAGAGGTTTGGAGCACAAATTCATGCACAGGTGGGGTCCCTAGGCCTGGCTGGCAATTAAGGCCAATTGTGGCCATCTCACCTAGTCCTGATTGAGCTGATCATGGAGGCTGGCCTAGGGGAGGGACCATGGGTGGTTGGCCAGCCACAGGGATTGGCTATAGGAGTGCACTGATCACCAGAGAACAGCTCCTGTGTTGAGCCTCTGCCCCTTGGTGGTCATTGTGCATCATAGCTATGGGCTGGTTGTCCAGTCATAACAGTTGCTTAAGCTTTTATATATGTACTAGGGACTCAGTGCACGAATTCATGCACCTTGAAAGGAACAGTAGGCCACGAGGCTGCAGTGGGCACCAGAGAGTGTCTCAGCCCATCCTCCACATCTCTACCCAGCCCCTCCTGCTATGTTCCCCAGTCCCCTATCTGATGGCAGCCTCACTGGCCACACAGAGCAATTGGGGCCAGCACCAGCAGCAGGTGGGAGGGGACTAGTGCTGTCATTGGGTGCGAGTGGTGGCTGCTGCCCTAATTGCCCCTCAGGAGCAGGAGAGGTGGAGAAGCCCTCAGAGGTGATTGGGCCAGCAGCCACTGCTCATACCCACTGATGGCAATGAGTGATCAGGACTGGCACCACGTGCCAGCAGCAGGCATGAGTGGTGGCTCTGGTGCAAGTGCCAGGTGGGATCATGGTGCGCAGGAGCAGAGAATTTTCAGTAACCACCAGAGGCTTGCCCCAGTGACAGAGATCAGTGCCCCACCCTGGTCTGGCATCCCTGCTCACCAGCTCCACCATTCTGCTATGGCTGACTCCCGCCATGTTCCATGCACACCCCCTAGTGGTCAGTGCATGTCATAGAGACCAATTGTTCGGTTGTTCTGCCATTCATTCTATTTGCATATTAACCTTTTGTTATATAGGATAGATGTCTCATTCATAATGTATATAATATAAATGCAGTTAACTCAGTGAATGTGGGTGGAATGGAGAGGGAAGGAAATCAACAATACAATGGAGATAAAGCTTAGGGATCTAGGGATCTTGAGCTGGACAGGCCATTGTGACTTGTACTTTGTAGATATTCAGTAAGCATTTGAATGAATGAGCTTAAATTTAGAGAAGTAAGGGTTAAAGCAATAATTTAGGGGTCCTCTATAAATGTTGTTTGACTTCTTTTTCCTTACTAACAGAACTCTAATTTTAAAAATAAAACAAACCATATTTCCCAGGGTCCTTTGCAGATAGATGGAGGTATGTGACAGGATTTTGGCAAATGAAAAGTAAGTTCATGTTATTGATTTAAAAAAAAAAAACTTTAATGCTCCTAATAAAGATAACTAAACAAGTTCTTGTCCTTTTCCTGCTCCCCTGATTCCCAAATATCTGTAGATTGTACTGTTGGAGCTGCAGTTGTCAGCAGTGACTGATCATGAGGAAAACATCAATAGACATTAGCTCTAATATCCATGGGCCACTAAACCAGCACAACATTGCCTGCCTCAGAATTCTGTCAGATAAGGAAAAATAAACTCCTGTCTCTGCACACCTCTTTTTTTTCCCATTCTCTTCTGTGCCCAATGCAACCTATAATTGATAATGATCTTGAATGAGATGGCCACAGGAAAGAATTTAGAGCACGAAGAGCAGATACTGGCAGTAATGCTGGAAAACAGTAATGTTTAAGGCATAAGTAAAAGAAGAGCAGCCTATTCAGAAGACTTGATAAGATAACAGAAGTCAGTTTCAGATGCAGGAAGAGGCCACGAAGTTGGTGAAATCACTGGGGATGTAGGAGTAATCAACATTTGAAATGCAGCAGAACAGAACACTAAGAGTTAAAATGTGTTCATTGAATGTGCTATTTAGCAATCTATGTAGTTTAGTGGCCCATTAGAGAAAGTAATTAAAAAATTCTTATTAATACATTCTTAATATTGAATTGACCATAAAAATTCATTCATTCAACAAATAATTATTAAGCACCAAGCAAATACAAGGCACTATATGTACAATGATAATCAAAACAGACTGAGAGCTGAGAGTTCCATAATTTATAAAGATACTAGCTTTTAATGAAAATGTGAACAATTACAGCTTTGGGTTATTGAAATGTCTATGTTAAAATTCCATCATGAAGTTCTTTCAACAAGGGCCATCATAAAGCCTACATTACACAAATACTAATTCTTATTATTTCATACATCATTGAAAACCCAACTATTTAAGCCACATTACAGATGTTGGAAGCAGCCATGGAGTAGAACTTATGGTTGTGTCTTAAGGAGAGAACTCTGAAATTGGGTGACATGTTGACTACACACACTCAACCAGATGTGATTGAGCTTGTGCTACTCTATCCATGTTGTGTGAATAATTGGAATAATAGAGAAGAGGGCTTGAATCAAAGAACAAATCTACAAGTGTAAATGAGAGCAATAGAGGAATACCTAAAAGTCATTTTGAAATGAAATAAACAGGCAACCATCAAGATGCATGTGAAACCTTCTAATTTTTTTTCCATTTTCATACATTTATCTAATAGGTAAATATATAATTGGCAGGTTTGAAAATCCAAATGCATAGCTAATGGAATATCACAATAGCTTATCATCATTTTGGCAATTATTGGAATTAAACTGTGGTTCATGATAGAAAACACTTCATGGTTGAGGCTTAGTCACCCCATCTCATTACAACTTCTGTACCAAAGTTATATCCCACTTCAAGGGAATTGGTTTACTGGGCTTGACCTCTTTGACAATGTGAATGGATACCCATTTTTTTCACAGGCCACCGCAATATTACAGTTCAGTAGCACTGTGAATTTAGAGGTGGTTACAAAGCAAGACAAAGCAACAATAGAAACTAGTTATTACAGGAAGAGAAATGAAATGGGTTGTAAAGATTTAAAAACCATGGGCTAGAAAATATATATTATTTGCAACCTGGATTGGCTAGCTAATATATTGGAGTGGACGTGAGAAGGGGTTATGACAAAGAAAAGTAAGAGCATTTAAACTACTTCTAAGCAGCTATTTGAAATAGGTGATTGAGAATTCTTTCTGTTAGAGTTTTTCAGTTATAATTTCTAACTAACCCTTTTAACTCAACAAGAGTTTTCCCAAAGGTTTCACAGAATACAAACATGATTCACAAGCTTTGAAAGGTTATATTTTTTTCTCAGGATATTTTGTTGTTATTGTTATTGACATATATAGAAAGTACAGAGTCAAGGAAAATTATAACAGAATAACTTTGCTAATCAACATTAACCCTTTAGACATGTTTCATTCAGTATCTACAGGAAAGTTTTATTGAGCACTGGTCATATGCAAAGTAGTAAGAAATATTCAAGGAGGGAAAGGTAAAATACAGTCTCACATATTCAACCCAAATACATGACAAATATAAGGCATAGAGATTATAAGGATAACATACTGTGCATATAAGTGACAAAAGTCAGTATAGATTGATCCACATTTTTAAATGTACTATCAACACATTTATCAAAGAGATTTCTTTAAAAATATAAAATTGGTAAAATACCTATATTTAAACATATTAAGTTCATACTTGTGCTTATTTGAGAGAGTGTAGGATGCATTAGTGATAAGTCCATAAAAAAACAAATAGGCACCCAAGTAATATAGCTCAGTGGTTGAACATAAACTTATGGACCAGGAGGTCTCAAGTCCCTGTTAGGGCTTGTGGGCTGAGTCCCCAGTGAGGGGTATGTAGGAGGCAGCCAAACAATGATTCTCTCTCATCATTCACATTTCTCTCTCTCTCCTTTTCTCTTATATTAATAAAAGAGAAATATGAAAATTGACTGAACCTCTGAGATGCCCACCAGCCAATCGGAAGTGAATATGCAAATTAATCCAATGAAGATGGTAGGTTAATTTGCATATGCAGGCACGGAGTGGCCAGGCAGGGTGGGATGTCTGCTATGAGGGTAAGGGTGGGGGGTAGAGGGAGCTACAGGAGTGGTGCTCCATCCATAGCAGAGAAGACTGAAGGCTCTGGCCAGAGCGAAAACTGAAGGTGGTGGCCAGAGCAAAGACTGAAGGCGGTGGTCAGAGTGAAGGCCTGGGTCCTGGGTGCTGGAGGAAAACTGGTACTGGCAGCCAGGGGAAGGAAGGCCTATTGCACAAATCTTGGTGCAGGCAGGCAAACAAACAAAAAAAAAACACACAAGTATTCAGTTTAGGGAAAACAAAAAGGGTTTCAGGAAAGGAAAACTACCCATAGAGTCCCACATTGCTCAGATGAATATTGTGTACATACAGTGATAAAAATACTGAATACTGATCTAGTAAAAATACTCTGCAACTATATCTATAGGATGGGAAGAAAATAAAGGTTTATACATGTGTACATGTGCATACATGAACATATGCACAGAATGGGGACTAATAAATCATTCCAACAGTGAAATGAAAATTAACAGTTTAAGCATAAAGAAACATAACTATGAATATAAACATAAATAGTTAAAAGTTTTATGAATGGTGGCTTCTGGAGAGTAAGAAATGTGATGGAATATGGTTTCTGGGGGATGCTACTTCCTCAACAACTTCTGGAAAATAATTTAACTCTTTAAAATATGTAAATATTAATTTTGATTAAAAAATAACTTAAATCTAACAATGCATGTTTCTTACAGCATGCAATAAAAATATCTGTTATATATATATGTATATATATGTATATATTTAAAAGTTCTTTAAGGATTAATTATAATTAATAATTCTTATTTCTGAAGAGTAAAATTATAGCAATGGGAAAAAGATGAGCAGGATTTTTCAATAGATTTTATTGTTTTAAAATAGGGTATATTATTTTATAGAAGTTGACTTTCTATTTCAATAAAAATCTATATAAATTAAAAATGGAACTAAAACATACTGAAAATTAGCTCTGACCACTGTTACACAGTGATTAAAGTGTTGGCCGACACACTAAAGAGTAGAAGGTTTGATTCCTGGCCCTGGTCAGGGCATGTGAGGAAGGCAACCAATCAATGTGTCTCTCTCACATTGATGTTTCTCTCTCTCTTTCTCTGTATCCCTCTCCCTCCTTTCCTTCCACTCTGAAATAAAGAAATAAACAAATAAATAAATAAATCGTACTGCAAATTAAATAATAATTTCATTAATACTATTATTTAGTTTTACATAATCATAAGCAATATGCATGGGTTTTTAAACTCAAACAAGTGAGCTGAATTATTGATTTATTATTTGGAGACTTTAGTTGGGGAAAGATATAACTGTGATGCATAGGAACAAAGTCTGATCAAATGGCATATTTGACAAAGTTAAGTGAGATTACTGCACATTTTAAAGTGCAGAATGAATGCATGTATTATAACACCTAGAAAGATATTCATAAATAATAACCCATAAGTGGGCAAATGGCTCCCAAGAGATATCTTTTTTAAGATGACTCAAGATCACTTGGAACATAATTCTAGAATTGACTATCATTTCAATAGCTATCCAATACTACACTTGATGGGTCTTAGAATAAAGTGTAGTATTGAAATGAAGCTCAACCTCCTTGAATCAAGATGAACTGTTGTAAAGGGAAGCATATATGGTTACCTACATTGGTCAGAAAACGGAAGATAGCCAAGTTTCATGCTTTGATCCCCAAGTGGGCGGTCTGGCTTTGTTCTGTGCCTTAGCCACAAACTGTACTTCTAAACCCAAAAGGCTCTGAATCGCATGCCTTTGGCCATAAAGAGGATTAGGCAGAGGAGTGTGATTAATCCATGCAATTCCATTCACTCTATCCTACAAAGAGTTAAAATAATGTTCCACAGTGTTAGGTAACTGGCAACATTTTATAAATAGACAACAAATTACTATTTAAACATAGTACTTAGCATATCAGAAGTAGAAGAGACCCTGTATATCACTTCACTCACCCCACTGCAGTATGCAGAACTTTTCTCTACAGCATCCCTGGAAAAGTTCTTTAGTCCCTACTTGATCATTTCCAGTGTTTAAGGGGATGAGAACGCTATTCATTGCCTTGTGTCATTATGTCAAATGGCTACTCATTGCAGCATTGGGCAATGATAGTGGTTTTTAGTCCCTGTTGATAGACGCATTGATCCCTGGTAGAATATTGAACAATTTTACCCTTTCCCTGAATTGTGTATACCAGTATACAGTCTATGTCCTACCTTTTCTATTTTTGACAAAGCAGTTTCTTTAATCATTTGTTTGAAGCCCTGCTTTTTGTATTCTTTCATATTCTTTATGATCGAAGTATGGGCCAGATTGTCAACATATTTTACCCAGACCTGAATACAAACCTCAAGACTTGATTCACTGTGTGCAAGCAGCATTATAACTTTCTTGCTCTGTACAATTTCTTGCCTGTATAGTTCTGTGCAGGCTGCACAAGAAAGAAGAGCAAATGGCAGCTCCCAGCCCAGTGTGGCTTATGTTGGCACCCTAAATCTTATCCTGGCCTTTCCTCTGGAGTATAAAAACCACCAGGCAACAAACCAAGGACCAAATGAAACATTAAACTGATTTTGAGAAAGTAAATAACTTTACTAGCAGCTAAGAAATTCTTTTCTGAGTCATGTGGCTTCCAAATCATTGCTAGCAACAAAAGTGAAGGAAGACCTAGTCAAGTTATCAAAGAACAATTAGATCCCTGAGCAATTATATAACTCAGAAAATGTTTAAAAACATTGAACATTGAGTTATACTTTATAATAGAACTCCATTCTTATCTATTTATTTATGCAAATGAATTTTCTTAGTGCTTACAACTGTAAAAGCAAAAATAGCTATCATGTAAGACTAAACCCTGTTAATTATAACAATATATGTTTGTTCATAAATTTACAAACTATTTTTTTAAAAACTCAATTCATCTTATTAAAATACATCTCTACTACAATTTTGCTTTTTATGCTTAATAAAAGTATATTCAAATCTGTAATAACATGCTGTGGTGATCAATTGTATATGAATAATAATTATCTTAATTCAAAAGATTGTAATCAAGAACTTATGGTTGTAAATTTCATATTTAAATGTTCATTTTAAAACAATTATATAGTAATTAATAAAAAGATGTTCAGATATAAAATATGAAGTAGACTAGTAATATGAATTCAAATAAAAAGGAATAATATAAAATTTCATACAATTAAGAGGAGCATATTTCTATATTTTAATAATAGATGATCTTCAGAATCAAATCATTAAATTATCTAAACCCCATTGTATATATTTAAAAGATTGAAGTAACCACCTCAATTTTAAATGTCAATGTTATCAATACGACAGAAAGCATATAGTCTAGACCAACTCAAGAAACTATGATCAAAATTTATAGATGCCACACTAAAATAATGTGAAGGGTACATTTTTAAAATGAAAATAAAACATAATTTAGGTTGCTTTTCCTTATAGAATAATAGAAAATTAATGTGAATTCCATATTCTCAATGCTTCCCACTATCTCAACCTTATACTTCTTTAATTCCCTTGGTTGAAGGCAATGTGATGAGCCCTGAAGCAATACACTTAACAGTCAAGCCTGAGGTGAACATGGAGGCATGTGGCCAAGACAAGAACAGTACACATAGGATTTCATATAACTCAACTCATTCTTCTTGCATACTGCAATAGACCTTGCCTAGTAGACTTTTCATATGAAACTTTTCTAATATTCCCTCCATTTATTACATAGGAGTCAAATATCTGATGTTTTCATATCAGGTAAGTACTTCAAAAACAATTCTAGCAAAATATACTGGGATGGGCAAAAATAAATTTACAGTTGTTCAAACGGAAAAAGACATGCAGGTTATAATTATTACAATAGCTTTATTAACTCAAAAGATGTCACAATGCAACTGGAATCCTACTTTTGCCCACCCCTATATATTTCCTCTATTTGTCTACTTTTTAAATTGTCAGAAGTTTAATGACTCTCAGAATTCTATTTGTGGTCTTTCCATAGCCAATTTTAGTCATGCATAAGTGATAGGAACCATTCCTTGCTTATTGATTTTTCATGTGAGATGAAATAAAATCTTGTTTCTCATGAAGTTTTGAAAAAGCAGACAGAGATGCTGCCACAATCTCTGATTTAATTTGAGGGCCTTATTTCTTGCCTGATTGAGCTCATGTATTTTTATGAAAATTATTTAGCCTCATGAGTCAGTCTTATCAGGAAATCTAAAATGATGGCCACTCTTACCCAAGAAAAAGAATAGAATATCTTACTCACCCAAAAAGAAGAGAAGGCAACCTGCGTGCCATTGACTCAGGTACAGCCTCAGGAAGGGCAGTTCCTTTGGCTCCTAAAAAAGGCAGAGGCTCATTTGGTAAACAACAAAAATGGCATTTCAGAAATTGCTATGCTCTATTTTAATTTTTGCAGTTACTTATAAATAAACCTTTTAATGATTGCAGTCATCTCTGCGATTTTGGCTTGGCTGTCTTCTGAAAAGATTGGCACACCTTGATTAAAACTGGTAGGCTTTGCCCAGACAGCATGGCTCAGTGGTTGAGCACTCATTTATAGATCAGGAAGTCATGGTTCAATTCCTGGTCAGGGCACATGCCCAGATTCCAGGCTAGATCCCCAGTGTGTGGTGTGCAAAAGGCAGTTGATCAATGATTCTCTCTCATAATTGATGTTTCTATTTATCTCTCCCCCTCCCTTCCTCTCTGAAATCAATAACAATATTAATAGATTCTCCCTTCCCCCAACTGGTGGACAGAGTATGATGTAACCTGCATCTGCCCTGGGACATCCCGAGACCAATCAGTGCCCTGGGCCCCACCCCTTCCTGTTCCTCCCTGGGCCCCACTGCTTCCTGTTTTCCCCCTCAAAAGGCATGTTCACCTCTGCACATGTTGCTGTTCTCCCCAGTCTTCAAGACAGCCCAGCTGGGTCCTCCCCCTCCTCCTCCTCTAATCCTAGTTTTTCTAACCTCCTTCCTAATGAATCTTGCTCGTTAGTGCAGAATAAACTTCCTCTTTAAGTTGCTTGGGTTCCCAACTCTGCTTCCTAAGCCTCGAACCTTACATTTGGTGAGAGGGCTGAGCACTCCATTTGACCGTTCATGGTCCAGGGTGCCCCCCCTCTTCTCTCCTCCTGGCTCAGGACCCTCAGACCTTTCCTTGGCTTGGCAGTGTCAGCAGTAAGTCCCAGGCTGTGCTGATTCCTGGCGGTTGTTTTTCCGGCATCTCTGTCCGTAAATCATGGCCCGAATCAGAGATTGCCTTCCGGGCACAGCTCCCTGGGCCCCTCCAGGAGAGGTTCTAACCTGGGGATGCAGTGAAGACATTCCTGTTGCCCCTCGGTTTTTCAGCCTTTTTGCCTCCATCTGGACCCTGGGAGGTAGGGGAGACGTCCCCTGCTGTCCCTCGAGTTCCCTGTCCATAGCTTTGGCTTAACGACTGGGATGCTGGTCCTTAGCCTTGGCTACTGACCCCAGGTTTTAGTATGGGTAATCAAAAATCTAAACAGGATCCTAGCACACCTATAGAGTGTCTCCTCACCAATCCTGCTAAACTAGTTTTGTCCTAGGATCTGCATCTTAAATACCTCATTTACTTCTGTAATGTGGCATGGCCTCAGTATGAATTGGAATGGGTGCAGATGGCCAGAAAATGGGACTTTTGATTTTAACATCCTCACTGACCTCAATAATTTCTGCCGGCAAACCAAGAAGTGTCCCTTCGCTTCCACCTCTCGCTTTGTTCCTCATGTTCCACTTATCAGATCCTCCTTGCAAAGTCTTCAGACCCTCAAACCAGTCCTCAGCCCTTTCTCAGTCTTCTGACTCTTTTGATCCAGGTGATCTTACATCTCCACCTCTTCTGCTCCTGCCACCCTGCCTTCTACTCTGTCTCTTCCCCCTCCTTCTTCTTCAATGCAGCTGAGGACAGCAGCCACCACTTTGGGAGCCACCATCGCTGCCTCAGGCTGTGAGTTGAGCAGAGACTGCCATGCAGCTTGAGAGCTGCCCATCCGACACCCCTCCAGCTGCTCCAAATAGCTAAGTGAGATTTCTGTTTCTGGATTGTAGAGGGTGCAGGTTGAGGGACTCCCATGCACAAATTTTGTGCACTGGACCTCTAGTTTCATTAATGAAGATCAAAGATACTAATTGCTCAGCATTTCTCATAATCAAGTCCAACCCTCCCCAAATATCAACATCATCCCACTGAGACACTGCCCCAGAGTGTTCTAGGAAAGCTCAGCTACTAACACTCTAACTTCTATTAGGGTTTTTGTTGCTGTTGTTTGAGACCCACACACTTGCCCCTGTGTCCACAGGTAATGGAAACTATCATCCTCTGCCAAACTAATGTCAGGAACATTGGCCACGGCCATGGTTTTAAGTTTATGCCAAATCTGCTTCTTCCTCACTTCCTTGGCTTGGGAAGGGAGAATTTAGCAAATTCAACAATAATTCATTATTAATCAATAATAAGAGGCTGCATTTTATTTTAAATACTTTCTATCTCCATTATGAATTCTAGTAAAGACCATATTAAAATTGTAATTAATGAAAGAAATGTTAATTCAAGTGATATATTATTTAATGAGTTCATGATTCATTAACTTGAAAAAAATCCATTTGTTTGCTTAAAATGAATTTCAATGATGAACTATATAATTTAGTATGAATGATGATAGCAGATTTAATAAAATTAGAACAATTTTTGGTAAATTTTACAGATTAGGATTAATTAGTAAGTTATATATCTCTACATTACACTACTACAATAATTTAAATATTCAAGTTCAGTTCTAACATAACAACCTCCAATTGTAGTACCTTTATAATAAAAAAGGTTTTCCAATTAACCATAAGTGATCCAATAAAATTAAAATTATATTATTATCAAATCTGCTTTTTTAGTAGCAGCTGTATTTTCTGTGGGGAGACAGTGGTTTCACTTTATCTGAGTTGACATAATATTTTCTAATGGTCACTATTACCCTAAAATCTATATCATCTTTTAAGAAATAAATACTACACTTGATAGTTTTATAGAAAGAGTGTATTGTAATAGTCATTTTTGCTTCCTAGATACAAATAACAAGGTAAGGAAGGAAGAGAGCAACTGCAGTTCAAGACCATTTCTAGCTCTTAGAGACATCACTTGGCTCAATTATTTTATTTTCCTGCACAGAAGAAAGGTTGTCCTTCTGAAATTACTGCAAAACAGCTGCCTCTTAAGTCACAGGGATTTTATATTCCAGAGAAAATAAACTATTTTGGGTTAGCAGAGCATTCATTAATTATGAGGCTCTCAGAACAAACTGCACTGTGTTCATGGCCAAAAGAGAGAGACTACGTTTCACCATGTAAAACTGAGGCACAGATACATGAAGGGATATGCCTCATTCGACAGGAGCACTGAGGCTGGAACCCAGATGTCCTGAATCTCTGCCCAATGATCCATCATTAAAATGCTAGAAAATTCCTTCTGGGAAAGTGGAAGGGAAAAGAGAAATCCACAAGGAAAGGAGAAAGCATGTGGTGCCTTTGGAAGACTCGTCAATAAGGGAAAACTCATGCAATAGCACCGTGATTTTCCCACAAACCCTGACCTCTAACTCCACTCCTGGGCAAAGGGGTTTTCTTCTGGTTCTGTTGCCCTCCAGGAGTGTTGGAGTCAGAATCCTGCTGACTGTGGCCAACTCAGTGTATACTCAGCTGTAACAGTGTGTGAGCCCCTAGTGAGTTCATCACAGGAGCCTCTCATGAATGGGCCTTTTCACAATAGGGTGAGCCACATGTTGACATGGGAAAAGGAAGTGCAGATTTGGAATTGGGCCTAGTAAATCAGGTGGTCCCAGAAAGGCTACATGGATAATACATACTTTCGGAAAAGATACATTAGTCTACATTATTTGGATTTCCCACCCATAACTATACCGGCTAACATATTCCAAATATCCATTTCACCTGGCATTGTAACCTAAGCCTGGTATAGACATGGCAAGTGAATTAAGTCAGAACACAGAAAATCCTTTCATGTGGCAATTTATAGAAGGGATTGATTGAATTCATTATTCCTTTCACAATATATAAGCACAGAAAAGCTTTATTCAGCCTTTTCTGAGTATCACTAAGAATTCTATTAATTTACATATAGTAGAGAATATATGATTGCTTGGTTGCTTGTTCAATTAGTTTATTCATCCATCCATTCATTCAACAAATACTAATTAGAACCTTTTGTAGGTAAAGCTAGGGTGGAAACAAACGTGTAGGACCTTAAAAAATTCACAACTGCACAGTGACACTTAGTGACAATAGAAGAATGGTAAGTTCTGGGGTCCTGGCATGAAGTTGCAAGGTCAGCCTTACTTGGGCAAGTCAGGGAATTTTCACTTAAGGGAGGTGACATTTGAACTAGAACAAGGGAACAGAAGGAAGAGGGATGGGGCTAAAAGAATTCCAGGCAGGAGAAACAGCAACGCCATAAAAGTCTAAAGTGAGGCTAGAGTTCAACGTCTGAGGACTTACTATGTGCCAGGCACCATTCTAAGCATTTATATGTATTAGCTCATTTAATGTTGAAAACACCCCTATGAGGGGGATGCCTTTATTTGTACACTATATAAAACATCATGGTCCCAAGATTTCAGAGAAGGTGATGGCACAGTTGGTATTCCAGCAGAAGCAGTGTGTCCTCTGAGTCCTCACCACCCAATAGGACACTGTCTGGATGGCGCATTTTGAGTCTAGATGGAGCATGTGGTTTAGTGTGGCTGAGGCACAGTCTGTGTGAAGGAATACAAAAGGAACCAATAACAGAAAGGGAGTTGGGGGCAGTTCACTCTCTCCAAGCCTCTACAGTGACCAGTGAAGACAGGCAGAGCATAGGAGCATTTAGAAACAGCCAATGCTTGGCACTTGGTTCTCATAAAGGCCAGAAAACAAAGGACAAGTACTGAAAAATGGTAATCAATTGCAATGACATTGGTCTAATTACATAGGTGGACAATTCTAACTACAGTGGTATGGTAACACTGGTGTTTGTTTTTATGTGACACTTTTATTCACTAGTCATCCCTCCTCAAATGTTAAATGACATTTATTTCCAATACATACTAGAGATCCTGTGCACAAATTTGTGCACCGGTGGGGGTCCCTCAGCCTTGCCTGAGGGATCAAACCGAAACTGGCTCTCCGACATCCCCTGATGGATCCTGGATTGTGAGAGGGCACAGGCCAGGCTGAGGGACCCCATTGGTGCATGATCAGGGCCAGGGAGGACGTGGGAGGTTGGCTAGCTGGGAAGGGACCACGAGAGGGCTCCAAGGCATGTCCAGCCCATCTCATTTAGTCCCAAATGGCTGGACCCCAGCATCAAGCTAATTTACTGGTCAGAGCGTCTCCCACTGGTGGTCAGTGCATGTCATAGCAAGCAAGCGGTTGAGTAGCCTTAGTGTATCATTAGCATATTATGCTTTGATTGATTGAACAGACATCAGTTGACCAAACACTTAGCCTATTAGGCTTTTATTATATAGGATGCTGTATTGGGAATTTATGACATTGTTTAACATACCAGATGATATTCTGAGATGTGATATTCACTGGATTGAATGGTGCAGTGGTTTTATTGCTTCCTTTCTTATAACCGAATACATATGCCCACAGTTTCTTTCTTCTGTGGGCATTTCTATTTCTGGGTTACCAAGAGAAGAGTCACCTGGTGCACCATATGAGCTCAGTCAGTGCCTGGTGTCAGCAGACCCTCACACAGATCAATTCCAGGCATCATGTCCCTTAGGAAAATGTGCCTCTGCTGTGACCCCAGCTCTCAAGCTAATGCCTGGTGTCCAGGCCTTAAGATACAAATATGTCTAGGATGTTTCATGTAGAAAGCAGCAAAGTGAGAAAAGATGTCAGCCTCCTGGGATTTTTATCAGTGAACTTTGATAACAAAAGTGTCCTCTGGGGCACCAAGACCTACAGAGCCTCATGGTATTGTCATAGTGACTCTGATGAAATTAGCTCATACACATCTGAACATAAAAAATCTGTTTTCATTCCTTGCCAACTAGATCAATACATTGCTTTTTCTTTACTTCCATCCATTCTGTGGAAATGTCTCCAGGGTATTAAGTATACAGATGGAGAGCGATTTCTTCTTCTAGCTTCTTAAAACTGTTTTTTCTTTGAAGAGTGATTTTTGAGAAGAAGGAAGAGAGACATGGAGAAAACACAAGAGAGGAGAAATAAGGAGATGGGAGGGGAAGGAAGGGGAGAGAAGAGGAAAGGAGAAAGTTTTCTATTAGGACAATAAAATATGTCTCTGTGTCTGTCATCCTGAAACTCAAAGATCATTTGGCCACTACCCAAAGTAACATGCCTGACACCCTAGTCTATGACCCCAAGTGCTGACCCAGGGAAGGCAGAGCCAGCGCTCAGAGAGTACTGGAAGGAGACACTTAGCAGCTCCTCTGTCACCCCAGCCTTGGCTATTTCTTACCCCATTTTCATCTTTAGAGAATTGTAGCAGGAGCTGCACTGGGGAGAGGCAGAAATGTTTTTCATGCCTTACTGCTAAAAGATAGTGGGAGAGCAGTGTACATTCCATAATTGTCAAAAGCCGCAATGAATGGGAGACTGTATCAAAACAAAGCATTTTTCTCCCTCCTATAAGAAGTCTTCCATGATTTTCCATATTTGTTTTATTACTTTAGCTACAATTTCTCAAGCATTTATAGTGTAAGCAATCATGAAATACTTATCTGCTTTATCCTTTAGTTTAATCTCCAATACAACTTTGCATGATAAGCATATTTCCTACTTAAGGTCTTGGAGAGTTGAAAATAGGGCCAGATCATACACCTGGTTAAACTACAGAGCTAGAATTTGTACTTAGACTCCAAACACAATGCTTTTAACCACTGAATTATTGTTCAAAGAACTTGCTGAAGAAAGACAACTCTTTTTGGTGCTTCTTATGTTTTGCTTAGTATGATTTTCTAGAAAAAATGTTGTTCAAAATTCTGTAATAAAAATATTTCTGATCTGAAATCAAAATAAAAGTTTTGTGTTTAAAAACGCCCCATTTTTGCTGCTTGCTAGACACAAACTTTGAGATGTGCTCATGGTCTCAGAGTCTCTGTTGTTTTCTTCATAAACACAATATCCTCAGATGTGGTTGGGGCCAGCATATTGGTGCTAGATATACCTGCACCATAGTGAGCTTGTTAGATGTCTTCTATTCTCCACACCATTGAATACAACACTGAGTAGCAGAAAACATCTGAGTTTGGCTCAGTGGATACAGTGCAGGCTCTTGGACTGAAAGGTCCTTGGTTAAATTCCAGTCAAGGGTACATACCTCTGGTTGCAGGCTCGATCTGTGAGGGAGGCAACCAATCTATATGTGTGTCTCTCACATCTATGTTTCTCTCTTTCTGTCTCTTCTCTTCCCTTCCACTCTTTCTCAAAATCAATGGGAAAATATTTTGGGGTGGGAATTAACAACAAAAACCAAACAAACAAAAATATTCTCAAAAAATCCCTTTAAATGGAATTGAATTTTTAATACATGGAAATAGAAAAAGTTACTAAAGCTATACTGTTTCTTCATTGCTATGTATGTTTGCAGTTTGTTCTGGAATGAGCTTTGCATGCTTGATGTTACTATATCCTTAATCACAAATTTATTTATAATAAATATTTAATTTTAATTTGTATTAGTTTCTACTCTTATTAAGGAGTATCAAGTTTTCCCAGTATTGTAGCAAAATATGCACTACCTTGCACAATTTACTTTCTTTTAGCCAAACCAAAAGTGCTTTGTGATAGTTGGGCATAAATGTGAAAGGAGTCTAGCCAGACCTTACCCATTGCTCTATGGTGGAATCTTGGGAGAGCTGAGTAACTCTCTGGGCTTTGATTTTCTTTTCTTTTTTTTTTAATGAGGCTTGATAGAGGTACATTCTAGGGTTCCTTCTACCTTCCACATTCTCTGAAGGCTATTCTGTCTCCTTCCATAGTGGTGGCATGGCCTGGAGAAAGACAAAGTGCTTGTACCCTTTGCTAGTAGCCCAATATAACCAGCTGATGGTTAGGTCCCACAACTTCGGAGCTCCAGACCACCCTGAGCTCCCTGTCCCAGACCTAGCAGTGGCATGAGATTCAATGTTCTACTTCCCTATAGAGAGGGTCTAGGACAGAGGGAAAACTAAAGCAACTATTGCATTTCCTTTATATGGTTCTATAGTTTGTCTTCTTGATGTGTTGTTTTTTTAATTTAAAAAAATGTTAACAAAATAAATAAAATGTCTTTCTTCCTCATCCAAATAGACCTGCTTTCTTGGTCCCAAATATGATGTCTTTTCCCTCATCCTCATTTGCATGAATCAGGATTCCAACAGGGGTCATGCCTCCACATCTACATTAAATCATACAGACTGGTCATTTTAAGTTCATTTATTGGCTCAGACAGGTCACATCACACAATGCATTTCTCACCTCTCTTGTATCCTGTGCTCCCTTTGCAGCATGCTTTGTTCTTGTTTATTACCTTTACTAATTTCCAAGACCCTTGAAGACAGGGTGTGCGCCTTCTGTGGGATACACCTTTGACTGAAGTTAAGTGAAGAATGTATCCATAGGGGTGGCTAGGGTCCCACAAGTGCACAGGTCCCCAGAGCTGCCAGGAGCCTTACTAAACTCAGTTTTTGAGACTCTGTAGTGTTCTCTGCTGGTAGATCTCAAGGACTCTTGGAACTGCTATTGTTTTTGCCTCAAAGTTTTGCTAAGTGCTTTCTCTTGGCTAAAAGCATCAGAATTCTAAACAGTGTAATAATAGAAAATGTACATATTGCTCTTTGCCCCTGGTTCCTGGCACAGAGCTTCTAAAATTCTTGTAATTTTTGTGAGAACAATAGGGGAATTTTTTGTTCTAATATTTGGTCTTTGACCCCAGTTCCTGACAAGAGCTCCTAAACCTCTTGGGGTTTCCTGGGTGATAACAGTGTCTTTTGTTCTAAAGAGATAACTTTGGATGGGCTTCTGGATGACTTCTGGTTTGGGGCTAGTTGACCAGAAAAACCAAGCCATGATTAGAAGCTTGGAACATTCTACCCTCTCCAGATCCTTTAGGAAGAGTGAGTTAATAATTGATCATGTCTACATGAGGTCTCCATAAAAATTCCAAAAGTACAAGGTTTGAAGAGCTTCCAGGCTGGTGAACATGTGAAGCTGCTAGGAGAGTGGTGCACCTAAATAGGCAAGGGCACTCCATGCCCTGTTAACCGTACTTTGTCCTAAGTATCACTTCACCTGGTTGTTTATCTGCACCTTTTATTACATCTTTATTAGAGGCCCAGCACACACAAAATTGTATGTGAGTAGCTTGGTTCTACTTGCCTCAGCTGGCCACCCCATTCATAGCTGCTTGTAGCTTGCACACCACCCTCCGCCATTCCTAGCTCTCCACCACTAGTAGCTTGTGCCCTGCCCTGCCTGCCTCAAGAGCCACTGTGCACAGGTTGGGTTTGGAGGTAGGGTGGGGGGACCAAGAGGTGCTCAGTGCATCTCCTGGTAACCAGTCTTTGGTCATTACAGCATTGTGGCCACTTGGTTTTTATTATATAGATAATACACTGGTAAAGGTGTTTCTCTGAGTTCTATGAGCCATTCTAGTGAACTATTGAATCCAAGGAGGGGTTCTTGGGAAATCTGATTTACAGTCAGTAAGTCAGGAGTATAAGTGCCAACATGGAGTTTGGGATTGGCATCTGAAGCAAAGGCAATCTTATGGGACTGAGTCCTTAACTATGAAAATCTGATGCTTACTCGAGGCAAATAGTGTCAGAATTGAATTTAATTGAGTTAAATGGCATCCAACTGGGGTGTTAGAGAATTGCTTGGTGTGTGTATGTACATGTGGAGGACCCACACGTGAGGTGTCAGAAGTATTATGTGTGTGAGCTAATGAAAACATGTTTTTTTCATAGACATCAACTATCTTCTTGTCCCAGTGCCTTAGTCCAAGACTGGGTATAAAATACATGCTCAGTATGATATGACAAAGTCAATAAACTTCTCCCTGTTTATAATCCTTGCTCCTCTTGCTTACTCCATAGGAGGTCATGAAGTAAACTTCTGTTTGGCTCTGCATTTGAGAACTGCCCCATGCCTGGAGAAGGGGAAGAGTTACAGAGGAACAGCTTCCTGCCAGCATTTCATTCATCCATGTTACCAGCTTGTTCTCTTGCCTTCTGAATTCCTGCACATTTCTTAACTTGGCCTCAAGAATCAGTTTTTATCCTTCTTGCTTGGACTGGCTGGAGTTGTCATATCACTAATTGGTTCCTGAGGAACCAAAGCCAACTGTGAGGCTTCTCGGGTGTCTGGGACTAGAGTGTGTGAACACTCAGCATTCAGGTCCAATCTGGCCCAGAGAAAAGTTGCTAGTTCTACACAAGAGGTTTTTTGTTTGTTTTCCCTTAAAAATCTAAGTTCAGTTGCAACACTTAAGGTTAAAAATTAAATTGAAGAATTTGACAACACTGGGTCATAGTGTTCTTCAATGACTGCTTAAAAGCTGACCCAAGCCAATCTAGTCAATATATAACTCTTGGGTTCTTTTGATAGGTAGACAGTAAGTACTACAAACTTTTAGGAAGATTAAGAATTTGCAACTTTTCCCCACTTTTCAGTGAGTCTCAAATCAACTTCTGCCATAGCTCTAGCATTTATTAAATAAATATTTGCTACCAAGTTATCCGTTCTGTTGATGAAGCTTTGCCAAGCTCTTAGTCCTTTGGGATTCGGCCGCAACCTTGAACAAAGGTTCTTTCAGGGATATGCACATGAGTCCCAATACTCCCAGTATCAGCATTAGGTTGCCTTCGATGCTCTGACCCAATGGCTTGATGCAGGGATCAAGCTTTAGGCACTATTCTTACAGGTGGCACTATACTCTTATGCACTGTTCATACAAGTTTGGGGAGTCTCTCTGAAATATACCCCAATTCTACCAATAAGAGCCTATTTTTGAAATTAATTATGCTAATTAACAAGTCACAGATTTAAAAAAAACATCTCTGACATCTATACTAATAAAAGGGTAATATGTAAATTAGACCAGGAGAACTTCCGTATATCCTTCCAATCAAAGTCATGGTGGTGGGGCCAAGGCAAAGGCAGTTAGGAGTTATCAGACCAGGAGGGGAGGGCAGTTGGGGGTGATCAGGCTGGCAAGGGGGGGCAATTGGGGATGGGCAGGCTGGTGAGTGGGGCAGTTGTGGGTGATGAAGCTGGCAAGGAGAGCAGTTGGGGGTGAGCATGCTGGCAAAAAGAGTGGTTAGGGTTGGTCAGGCAGGCAGGCAGGCAGGTGAGCAGTTAGGAACCAGCAGCCCTGGATTGCGAGAGGGATATCTAATTGCTGGTTTAAGCCTGATTCCACAAGGATCAGGCCTAAACCATCATCAGACATCTCCCGAGGCATCTCAGATTGGAGAAGCTGCAGGTCGGACTAAGGGACACCCCCATCCCCATGCACAAATTTAATATGTTTATTAATTAAACTTCCGAGGCTAATCTGACAGAAACACTTGCAGTAATCACTTCTGTAGTGTGGCCCTTTGGATCCGATATTGGCTGATTATTCCTGCAGTATTCCTTACTGATCATAATGCCTGCTACATCTGGGTTGTAATTTAACCTTACTACACACAACCTATCACATTGTCTAGGCTAGCAGTTCTTTACCATGGCTGCATTTTAGAATCACCTAAAGCCATGGTCGGCAAACCGCGGTTTGTGAGCCACATGTGGCTCTTTGGCCCCTTGAGTGTGGCTCTTCCACAAAAATACCATGGCCTGGGCAAGTCTATTTTGAAGAAGTGGCATTAGAAGATGTTTAAGTTTAAAAAAATGTGTCTCTCAAAAGAAATTTCAATGGTTGTACTGTTGATATTTGGCTCTGTTGACTAGTGAGTTTGCTGACCACTGACCTAGAGAGCTTTAAGAAAATTCCAGGGCCCAAATGTCACCCCCAGAGATTCTGATTTAAAGGCTTAGGTAGGGCCCAGGGGTCAGTCCATTTTTAAAGATCCTCAAGTGATTTTAGGGATCAAGGCTGGCAATCAGCTTTTGTTAAAGTATTTTAAAACATGTTACTGTTATGATAACAATGATTTGCCTGAGTCGAGTGGAGGCTGCTCTGTTTCCATGGGGATGGTATTCTCCAGTGGCCTCCCTGGCACTTACCTGATGAATCTTGTCATTTGGTTGGTCCCTTGTCAGCCCTGAAACCCACAACAAGTTAACAAAAACACTTTTAGGCTCTCCTAGACCCAGTCCCTGCATAATCAGCCTACCCTTTACTAACCAGCCCCTGTGATGTTATAGAGCAAATAAAGAGAAATAAAATTTATTTGCAAAATTATACTTTTATGCAAAGGGAGAACATTTTTTTTCTCAAAAGAATTGATCTAAAAGATCCCATTTTTGAAAAAGGCTTGAGAGATGCCAGGATAACTCAAAGCAGTGGTCAGCAAACTCATTAGTCAATAGACTCAAATATCAACAGTACAATGACTGAAATTTCTTTTGAGAGCCAGATTTTTAAAACTTAAACTTCTAATGTCACTTTTTTTTGATTTTTTAAAAATATATTTTATTGTTTTTTTACAGAAAGGAAGGAAGAGGGATAGAGAGTTAAAAACATCAATGAGAGAGAGACAATGATCAGCTGCCTCCTGCATGCCCCCTACTGGGGTTGTGCCTACAACCAAGGTACATGCCCTTGATTAGAATCAAACCTGGGACTTTTCAGTCTGCAGGCTGATGCTCTATCCACTGAACCAAACCAGTTTGGGCTGATACGTCTTCAAAATAGACTCTCCCAGGCCATGGTATTTTGTGGAAGAACCACACTCAAGGGACCTTGTGAACCGCAGTTTGCTGACCATGGCTCTAAAGATTTTTTTTCCCCTAAGTCTTTGCACCTCCTTCTTAGGAAGCTGACCCCAGATAAGTGGCAGGGGCCCAACATTTACATTTATTTAAGCTATCATTAACTAAGGAACAAGGTGATATGTCTTATATATCCCATCATTGACTTGAGCAGGTTTTATATCAGAACTAGAGGCCTGGGGGGATGGTTGTCCCTCGGTCCAGCCTGCACCCTCTCCAATCTGGGACCTCTAGAAGGATCCTGGTGGGATCGGACCTAAACAGGCAGTAAGACATCCCTCTCACAATCCAGGACTACTGCTTACCTACCTGCCTGCCTGATTGCCCCTAACTGTGTCTGCCTGCCAGCCTCATCACCCCCTAACCAATCCCTGCAAGCCTAATTGATGCCTAACTGTTCCCTTGCCAACCCAATTGCTCCTCACTGCCCTCCCCTGCCACCTGGTCATCCTTAACTGTCCTCCCCTGCTGGCCTGGTCTCCCCCAACTGCCCTACCCTACAGGCCTGGTCCCCCCAACTACCCTCCCCTACAGGTCTGGGTCCCCCCCAACTGCCCTCTTTTGTAGGCTTGGTCCTTCCTAACTGCCTTCTCCTGCTGATCTGTTTGCCCACAACTGCCCTTCTCTGCTGGCCATATTGTGGCAGCCATCTTGTGTCCACATGGGGGTGGCCATTTGTGTGCATATTACCTCTTTAATAGATAGGATAATTGTAATATAAAATACTGCTTATTTATTTTACTTATGTCCTTCTGCTAATTACTTATCATGTTACTTCTTTTCATCAAATGTAAGCAAATGTGAACAAAAATAGTTTCTACGTATTAATGAGTTATTTGTACTACTATATGCAAATTCTGCTTATTCCAAATATTTTCTCTCCCTGCCCTTGGTTGTTCCAAGCTATTTCCAAGCTTTTTCTTCTTTTCTATTTCAACTTGTGTCATCTGTTAACTAGAATAATAATTCTCTAACTTCCTAGTTAAGGGTAAGGGTTAGAGAGAAAAAGATTTAAAATTCCTTGGATAAAGGATGAACTAGATTATCCAGGTCTGAGTACTTGGACACAATACCTATGAGGGTCTGTTATCAATCTCTTCTCTTCATTCATACTCCCCCAACCACCAATCCCCTCATATCCCACCCACCACGTACAAAAAAATTGAGACTCACTGACCACAAAACCAGGGCATTATTTATTAAACACCTTAGTGGTTTCTGTGCTGCCACTCAGACCACTTAATGTTATACTCCAGTCTTAATGCAATCTGTTCATAATCAGAATCTTAGCAGTCTCTGATGCTCAGCTGTGGGTTGCACAAAATTTACTTATGGTTGGGACTTTTTGTTAATCATAGGAAGTGTAAAATGACATTTCAAATTGTTTTCTTGAATATTTCACTTTTTAATTTTTTAAAATGTTAACAGATCTGATGTCATAATATGATTAACAGTAAAAACAGCAGTTCAGCCATTTTCTTATTGTTTAATTATACTTTCATTATGAACATTTCTTTTAACCTGTGTTTCTTATTTAAGAAACTTGTCCATTTACTGAGGGTTACTTTAATTTTTAACTCAGAAAATAAAAATACAATTCAAAGCTCCACTCTCCCAGACCACACGATTCCTACACATTCCTGAGCACCTTGGCATCCCATTCTTCATTCACAACACCTTGGGCAGCACAATTGACACATCACTGTCTGCCAACGGGAACAAAGAAACATGCTAAGATCAAACAACATATTAAATATGAGTTGTGCTTCATTTTCTTTCTTTTTTTCTCTCTCTCCAAAATAGATATTCTAAATGTCTATTAGGTGTGTGGTCTAAAGCACACCCGCAGGGAAGATCACTGGATTGGTATCTCTGTGATCACAGCCCTTCCAGGTTCAAAGGGGTGCTTATTGGGTTCACTAACACAGCATAAGGGCTTCAGGAACAGTTTGCGGAGCTGGGGTACCTGAGGTAAGGCTCCAATGATAAAATGACTTGGCAGGGGAGGTGGTGCATTCTAAATAAAGGTACTTATATAAGTACTAGAGGCCCAGTGCACAAAATTCATGCATGGGGGGCAGGGGGTGCTCCCTCTCCAATCTGGGACCCCTTAAGAGATGTCCGACTGCCCGTTTAGACCTGATCCAGGCACTGGATCCCAACTGCTCACCTGCCTGTCTTCCTGATTGCCCCTAACCGCTTCTGCCTGCCAGCCTGATCACCCCCTAATCACTCCCCTGCCAGCCTGATTGATGCCTAACTGCTACCCTGCCAGACTGTTTGCCCCTAAGTGCCCTCCCCTGTGGGCCTGGTCACCCCTAACTGCCCTCCCCTGCAGGGCTGGTCACCCCCAGCTACCCTCCTCTGCTGGCCTGGTCACCCCTAACTGTCCTTCCCTGCAGGCTTTATCAATCCCAACTGCCCTCCCTTGCAGACCTGGTCCCTCCCAACTGCCCTCCCCTGCTAGCCATCTTGTGGTGGCCATCTTGGATCTTTTAACATGGGTCCAGGATCTTTTAACCACATTGGGGCAGTCATCTTGTGTGTTGGAGTGATGGTTAATCTGCATATTATTCTT
Source organism: Lasiurus cinereus (assembly GCA_011751065.1). NCBI lineage: Eukaryota > Metazoa > Chordata > Mammalia > Chiroptera > Vespertilionidae > Lasiurus > Lasiurus cinereus. The sequence goes on along the minus strand of JAAGEH010000393.1, from coordinate 34,655,678 downwards.
TTATTAGATAGGATAGAGGCCTGGTACATGGGTGGGGGCCAGCTGGTTTGCCCTTAAGGGTGTCCTGGATCTGGGTGGGTGTTTCCTTGGGGCATGGGGTGGCCTGGGTGAGGGGCCTGTGGTAGGTAGTTTGCAGGTCGGCCATGCTTCCCTGGCTACCCAAGCAGAGGTCCTGCTGTCCTATTTTCTACAATTGAAACTTTGTAACCTTGAGTGGAGCCAAGCCTTCTGCTCACATAGCCATTGAAACTTTGTTGCCTTAAGCAGAAGGCTAGGCCTGCCAGGGTGTGCAGAAAGCTTGGCTTCTTCCATCACCTGGGTTAACCCAAACCTCCCTCCTGCTCTCTCTGTGGCCTAGTCATCTTGGTTTGGCTAATTTGCATACCCACTCTGATTGGCTGATGGGCGTGGCTTGTAGGTATAGCAGAGGTATGGTTAACTTGCATATTACTCTTTTCTTAGGATTGTTATTGTAACTAGAATGATTTTGGAGTATTCTTATCGGGATATCCTATTTAATAAAAAGAGAATATGCTCATTGATCCTCAGACCATTGCAAAGATGGCTACACCCATAGCCAACAAGGAGGGAATATGCTAAATGAGTACCCTACCTCAAAGATGGTGGCACACACAGCCATAAGATGGTGGTACCTAGTCCCCTCAGCTCCGCTGGGGCGGGAGGCATGTGGCAAGGCCAGGCTCACCCCCAGGTAGGCCTGGCCACTCTGCACACCTGCCTCCAGAGGAGTCCCCCACTGCCTACAGCCACCCAGGGCCAGCCTGAGATGCAGGCAAGCCTCAGATGGCACCTGCCCAGCCACCCTGAGGCACAGGCAAGCCTTGGATGGCGACTTCTCAGCTGCCCAGGGCCAGCCCAAGGTGCAGGCAAGCTTTGGATGGTAGCTGCCCAGCTGTCCAGGGCTACCCAAGGCTCAGGTAACCAGGGCCAGCCAAGGCTTACTCTGCCAGAAGGGGCAGCAGCAGAGGTGTGATGAGGCATTGCTTTCCCCTGATTGCTGGGTCACCTCCCACCCCAGACTGTGTGAGAGGGGGCAGGCTGGTCTGAGGGACACCCCCTCCAGTGCATGAATTTTCATGCACTGGGCCTCTAGTCTTATATAGAAATTGATAACAACTATTAATAACTAAAGGCAAAACTTGCTAAGTGCTGTGTATACATCGTTCATCTGATATCTCAACAACTCAATGAATTGGTAGCTTTGTCACAGCTAAGGAAACTAAGGCTCAAAAAAATGTAAGGTACCCAAGACCACAGCCATAGGGTCCATATTCTTAATTATTGTATGATAATACCTCTTAAATGTCTGGCTAACTAAGCCTAGATTCTTATCATCAGGATACCAAGAGATGTTTTCATTTTCCCATATATTCATTCAACAAGCATTTATTGAACTGTAACTATAAATCAAGGACTGACATCAGTTCTGGAGACACAATTGTTAACAAGAGGGAGGAGTCCCTGTTTTCATAGAGCATATGTTAGAACATAAAGAAAAAAAGTAAAGTGAATACAATAATTTCAAAATATGATTCGTGCTACACAGAAAAAAAAAAGTAGAATAGGATAGAAAGACCTATCTAGTTGGTCAAAGTTGGCATCTCCAAGATGGCATTACAGTTGAGATTTAAAAGGATGGAGGGACATTGGCATGCAAATAGAATGAAAGGAAAAACATTTTAGGAAGAGGCAGAGGCTCATGCACAGGCCTTGATGTGGGACAGAATTATCTACAGAAGCTGATTCCTGGCCACACCAGCAACGGAAATGGAAGGTGACTGGCTGAACAGGCTGCTCTGGGAGGCCAGCTGCGGTTCTTTGGTTTGCATTCTGTATGTCACATCTTATTTAACTCTTCTTCAAGTGATGGGAATATTAAAACATAAACTTGCCATCTGAGCCATGACCATCGTGTTGTCATCTAGAGACTCTTATCACCTTAATAAGATTATTCAAGCATTGCATGAGAACAAGGTAAAGCTTGGCCAGCACTCAAAAGTAAAATCAGATGCAAATTGCAAGGTAAAAAACAGAGCTGAGCAGTCAATTAAGAGAATGCAGGTATGAAAAACTGTTACGTGAGAACTAGAAATATTTATATCTAAGGTGCATTTCATCATAAGTATATTATCTATTTATCATGTTTTCAGAGTATCGCTAAAAGAGTCTTCAAAAGGAATAAGCATGATTTTCCTATGTAATATCTTACTACACACAACACTAAAAATGCTAAATATATATATGCATATATCTGTATATATATGATAGCTAGATGGATGATAAATATTAGATAGTATTCACTATATCCAATTTCACTTAAGTTGTGTCCACTGAGCTATAGCACCAAATGACATGGGATTTAGATGTGTGTAGGGTACATTTTATTTTCCTGGTCTCTGACACTCACTTAGCAACAATCAATGAGTCACTGATAGCATTATTGATCACAGTGATGGCACTCTGAACAAGGGATCCCGTTACACCAAATGATGTTCAATATGGGCTGAATTTGACCCATTAGCCTCCTGTAGAAGGAGCACATGGTGGGGAATTAGGATTATCTTGAGTTTGAATCTTAGACTTAGGACCTTTTCAAATTTTCTCATCATTTAAAGCAATTTTGGGTCTCGCTGGCCTGACTCCCAACCATACCCACCCTCAGGGCAGGCAGGTGGGCAGGTTCCACTCTGGAAGCACCAGGAGGTATCATTCCCTGGAACTCTGCATTGTGACTACCCAGTGTTGGAAGAAAGAGGTCATCTCCTTAAAATGCTTATGTTAAACAAGCCCGGCTTCATTTATAATCAGAACTCAGTTCTCTGTTACTGACAATTCAAATTTATTGACATTTTATATTGCCTTTTGATGAAAACTGAAACAGGCCATGATTTTTTTTTTCTGACTTTCAACTAAATCACAATTGTATGGCCTCTTGAAGTCATAAATGGATTTTTAAATCAGAAATTAGAATCTAATCCAATATATAAATCAATGATCAGAAATTAATTTAATGTCAGATCTTTTTCCCACCTTTGGCTCAGGTGAGCTTTATAAGGCTAAAATGTAAAATGAGGAAAGGGGAAAGAATTGATTTTTCTCTATTTCTCTGTTAGTTTCTTTCTTCCTCCACCTCCCTTCACCCTATCCTGTTTTTTTAGCTAGCCAGTTTTAGACTTGTCCATGAGAGAGAGCAGAGTGACTCAAGAATGAGAAAATTATCATTTGGCCAGTGCCTTTGCAAGCTGGCCTCCCTCTCTGGCGATCGCACGTACTTAGAGAGAGTGGATTCTATTGACCACCAGTGTGGGCTCCTTGGCCTTTCACATGTTTGGGAACCTCTCACCTGAGCTATGATTTGAATAGTGCCTCACTCTTGGGATTCAGCACAGCAGCAGCTCTGTTTTTGATTGATTACAGTATAATCAATAAATTGAATAAACAAACGTTGAGTTAGAATCAGAACCTAGCTCTTATTTGTCTTCCAATTTTCATGATGTGGACAAGGATTATTTTCCTTCAGCTGGCTTCTCTCAAACTGCCTGTGGCTTTTGCTCTGTTGCTGATTCTCTTCACTTGGACTCGGCTTTGAGGGCTCTAAACAGCTCTAAGTGGTGCTTTTCTCTCTCGTGATTCAAGGCTGGGCTCCAGATACACTTGGACAAGCCCTGGATGATCAGCATGCAGATTTGTTTTATCCTGCTGCCGTTGGCCACAGTCTGAGATCCCCTTGACTACAGTGAACACCTATCAACAATGTGAAAGTTCTACTTGAAGAACCTCCTCACTAGGTTTGGGATTAGACTCTAGCAGACTCTATTTTCTTCTCTGAGGATGGGGATGGGGCAATAGCTCTCTCTATAGCAGCACTATTCAGTAGAAATACAATGTGAACCACACAAATCATTTTAATTTTCTAGTCTATGTGTGACATGCTATTGAGTTGGCTCCAACTCCTGGTGATTCTGTGAATGAGTGATGTCCACAATGTTTTGTCCTCAACAGGCCTTCATGATTCCCGTAGACTCATGCTATGGCTTTTTTAACTAGTCAATCTATCTCATATTTGGTCTTCTTCTAGTCATACTAAAAAGAAACAGATAAAAATAATGGTAATATATCTTTTTCACTCCATATATCCAAAATATTATCACTTTAACATGTAAAAAATGTAAAAAATGAGTGAGATAATATATAATTATTTCCTCCCATGCTAAGTCTGACATCTGATGTGCATTTTACAATTAAAGCACATCTCAGTTTGGACTGGCCACATGTGGCTAGTGAAGATCTATGAAAATCTCATCTATTTCCTCCATTTTTACAGCAGTTTTTTAAAAGTATAATATATATCCTATAAATTCTCCTTTTTCAAGTGTGCAATTTAATAATTTTTAGTAAATTTACAGAATTGTACAACCATTGCTTCAATTCAATTTTAGAATTCTTTGGATCTCTTGTTTTATTTTACACAAATTGAAAATAACCTGCCTAGGCTATTTTTACTAATAATTGTTGATGATAGAAACATATTAGAAATGCTATGCAAATAGACTTTGTTTTCCAATAGTCTTGAAGCAAGTTTTCTTGTACTCCTTAACATAAGCATCCCTTAAAAATGATTTCCTATTCACAGGAGAAGAAACATGATTCATAGGAAACCATTTTTAAGAAGTGCTTACCTCTTCCTAAGAGGTGTTGCTGAGAATGAATCTCGATAATAAAATATTAAATATGGTGTTTTTATCACACCGCCCCCCCAAAAAAAAAATAAAATAAAACACATCTTTTTAATTCTACACCTAAGTCCAGGCAAGCACTAATCTACTTCTGTCTCCATAGATATGCCTTTTCTGGACATTTCATATCAATGGAATCATACTGTATCTGTTCCTTTACTTCTTTTACTTAGTATAATATTTTTGACATTCATCCATATTGTAGTATGATGCAGTTTTTTTTCTTTTTAATTGTCAAGTAGTGGTGATGCCATTGTAATAACCTGGCTATTATTTAATAGTAAAGGAAGAAAGGGAAAGCTAGATAATATAGGCATGCTCTTTATACAGCTTTGCCAAAAAGCTGCCTTTAACACTCTCTAAGTTTGTTCCCCACTTATCTATGGGAGAAAAGCCTGGAGAGAGGCAGTTTAGACACATATCCAATAAGGTCTGAGTGACTGTGGGAAAGTGCTTGACTGTCAATCACACCTGGAAGTGAGTCAGTAGACAGGATGGATGTGACCACTGTTTATACTTCTAAACAAAAACGGTGCTCTCTCTCTCTCTCTCTCTCTCTCTCTCTCTCTCTCTCTCTCTCTCTCTCTCCACACCAGGTTCCTGGCACTCCTGTTGCAGGGTCACGCTCACCTGCACCTATATTGATCACCACCATGTGGTTCCCCCACAATGGACTAATGTACTTTAATTAGCTTGGATGCTGAACTACACTGGCTGCACCATGAAATGGAAGTTCTGGACATTGGCTTTGCTTTTGGCTCTGCTAGAACCCCTGCTGCACCTTTGTCAGGATGGCATAAGGGACATGAGACCCCGGAACTTGAGGAATGTAACTTTATGCAAATAAAGGCTTTTTCCACATCATATTCTCCATGTGAACCTTAGAAAGTACATTTTCTAAAGATATCACAAGAATCTCGCTCTCACAAGCAATGTGTAAGTTTGATTCTCTGATAACAGTAGTATTCCATTATATGGATATATCTGTCTGTTCATTCATTCTCAGGTTAATGGACATTTTTATTGTTCCCATTTGGGAGCTGTTATGAATAGCATTGCTATCAAAATTTGTGTACTATTCTTTGTGTGAACATATATGCTTTTTCTTGGTAGATTCCTAAGATTAGCATTATAGAACATATGGTCAGTTTATATTTTACTTACAAGGAGACTGACAAATTGTTTCCTAAAGTGGTTGCAGTATTTCTCTTCATGCTCTGATTCTTTTTTATATATCTTTTATCTTCTAAGGATCTAAGAGCCAGCAGACTGACCTTCACAATTTCCTTAGAAAATTTTGCAGATCCTTATCTGCATATTTGGTATGTAACAGATATCACATGGTCCTGTCTGTAAATATTAAGTCCAGAAGAGTCCTGTTTTATCATCTTATCACTAGAGCCCTGATGCACAAATTTGTTTATGGTTGGGGTCCCTCTGGGTGGGCTGCAGGGATCAGGCCAAAACTCACAGTCCAATGCCACCTGCAGCTCTTACCTGCCATTCCCGCTCATCCCAGCCCCACTGTGCCTGCAGAGGGCTCGCACCCAATTAGTCCCAATGGGGAGAAGCTTGCGCTGCTGCAGCAGTGCTCACCAGCCATGAGCCCTGCATCTGGCACCCTCCGAAGGGGAGTGGCCTGTGGGATCAGGCTGAAACCAGCTCTCTGATATCCCCCCAAGGGGTTCGGATTGTGAGAGGGTGCAGGCCAGGCTGAGGGACCCCACCAGTGCATGATTAGATGGCAGAGGGACAGTGGGAGGGCTCCAGGCAGTGTCCAGCCCATCTCGCTCAGTCCCGATCTGCTGGACTCCAGCAGCAAGCTAACCTACCAGTTGGAGCATCTGCCCTCTAGTGGTCAGTGCAAATCATAGCGACTGGTTGATTGGTGGACTGTCCGTCCCCTGATGGTCAGTGCACATCATAGTGCAAACAATTGAGCAACCTTAGCATACCATTAACATATTATGTTTTGATTGTTTGTTTGTTTGTTCTGCTGTTCAGTCTATTTGCATATTACCCTTTTATTATATAGGATAATACAAAGATTGATTCTCAGCATGAGCACATCTTAGGAGAAGTTAAGCACTCCTTAAAAAATGCTTTCCTGTGATTCAAATGAGCAAGAAGACAGACATATACTTCAAAACTACTAGAAAGTAAAGTCAATTTACACAGAATTTCTAATATGTAGGTATTACCAACAATTAATTAGTGAAAACTGTACCTAGGTAGGGAATTTATAATTTATGGATAATAAACAAGAGATCCTAAAAACTCTCCTGTTATACTGTGAAGGGGCAGAATTTCTGATTAAGTATTTCTTTTGGGCAACCTGACTCTGAAAGACACCGTGCCTCTTTCATTAGTGCATGAAGCCTAAATTTTAAATAGCTCCCCGACCACACACACACACACACACACACACACACACACACACACACCACACATTGGAGGAAGAACATAGAGAAGCACTGGTGGAAATCACCATGTAGATTAGAAGAACTATGTTGTTTCTTGTTTTTATCAGTTTAATAATCCTTTTGGGCTTTTGGAAAAAGCTTGAAGCCAATGTCTTATGATTCCAGTGATTTTTTTGGTCTTCCAAAGGGCGGGGTTGGGAGGGACAATGTGTAGATTTAATCAGCATTTGATTTTTTTCTCAATCTCTTTGCATGTAGAGAGGAGCAGCTGGTAGTAGGTAATCTTACCCTTGGGAATTACCAAGTAAAAGAAAGAGACAAGCAGCAGCTTCTACAAAGACAGCTTTTATGAGTCTGAGCTAAAGAATCACCAGGGAAGCAGCTGGGTTCACCGTTTTCATCCAAGTAATTACTAGAAGAGATAGATGGTTTTTTAGGTCATTAGTAGAAAGAGGAACTAATGGCCAGCCCTTCCTCTGGGAAAACATTCACCTGAGAGAGTGTAGATGAAGATGTCAGTTTCACAGCCTGCCAGAAAGCAGCAAGGGCTGTGTTCAGATTCAGGGTGAGAAATATCAGAGTTCAAATCCTGCCTCTTTCAGCTCTTGGTTTTGTGATTTGGAGCACATGTATTAACCTTTCTAAGCCTTAGTTTCCTCACTTGCAATATGAAGACAGTAATACCCATCTTGCAGGTGTTTTATGAACATTAAATAAGATAATCAGAGAGGACTTATTTCTATGCCCTTTCTAGAAATTAACTCAAATAAATTATTTAGAAGCCTCCATCAAACACAAACTACATCTAGCTGTCCTTCTCTTTAGAATTCTTTGCTTTAAAATATTTTGGAAAATAGTGTTTTCTGATTATCACAGCCACTACAACAAATCCAACCCAATTCCTTTTACAATACATCACCTTCCAAAAATGAATCAAAATAAATTCACTTTTTAGGGGGGGAACAAAATTTAATAAAGACTTATTTAAGATCTTTTGTCTTTGACCTTCTACTTCATCTATGTACAGCCTTTCTCCAGATTGCTGAACCTTTCTTAATGCTGGGACAAGAACCCTGACATTAATGACACTCAACGTAGGACTTCCTGAATGCTTGCAACACCAACATTAATGGTGCACTTCTGGAGAAAGAAGGATTCACCTGAGCAGAAACAACACCAGCGATGGTGGCAAGATTAACTGTTTTTAGAGCCCATGTTGGCTTTGGAAACCCATGCCTCTGCAATCAATACTCATTCCTCCCTGGAGAATCCAAGATGGCAGCATAGGTAAACACCTACACTGCTGCCTCGCACAACAATTTCAAAACTACAACTAAAAGACAGAACGGACATCATACAGAACCACAGGAAAGCTGGCTGACTGGAAGTCCTACAACTAGAGGGAAAGAGAGGGGCTCACAGAGACCCAGAGGAGCTGCAAAAAGCTGAGGTACAGAGACTCCCGCATGGAGAGAGCGGGTGCCGGAGTACCTGGCTGGTTTTCTCTGGTCGGAGGGAAACGGAGACTCTCAAAGGCATTGAACCCCTTATCTTACAACACTAAACCCCAGATCCAGCCGAAACTCATACGGGGGTGTTTGGACTGTGAAAAGGGAGAAGTGCACGGAAATTTAGGAGAGTCGCAAAAGATCAAAGGCCTGGTGGTATGCACAGCACTGCGCACAGGACAGATTGCTGATTGTGCTGCTGGCTTTCGCGAGTGGGCGGGAGATAGACCCTCCCAATTGTGCCACTTCTGACTCCACTAAGCCCCTGTTTGGGGGGAAACCCTGGAAACCTAGTCTCGTGTTGTCCTGGTGTGCAGGGGAGCTGGAGGGGCAGCGGTCTAGAGACACTGCGGGCGCTCGGGCACAAGGACCACTCCAGCGATTACCCAGTCACGTGAGACTCAGGGGCCATGGAGGGCGGGGCCAACTGGAAGGCAAGGCGGTCCCTTAAGCCCTGAGACTCCACCCCTCCCAAGCTCAACAGAGGCTTCTTTGGTTTTGCAAGTCTGGTATCATAAGGCTGAATCCAATACAGAAGTTCTCCCGGCATAGTGAAAATGCCTAGACAAGGGAAGGGATTACAAACAAAAGAAATGGAGGGAAAAAAACGACTGGATATAGAGTTCAAAACCATGCTTATAAGGTTTTTCAAGAATATGCTAGAAAAGTTGGATAAATTTAGTGAGACCCAAGAGGAGATGAAAAAGGACATACTAGAGACACTGACTGAAATAAAAAATATTATACAGAGTCCTAACAGCAGACTAGAGGATGGCAAGAATCAAGTCAAAAATTTGAAATATAAAGAAGCAGACAACATTCAACTGGAAAAGCAAGAAGAGAAAAGAATCCAAAAATGTGAACATAATGTAAGGAGCCTCTGGGACAGCTTCAAGCATACCAACATCAGAATTGTGGGGGTGCCAGAAGAAGAGAGAGAGCAAGATACTGAAAACCTACTTAAAGAAATAATGACTGAAAACTTCCCACATCTGGTAAAAGAAATAGACTTACAAGTCCAGGAAGCACACAGAACCCCATATAAAAGGAATCCAAAGAGGACCACACCAAGACACATCATAATTAAAATACCAAGAGCAAAAGACAAAGAGAGAATATTAAAAGCAGCAAGAGAAAAACAGTTCATTACCTACAAGGGAGCACCCATACGACTGTCAGCTGATTTCTCAACAGAAACGATGCAGGCCAGACGGGAGTGGCAAGAAATATTCAACGTGATGAATAGCAAGAACCTACAACCAAGAATAATCTATCCAGCAAAACTATCATTCAGAATTGAAGGGCAGGTAAAGAGTTTTACAGAGAAGAGAAAGCTAAAGAGTTCATCAACTCCAAACCAGTATTATATGAAATGCTGAAAGGTACTCTTTTAGAAGAGGAAGAAGAAAAAGGTAAAAGCCAAAAAATTATGAACAACAAATACATATCTATCAACAAGTGAATCTAAAAATTAAGTGAATTAAAAATTTGATCAACAGAATAAACTGGTGAATATAATAGAATCAGGAGCACAGAAAGGGAGTAGACTGATAATTCTCAGGGGCACAAAAATCATAAAGCATCACACAGACTGTGAAATTACAGCAGAAAGATTAAAGTTAGGTGAGGTAGATAAGTGATCAATCAAAGGACTTGTGTGCATCCATATAAGCATAACCAATGATCACAGACACTGGGGGGTTGGGGTATGCCTGGGAGGGAGGGGGGGCAATGGGGAGATATGTATAAAAATTAATAAAAATTAATAAAAATTAAAAAGACTTATTTAATATACAGTTGCTCTTGTGGTCAAAACATCCAAAACTGTTAAAAGATAATTCAGAAAAGATAAAATAAAATCATGACTCTCATACAGATATAAAAATAAACATGTATTAAGAATTTCATTTCTCTTGTATAATATGAGGAAACTAACCAGATCTTATGACTAGTTCAAAGGAAAAATCAAAAGAGCACAAATTTATATTAAGGAGTGTTGAGATGAATTGCAAAAAAATATATACAATTAATAATTTATCACAAACTATGAATATATACACTTAGCTTTCTCCTGGCCTTGTGACTCAAACTTGTTCCAGGGAGAGTTGGTCTGAGCTAGGGCCCCTTGGTTGTGTGGACTTCCAAGAAAGGCTAATCTAAGACTAGAGGAAGGTGGGGTTTGGTATGTAGTTTTACATGCCAGCCCTGGGAGCTATTAATAGCAATACTAAGCTAATCCTGGCTGCTGCTACAAGCCTCACTTAAAACCAAACTGGACTGTGTACATTTATTATGCAGCAGTCCAGGAGCTGGCTTCTTAGAATCAGAAAGAGCAAGCCTTTTGTGTGTTTGGGAGAAAGTACAAACACATACACACTTCCACACATATATCAGTTTCCTTGAAAGCCATAGTAATCAGTGTTTCAAAGAGTGTCTTCCACAGAATACAGAATCTCAGAGGGATGGTATGGGATGGAGGATGGATGGGAAGAGATCAACCAAAGAACTTGTATGCATATATACATAACCCATGGACACAGAGAATAAGGTGGTGAAGGCTTGGGATGGGCAAGGGGAGAGTTAGAAGAGGGAGAGTTAGAAGAGGACAATGAAGGGAGGGTGGTGGTGAAAGGGAGGAAGGAGATATATGTAATAGCTTCAACAATTAAGATTTAAAAAACAAAATTAAACTAAGAGTGTATTCCAAATCCACATGCATCAGATTCTCCTGAAGTGTTAGATAAAATGCAGATTCTCAGGTCCATTCCCACATCTATTGAATCTTGTTTAATAATCTGAATTTTAAATACTCTTCCAAATGAGACATTCAAACTAAAGCCAAGAATTTCTTATGCATAACAATGGGAAGTTATATTCCCCTCCTTTCTCCCCACACATGTTAATTCTCACCATATTTATCTGGGCATGTAATATGTTCTAAGAGCCATCACAGAAGTCCCTAGTAGCTGAGTTTAACATATCTGTGAACAGAGAAAACAATCCCATGCATAGGGCCTTAAGGCAATTTTGATGTTGGAGAAGAAAGAGATATTCATAAAGCCACTACATAAAGCTTTTGTGTCACTTGCTTAATTTTCTTTCTTTCTTTTTTTAAGCCTCACCTGAGGATATGTTTATACTGATTTTATAGAGAGACAGAGAAACATGGATAGATTGCCTTCCATATGTACTCCAATCTGGGGATGGAATCCACAACCTAGATAGGTACTCTGACCTGGAATCCAGCCGTAACCTTTTAGTGTATGGAACAATGCTCCAACCAACTCAATGACCTGGCCAGGGCACTTGATCCATTTTCCATCAAAGAAAGCTACTATCTCAATTTCAGTCTTGTGCCTCAAGTTTAAAAATTTTTTTTAAATATAAAAGGTAACAATATTGAAAGGTAACAAAAGCAATCAGCATTGCTTTTCTTGCAATATTTTCTTCTATTCTGGTTTTTATCTTATTGCTTTTTCTCCTATTAGAGAATAATTAATTTACTTTCTAAACTTATTTTTCCTTTTCAGGCTTAAAATAAAATAAACTGCTTTCTTTACACATGTAAATAATGCTCAATATTTGGACCTCAAGCTCATTTATCCTGCTTTCCACTTGGGACAAAGCTGATTTTCACCACCCAATTCCAGGGTTTATAAATGGGCAAGACTGCAGTTTGCAGGTGCAGTCATTTTGCTGTAGCCCAATTCAAGATTTACATATGCAAATGTGCACAAACTGAGTAATTGTGCATGCAAATAGGTGATTAAATAGGCAATTATCAAATCTGCATGAACAAATGGAAGTTGTTCCTATTCAAAAAGCAAGGGGCACCTGAACATTATGCAAGCAGGCAGATGGCCTCAAAGCCTGTGGAAACCTGACCCTAGGGCCTCACAGTTGCTTAAATCCCAGAGCAAGTTGAGGTCTCAAGTTGCACAAGTGGAATTTCCTCTTTGACCTCAGCTGCCATGGCAATGACCAGATCTCTAACAAGGTCATCTTCAGGAAGTACCATGGGAAGGGGTTTGATTTCTACAATTTCTTTTCAAATACTATATATGAGGCAGAAATTTAAACTAAGTATTATTTTTGATAAGTAGTAAGAAATAAGCTTTGGATATCTCAGTATGCCCACTCTTGCTATTCCATATACCTACTCTTCCAAGCCAAACCTCAAGGCAGGAATAGAGAACCCATTGGAGTAAAACTACCACCTCACAATAGATGCACCTTTGCAATGCTCTTTCCCACAACAGTGCTGCCAAAATTGAGATCAGGACTTGCTTGATCTTAGGTCTCAGTTTTTAGCTTGTCTTTGTCAGATTGAAAAAAAATCATCCTTTGGCTTTAATGGTTCATTTCTTCGCAATACAAGACCTCAGTTCTCTAACTGCACATAACAGTGATGGATGGTGTTGTCAATGGAGGACATCGAAGAGAAATGATTTCACATAACCAGGGGGCTTTTCTGACAAAAGAGTAGTGCTGATGCCTAGACTAGTCTACTAGGAGCCAGAGATAAAGAGAGTTTGAGGCACAAAAGAGTGCTGATTGCTGAAATCCTCATATTTTTCAGAAAGGTATTTCCTCTCTAGGATATTCTATGAGGATGTTTTCAGGTCTTTATGAATGGCTTAGAGTCTGTTACTTTACAAAGTAAGAAGTGATCCTACTGCAGACCATAAAATCAATTACTCGATTCAATCAATGAACCAGTTAAGTGGAATAATTTCTTTACTTAGCACCTGTCAGGAGGAAGAGATTTCAAAATATTCTCACCAGGAGTCAGAAGTGAATGGAATTATTTTGTTCCCCAGAGGAAGTAGCCAAGTCTCCTCTTTAGAATATTGAGAAGCCCCATAGTCATGCAGACAGGAGCGGCACTGACCAGTGACTATTCAAGGACACATCTGGCAAAGGAAATGATACAGGAACCAACCTCCATGAAAGCACTTCTTTGGCATGATCTTCTACATAGGTACTTTAGAAACTAATCAAGACTCCTCCAGAAATGCAAGTCACATATGCAAGCCAGAAATGCTTTTAGTCTCAGAAGCCAAAAAAGCTGAATGGTCAGTTCTTCATTTTTTGTGAGTATCTAAATAAGGTTTTCACCAATTAAACAAAACACAGTGCAGTGAAACAAACACTACAAAGCAATCTATAGGTAAAAATCTACCTATATATACATACTAGAGGCCTGATGCATGAAATTTGTGCAAGAGTAAGCCTTCCTTTTCCTGGCCGCTGGCACTGGCTTCCCTTTGGCACCAGGATCTGGGCTTCCCTTGCAGCCCCAGCTTCATCTGGAAGGTTGTCTGGAAGGACATTCAGTCTAATTAGCATATTATGCTTTTATTATTATAGATATGTATGTACAGATATATACATTTATATACATATATTTATGTATTATATATATACATATATATGTATATATGTATATATACATATATGTGTATATATATATATATATACACACACACACACACACACACACATAGATATGTGTTCAGTAGCAATATCATTCTAATATATAAAGAGCCAGGATCCGTCATGACCTAAACAACTGAATGGGCGACCGAACCAGAGGCTATGTGTGGTGATGAGGCTGGCAGGGGGTGCAGTGAGGGACAACTAAACTACCGGGCCCTAGGCCCTGGCTGGAGCGCGGTGGTGAAAGGGAGCTCTGTAACCCAGCCAGAGAATGGCAGAACTCTGGGTCTCCTGTAATCAGGGGTGTGGCTGGCCTTTAAACCCGGGGCCCAGAGCTCCCTGTAGTCGACACCCCCACCTAGTCTCAGAGCTTCCTCCAGAGCTCCCTTCCACTGCCATGATTGGGGGTGTGGCCAGCCTTCAAACCTGGGGCCCAGAGCTCCCTGTTGCCACCTGGGTGGGCGCATGGTGGGAGACGGGAGGCAGGTGGCAGGAGGAGAGACTGTGTTAGTCTGGGTCCTGCCTCCATCAGCACAGTGGGAGTCAATCTGGGGAAACTTTCTCAGGCTTGCTTGGTGCTGGGACTGGGTGCATCTGAGCTCATGGCAGGCTCGATGGAGGTTCTTGGTGGCCGAGGGTGCAGAACCAGAGTGCTGGCGTGTGGGTGTGTACATGAACTTGGACCTGAGCAACACACACACTCATATGCCTGCCCCTACACAGAGCCCTTGGCCACTCCACCTGCACCTCCCTGTACTTCACCTGCCAGCCCAGATTCCCCTGGTCCTGCATCTGGTGGCCTGTCCCCGTCTAAGGTTTCTCAGTAACACAGCGTGAGGGATTCAAGAGTCAGGACTGGAAGTAATGGCATAGTCTCCCACCCTCTGTCCTTACCTGCCCACCCAGGGAAGGGGACAGGAAAGGGTGCCAGGGGCTCTTACCATTGAGGGCTGGTGGGAATGCAGCCAGAGGGGACATGGCTGAGCTGCCCCACCCGCCCCACCCCCACCCTATGGCCCTCCCAGGGCTACCCTGCCCTGTGTGCCCTGCCTGCCCCAGCCCCAGAGCACAGGAAGTCTTGGGGCACACCCCTCCCCAAGCTGGGAGGGTCCTCGTTGCACTTCCACCTCCTAGGAAAACTTTGATTTTCCAGCTCATTCCCTGTGAGAGAACCATAGTGGCCCCAGATCCCTTTCCTTCCTTCAAAAGTGCCCTGAAAAACCCACGGACAGTTATGCCGGGAAAGGGCTCCTCAAGTTCAGCAAGAGTTTGCGATTTGCTGAAGGCGAGTTGAACAATTTTCTCTTATCCCATTTGTGGGAGTGTAAACTCATTTAAAATCAATGGACTAAACAAACAGAAGCACTTTCAAGAAAGTCAATTTGGAAATGTGGATCAAAATTCAAGTGAATTAGCTTTAGGCCAGGAGTTCCATGTCTGGGAATGTGTCCCAAGTAAACAGTCAAATAACCAATTATATTTACTGGAATTGTTGATGCCAGGGGAAAGAGAAACAACCTGCCCCACAATAAAGGGTTAGTGAAGTAAACCATAGTAATGTCAAACAGTCAGGGATAACACTGTAGCCATTAAAAATTATGTCTGTACACCCATTGACATGAAAAGAAGGCCATAGCCAAATATTGAGTGGAGGGCAGGAGAAGTTCAGAAGAGGGCATGTATATTTATATGTATGCATATTTTGTATGTAAGGGAAATAATAGTTTTAAAAACAGTGATTTTTCCTGAGCTCTGTAATTGTAAGTATTAGCAAATTGTGTTTCAGGTGTGACAGGTGTCCTTTGGTGTCACATACACACAGACATCTTTGCCTGTGGAACAGCCTGAACCTTTGCCATACCTGCTCCTCTCTGCTGTGGCAATGGCACAATCAGACATTCCCTTTTATTGGGCCGGTTTCATTTTCTCCTTTACCCAAATCATGTCTTTCCAACAAAAGAATATTAACCAAGCAATCCTAACAACAAGTTTTGTTTTCAACTGCAACTTATGCCCGCTTACACAAATGTTGTTGCTTTCAAGTCTACCAGATTGTATTTAAAAACTTTTATTGACCATTTTTTATTCACTTAAAATATTCTGGAGTATTTTAAATACATATAGAAAAGTAGAGAATAATATGACAAATACTTATCTATACTAATAAAAGGGTGATACTCTGTATTATAGACTGGACATCATTATGGACACCTTTTTGGAAAAGGCTATGGTGGTGGGGGCCAAGGCAGAAGCGGTTAGGGATAACCAGGCTGGCAGGGGAGGGGAGGGCAGTTAGGGGCAACCAAGCCAGTCAGGAAGGGCAGGTAAGGTTGACCAGACAGGCAGATAGGTAAGCTGTTAGGAGTCAGCAGTCCAAATTACCACTGGCAGTCGGACATCCCCTGAGGATATAACAAGCTTCTGATCACTCTATGCTTAAGTGCTCAAGAAAATCTATCAAATTCTACCCTTTCAAAGAACCCTCCTTATCCCCGGTGATTGGCCTGTTTTCAACTGGTAGTGATACTGTTGTAATACCTTGTCATAAATAACAGGAAAAGACAAAAGCATGTCACTTGTGCAGTTTTGCCAGGAAGTTGCAATTTAGACACATACCCAGTAAAGTCTGAACGAAATAGGGAAGGTTCTTGTTTGTTAGTCCTCCATGGAGAGAGGTCATTGGCCAGAGTAGGCATGGCCATTGCAAGCCCAGGAGGATATCAGATACTTGAACTCCTAAACAAATGAGTTTTCTCTCTTACTCTCTTGCCTCTTGGAGACAGGAGCTCTCACATCCCTGCATTTGTCCACCTTGCCATGTCCCCACACACAATAAGCTAATGGACTGGAACTAGCCTGATGCTGTACTGGACCCAACTCTGCCATGGAATAGAACCTTTGGACTTTGGCTTTGCTTCTAGTTCTGCCAAAGCCCTAGCTATGCATCTTCTAGTACTGGATTAATGGAAATGGGACTTTGGAAACCAAGGGATGTAATTCCATGCAAATAAAGCCTTCTACCACATCTCATCCTCCTGGGGGACCTTCAAAATGCTTATTGCAGTGATACCCTGAAAACCCCACTTCCACTAGCAATGGGGAAAACCCATGTTTTCTCTTATCACAGTAGTAATGGCTCCACTCCCCATGCTTGCCCCAACTAAACCCCCAGAACACATAATATATGCCTCTCTTTAGGCACTTAGCAATTTTGTTTTGTATTGAAGTTATTTATAAATGTTTTTCCCCTTGTTATAATGTACAATAATTGGGGGAAAGTTGCTGTGGTGAGTACAGATGGCAATGATTCATCCTGTACTTCCATCCTTGGCACCATATCATAGTCTTTCACATCTGTTATTTCATCCATGTTTTACAAACCTCTACTGGGTTGGTGCTAATAGCATTTCTATAAATGAAGTAAATAAAATTAGAGAGGTTCAGTAACAACTCAAGGCTTGTTCCCTGTATTCAAATCTCAGCTCCAACACTTACTAGCCAAATGATTTCCCACAGTTTTCTTAAACTTTCGTTTCCCTCATTTACAAAAAAGTGATAGAAAGTGTGCAGTTTTATTGCACTACACAATCTTATTATTAAAATTATTATATAGAATAAAAAGCAATTTATAAAAAGTGTTCGACAGCCCAAGTGCCTATCAATAAATAAGTGGATAAAATATGTGATACATTTACACAGTGGAATTCTATGCAGCAGTATAAAGGAAAGATATCTTACCATTTGAGACAGCATGGAAGGACCTGGAGAACTAAGTGAAATAAGCCAGTCTGATAAAGACAAGTATCACATGATCTCACTTATATGTGGAATCTAATGAACAAAATGAATTGACAAAAAAATATAGATCCAGAAACTTGGACGCATGAAATAGGCAGACAAATCTCAGAGGGAAGGTGTGTGTGTGAAGAGGACGGTTGAGGGGGGTAGGGGGGAACGCAGGAACAGATTAACAAAAGAATTTATATGCATATATGAATAGACCATGGGTACAGACAGTAGGCCTGGGGGAGTTGGGAGAGGAGGTCAATAGGGACATCTGTAATACTTTTAGCAATAAAGATAATTTTTTTAAAAAGTACAAATAAAATGTTCACATTTTTTGCCTCAGTGGGAGGGGGGGAAAGTGCTTAATAATTATTGACTTGTTGTAAGTGCTTCAAATTACTGCTATATTTCTAGGTATTCTAATTAGCTTTTTTTTAAGTGTTCTACACAATCTATAGATTGTACATAGAAGTTTGCCTGTAATTTTTATTTGTTAGCAATCAATGAATGAATTAACAAATGAGTTCTAATTATTTTTCCAGTTCTAAGTATTTTTTCCACTTGGGTCATATTCTCTGGAACCTTGAGACATTTCATTTGCAGTTGTCAAAAAATCCTTCTAATTTTCTTGTAAATCTAATTCCTCCAGATCCTCAAGTCTTCTTGAAGTGCAGAAGACACACTCTTACAAACTCATAATTAAAATTTATCATTGCCCTCTCAGAGAACTAATTTTGTTTTTTAGCTCTAATAGGCTCCAGCACACAGATCCTTCCACACCCCTCTTGATATTTTCCTTGTCCTTGTTTGCTGTTTAAAGCAGTAATTCCTAAACTGTGGAAAAGCCTAGGAATCCCTTAAACCCATTGGGGGCGGTGGGGGGCAGGAAGGGAAGCTCACAAGGTCAACACTTGCAGAATAATACTAAATATTATTTGCATAATACTGCTAAAATGCTATTTACCTTCTCACTCTAGCCAGATTTTCACTGATGTTAAAATAAAACAAAACAAGCAAACAAACAAAAAAACAGTGAGGAGTGAAAGTGTTGACTCCTACCAAGAAGTGCCACCCAATTCTATTGTTACTTAGTCTTATATACTTCAATGCTAGGAACACACAGGGAAAAAAGCCAATTCTAGTTAAAAATATCTTTAAGGAAGATAAAAGTGTGTGTTCATTCTATTAAGTCTGTATTTTTGAGTGCTTGTCTTTTAAAAATTCTATGTGATGAAGTAGTTAAGTACTCAGAGGGCACTTTTGTTCTGCATACAGAAGTGTTGTGGTTGCTTTGAGGAAAAATACTTCTGTGATTGTCTTAGTTGCAATCTGAATTAGATACTTTTTCCATGAAACACTTTTTAATTTGAAACCATTGACAGACAAGTTATTAGACTTGTAAATTTTGCAGACATAATTTTTGAGAGTCAGCCTGGCACTTCAAGGAAAATAGCTGATGGTATTTGTTGCCAATAATAAAATTAGGCTTCCAAGCAAAAACTCAAATTTTGAACAAACTGTAATCCACCACTGTGAGTTTGACAGCTTCCAACATTTAGAAAATTTTCTGATGATATTGGTGGTAATATTAAATATAATTTTTTGAGATTGTAAAATAAAGTGTACCATTTTGAAAAATAGCATAACTAGTATTTTTCAGATGACCAATCCATGGGTAAAGAAAAATCCACAAAAGTGCAAGATAGACTCAAAAAGGGTGGTCAAAAGTAGGTTTACAGTTGTGGATACACAAAACACAGAGTTTAAAACATAGAGCATTATTATTTATTAACTAAAGGCCCAGTGCACAAAAATTTGTGCACTTGGGGGGCCCCTCAGCCTGGCCTGCACCCTCTCACAATCTGGGACCCCTTGGGTAGGCCAGGGATCAGGGCCTAATAGGGCTTTACTTCCCCAGGCTGCAGGCAGCTCGCCCCACTCCTACCACTACCACTGCTTGCCATCTGTGCAGCACTGCCCCCACTTCCCTGCTACTGGTGGCCTTTCTCTGCAGGCAACAGGCTGGAGTGCAATGGCTTGGCTGACCTGGGCCCACTTCTTTCTTTGCTGGGGGGTGGGGTCAGCCCTGTGAGCGGGCTGTCTGCCTACCTGATCGCCCCTAACCACTTGCCTGCCTACTTGATCACCCCTGACCCCTCTGCCTGCCTGCCTTATTGCCCCTAAACACTTGCTTGGGGGTGGGGCCAGCCCTGTGAGGGGCCGTCTGCCTTCCTGATCACCCCTAACTGCTGGTCTGCCTCCCTGGTCACTCCTAACCAATCTGCCTGCCTACCTGATTGCCCCTTACTGCTTTCTTGGGGGTGGGGCAAGCCCAGGGAGAGGCTGTCTGCCTACCTGATCTCTTCTAACCACTTGCCTGCCTACCTGATCACCCCTAACTGCTGGTCTGCCTACCTGATCACTCCTAACCATTGGTCTATCTACCTGATCACCCCTAACCCCTCTGCCTGCCTGATTGCCCCTTACCACTTGCTCAGAGGCAGGGCCAGCACTGACTTCTAGTTGGTCAGCCTCTGGTCATTACTGGTCATTACAACCCAGGGTTTTTATATATTAGGATTATTGTATCATTTTCCACATGAAAAACTATAAATCTGCTTTTATCCCACCCTGTATATTTTAATGTTTTATAGAGTTCAAAACATTTGTTGATATGGGTTTAGATTCCACTTTGCGGTTAACCTTTAAGAAACTACTAACCATTGAGTTTTGGTATAGTGTCAAAGAGGGACAGCCACAATTATCTGGAAAGACTATTAAAATCTTTCTCATTTCTAACAATAAGATCTTTTTTTTCATATGCTTCAACCAGAATGATATATCATCAGAGGTTTAATACATCTGTCTTCTCGTAAGCCAGACATTATAAATTTGCAAAAATGTAAAAAATATGGATTCTTTTTTTCACTCATTATTTTTGTTTTGGAAAATATAGTTATTTTTCACAAAATATAATATTTACTAGTATGTTGTCATGTAATAGGCCTATTATTATTTGAAAATAAATTAGTAAATATATTAAAATATTTTCAGTGATAATTTCAAATATGGTAAATATTAAAAGATAAAGCCCATATAAAGGCTCTTTTAGCTCCTCAATTTTAAAAAATATAGAGATTTCTCAAGACCAAAAACATGTTTAGAACTGCCACTTGAAAGCAGCTTGTTTTTAACATCAGGGCACAGTCCTCAAAAGAAATTTTATATTAAAGTGGAATTTGTAAGATAAAATCAGACTTGGTCCTGCTAAACAGGGGAAAAGGACTCAAAGCTACCCTAGGCTTTGCCCCTCGTGTAACCCTTCCTACTGCCCTCTTAGTCCCTCTGTAAATCTCAATTTGAAAATCTCTGTGCAGAAACATCGATTGACTGATGCATCAGGTGGCAGAAACTACAGCATCCCAGGCTTGTGGACATGGACAATGATGAACTGAATGGTGGAACTATTAACATAAATAATGGGAGAAACTCAAATCAGAGTGTGGATCCATGGTTGCCTTCTTGGCACACTCCTTTTACTGAATTATCAGTGTTGAGATTAGGTAATTGAGGATTACCTTACTCCTAATTGTGGGACCAAATACTGTTTTGAAAGAGCAGGGAATAGAATGAAATACGGAAACCACAGGAGAATGAGATGACAGCAACAAGGCTAGGATGAGCAGAATTCTTCCAGTGTGTTTCTGGGTTCTGGACAGGCAGCAATAGTAAAGGGGGGATAATATTGCCAGATAATGGAACTCACAAATCTTTTTCTTTCGCTCTAACCTTTGTCCTGATATCCAGATTACAATCTTCAACTTCTGGGCTATCTCAGAGATATCTCAGTTTTAATTTGACTTCAATTTGCTATTACATTCCTTCAGGTTCTATGTCCCTTGCCAATGATGGCATCATCATCCACTCTGTCAATAAATCTAGATCCTTTGGAGTCTTGATGATAAAGTCTTAATGTCATTGGAGTGAACAACTGTCATCAGGAGGCCATTCAATGTCCAAACCTCCCTTTCCAGTGGGAAGAATCCCCCAAAATTATTGTCACATATTCCCATTCCCTCTCTCTGCACCCTCAGGCTTGACACCAACAATTCTAAGTCCAAATAGGCTTACAGAGTTGGAACAGAGTGTAGACTCAGGTCAGGATATCAGGTTTAGAGGGAGTTATGTCAAATGATAGCAGCAATGCCACTGCATTTGGGCCACATTTTTCCTAAACAAATGGTAGAGATCCTCTCTGCTTTTGGCTATTCACAGGTACCTTGCTTGCTGCACATTTTCTGAATCTGATTCTTGAAGTTCATATTGACTATCCAGAACAGTCCTGGTAAAATCATTTTTTCTCACATAGCCAGAGTCAGGTTTACTTGATTATAGTTCAGAACTCTTGTCTAGCCAGTGAGGAAGAGGTTGAGCACTGACCTGTGAACCAGGAGGTCACAGTTGGATTCCTGGTCAGGGCACATGCCCAAGTTGCAGGCTGGATTTCTAGTAGGGGGTATGCAGGAGGCAACCTATTGACATTTCTACCTAACCCATGTTTCTATTTCTCTATCCTTCTCCCTTCCTGTCTCTCTAAAATCAATTTAAAAAACATGTTTTTAAAAACCTCTTGAACTACACCCTATTTCTATTTAATTTTATTTTTAACATTTTTGTCTCCAGATCTCATTTATCTACCTTAGTTCAAGCCCTTATTGTTTGGACAAGAACAATTGCTTCTTGCAGCATCATTTTCCCCTCATTGCAACCCAACCTCTCTCCAAAGATCTTATTATAGCATTTATCCCCTTGTTAAATTCCAAAAGCAACCAGCTCTCATACCTCCTTCTGTTTGCAGAATTATGTTTGAACTTCTATATACCATTCAAGGCCTTTTGATCTATTGTTTAATATCCAGCACTCTGCTCTTTGGACAATAAGAGCCAATTGAAAATTAGCTTTGTAGCCTTAGAACCTAGTACAACACTCAACATCAAAATAAAACAAATAAATATTTGAAGAGAGCCATAAATAAATAAATAAATAAATAAATAAATAAATAACTTATTTTTCACTTTGAAACCCTGTGCACTACACACTATTTGCCACTCCCCAAACTCTCAACATAGATATTCATGTCTTTCAATATATATGAAAAAGTATGTATAAGGTATATTTGGAGAGGTTTTGGCCTCACAATACTTCCTTTGTATTGCTGTCATATACTTAAAATCACAACATAGCCCTAGCTGGTTTGGCTCAGTGGATAGAGTTTCAGACTGCAGATTGAAGGGTCCCGGGATTGATTCTTGTCAAGGGCATATGCAAGGTTTCAGGTTTGATCCATAGTAGGGGGTGTGCAAGAGGCAGCCAATCAATGATTCTCTCTCATCATTGATGTTTTTATCTTTCTCTCCCTCTCCCTTCCTCTCTGAAATCAATAAAAACATATATTATTAAAAAACACACAACATATTATAGTCAGTTTGATTCTGCCTGTCGTATTGAATAACACATCAGCTCTCCCAGGGCAAGAGTCATGTCTTATTCATCTTGTATGCTTAATGTTTAAGCATGAAGTACATGCTTCATAGATCTTTGCAGAACTTGCCTCTTAGAGAGAGAGGAAGTGTGGGATTATGAGAAGAGAGTGGTTGAGCTCTGCTTGACAAAAATTCCACTTCCCACAGTTCCTGTGAGAGAGCTTTCAATATTTCAACATTAAATAAGATCTTTGCTCTAGGTTTTTTTTGTAGACACCTTTAGCCAGATTAAGGAGTCTTTTGTTTCCTCTCTTGACAGTGGTGACCTTGAGCGCTTGACATTTGCAAAGGGAAACCTTGACTTCACTATTTCCCCACAGAGTTCCGGGGCCCTGGTACTCACACCATCAATTGCACAGACTAAATTGAAACAAAATCTCCTAACTGTTTCTGATAATGAGGGTTCTGAAAGCCTATGAAAATCTCTATAATTATCTTAAGTGAAACCTTCTTATTACATTTTAAACTCTCTTCATTTTAGTTCTTGTCATTTATGTGAAATGAGTGGATGGGAAAGAAGCGTGGGAAATTTATGAAGTTGATAATCCTGTTTATGTTCCTTCTTCACAGAGTTCGAGCTTAAAAGGTAGATTGTGTGTAGAGGAGGCATTTGAAACATCTTTATGAACTAAACCCCATCGTAATTAACAGATGCTGGGGATTGTTTTCCTTTGTCTGGGAAAGAGAGAGAGGTCAACCACAGGCAAAGCATTTTCTGTCTTGTCTCCTGGCAGACAACTGTGAAATGTTTAAGGTTTTCAACATTTTTTCCATAAACAAAGCAAGGAATTTCATTTAGCTCTTTCTTATATAATACAACTAAGATGTACTGAGCAATGTAAATGTTGCCAATTTTAGGGATTAGTTTCCAGTGGTTATCGATTTATTTTGGAGATCCTCCTTTAAGATCTTTTCACCACCACCACTGTCCCCCAACCCTCCCTTTTGGGGAGGAACTATGCCACGAAGGCACCAAGAGTATGAACGAATAGCAGCCTGGACATGCCAAGTAGTGATATCTGCTCATCCATCATTCCATTTAGACAAATGTAAGATTACAGCCCTATGAGAAAAGGCAGCCACAGCCACACAATGCTTCATGAACAAAGTAAATTACTAGTTTCCTGTGATCTTTCTGACAAGTAAATTACTGCAGAAAATAGCATAGATGGGAACACAATGACAAAAATGCAGAGACTTGGTACTTCAAAGGAGTTATTAGACTTCTGATACAACCATTTCTAAAGAACTCAAGAACCTCCCTCTTACTCTAATGGAAAAAGGATTTCCCCCTTCATCTTTCTATAGTACCCCTTGAGGAAAGATAATACATAACTGACAGAGTGGGAAGTGGATTTCTCAGTGATCAAATATCCTTTTTTCCCATGATCAGAATGATGTTAAGATAAGAGAGCAGCTTGCTGCAGGAATTGCTGTGCTTACAGTCAGGTCCTTCTGGCTTGGCACTGAAGGCCACAGTGATTCGTATGTTTTGCATAAAAAAGATAGTCTCTGGAAAGGGTCTTTTTATGTCTTCAGTCTCCAACTCTTCATAAAATTTATGTTCAATCACAAAATATAAATTCTAAATTTGATTTTTATATAAAATAGGGAAAACCTATCTCATTAAAATTTATTTCCCTTTGCCTATTCAAAGCCTAACCTTTAAGAATTCTATGCTCCCCTCTCCCCCAGGGTGGAACCATAAAAGATATATTAGCCAAGTCAAATGGAGCAGAGTAAGGAAAGGTAGTGAGGATAATAGAAGTAATAAACAAATCACAATTATCATAAATTTCTGAGCTTCTGTTTCATCAGAGAAATGTCTTGAAATTGGCAGAGTTCATAAAAGTTTAGAATCAAATAGGGTTTGAAACAGGACTTAGTGACATAAAATGACCTACCCAATACCTGAGATATTGCACAGTAATACCGATGCTAGAATCATGGTATCACAATCTGTTGTTTCCCACTACAAAAGTAGGGATTTTTTTTAGAAAAATCTGACAAGATCTGACCCTAAGCCAGCTCAGTTGGTGTCTTACCCAATCTTGGGCAAGAGGCATAAAATCTTTGTGCATCATGTGGAGTATTAGAATGTCAGATGAGATCAGGTTTGCTCAAGTGGCAGCAAGGAGTGTGTGTACTTGAACAGCATATAATCAAGAATATCTTCATAATTTTATATTTAAAAAATAAAAGTCACTATTGGTTATGAATTAAAATAGAAAGCAAGATTCCAACAAATTGGTTAGATGAGGCATATATTAAATGAATTAAGAAATACATGGGCAGCTCTAACCAGTTTGACTCAGTGGCTAGAATGCAGGCCCACAGAATAAAGGGTCCCAGGTTCATCTGGTCAAGGGTGAGTACCTCGATTGCAGACTTGTTCCATGCCCTCATTGGGCATGTGTGGGAGACAACCAATTGATTTGTCTCTCTCACATCGATGTTTCTCTCTCTGTACCAATTGATTTGTCTCTCTCACATCGATGTTTTTCTCTCTGTTGCTTCCCCTCCCTGCCCCTCTCTCTATAAATCATGCTTGGGTGAGGATTGACAACAACAACAACAACAACAAAACACACACACACACAAAGAAACACATGGGTATAAAATGCTAAGTGCTTCCAAGGATGATAGCCTCTGTGGTCCTGAGTTATGGATGACAATTCCTCCTTGTTCATACCGTGCTGCCTCAGTTTCCACTTCCCTATCACAGTTGTTACTGCATTGAGTTCCCTTCCGTAGTCTTAGCAAAACTGACCTAAAAGCATAAAAACATTAACAAGTATTCAGATGGCAAACTTATCACTTTTTTCACTGCACTTAAATACCACCATTTAAATTCAGTTCAATAAACATCTTTGTGTCCTGACTTGTGTAAATAAAACTTTGTTCCTGCTTTGGGAGACTCACAGCTTTGTGCAGAAGATAGACATGGAAAATGACCTTTGGTACTCTTAGCTTTAGGGCCTCTGTCTCTTTGTCAGCTTTATCCCAAATGACCCTGCATTCCAAGGCATTTGGTGGGAATACATGTACACAGTTAGGGAAAAAGCTCTCTTCATTTGAAAGCAAGCAGAATGGCTATTCTTGAAAAAGTTACATTTTTGTGCCCTTTTCTACACGTTATTTATTTGGGAAGCAGAGGAAATCTGGCACTTATTTGGTTACAATAGAGTTTTCCTGAGTTGATTGAGTAGATACCAATGTCTGTTTCTAAGGTGTAGCTAAGATTTTGTATTTCTAACAAATTCCCAAATAATGCTGATGATGTTGGTGGGGACCATATTTGAGAGCCTCTGCTCTAGACAAGCAATATTCAAACCAAGATGTGTCTACATTTAGGAAGGCACAAAGTTTTCTGGTGGTAGAGCAGGTAGTTTTAATGAGGACAAATTTCCATCTGAGTATTCACAGTGAGTCTACTTTTCCCCCTCCTTCCTTTTGGTTTTCTTCCACTTTGCAAAAGAAAAACGCTTTCTATCAGGAAAAATTCAAAGAACTGAGTAAGATTAATATTAGAAAAGTATTACCCACTTTTATCAACTTTTTTTATGTGAACAAAGTTTCTTAGTGGTCATATATTTAAATATAATGGAAATAATATTAAGGCTGAACTCTGTCTTAGCCTATTATTTATTTATTTATGGATCCATAAACCCATTAAAAAATACCCACTCCTTCTTATTGGAGGATATCTTTCTATTTAAATGTTTTCCTTTGATTAATAATTACCTATTCAAAATTTAAATATATTTATTTTGTTTTGTTCAACTGTGCATGAGAACTAATTTAATAACAACTCAATCCAGAAAAAACAGTAACACTTATGGACTGTGGTTACAGAAAATAACAATTCAATATATGTAATATTATTGTAGAATATATATATGATAAGATTATGAATAAAAATATTTAGTACATGAATATATTAAGATAGAAATAATGAGAAAAAAATAAAGTGAAAATATCGGGTCAAAAACCAATAAAACAATCTATAATTTCACACTACTGAAGCAGAAGTCATTTATGTAGTCTTAAAATGTCTAAAAGTGAATACCAACTTACTAAAGTACATATCTTGATTCATTGGCTATATTTAAAAGGGTAATTAATGTTTTTATTTAAAAAATTTATGTTTATAATGTGAATGAAATTACATTTTGTCACTACTTAAATTTGAAATAAAAAAATGTATGTCTATCTAAAGTATGTGATGGTTTACTTTTTTTCTTCCATAATCTTTATAGAAAATATGTCAACAAAAATTTGAAGATTGCTGGTTTTGACTGTACTTGTAGCCAGGAGAAACTGGTTTCTTTAAACCAATCAATCATCAACTGTTGGTTTTATTAATTTTTGTACATTACTCAAATAACTTTTGAAAAGTTTGACAGCTGACTCCAAAGGACCCTGGGGGACTATGGGGAGCTTACTTCTGCATGCAGCAGGGCTTCCTGCCCTAATTTTGACATTTCAAAGTTGTTCTTTCAAAAGTTTTGCATAAGCCCCTTCCTAAAGGCTTATGAGGATGAGAATGAAAGGTACATTCCACAAAACATTTAAACATTTAAAAGACTAGCACATGATGTTTATTGTGAGAGAGGAGAGGAAAAAGAAGGGAAGGGAGGGGAGATAAATGCATCATCCTCCCAAAAGTTAACAAGTTTCCAACAACTCAATGAGCTAACAGTAAGTAAGTGAAACTGGGATATAAAGACAATAGGATTGATTGTCCTTCATACTTAAGGACTAAAGGCCTGATGCACAAAATTCATGCAAGAATAGGTCTTCCTTTCCCCGGCTGTTGGGCACTGGCTTCCCTCTGGCACTCCAGCAGGCACCCAGAACCCAGGCTTCCCTTGCAGCCTGGCTTTGTCTAGAAGGTCATCAGGAATGACATCTGGAAGGATGTCCAGAAGGACATCCAGTCTAATTAGCATATTATTATAGACTAGAGGCCCAGTGCATGAAATTCATGCCTGGGGGGGTAGGAGGGTCGTCCCTCAGCCAGGCCTGCACCCTCTTCAATCAGGGACATCCCTCTCCCAAACTGGCACCACTGGCTCCTAACTGCTCACCTGCCTGCCTGCCTGATAGCCCCCTAACAGCCCCCCCCAGCCTGGTCACCCCCTTACTGTCTGGAAGGAAATCAGATATTCAGATGATGTCTGGTAACCTGGTCTAATTAGCATTTTACCCTTTTATTATGATGACTTGGCAGTGATCCTATACCTTATAGGAGGGCTTGGCAGTGATCCTACACCTTATGGAATGGCTGGCCTTGAAGTTTGAGGTACTGACTGACTGTCACTGAGACATTATTAGAAGAACCAGCAGTCTGGGGAATTTTGGTGACATTTTTATCCTCTTATAGTTCCCAATTTCTGATTGCTATGCATCAGTTCAGTCATCTATTATTATATTCAACTTCTCTGACTCTTGGGTAAAACTTGTCTCTGAGATCTCCTTGGCCAAAAACTTTTTTGATTTTCAAGTTGTGCTTAGGAGTGATGCTACAGCATTTATCTGGTTTTCTTTGCTTATTATTAACACTAGTCACCTCACCACATGGAAGTTCATTGGGCTTACAAAGCTAAGGTCAAAGTATGGGGAAACTTTCCAAGTATAATCAATTTCTAATTAGCATGTCTTATATATATGAATGCACAAGTCTGGAAGTTTAAAAAAATATCTTCCCACATTCAGACTCAGTAACAAGTTGAGATTTAGCCTTCTCTAACTACTTAACAAAATTGAAACTTTTATGCTTCAAAAATTGCTATCACATATAAAAATAAATTTTAGTTGATAATAATGACAATATAAAAACTTCAAAATACTTTGTGTTCAAGAACACCATTAAGATAATAGTAGATATGGGAAACGTTTGTACTTTACAGTCAGTTTTGCTACAAATTTAAAATTACTCTAAAATATAAACTATTTTTTTTTAATCTAGATAAATGATAATGTGGGAAGAATACCTCACTTATATCAGGGGGAAAAGATTTATTTTCTGACACTGAGTTTTGAGAGTTTTTAAATATATTCTAAATATGTCATTTATCAGATATATGAATTATAAATATTTTTCTCTTTGATTTGCATTTTTATTCTCTTTGTCATTTTTTAAGAGCATAAGTTTTTAATTTTGTGAAATCCAATTTATCAATTTGTTCTTTTATGGATGATGCTTCTAACATCATATGCAAAAAATCTTTGCCTAACCAAAAGTTACAAAGATTTTGCATTTCACTAAAGGAAATATATAAGAGATAAATAAGAACATGTAAGCATGTTCAACATGATTAGTCATTAGACATATGCAAATGAAAATTACAATAAGACAAAATGCCACACTTATGGGAATGGCTAAAATTAAAAAGACTTACTTAACCAATTGTTAGCGAGATTATAAACAAATTGGAGCTCCCAATTCCTGCTGGTTAGAATAAAAAAATGGTACACCCTTTTTGGAAAATAAGTAGTAGTTTCTAAAAAAACTAAACATATATATATCATGTAATTCAGCCACTCCATTCCTAGTATTTACCCAAGAGAAATGAAAGCATATGATGTTGGTAAAAGCTGAATTTGTAATAGTGCACAATAATTCGACTTTCCACCAAACAGGTGAATGATTAAACTAATTTATATCTATACAGTAGAATATTAATATAGTAATAAAAAGAAATGAACTATTGATTTATGCCAAAACATGGGTATTCAAAATAAGTATGATGAGTAAAAGAAACTAGACCCAAAGAAGTACATATTACATAATACCATTTTTTTCCAATGAAAATTAACCAATACATGGTAAATAAGCACATGAAAGCGTGACTTAGAATCAGTAGTTTCCTTGGAAGTTGGAAAGGCAGAGAGGAGTGGAAAGGAAGGGAGACTTACAAAGGGTCACAAAGAAAGTTTGGGGGGTTGATGAATATGTTTATTATCTCAATTATGATGAGGACTTTATAGGTCAAAAGTACACTTTCAATATGTGCAGTTTATTTTAAGTCAATCATTTCTCAGTATAACTATTAGAACAATTTTAAAAAGTTAATATTCTTATCAACAAAGAAATTTTATAATCCAGAAAGAAAATATAAATACCAAGTAGAAAAACTGCAAAGGACATAAAAGAGAAATTTACAAACAAAAAAGAGAATTATATATTACTAATAAATATATTTTTAAAATTTAACCATTTCCATAGTCAAAGACATTTAAATTAAAACAAGAATGGCTAAATCACATGTATATATTTAACTTTTTTATAAATTAACAACCTGTTTTCCAAATAGAAATATTAAAAATAATAATAATAAGATCTCTATGTTGGAAAGGATGCTTGGTGAAAAGGCATTCTCACACTCTGCTATGTAAATGAAAACTGATACAGTCTAAAGTACACATTGGTTATATATATATATCAAGTATTTCAGAAGCAATCATATTCTTTAAGTCCAATATTTCAGTTCTTCGGAATTTATCCAAAAGAAGTAATCAGAGAAAATATAAAGATTAATGTAATGAAGAGCAAAAATACTGGTAACTTATAAACAGAATTTCAGAAATACATTAATCTCTAAAAAACAATTGCTTAAAGAATTTAAAATATGTCCAAATAATGAAATGTTGTGTAATTCCATAAAGAGCAATATTGTTTTCAAATAATATTTAATAATATAAAAACACATTCAATGCAATATTAAGGATCCAGACATTTTATATGCAGTTTGGTTCTAATCGTGTTTCACATTTATAGAAAAACACACACACACACACACACACACACACACACACATACACACACCTGAATTCTTTTATGATAGAAATAAATATAGTACATTCAGAGATGTTATCTTTATAGCCAGTGATAAAACATTTTTTATATTCCTCTATATGGCTTTCTATTTCCAATTTTTAAATCACAAAATATGTATATTTATAAAGATATAGCTAAATGTAAGAAATAAATAATTTTTGTTTCCCTCCTGTCATCTGTACCTGACACAGGATACATGTGTTTGAGTAATTATATCATGTTTGAGTATGGAATGGAGTGAAGGCAGCCTGTCAGGGAGACAGACAGCAAAGAATGATTTGATTTGATTTTTTTCCCTCACAGGACTAAAATAATCTCATTAAAAAAATATTAACATGCACAATTATATAATACATTATTTCTTCCACTATCTCAGTCTCACTCATTCTCTTATATTGCTTTCTTATTTGTCATCTCAAAGCATGTCAAATCTAGTTTTTATTTTTTTTCCTCCTAAACTGGAGTGAAACTTGCTTCCATGAAAGTTATTTGAAAAACAGCTATGAAGAAAATGAAGAAGTATAGATAGAAAAAGAAAAGTAATGGAAATATTTCAAGGTCAGAGCCCAAAATTTCACTTTGTCCAGGAAGAGAAGGGAAGGATCTGAAGAAAGGAGGAAATCAGTGATTGATAGCAGCACTTGCCCAAGGCCTTTTGATCAAAGGGGGTGATGGTAGTCACCCATAGCAGAAGGTCTTCTCCCTACTCCAAAAGGGCCACTTTCTAATCCTGCTCTGGCCCACAAGATTAGTGGGACCGGCTCGGTAACTGACAAAATAATTTCCCTGAGGAATAATTGGAGGTCTTTTGACAGATCTGAATTATGTCACCAGTTAAGGTTTGGTGACCTTTACCATACATCTTATTTTATGGGTGAATTAATCAGAACATTCTGTAATTATGATTCCATATTCTCTAATTTATAGTTTTTTTTTCTTTACGAAGCAATGCAACATTCTCCCCCCCGCCTTATATGACCCCGATTTTTGTTGAAGGCATTATTTATTATAGCTTTCACATAAATATTTAAACCTCATATTTGTGGAGGTCCCTCTAGCAGCTTCTCTTATTCCAGTGAATGGCTAGAAGGGCATTTTTCCTACAGACAAATTCAATTTCACATATTTGCTGATGCTGAGCAATCTGCCACATCCTTACTTGTCAAGGCTCAGCCATGAATGTACAAGAATGGACATAAACAACCTCAGATCTTTAGATCTTTGATTATTTAGTTTGACCTTTCTTTTACTCCTTCCTGCTATGACCCCTCAGCTGCTCCTCTCTTAGGATACAGCTCAGATGTTAAACATCTGGCAATTTCCACAGGGTTCAAGGTTTCAAGTGTTCAGGTAGGTAATCATATCATGATTGCACATCTCTACCCTTTATATTCAGTTTCTAAATAGCATTTCCTGTAAAAAAAAAAAAAAGCATTTCCTGTAAAAAAAGACAAATATATATTTATATATATATATATATATACACACACACATATACACACAGTGGTACCTCGAGATACGAGTGCCCTCACATATGAGATTTTTGAGATACGAGCCATCGAGCAAGCGATTTTTGCTTTGAAATACGAGCAACATTTGAGATAGGAGTAATTCCGCGGATCAGCCGGCTGCACATGACCCACCAGTTTACCTTGACTCCAGTGTCTCATAGTTTCCCACACCTCAAGGTTACAGAACAAATTAAACTCGTATTTCGAGCTCATAATAATGTTAACACTAAATAGTACTCTAACCAAATCAAGATTTAATTATCTTAGAGGCTGTCCTCAAGAAATGGTCAGAAGTGGCAGGATGGAATGGTACAGGAAAGCTAAGTTCTTATCTTGTGTAGTAGGAAATCAATAGATAAAGCCAAAGAGTAAAAGAATCAGGAGCCCAATAAGCATGCAATGCAGAAATATAGAGGTAATCCTGATATATAAAAAGACAGGATCTGTCACAACCTAAACAACCAGATGGATGACCAAACACGAGGCTGAGGTCCCAGGAGGCGTGGCAGGAGCCAGTCCTGGGTCTTAGCTGGCATGGCGAGAGTCAGTCCTAGGTCCTGGCTGCCCGTGGTGTGGAGGTGAGAGGGAGCAATGGGAATGGAGCCATGCTGCCATCAGACTGGCCTCTGTGTCCCTTACCCCACCCTCAGGCTCCAGGAACCAGAGCCATGCTGCATTTGAACTGGCCTCTTGGTCCCTCCCCCATGACCTGCAGGCCTGGGGAACCAGAGCCATGCTGTAATGGGACTGGATCCACTCGAGGGGTCCTGGATTGTGAAAGTGTGCATGCTGGGCTGAAAGACCCCCGGAATGCATGAATTTTAGTGCACTAGGCCTCTAATCAATAATAATAAAAGCACAATATGCTAATTAGATTGGACATCCTTCCAGACAAAGCTGGGGTTGCAAGGAAAGCCAGATCCTGGCAGCTGGGGGAAGGAAGGCCTACTCTTGCACAAATTTCATGCATTGGGCCTCTGGTAGAAAAATAAAAGGTAAAAAGAGTTAAAAGTGATTGCCTTTGGATATTAGGATAGGACAAGAATGTTTAACTCTGTTAAACCTCGTGCATTAGCACTTTTTATAGACTATTCGTAAAAATTGAATAAATGGGGGTGGTGAACATAAGAGCAAGCTAATGCCTAGTTTCTGTTTTTTCTTATTATTACCTCTGTTTAGTAAAAAATTGTCTTGAGCACCTTCTTTGTGCTTTTGGTACACAGAAATATTGGGTAAAACACTTGCCCTCAGGGTTTAATAATCCAGTGGAAATAATATACTGTGTACTATTACAAAAAAAATGAAAATCACAGGTGTTAGAAGAACAAAGTGCCATGAAATTTCAAGGGAAATGTGCCAATTCCCACTGAAGGAGATTCAGTGAAGGAGGAGCAACTGCACTGTCCTCTGTGTGGGGTGGCAGGGAGACACACCACAGAGCAGGTGGGGGAGGGGTAGAGAAAGTTCAGGGTGTCTGCAGGAGGTCTCCTGTGGTTTAGTCTGCTGCAGTCAAGAGCATGTGTAAGAGGAATTAAGCTGGGAAGGTAGGCTGAAAATACATTGTGGAGGCTGGTTCTGCCAGCTTAGAGGTTTCTGGGGCCTCAAATGCCTTTCCCATGTACTTTGACCCTTTGTTTTCAGAAATGTTAATCTGCAGAAAGAGATGGTGAAGTGTAGCTATTGCATTATTCATAAAGCATGCTGTCTTTTACAGTTCTCACCTACTGAATCTTCCTCTATTCCACAAGAGATTTTACCAGTAGTCTCTAATTAAATTTTTATTTCTCAAAGGATATTTTTCATGCTATGGACATTTTATATGAAAAATCTGAGCTGATTCTTCCCTCAACTCACTCAAATTTTTTCTTCCTAAAAGAGTTAGGAATAGAATGAAAGTAAATCCTATTTTAGCTTCCTGAATTTTTTCACATTTCAAGTGATTATTAAAATAGTTTTGATTTTGTATGGGATAGGTGTGTCAACTTTTACTAGGTACATAAAAGATCCTTATATATGTTAAGGCAGGCTTGTGAGGAGGCCCTTTTGTCTTGCCCATCTCACATCCCACTCTTCTATTGAGTTCTGGAAGAATAAATTAACTCTCTGGTCCTATGAAATCATCAATCTGTATCCCCCATCTATGGAGTGTGTCAGAGACTAGATATCCTTTTTAGGATATCCTGGGTTAAAGTCCCCTTACAGCCAGGCAGCTCCTATAAAACCACAAGAGTAGTTGAGCTTCCCATGTCTGAGCCTTTCCTCTTATTTCCATCCAATTAAGTCTCTTTAGCTCTCAACTTGGCTTTCCCCCAACGCTAAGCTTTGAATTGTTAACCCCCTATAGACATGTCTCAGAACTGTAGTGTGGATCCTTTTCACTGACCCCTCTGGGATATGCTCACAAAGTTTACTTGCAGATTATGGCTTCACCACAACCTCTGCTATTGCCATCTACATAATGATCCAGCACATCAGATTTTCTTTAGCCAGGCAGTGAGTGTGATAGAAGTAAAAATAACAACAGACTGGTTTAAGAATGAAGTCTGTTTGGCCAGTATACTCATAGAGCAATGCCCCTTCTTTGGGGTCCCAGTCTTTTATTTTGTTCTCCTCCTTAGTAGTTTCTATGGAATATGGCTAAATATTTAGGGGCTGGCAAGACCAGAGTTTGGGGTATTTAGCCACTAATCTAATGCTGGAACTTCTAAAGCAGCACCAGGGCCTTTTTAGCAGGATGAAGCCTGGAAGCAAAATTGATCCAATTATGGGCTCAGATAGTTAAAGGAACCATGATGACAGTTGGAACTCCAAGTAACAGCTCCATTTAGTTAATATCTAGATCCCAAATAAATAGAGAAATTGTGAATCCAAGAAAAAAAATAACTAAGCAAAGAATGAAGAAAAAAGATAGGCAGTCAACTAGATCTCAGTTACTGGCTTAGGGATTTATTTACATTTTCTCACTTAATTTAGACAAAACTCTTATAAGAGAAAGAGAGGACACACTGTTTGAATACTATATTAGTCTGTTGTAGTGATCAACAATACCAAGATCTCAGTTGTTTTAACCACATACTATGTATTTCTTGTTCTTTAGTCTGTAGGTTGACCTTACTCTGTTTGTCTCTGTTGGGCTCAGGTAGGCCTGGATGCATACCAGAGGTCTTCTTATTTTGGGAGCATTAATTAGGTTGTACTTTTTCTGAAAGTTGGGAGAATCTCAAGAGAACTGAGCAGAATAACAGTAATAACATAAAGGTCTCCACTTGGGACAATTACTTCCGTCTATGTTCTACATGTATTGTCAAGCAAGTCACATGACTAACCCAAAAGTCAATGTTGAGAGTGTAATAGTTGTCATCTTCAAGTCACAGGACAACGGGCTGGTAAGTATTGTCTTCACCAAGGAATAAGATATTGTTGGGATCAATAATCCAATCTATCCCAAGCCCCACACTGCATCAAAGACTTAAAAAAATGTTGTTGTTGTTTTTTTCTTTTCTCTACAATAGCTTTAAGAGGTAGGAGGTGTACCTAGCTTTATTGGTAAGGAATTTGAGACTTTGAGAAGTTAACTAATTTGTCCTAGGACAGGCAAGTATTGGATCAGAGATTTAAACCTAATCTGTCTGATTCTCACATGCATGTCTTTTTGGAATGTTTTTGTTGAAAGACTACAAGTCTAATATTTAAAAGAATCTAAGACAACCAGAAAGAAATTATACATGGAGTAGAAACTGTGGGGATTATTTCCAAACTGAGTTAAAATATAACCTAGTGAAGTTTAATGAGTGTAAATGTTGGGAAATGTTTATGGGAAGCCTCTTTTATAATGCTACCCTTTGGGAGGATGGGGTAGGATGAAGTAGTAGAGTCAGTCTTAAACAAAATTATGGCAAGAGCTTTCTTTCCATGTCCTCTATTCCTCTGTCATTTATTTCTGACTTCATTTGAGGCTTCTGCTCTCTGATTTAGAAACTGACTTCTAGTTCCCTGTTGAAGCCCCTCCCTTGTGTTAGCACTCTCAGCAAATGTCCAAGGTGTAGAATGTTCTCTCTCCTGTGCCACATAAAATCTCTAAGCCATCAGCATTCCCATCAGAAAATATATATTTTGAAAGAGGGTTCCTGAAAAAGAAATGACTGACCCCCAGATACTATGTTTCTTATTTACTGTCTGACTATGGGATCTATTGCTGAAGGAAATATATTTCAATCCTGGAACTTTCTGATAACTCTACAAACAAGAATACACACCCAAATTAATTTGTATGGATGGGAATAATTTAATTTTTATGAAGGGGACAAGAGCTCTCCTTCCTTCTCATTTATAGTCTATCATCAAATGGATTTTGTGCCTTGATGAAATAGATGTGTGTTTGCTAGCTGGAATGCCTCTCTTTCTTTTTTCTTATGAGATGATTATTTTTTGGGAACACATTTTTTGGTCTGAAAACTTTGGGGTAAGCCATTTTATGCATATTGATTGTGAGAAACATAAACAATTACTTATATGAGCCCTTCCAAAATATCTTCCACTGAAACAGATGGTCTTCCTGTTAAGGAAGGGCAGAGAATGAGGGAAAAGAGAATGTAATGGCAATTTTTGCCTCCATCGTTCTCTGGTTAGTCTGAATATAGGTTTTCTAGCCAGTAAAGTATAAAGTCCAGTTCATTGCAATTAAAAAGTTTAAGGAGATTAATCTACAATATTTTTATTGCTTAGTACATAAGTTTGTACTCAACATCTATTTTTTGAATGAATAAAATGAGTGAGTGAATGAATGAATAAATGAGTGGGTGAATACGTTGGTGAGGACGTAGAGTCCACTAAATATGTTAGAGAATTTTTCATTTGTGTTTATTCAAAATTTGCACATTCAGAAAGATTGTGTATATGTGTTTTTATCTTATGAGCTTTATTTTGTGATTTAAAATTGTATCAGAACCATCTCAAGTGCTACCGTTGCCTTTTACATATTTGTATATGCCCTGCCAAAATATTTTTTTATAATATGATAGAATACTAAATAAACTATAAGAGAGGAACTATTCTCTGTGAATGTGGAACTTTTATTTGCACATTTAAAAGAAACACAGCTTAAGAAACCTTTCAATTATGCAGAATGCAATCGTGAGTTCACATACCACAGCATTTTTCATTGCAGTGAACATTTCTTTCAAGTGCTGACCTTATGGTATGGATTGGTGAGAAGGGAATAGAGGTCAATGAGAGGAGAGTGGTGTGGTAGAGAGAGGACAAAGAGTGAATGAGTGGATCATTGCTAATGTCAGAATTCCAGAAATGCCTGAGATGCCTGGAACATTTCTGCTGGAGATTGAAATAACATAGCAGAGTTACCCTAGCTCTTGAGATTCCTGCTTCATTTACTTTGCCTGGAAACCACCATAAAAACGGTCCTTAGCCTCACTTTAACACTGACATACACTGAAATCGAAAGAAACCAATAGCAGTTTTACTTAAAATCCCCAATACCAATATGTATGAAAAAAATATGCTGTAAAGGGAAAGAAGCAGGGAAGCTTTCATGAGCATAACTTATCTTTGACTGTC
Source organism: Lasiurus cinereus (assembly GCA_011751065.1). Taxonomy (NCBI): domain Eukaryota; kingdom Metazoa; phylum Chordata; class Mammalia; order Chiroptera; family Vespertilionidae; genus Lasiurus; species Lasiurus cinereus. The sequence continues at coordinate 34,617,294 of JAAGEH010000393.1, read as the reverse complement.
ACAAAATCAATAGGCTTTGCAAAGCCCAGGAAATTCAATAGCTCACATTCTTAATAAAGATTGGTTTGGTTTGCGTGATTTGTCTCCCTCTAATAAGGCAGGCTTTGGGATATAGCTTTCCTTCCTTTAAAACTCAAAGGGGGCAGAGATTTCTTCATCACAGCCAAGTCCACTTGCTTGTCTATTGTCAAGACTTTACAATGATACTGCTTGTCTAGCCAAGCCTTGCTTCACCCAGGAGAACAGGCCTCACATTGGGGCGTGGATTAACAGATGCCCAGCTTTATACCAGCATTCAGCCTCCTTCAGCTTCCTGACAGCCTTTTTATGCATCATGGATTCATCTGTTTCAATGAGAAACCCAGAGCAAAGCTGCAAGTATTTTTTTTTTCCTGGAGACCACTTTATAGAATGTGTCCAGATATTCATTCACTCAGGAAACCAGGCCATTGCAAAAACATGTGAAAAAGATTTAAGTGCCCTGACCTGACCCAACTCTCATATGAGGAAGCAGTGACCAGGCATTCATCAAAATATTTAGTTAAGTGGAGAGATTGAAGACAAGGGAAATTGAAAAGGTTGGTTATAGCAGTTGGAACATCATGCCAGAAGCTTGATAACTTGGTAGACATACAGCAACCAATATAGGCCCTTGAGCATGGCAAGGAATCAGTAAGTATCAACTGAGCTGAGGTAAACATCAAATATATATACAGACACCTTAGAGAAGAAGATATATATCTCCATATATAAAAGCCTAAGTGATCATTATGAATGCAGAACCTGACAACTGGCCAGTAGCTATGATGCACACTGGCCACTAGGGGGCAGATGCTCAGTGCAGGAGCTGCCCTCTGGTGGTCAGTGTGCTCCCACAGCCAACCTCCTGCAGTCCTTCCCCCTAACCCCCAACCTCCAAACCCCAGCTGGCCAGGCTGTGCATGAATCCATGCGCTGGGCTTCTAGTATATATTCAATATCCTAACATACATCAATCACTTCACATTCTGATCATTTGTGCTAACCTTCATTAAATTACTAAAAAATGGATATGCTAATATCCCTGTTTAACAACAACAAAACCCCACAAAACAGGCCTAAAGTCACATAGGTAGTCAGTGTTCAAAGCAGGAATCTAATCAACATCTCTCTGACTCAAAGGCCAAGCCCCTTAGAGAAGAAAACTTCTTTAAGCAACCCAGTCAGGTCAAAGAATAAGCAAGCAAAGCTCACATGAAATTATATTTCTTGAGAGTTGTATTAGGAGTCTCCTTAAACTTTAGTTTATATAACTCCATTTGACTTAAAAAAAATCATGATTTAAGTGTCGCTTCTTCAACTAACTCACTCTGGAGTGGCTACATGAGAAGTATATGAGCACACTTTCTAAATCCTAGATAGTCTAGAATGTAGGTAAGCAATAGTAGCTGAGGCACAGCCCTGTCTGCTAACAGAAAGAAGGGCTGATTGACAGAACAAAGGAGGGATTGAGCATTACCAGTGGGTGGCAGCTGTCTTTCCTTCCCAAAGCTGCTCTAATGGTCCCTCTTGGAAAAGCAGGAGATGAACATCAATCAATCAGTCCATAAGAAACTATTGCGTGCTTACTCTGTGTACACCCTTGATTAATCTGTGAACCACCTGCAGTGTGGACTAGAGGATTAGAGCCTGGGGCCACAATTGAGATGCAATGTGATGGGACCCTGGCTGAATGTGGCAGCAGAGGAGACATTTAAGAGGTCAGGGCTGAAGAGACATTGATCTCTTACATAGCCTTCCTAGGAGGAGCCCCTCTTCTTACTGTATTAAAAAATGAGCAGGCACAGACCTGCCAGGGTGGAGGGGAAGGTTGGCTCTCTTCCCCAGGAGGAGCAGCTGTCAGATGAGCTGAATAGAAGTTTAAGAGAGAAGAAACCAACACACTGATCTATGGAGAGAGCTGTTAGTTACTCCAAACATGATGCGTGAAAGAGAATAGAGCAATCGAATATCAGTCGACCATTTTCCCCACAAGTTTAAAAACTTCAGGGTTTAAACATGCACATATTTTGAGAAGAAAAAAATGAAGATTCATGTTTTGAAGGCCATCAGTGCTGTTAAGTGTGAATGTGTCAGGACTGAGTTGACTGTGAGTGACAGGAAATTAAAATAAAAATAGTTTAAGAAAGTAGAAATATAATTCTGTGACACAAGAATGCATGTGTGTTTGTATGTTACACAGATATTAGTCAATAGTGCAACATAGATATACTGTCATCATTTCAGAAGATAACAAAATAGCACACACACACACACACACACACACACAGATTCTGAAGTGGTGAACCAGAGCTGACATGGTAACATCAGGAAGTCATGAAAAACCTAGGCTCCTTCTGTCATGCTATTTCAGAATTCCATGTATCTACTGGTCCAGGAAAAAATGCAAGCTATAATCACCATCTGAATTTCAACCAACAGAAAAGAGGCAAACACAGACACCTCTGTTCCTTTAGTTTATATTCTATTGGCCAAAACCCACATTTTCATCCAGCTATGAGGGAGATAGTTGACTATGTTTCTGGTTAAAGATCTGTCTGTACTATCATTATAGAAGAAAGGGAGGATGGATATTAACCTGTAATATCTGTCATAAAGTCTTAATCAAAAGTAATGTCAAAGCTTCTTCACCACAATTCCTAGAAGAAGCTATCAGAAGAGACCAATGACTCTTTCCTATCTGATCTAGATGTCTGGTATTCAGCCTGGAAATATTGGTCAATGAGTCATACCACCAACTGAACTCATTTCAGAAAGTAACAAAATAAAAACTCCACAGAAAGCAGAAGGAAGAGAAAAAAGAATGACCAAAAAGAATGAAATCAAAGGTGGAAAATTAGTAAAACTTAGCAATTGATTGAGCTTGGGAATTTCAGCATTGTAAGTAATCTGACCTGGATGTACAGAGATCCCTGGAAATCAATCATTGGTGTCCCCCTAACACACACACACACACACACACACACACACACACACACACACACACACTTACAAACATATCTTAAGTTCTGGCATGCTCACAACTAAAATCTATCATGCTGATGTTATGGGTTTGTATCTGGCACTTGGTTATAGTCAACTCTTGTTTGCTAAGCACTGTCCTTTCATAAAAGATGTTTCACATAAGAAAACTTTCCTAGTACCATATTACTCCTTTGGAATTACCAACAATCAGGAACATATAAAATATATATTATCTGTGACTTCCTTTGGGAGTGCAAAACATATATTGGATATATAGGAGGGAAATATCTCTCCTCCTTGTTCTCTTGTGAAGGTAGTGCATAGGAACAAAATTATTAGACTCTTATTTTATTTTTATTATTTTTTTCACAATTTTATTTTATTTTATTTTATTTTTTTTAATTTTTATTAATTTTTATACATATCTCCCCATTGCCCCCCCTCCCTCCCAGGCATACCCCAACCCCCCAGTGTCTATGTTCATTGGGTATGCTTATATGCATGCATACAAGTCCTTTGATTGATCTCTTATCTACCTCACCTAACTTTAATCTTCCTGCTGTAATTTCACAGTCTGTTTGAAGCTTTACTGTCTCTGTAACTATCCTTTTGTTCATCAGTTTATAATATTCTTTATTATCCCCCAATGAGTGCGATCATGTGATGCTTCTCCTTCATTGACTGGCTTATTTCACTAAGCATAAGGCTCTCCAGTTCCAACCAGGTTGCTGCAAATGGTAAGAATTCCTTCTTTTTAATGGCAGCATAGAATTCCATTGTGTAGATGTACCACAGTTTTCTGATCCACTCATCTGCTGATGGGCACCTAGGCTGTTTCCAAATTGTGGCTATTGTAAATTGTGCTGCTATGAACATAGGGGTGCATAAATCCTTTCTGATTGGTGTTTGTAATTTCTTAGGATAAATTCCTAAGAGTGGTATTACAGGGTCAAATGGGAGATCCATTTTTAGTTTTTTGAGACTCTTATTTTAAATGAAGCTTTTGGGATCTGGGTGTTCATGACAATCCTTTCATAAACTTAGTAAACAATATAATCAGGCTGCCAGCGAAATTGTTGGTATGCATAGGAAAATGTACTTTTTTCAGGTAGGCAAGCTCTACAAAGTACATAAAATGAAAATATATGTTTCCAAACTCTAATAAAATGGAAAGCTCAGAAAACTTTGAATTGTATTATAAAGAAGAGTCATTGAGAAAGCTTAGTATTTTTTGGGAAAGAGTAAATTTAATTGTTCATTTCAATTATAAGTATTGATGAATTAGATGAAAAAAAGTTTCCTTGACTAGAAATGAATGCTGAATCTTAGTAAACTAATTTAAAAATTTTCAGTGCAAGAGAAATAGTATCTATAGTAATGCTCATCAAATACTCAATTTGTTTCTCTACATTTATGAGTCTATTTTTGCCCAATAAAATGTTAATAGATATGCCTTACTAATACTTCTAGTTTGAAGCAGTAGAAAGCCCATGGTCAATTATCTAATTTCTTTCTCTTCTTCTCTCATTATAATTGAGGAAGCCCATGTTCCAGATACTATAGCTACAAAGTGATGTAGCCTCTATCCTCCTGGCTTCCTGAGTGACTCTATGGAGCAGACCTCTAAGGAACCAATGTGAACCCTGAAGCATGGATAGAAAAATAAACTTTTGTCTTGTTTAGCTTCTACAATGTAATTTTTTATTAACATAGCACAATTTAGCTAATACTGGCTAAAACAAGAAGTAATTAAATATTTGGGAGAGAACCAAACCCTAACATTAAAAATAAAATAGACAAAAATCTCAAAATCTCAGGTTCTCAATAGCTTTCCAAACAGAAATGTTGCTTTAATTAGGTAAGATTGTGTCTAAATTATTCTATCTGGACTTAACACTGGCTTTGTTTTATTCACCTGCCAAAAATACTCCTGAATTCAGCAGCTCTGGGTTATTTATTCATCAACCAAGAATACAAAATGGTTTTTGTTTATTTGTTTTTATTGAGCTATTTTATTACCGAGTAGAATAAAATTTCAGGGTGTATAAGCTTCCCTCTCAGATGTCTGATAGTCAGGAAATTCAACCTCCTCAGGCCAAATCTTTGATAAAGAATATTATCATGGGATGGGAAGAATATATTTCACAGATTTCTGTCAAATTGCAAAATGTACTGTGAGCTCTTGTTGGAATACCCTCAATTAGGACCCAGACTACATAGTGTTAACTAGACAAATTAGGAACTAAGAGTGATAGAGAACTGGCTGCCTGAAATAATGAGTTGATGGGGCTTGTGTCAAATTGCTAAGAAAACGGCTTATGCAGTGATTAGCTGGAGGCACTCAGGTATCACCTTCGCCACCTGAGGGTAGACTCTAATTTCCTGCGCTACTCAGAACCCAGTGAGTTGAAATTACCAATTGAAGAGAAGGAACATTTATTGAATATCTACCATGTACTAATTTTATGCTAAATATTTTCTAAAGTAAATTTTCATTTTACAGATAAGGCAACTGAAGCTAAGGACTGTTCAGTAACTCAAGAAGTAGGGTCAGGATTCAACCTAGATCCTCCAGGCCTTTCATCCTATCATATGGCAACACTGGCCAACATATAAATGGCTCTACATAACTCATCTAGATGGAAATATTTTTGCTGAGGGGCTCTAATGAAAATTAATATCCATTATTTTAAATCAATATATCTGAGTCAGTATCTATGAATGCATAATGTCACAAACTCAGTATGCAAAAGGTACAGATTTTGGTGAAATCCTACTTTTTAAAAATATAATTAACTTTTTATTAAAATCATCAGAAAATGTGGTATTATTCATCTATACCTTAGTAAATTCTCTTAATGTACAGAGCTTACCTTTTAAGGGTCATATTTTTAAATATTTTACCAAAATACTCACAAAGTATATTCTTGCTATTTTCCCCCTCCAAGATTATCCTATCTAATAAAAGAGTAATATGCAAATTTACCATACCACAGCTACATCCACAAGCCATGCCCACCAGCCACGCCTACCAACCAATCAAACCGAGTATGCAAATTAACCCAACAAGATGGCTATGGCCACAGAGAGAGAAGGAGGGAGGCTTGGGTTGCCCCTGGCAATAAAGGAAGCCAAGCTTTCCGCATACCCTGGCTGGCCCAGGCCTCCACTTAAGGCAACAAAGTTTCAGTTGTAGAGCAGAAGGCTTGGCTCCACTACAGGCTACAAAGTTTCAATTGTAGAAGAAAAATAAATCCCAGATACGATACTAGGGCCTCCACTTGGGTCACCTGGGGGCATGGCCAGGGTGAAAACCACTACAGGCCCTTTGCCCAGGCCACCAATGCCCCAAGGGAACACTTAACTTGATCCAGGTCACCCTTCAGGACAAACCAGCTGGCCCCCACCCATGCACCAGGCCTCTATCCTATCTAATAAAAGAGTAATATGCAGCATTGGCTTATTTGTCTCAGTGGATAGAGTGTCAGCCTGTGGACTGAAGGATCCCAGATTTGATTCTGGTCAACAGCACATGCCTGGAATACAGGCTTGATCCCCAGTAGGGTGCATACAGGAGGCAGCTAATCAATGATTTTCTCTCATCATTATGTTTCTATCTCCCTCTCCCTTCCTCTCTGAAATCAATAAAAATATATATTTTTTAAAAAAAGTAATATGCAGATTGACCATCACTCCAACACACAAGATGACTGCCCCCATGTGGTCAAAAGGTCCTGCCCCATGTGAACACAAGATGGCCACCACAAGATGGCAGGAACCAGTCCTGCAAGGGAGGGTAGTTGGGGGTGATCAAGCCAGCAGGGGAGGGCAGTTAGGGGTGACCAGGCTGGCAGAGGAGAGAAGTTGGGGGTGACTGGGCCTGCAGGGAAGGGCAGTTGGGGGAGACCCAGACCCAAAGGGTAGGGAAGTTAGGAGTGATCAGGTCTGCAGGGTAGGGCAGTTAGGGATGACCAGGCCTGCAGGGGAGCAGTTAGGCATCAATCAGGCTGGCAGGGGAGTGGTAAGGGGATGACCAGGCTGGCAGGCAGAAGCAGTTAGGGGCAATCAGGAAAGCAGGCAGTCAGACATCCCTTAAGGGATCCCAAATTGGAGAGGGAACAGGCCTTTAGGGGAGGGAAGTAAGGAGTGACCAGATCAGCAGGTGAGGGTAGTTAGGGGCAATCAGGCTGGCAGGAGAGCAGTTAGGCATCAATTGTGCACCAGGCCTCTAGTTGAGATATAATTGACATATAGCATTGTGTAAGTTTAAACTACAATTCTATTTTGAAATGGAAGAAGCAATAAGGAGGCTCTAGGAGACAAGATTTGTCACATTAGATTGAGGGATCAATGGAGGATGCTGAGGGAAAAATGCTAAAAGTTATAGTTAAAAATAATAATGACACCTTGTTGGTAAGGACTCAGCACAGTGGAAAACATTTCTTTATTCCACCCTCCATGTAGATTTTGCTTCTGAACAATGCATATTAAAATGTGTTTTGCCCTAGCTGGTTTGACTCAGTGGATAGAGTGTTGGCTTGTGGACTGAAGGGTCCCAGGTTTGATTCTAGTCACGGACACATGCCTGGGTTGCAGGCTTGATCCCCAGTAGATGGCATAGAGGAGGCAACAGATCAATGATTCTCTCTCATCATTGATGTTTCTATCTCTCTCTCCCTCTCCTTTCCTCTCTGAAATCAATAAAAATATTTTTTTTAAATGTGTTTAAATTTTTGTCTTTACTTAAAATCCTACCTAATAAAAGAGTAATATGAAAATTGACCATCACTCCAACACACAAGATGGCTGCCCCCATGTGAACCCAAGATAGCCACCACAAGATGATCAGCAGAGGAGGGTAGTTGGGAAGGACCAGGCCTGCAAGAGAGGGCAGTTGTGGGCAATCAGGCCTGCAGGGGAGAGCAGTTAGGGGTGACCACACCTGCAGGGGAGGACAATTAGGGGTGAGCAGGTCTTTAGGGGAGGGAAGTAAGGGGTTACCAGACCAGCAGGTGAGGGTAGTTAGGGGCAATCAGGCTGGCAGGGGAGCAGTTAAGCATCAATCAGGCTGTCAGAGGAGTGGTTAGGGGGTGATCAGGCTGGCAGGCAGAAGCATTTGGGGGCAATCTGGAAGGCAGGCAGGTGAGCAGTTGGGAGCTAGCAGTCCTGGATTGTGAGAGTGATGTCCCAGATTGGAGAGGGTGCAGGCTGAGCTGAGGGACACTGTGCCCCTGTGCACAAATTTTGTGCATTGGGCCTCTAGTGTGTGTGTGTGTGTGTGTGTGTGTGTGTGTGTGTGTGTGTATGAAAGGAACATAGACAAAGAATGTATGAAACAGTACTTACATCTTTTTTAAAACTAAAATTTGAAAATGATAGCTTTGTTTTTTTTATTAAACCCATTCCTCATTATCTTTTTGGTCATTGCAAATCCCTCTCCATGGATTTATTTATGAAGTCATTGGATTTATACCTATTTTGTGTCAGCAATATTAATATCATCTTCACTTTAGATTCTGACATTATGTAGAGCCTTCCAGGCAGAAGCAGGAGACAGAAATTTAGACAGGAGAGTCTTTCTCCTTTTTCTTTAAATTTGCTAACTGTTTGAGTGCTCTTTGAGCACAGCCAAGTATATACCATTCCACATGGAATACATACAGGCTTCCCAAGATTTTTATCCTGTCAGCCCTTTGGGGCAAAGAGGGATACCTGAGGATATTTGTTTTTTTGTTTTCTTTTTTCGGACTGAGAGAAGCCTTTTCTGTGCACTCCCATGGATGGATAAATACAGTATTCCATGTCTGTTATATCTGAAAGAATTTGGAAAGCATTTTCCCAGAAGATTCAAACCTTGGTCTTTTTTATTAAAAAATTAAGCCACCAAATTGCACTTAACATATGTGGGATATAAAACTGAAACTTATGAATACACACAGCAGAGTGGTGGCTGCAAAAGGGAATGGGGTTGAGGGAGGAAGGGATCCTAATAGAAGGTTACAGGAGAAGATGCGACTTTGGGTGGTAGGCACATGGTGCAATATACAGATCTTATAACATAGAAAACCATACCTGAAGCCTATGTATTCATGTTGACCAATGTCAGCCCAATCAATTTAATAAATACAATTTAAAAAAATTAAGCCACTAAAATGTACTTAATATTCGAAATGAAAATTGATAATATTATGAGAATAAGCCCTATTTTACTTTAATAAATTTATTCACCTGAGGAAATATGAATCTTAACACATCTATATCAAAGGGTACTTTTGAGAACTGAAAATGGACCATTACTGAAAGGAAACAACATATTGACTAAATCATAGTAAGCAAGCAAGATCTATCAGCTTTCTATTTTCCTTTCTCCCAAATCCCAACTTAATTACTAAATGTTGACCAAAATGTAAGCACCTTAATTCAGACACCTTTTCAATTTATCTATTTTCACACCACCTAGAAAAGTACCTGACACACTAAACGTTTCTTAAATGAATGATTGTTGATTTTCTTTTCTGAGAACTTGTATATGCACTTTCAAATTTTTACTCTAATTTCCTGAAAAATAGGAGACTGTAGATAACATTCTAAGTTTCATTCTCAATGCAATCTTTTGAGAAACATCATTCAATATGATTGCCCATCTCACTGCAATAATTCTCTAGTTTCTCTTGAGGGAATTGCATTCCTGCTCTGGCTCTAAATTCTTCTACAGAATATGATTTTTACGAGTAAGCAAAGTTTCAAATGTTTCCTTCTGTTATGTGTGTACTTAAAATGTGTAAAGTCTCAAGTTACTTATGACCTCTTTAGGCATGGGTAGACAGAGGAGGGGCAGTGGCAAACTAAACTGATGAACAAAATATATTCAGAAACTTAAAAGCATGCCACAAATGGTTAAATCTCAGAGGGAAGGCAGGGGTGAATGGGTAGGTAGGAAGAGATCAACCAAAGACTTGTATGCATAACACATGGATATAGACAATAAGGTGTTGAAGGCATGGGGCAGGGATAGAGGTGGTTTAGAAAGGGTTAATGGGGAAAAATGGGGATATATGTAATATTTTCAACAATAAATATTTTTAAAAAAGACCACTATAAACCTGAAGTAGGAGAAATCCAAGATGGCGGCATAGGTAAACACCTACACTGCTGCCTCGCACAACAATTTCAAAACTACAACTAAAAGACAGAACGGACATCATCCAGAATCACAGGAAAGCTGGCGAAGTGTAAGCTCTACAGCTAGAAGGAAAGAGAGGGGCTCACGGAGACCCAGAGGAGCTGCAAAAAGCCGAGGGACTGAGACGTGCACGCTGAGAGAGCGGGTGCTGGAGTACCTGGCTGGCTTTCTCTGGCAGGAGGGAAATGGAGACTCCCAAGGGCATTGAACCCCTTATTTTACCACACTAAACCCCAGATCCAGCGAAACTCATACGGGGGGAGTTTGGACTGTGAAAAGGGGGAGGTGCACGGAAATTTAGGGGAGTCACAGAAGATCAGGTCTGGTCTCGCACGCGGACGGTGCTGCGCGCAGGACAGATTGCTGATTGTGCCGCTGGCTTTTGAGAGTGGGCGGGAGACAGACCCTCCGAACTGTGCCACTTCTGACTCCACTGGGCCCCTGTTTCAGGCGAAACCCTGGGGACCTAGACTTGTGTGGTCCTAGTGCTCAGGGGAGCTGGAAAGGCAGCGGTTAGAGGCACTGCGGTTGCACCTGCGCACAAGGACCACTCCAGGGATTACCCAGTCACGTGAGACTCACGGGCCGTGGAGGGCGGGGCCAACTGGAAGGCAAGGCGGTCCCTTAAGCCCTGAGACTCCACCCCTCACAAGCTCAACAGAGGCTTCTGCAGCTTTGCCTCTGGCATCATAAAGCTGAATCCAACACAGAAGTTTCTCTGGCATAGTGAAAATGCCGAGACAAGGGAAGGGATCACAAAAAAAAGAAATGGAGAAAAAAAACGACTGGATATGGAGTTCAAAACCACGCTTATAAGGTTTTTCAAGAATATGCTAGAAAAATTCGATAAATTTAGTGAGACCCAAGAGGAGATGAAAAAGGACCAACTAGCGATACAAAAGAACCAACTAGAGATGGAAAAGGTCCTACTAAAGATGATAAAGGACCAAATAGAAATTAAACATACACTGACTGAAATAAAAAATATTATACAGAGTCCTAACATCAGACTAGAGAAAGGCAAGAATCAAGTAAAAAATTTGAAATATAAAGAAGCAGACAACATTCAACTGGAAAAGCAAGAAGAGAAAAGAATCCAAAAATGTGAACATAATGTAAGGAGACTCTGGGACAGCTTTCAGCGTACCAACATCAGAATTGTGGGGGTGCCAGAAGAAGAGAGAGAGCAAGATATTGAAAACCTGTTTAAAGAAATAATGACTGAAAACTTCCCACATCTAGTAAAAGAAATAGACTTACAAGTCCAGGAAGCACACAGAACCCCAAAGAAAAGGAATCCAAAGAGGACTACACCAAGACACATCATAATTAAAATGCCAAGAGCAAAAGAGAAAGAGAGAATATTAAAAGCAGCAAGAGAAAAACAGTTCATTACCTACAAGGGAGCACCCATACGACTGTCAGCTGATTTCTCAACAGAAACGATGCAGGCCAGACGGGAGTGGCAAGAAATATTCAACGTGATGAATAGCAAGAACCTACAACCAAGAATAATCTATCCAGCAAAGCTAACATTCAGAATTGAAGGGCAGATAAAGAGCTTCACAGATAAGAAAAAGCTAAAGGAGTTCATCAACTCCAAACCAGTATTATATGAAATGCTGAAAGGTACTCTTTTAGAAGAGGAAGAAGAAAAAGGTAAAAGCCAAAAAATTATGAACAACAAATACATATCTATCAACAAGTGAATCTAAAAATTAAGTGAATTAAAAATTTGATCAACAGAATAAACTGGTGAATATAATAGAATCAGGAGCACAGAAAGGGAGTGGACTGATAATTCTCAGGGGGGAAAGGGTGAGGGTTGTACAGGGAGAGACTGGACAAAAATCATACACCTATGGATGAGATCAATGGGAGGGAGCTAAGGGCAGAGGGAGGGGTGGGAGCTGGGTGGAGGGGTGCTATGGAGGGGAAAAAGGAGAAACAAATGTAATAATCTGAATAATAAAGATTTAATTAAAAATAAAACCTGAAGTAAGAACCAGTCACTTAGAAAAACAGCAGCAGTTATTAAACCAAAAATTAGAAATGCAAATCTGCCAAGGAATTGTTTTGTTTACTTGTTTTTGTTGCTTTGTCATCTTTTTTGTTTTATTTGTTTTATATCATAAGGGAGCTGGAATAGTAGTTTCCCAGTTATCTAAAAAAGCAGATTAAAAAAATGATTATAGTTTTCTAGTTTTTTCAGTATAAATGTACCAGCTATCTTGCTTTGTGTTTTTTTCTTTTTAGTCTCCCTCTCTTTCCATATTAACATTTATAAACTATTTTCTAGCCATTTTGAAGGAACAACTCTTTTTTTGTGTGTCAAAATCTTATTTCAAAAAAATTTTTAAAGCAAAGTTGTGGTCTTATACCTGCCCTTATTCTGGGAAAAGCAAAACCAAACCAAACATTCTTTGCCTTCAGTCTTGTCTTTGAAATGGTTATGTAGTTATTGATCTCTGGTAAGACAGCTCTTGCCCTGAACAAAACTTCTATTTATGTCTACATATGACCCCAAAAAGGAGGGAAGGGAAGAAGAAAATTATATGCACAGAGCTTTATTTAGTCTCCAGAATCATAACCCAAAAGGGAGCTGGTAAACCAGAAGAATGGGGAGTGGACAGGGGTGGAGATTTTGCCACTCTCAGCATAAAGATTGCCTGGTTTTAGTTTGTTATGTCAAGAGGTAACCCTCAGTCAACTCACAGCCCTACTTAGCAGGGAGTGAATAATCAACTGCTACCGCTGTGCAGCTAGGAGAGTGTCCTAGTGGGGTCAGCGCATTCCATCTGAATGGAGGAAAAGGTGGATGAAGCTGACCACACTTTGAGAGGCTTGTTCAAAACCTGAAGCCAATCAGAAGAGAACAACAGGCAGCATCAGGGAGTTTTCAACTCATGAAACCTGATCAGTCCCACTTTGTGTGTCTCTTCTAGTAGCTTCCCGACTGTTCATCTTCCTGCCACCAGTCTCTGCCTCTCTATGCTGTCTTTCCAAGTACCAAAGACCAAGTCCCAAACTCTTTTACAATAAATTTTCCTTAGAAGTCCCCCCTTTACCTACATATTTACCTTCATCTCCATCTACCATCAATTATTGCTCCAGCAATATCAAGCTTCTTATTCTCCTATTGTTCTTCTACCTGAAAGCCATTATTCTTCTGTGTTCCCAGGAGTCAATCATTTTCTCCTTTGTGCTGTCTTTGCAGTTTATGCCTATTTTTCTTATTGTATCTATCACAGAATATCTTAAGTTATTGATTGACAAGCCTCTTCCTTACCTCAGATTGCTACCTATGGTCATATAAGTCTTTTCCCTGCACAACCCCAAGAAACACTATTGAAATTATAAAATATATAAGTTGTCACTGTGACAGCTCTACCTGTACTACTACTATTAATCATAGCACCTCCTACATATTGAATAGGCCAAGCACTGCTCCTCTGTCATTGTATTTTATCTGTATAACAAAATCAGAAAGTGAGCACCATTCCTGCCTCCAGTTTATGAATGAGGAAACTGAAGCCTACAGATCATAAGTAATTTTCCCAAAGTTCTATTGTAAATTGTGAATTTATAGCAAGCTCTGAGTCTAATTCTTCTATGTATCTCCAGTACCTATCATTGTGTCTGAAATGCAGGTTTATTTGCATTAATAAATGAAGAACCCAAGGATGAAGGTGTTACTCTCCTCACCTCTTGGAAGGGTTTCATAAAAACCAGGACTGTATTGGTTGCACAAAAATCTGGGATGTGAATAAATTCAGTCAAATGGAAAGTTACCAGCTCAAAGAATCTAAATAATGTAAATGAGCCTTAGAGAACAAATTCTCTGTAAATGGGCCTCTGAAAGAGAATAAATTTTCTGTCAATTATTCAACAGTTATTTGTTGAGCAAATACTCTATGTCAGGTACTTTGAGAGTTTGTAATATGCCATATTCTTGCCATCACAGAGCTTACATTTCAGCAGAAGGGGGCAGATAATAAAAATAAGCATAATAAATAATTATGGTGTATAGTATGTTCAGGTGGATACATACTATGGTAAAAGTAAAACTTAGAACAGAGGAAGAGTGGAGATGGTCACTGTCAAATTTAGGTCAGCATATCCCTCACTGAACAGAAAACATTGAAATTTGAGTAAATACTTGAAGAAGATGAAGGAGTTAGCCAGATGGATATTTGGGGGAAGGACACCTGGGTAGACAGAATATCCCAGGCACAGTTACTAAAGTAGGAGAGTGTCTAGAATGTCAAGGAACAGCGAGGAGACAATATGCTTGGAGTAGGGTTGCCAGATAGAATACAGGATGACAATTAGTTTCAATTTTGAGGTATAATTATGAAGTATTATTGCTATGGCTAGCTATCAGAGTACTGAGTACAGAGGAATATCTGTATAAAAGAGAATTATGAAATATTCCATGGAACATGCGTATACTAAGGAAGAATTAGTTGTTTATCAGATATGCACATTTAACTGGGCATCCTGAATTTGTGTTTGCTCAATTTGATGATCATAGAGTACAGCAAGAAGGGCAAAATAATCTGGCTTGTATCTCAGCCTCTCTCTGCAGGTAGCTGCCCTTTTTCCTCATAGCAGCCTGCCTCCATAAGGCAGGAAAGTTCATAGCTCAATCCCACAAATTTTGCCATCAGGGGAGTCTGATTCAAACATTTTGTGTTTCCAGATTTAAGAATCCAGGAGAGCAATGGATGACCCAAAAGTGTTAGGGACACTGTGGTTAAAAGGTCTCGGTACTACAACAGGCTCAGCCTGGGTCCACCAAGTTCCTTCAATCCTGTTAGATGGGGCAGCTCCCAAAGGAAGAAATAAAGATGGCTGAAATAAGAAGTAATGATGTGGCAATGTTTTAGTCTGTGCAGGCTGCTATAATATAAACTGGGTGGCTCATTAAAAAACACCGTTTTATTTTTTATTTTTTACTTATAGTTCTGGAGTAAAACTGGGAAGTCCAAGATCATGGTGACAGCAGATTAAAATCTAGTGAGGGCCTACTTTCTCATAACAACACTTTTTTTTTTTTCACTGTAACCTTACAGGGCAGAATGACTTTAGCCTCTTCTATAAGGGCACTAATTCCATTCATGAGGGCTTAACCTTTATGACTTAATCACCTTCCAAAAGTCCCATGACACTGGATATGAGGTTTCAACATATGAATTTTGGGGGAACACAAACATTCAGACCATAGCAGGTAGGGTATGTGCAGACCAAAGGTATCTGCACTTAGATATCTTAGTAGATTCATAGCATTAAATGCTTAATTAGATTCACTGGTAGCTACAACAACAACAATAATAAAAAAATTCCCAAAAGTGAATCTCCTAAATATACCTTGAATTTTAAATCTATTGCTCGTAAATTCTTGTTTGTTTTAAAGTGTTACCTTTCAAATTACTATTTTAATAATTAAGCTAGTATTGTTCTCAATTTTCTTAGTGTACATCAAGTGATTTTAGGAAGAGACGTTCAGAAGCATGCTTTGTAATGAAGAACAGAGCTTTCTAGAATTTAGATTTTCTCACAATAACCCACTCCCGAGATGGTCCACCTTTAGCTGATTGCCATGTTTGACTTCCTATCCTGATTTCAGTTCTGCTTGAATGGACACAGACTTCCTAGCTCAGTATGGCAACCCCACCTGAATTACAGAAGTTGGATTCATATTAAAGAGGAGTGTTAGAATGCCCTGAAGGACCTCCACACCTGCAGGATTCTCTCTCACAGAAGCTTTGGACAGACTGGTGACAGTAGTTTCACAGAATTCATGATTTATCACAGGATTTTTCAATACTCTTGCTGTAATTACATAGTGACACTTCTACAGTCAGCTGTTGGGGTGCCAAGGTGGAGAACTGACTGTGATAAAAGAAATTTACAAGCAAACTTGGTTGAAAGAGTGTTTTTCTGGCAGGAGAAGAGGGTGCGTGGTTTCTGGTGTTTAGGCGGCTTGTGGGTGGCTGTTTGGTTCTATATGGCTGAATAGAAATTGTACCCTGGGGGTCAGAGTCAAAACCCATCGGAAACCACACACTTTAGTTTGAAGCATCCTCTCTGTGTTTTCTGGGTAGCGAGGGTGTCTTTATTTCATACATCATTTATTCCTCCCATGGAGGGATTTGACAAATGGATGTCTGGAATAGTTATCAGGCTGCTTCGGACATGCTAACACGTATATGTCCTCTATTTGGGGGACCATATCTCAGCCACACAGTTCTCACACCATCCCTTCCTTTCAAGACAAACCAACGTCTTTAGTTTGTCTATAAAAGGAACTCTCACATTTCTCTGGAGACCTATTCACTCGCCATATACAGAGTCATGTTTTTATTTGGTAACGTTGCGAACAACACTCAAGGCAGGAGAATTGCTCTGGCTCTTTCTCTGTCAAAATATATAAACACATGCTGACAGGAGGCAAAGCAAAGAAGAAATACATTTGTTGACTTAGAATAGCTTCCCTACCACTTGTGCACACTTTGCTTAGTGACCCCACATATGCATCAAATATTCCTCAAAAATGTGCTTGTTATAAATAATGTAAAAATCTACTCTGAGATTTCATGGTTGGTAGCATGAGTAGTCTGATACTCAAAATATCATCGAATACTTTTAGGCCCACAACATAAAAAGCACAAATGAAAATGAGTTTTCATTCCTTTTCCTTGCAAAATACCAACTTACCCCCCCCACAGCTCTTTAAAGAGGAAAAAGAATTTCAGTTACTCTCACACAGATCTGTAAGGATGGGATATGAGATTGGCTGGTAATACTCCAATACTAGCACCCATTATTCTTTTCCATTCAATTTCAACACCTCTTGTTGGTGGTGGCCATGCACTGTGTAGGCGATGGGAAAAGATAACTTTTATAATCCCTCCTCACAGTTTTGAGAAACAAGTGTTCATCCTTGTAAGGTTTTAACAAGTTCCTGTAAAGACTTTCCTCTGCCCCTAGTCCATTGTCAGGGACTTTTTCCTTTCCCAAACCCCCACATGGCAAACCCACAGGGGGATCAGCCCTGAGCTCCTGTGTGCAGGGAAGATAACCCGAAGCAGAAAGGCCAGGACACGTTCCCAGAGTAGGTTTGCTCTCTTTATTCACCAGCCAAAGCGCTGTGATCAGGAGAAGGCTAGTGGTTGTTTAGCTTGTTTGTCCAACCTGTCTCCTCCCCATCCTTTGTCGTTAGTCAACTCAAACTACTACCAGGACACATTGGGAGAAAAGCTGTCACCATGAAAGGCTTCAGCTGCTTTGCAGAGCCCAGTCCTTCTGCCAGCTCCCCAGCCTGGGCACTGGCATTAACACTGGGCATCCATTTAGAGCAAAATGAAAGGGCAAGATGAATAGCCTTAAGTCCCTTTGCATTTCCTTTTCAAGAACACCGCACCTCTAGGCACCCCCAAAATAGTTTCCTCTGGTTTTTCTTGCCTCCTTTTCTAATAAGAAGAAAAATGGCATTTAGAATAGAAGCAAGGCTGTGAAAACTTAAAAGGCTTCAATACTGGATTTTCTATGCAAATCAAGAATGCTGTTGAATAGCAAAACAGGGAAATTTCCTGCTTTCATAATATTAATTTATGGAGTGCCTGCCCCAGTTTCCTTCCTCTGTTTGAGCTGCCTTATAACCACTTAATCAGATGTAGTTTTCACTTTCTTACAAAGATCATTATGAGTTTGGAGGAAACTGACAGAGAAAGTGAACTAGTCTTCACTGCCTGGGAGAGGTGGAGGGAAATGACCACACCAGGATTTTCCAATGCTGAATGTTTTTTAAAAAACATTCAACACACTCACATGCAATCTGTTTAATATAATTATCACTCCAAACTCTCAAAGAGGCTCTGCTAGCATCATTATCTCAATTGACCATGGCAAAGACAAAGAAAAGTGTGTGTGGTAAGTAGGAGCTCCTCGTACTTTAGGAAGAGAGGGAGAACCATTTTCCTGTGCATCTGAATATTGCAAACTCATTCTCTTTTCTTTATCCTTTTCAGCAGGCTGTGTAGATTGCTGGTTCACCATTCATCCACCTCTTCTTCGTTTTGAAGCAAAACATTGACACTGGGCCCAAAGCTAGCTCTTTGTTATTCAAATATTTTTGGAATAAGACATAGATCATCATTAGCCACAACGTTGTTTTCTTGTTTATTGATTTGATAGAGAGAAGGGAAGGGGGAGAGAGAGAGATTAAGAAAGAAACATTAATTTATTATTACACTTATTTATGCATCCATTAGTTGATTCATGTATGAACCCAAAATCTTGGCCTATTGGGACAATACTCTAACCAACTGAATTACCTGGCCAGGATTATTAGTCACAACTTTAGACACTATTTGTTTTAAAGGGCAAGAGGGAAAATATAATTCATTGAGAGTGGCATAAAATCGCCCACAATTAGTAAAACGTTATCAGTCTTATGGATCACCTGCCTGGTAGGATATACCTGTACCATTGCTGCTGGCAGGTGTTTTGTACAAATAATTCCAATCTATTTATATTACTGTGCTATTTCAGTTCTTCTATTTCCTCTAACTTACTAAGTCTATTTTATTGCTGTATTCTCACTACTCATCTTCTAATGTACATGTTTCCAAGCTTTTCTTGATAACTATCCATTGTTTATAATGAAGGGCAGAGAGGAGTCAAAGGGCATTGTGGAAAACACCCCAGGGAAACCTTTCAGGAATTCCCATCATCCTCTCAGCCTCAATATTTACCTTTGTATGTGACACTCCTAATGATGAATGTATTTATTTACCCCCATCTAAGCCAAGAACTTAAACTTAAACTCAGCCTTCAGAGCCTAGCAATGATGCTCCTCTGTCAAACTTGGTGTGATTTTGCAGGCATATGTGTCTACTCCCTCTGCTCCCAAGCATCCTGTGTAACTCTGCCATGTATTACCTTTCACATCTTCCTCCCAGTTAGACCAGCTCCTGAAGAACTAGAACCACACCCTCCATTCTTAAGGCTGGTGCCCGGCATATAGTGGGGAGTCAGTAGTTGTTTTCCAAGGTGTATTTAAAGAGACTTCTCCCCACTTCCTTGTCACTTTACTATTTTCCATGAAATTCTTCTCTTTAACCCAGAACATTTTTTTTTAATTTTTGCCATGGTCAATTGAGATAATGATGCTAGCAGAGCCTCTTTGAGAGTTTGGAGTGATAATTATATTAAACAGATTGCATGTGAGTGTGTTGAATGTATTTTTAAAAGGCTTATAGCATATTTATTTTTCTGTCAATTAGGTGATAATAAGCTTTTTTTCTAATCCAGAAACAGAATCCTACTCTTATTGTCCTTTTGAAATGTATGTAATAAAGGCTTTGGCACTCCTTTTCCTCAGGTGTGAAATGCAGGGATTGAATAAGAGTCTCACTAACATCTCTTTCAGAGCCAGAATGCTCACTGAGGATTTGCCCTGTTGTGTTGGGCAGGTAAAGCTGGTCTGGGAAGCAGATATAGAGGCCCATGAAACCATAGAGGCTTCAAGAAGCAAAATCCCACAAAGGGCTATGTTGATTAGTACTCATGGCAGCCAGCTGCGACTCCAGCCACAGTGAGTAGGACTGAGAGATAAAATGCCCTTCTCATTAAGAAGGTGATTTGAGAAATGTAGTGAGGTGAAGTCAGGGATAGAATGCTCAGCAGTGACAATCTTCCTTTTCACTAGCTAAAATTGTTTCTTGCCTCCTCTTGATGTTAGCCAATGCAATATGTAATAAAATCCACTTTTTAAAAATTAATTTGTGAAGTTTCTTTCCATTATATAATTTTTGGCCAGATATAACCAATATGTTTTTTCTTTGTGTTAGTATTTGGGGGGGCAACCCTCCAAAAGTTACCCAACAAGAAATAAAGTGGTAGTGCCTACTCACAGATTTCATGTGTTACTGATTCAGCTATGCAGACTTTTTTTTCAATCCAGCTTTTTGAAAACATAATCCTATGCAAGAAAATGTCTTTTATAAAAGCAGTAGTCAATAACATAGGCAATAAAAGGGTTATTATTATTTTAAAATAAGATTTATCTGTGGGTTTTTAAGTGGACATGTGCCAGGTCCAAAAAGAAATAGTAATCTTGAATGATTTCTAGTAACATGGTACTTATAAATAAATACATTTTGGTTTTTACTACTGGTTCTTCTGTTTCCTTTTAATTTTTTAGAGTTGTAGGCAAGAACATTAAGCATCTGAAAGAGGATAGGTTAATATAAACCATACATTTATGTCTCTGTATATAATCTTTTGCTTTTGCTATAAAATACCATTTGCAATATTTCAATTTTGCTCTGATGTTTTAATAATCTGTCCAGGAGATTTTGGTAATAGAAATGACTAATAATTCTGCTGCTCTAAATTCTACCTAACTGGCTAAGACAAACATGCAAGTTTATTTAAATATGATTGATTTTGGCAAATTCATATACATTTGTTGTGGTGGTTTTCTCTTGCTCACCTGTACCTATGTATATATTTTTAACACAGTAAATAAAAGCTACACTCATGCTATTTTAGACTAGTACCAAATTTAATATCTTTCTTTCAAGTAATGATGTTTTAAATTCTAAACAGATTCTTTTAAGAATGAGAATTCATATATATATGTATATATGTATATATATATATATATATATATATATATATATATATACACACACACACACATATATATATAGTATACTATGCCATCTTTAACAAAATAAATCAATCAACTTTCTATTAAAAAAGAAAATCTGGAGATTATATATTATTTTATATTGGTGACTCCACTCTATTGCTTTTTTATTTTTCCACCTCTAAGCACTCTATCAATTCCTCTCCCACTCTGTGCCCCATTCACTAACAGCAGCTTCTGGGATACATCCTGTGATGAAAGTGATGTAGGATGTTGACTGGCCTGTTTACACTTGGCAGGCTGGTGGCATCAGGAAGCATACTTCACTATTTACCTAAAGCTTCATCAATAGGAGAAAATTGACTTAGGACTAATCACAAATTAAAAGCATTTGTCTCTCCAAAGTAGCAAACATTTCTGTGGTTTTGTGTGGTGTGTGTGTGTGTGTGTGTGTGTGTGTGTGTGTGTGTGTGTGTCTTTGATTTTAAAGTGGCTGTTGACTTAAGAATATCAAGATTAATGTTCTTTTTGTTGTTGTTTGTGTTTGTTTTGTTTCTTTAAGTTGTGTTTTTTTTTTAAGAATTAGGAACTGTGTTCAGCCTTTAGGAACCTGCCAATGAGTTTCCCTAATAACTGACTTGACCCTAGAATGCTCAGTAAGAAGACAAAAAGGCAGCACCAGGGGCTGGAAGACCAGACCAGACCAACTTATGTGAAACTGTCAACACGCCAGGGACCCATTAATAGTTTATTGGGTATGGAAGATGCATGGCAAAGTAAAGAAAGAGGCTAATAACCTTTAACATTGAGAAAAATAACTATTATTGTGACCAGTGTAGCATGAAGCACAAACAGAATACTCACTGGGAAACAAAAAATAATGTGTTGCCCACCAGAGCAATTAATAAAATTAAAGCACAGTTTCTTGCAGATGGATATGTAGGAGAATAATGGTGTGGAGTTGCACTGAGCTGTCATGCATCAGATACTACATCTGTTATGGAAATCAGGGAAAGTGGGGGCCTTTTGTTCATGCGAGAGCCCTCCCAACAGGGATTTGGCTGGAGTAGGTTTTCTTGTTATTAAACATGATTTCTAGCTAGTCGAGAGCAGATGCTTCTGCAGCATTTGGAACTAATAACCAACATTCAAGTGCATGCCACCCCTAAAGAGGCTGAGGCTGTTGGAGAGACCAATTTCAGCTCAAAGATAATGTGCTCAGTTCAGTTTCCACTTTGCACATGAATGACACTGATACCAGATGAGCCTTCTGCCCTAGGGTTTGCTGGAAACAGAAAAACAATGACACTGGCCCTAAAAAAGACCAGAGGTTTTCAGGTGTATTTGGGAAGGACAACTCAGAATCGTGATATCCATGTTGCCAAGATCCAATTAGAGAGCACGAAATGGGAGAGAAGGGAAGTATATGCAAACTCACTGTATTGGACAAAGACCCCCACGCATGCCCTTGCTAGGCTCTTATATCTGTGACTCCTTGAATGATTCATGAGGCTATAGGTCACCATTTAATCACTTAAAGAAGAGCACCTCTTCTTTTTTCTTTTTAAGAAAATCAATTTATTTTTAATTAAAGTTGATGTACAATAATACTAGTTTCAGATGTACAACACAGAGATTAGACATTAATATAATTAACAAAGTGACCACCCTTATAAGTTTAGTACCCATCTGACACCATACATAGTTATTAAAATATTATTGAGTATATTCCCTACATTGTATTTTACATCCCTGTGACTATTTTTATAACTGGCAATTTATACTTCTTTATCGTTTTCCTCCAGAAGCACCTCTTCTTGATAAATCACTTAAATTCAATTGCCTATCAGGTTATCCTGAAGATTTTTTCTATTTCTCTCTAAGTACAACACATTAACAACAAACTATCAAGCATTCTTTCTATCATAAAAATTGTATAGATTGTTCTTTCTAAATAACAAATATCAATATCTGAAAAATCCACATGTGAAAGTTAATATCTGAAAAATTCTAAAATGAAAGACTAGGAACATCAAATAAGTAGTTTTAGCTAAGAACTTCTCTTATTTGAAGAAGTAGTCTGTAACTAGAACTTACCTCTTTAGAAACAAGAGAGTGATTTGGGAATCGAGTCTATGCCAACTTTAGCCCAGCTTCGAATGGCCTCAGAGCAGGCCAAGGGTCCCCACCAGTCCACGAATCCATGCACCAGGCCTCTAGGGTAACTAATAAATCACCTAGAGCAGTGGTTGGCAAACTGCAGCTCGCGAGCCACATGCGGCTCTTTGACCTCTTAAGTGTGTCTCTTTTACAAAATACCACAGCCTGGATGAGTCTATTTTGAAGAAGTAGCATTAGAAGAAGTTTAAGTTTAAAACATTTGGCACTCAAAAGAAATTTCAATCATTTTACTGTTAATATTCAGCTCTGTTGACTAATGAGTTTGCCGACCACTGACTGAGAGGCTTTGTGGATAGCACTTTCAGGTAGACTGAATGAAATGGAAAGGCTTGGTCAATTGATTAAATCTTCCCTTGAGAAATTTTCTGGTCAATTCATAGATAAGCTTTCCATCCTATGCGTTCCAATGTTCCTACATAAATGTGCACTACATAAACCAATCACAAAATAGCAACAATAGTTTGTATTGGTAAGTTATTTTTAATTTACCAGATTTCACATGCATTGATGGTATTCAATCTAATCCTCACTATTGTGCAAAGAAGTTAGTAGATGAATATTTTTACCCTGATTTTACAAATTGAGAAACTGAGCTCGAGATAAGTTAAGTGGCTCACAGGATGTCACACAGCTAGAAAGTAAGGAAGCTAGAACTCATTCCTGGAGCTTCTGACCAAATAAAAAAAATAGTCCACTTTTTAAAAAGTTATTTTTAATTGTTTTATGCCATGTTACTTTAAAAGTGCAATTTTTTCCCCCTAGATCATAAAGTTTTTGTTTAAAAATCCAGGACAAATAAGATACTCTTTGAAGCTGTCTTTCCATAGCTGCTAAATTTTCCCATGTGGTTCAGCAGGTGCTAGGGATGCTAAATGTGAGAAAACTTTTTAAATGAGATGTAAGCCTGGACATCCCAGACATTGGGATCTAAAAAGCTATGGTGGGCATATATTTTTTATTGTTATTTGGCACAAACAAGAGTGTTAACCCTGATGCCCTGGCCAGTTTCCAGATAAAGGATTACAATTTGCCCTGCTAAAAACAATCCCTGCTGCTTTAATTAGGTATGGTATTCCCCTCCCCTCCACACAGTCTGCAATGCTCTCTGTCCTGTCAGCCAGCTGCTATTGCTCACTCCAGGAGGACAAAACGATTCCTTTAACATCAAGAGACAAAGCAATAGCCACAAAGCTGGATTTTGAAACAATATACCATATAAACATAAATGGCTGATGGGTAATTCTATAAAAATTAAATCATGGGATGGGAAAGAAACTTTGAAGATTATTATTAGCTAGGTCAGAGAGAGGCCACGTGGACAGGAAACAGAGCACCAAATTAACCTACCCAACTCTGCTTTTAAAAATCCACCTAATTCTGCCCCACACCCCAAAAGAGTCAAAATACTTGTTTTTGCATAAAAGTATGTACTTAGTTGTTTTGCTATTGTATATACATTGTAAGAAAGGACAGCATATTCCTATTTATTATCATGTTGGTAAATAGTTTTAGACCCTCTACCAGAATCCAGAATTTGATAAGGAAGCATTCATTTAGTTAAATGAAAATCATTTTAACTCAGAACCAAGAAAGCAAAGAAAAAGAAAAGGAATATTTCACACCTTGATAATGGATTTGTGAAAAAAATGAAATATTCATAACGTGTTACTGTAAAACAGTTTTCATGGGATTATGTGGGAAAGCTATATCCCATATGGTGTTTCCAGACTGCATCCCAGAGAGCTGCCATAAGGTGAGAGCTGGCTTGACAGAGGCGGGGTCCATCTGCACTAGGGGAGCCTGCTGCTACAGACAGAGCAGATCTCTATATCTGGACCTGGCTCAAAAGCTGGACATTCCTCTTCCAGCCCACACAATGACTGTCCTTTGCTTTACAATTGAAATGGCTGTGTCTGCCTCTGCCTCTCAGATAATGTAAATAACTGCCTCCCCACTGCAAAAATAACTCCCACTTTGGTTGCTTCCTTTATACATACATTTCTGGGGATTCCTTTTATTCTTGCTGCTGCTGAACCTCACAATGTACACGCTTCTCCCATTTTTCCCTTTTATTTCTGATGAACCACAAAACTGGAATTTGAAAGTGGCATGCACATTTCTTCAGGTTCTTAACATACTCATATGCTTAAATCCACAGTTTTGACAACAAAGGAAACAACATGATGTTTATGGAGTAGAACATGGAGCCCATCCTGAATGCCTTGTGTTCAGAATGGTTATCTTTAAATAAGAGAAACAGACCCAGTGTAAGGCACTATGGAGTGATGGGGATTGTGGAATACCGAATAACTCATTTTCTGTGTAAAGGGACAACTACTATTTAGCAACATATTTGATTTGTGAATTATAGCAACTAATTTAAGAATTTAAAAAATTTCATCAAGGTCAAACTACATGTAAGTGTGGCCACTGGCATATGTATTTATATTATCAGGAGAATGGTTAGAATATTATCCTGATAGTAGAGGCCCAATGCATGAAATTCATTCACAAGATCAGGAGGAGGAGTGTCCCTCAATCTGGCTGGCACCCTCTCCCTCAGGGATGTCTGATTGATGGTTTAGGCCCGATCACTGTAGGATCAGGCCTTAACCAGCAGTTGGACATCCCTCTAACAATCCAGGAATGATGGCTCCTAACTGCTTGCTGCCTGCCTGCCTGATCACCCCCTAACTATTCCTCTGCTGGCTTGATCTTGTTCCCAAGTACCCTCCCCTGCCAGCCTGATGGCCCCAGCTCCCCTCCCCTGCTAGCTTGGTTGCCCCCAAATGCTCTCCCCTACAGGCCTGGTCTCCCCTAACTGCCTGCCCCTGCCATCTGGTTGCTTCCAGCTGCCCTCCTCTGCAGGCCTGGTTGTCCCTAACTGCCCTCCCCTGGTGGCCATCTTGTGACAACATTACATGACGACATCTAGGCTTTTATTTTTTAGGATTAAATTAAGCTTGATGGAAGGCTCATCTAGAGAATAGTCTAATTATTCAAAGATGGGACATTGGTTTTCTCAGTAATCTAACATAGGCAAGATTTGTTGTTAGTAGAGGTCCTATGAAGATGATTGACACATCAACGAAAGACACATCCGATTATTCCTGAATCTAAGGTAGAATTCTAAGAAGAGGAACTTTTACAATCACATCAGGATGCTGCCTTCCTCATAATTGTACTCTACCCATCTCTAAAAGGCTTTTTTTAAAGTGTTTGTTCAAGCAGAAGTACGTAAAACAATAAATTCATGGAACTACAAAATAAATAAGTAGTAAATTTTAAAAATAAAAAATAGCAATCAACAAGAATACCTGTGGTTGGTAGTACCAGGGTAGCTAATAGAAGACCTGATTCCTTGGCTTTGTACTTACCAGTTCTGTGTCCTTGGACCACCCACTTAACATTTCTTGAGCTATTTAAGCTTGATAAAAACAAGGTAATTTAAACTCTATCAATCGAGTCATAGCAGTTTCAAATGAATTTGCCTTTAAAACCCACACTAACATCTGATTTCAAAAACTGTACAGGGTTGGTCCTGGTTAATACTTGGATGGGAGACCACCTGGGAATACTGCATGCTGTAGACTTAAAATAAATAAATGAATGAAATAAAAACCACTAACAGAGCAAATAAAAGTGGAGCAGCCTGTATGGAAAAAATGTAAGGCCTGTCATCTCATTGAGATTATAGAAGGGTTCCTCCAAGCACATTTTGAAACCACTGGACAAATTTTTCTGAGTTTCTTTCTGTTATTGAAATTAAGGTTTTTGATTTATTAGATATATATTAAATTATACCGAAAAGGAAAATAAAATGACCATTTTTTTCTCAAAACAAACTTATTCCATACATCATTAACAATCACCTATTAAGTGCCCATTATGTGCTAAGACAAGATTTTTTGTATTAAGTAAAACTATAAATATAAATCATCTGATAAGAATGATTAGTAAATTTTATAAATAATAATTGCATTATGTAACTAACATGGTTAGTCTGGTAATAAATGAGGTCAACGTTACACTCCAAATGACATTGACTCAAATTTCTAATTCCATAATATGTTCTAATTATTTTGGGGACTCCCCAAGGGTTGCTTCACTTGTGCTCACAATAGAGTCTGTCTGCTACAACCAGTCTTCATCTTCAGCCAAGAAGTAATTGCTATGATTTTTCTTGATGGCTACAGACCCCTGTTAATGTCACTGTTCTCTTAAGTGTCCAGTAGGGCCTATTTTTTAGCCTACTGCTGATTCTTTTCAGGAGATAGACAGTATTGCTGATGCTCCAAAAGTCCCTCCTCCATGAGCCAAAGCAGTTCCAATTGCTGTGGAAATAAGGAAAGAAATCTCCCTTACCTAACAATATCCTACATCTGTTTGACTTTCAAAGCATCACTGCACACTTCCAGAGTTCTGAAAGGATGCTTAAAACTGGCACTCACTCTTAGTCTTCTGATATAAACTCTTGGATGAAATTGTTCAGCTCAACTACCAGTAATTTAAATTTAATTTGCATTTAAATAAAAATGTTTTCATAGTTTCCCCCAAATGATGAAATAAGGAATAGACACCTACTTTATTTGCGGAATTAAAGATAGATTTTGAAGATTTTCCTTGAAAAAGTATATCATTCAGGATAGCCTAAGGGGTTTTACAGGAGTAACAACCTCTAAATCTTAATGGCTTAAAAATGAAAGATTATTTTCTTGTTCATGCTATATATTAATCATGAGTTAGCTACATGTTAATCATGAATTCATGGGCTCTAGCTCACCAAGGAAAGGTGATTTTGTGAATGTGGTACAGAAAGCTCTTCTCTATATCATCTTCTAGAACAAGATTGAAGTTGCAACCACTATCAGTTATATTGCTGGTTGCTAAGATAAAGAGAAAAATTTGGAAATCACACATTAACTCAATGCTTACACTGTTTCAATGCTCAAGTATCAACTTACAATTTAAGTGACATATGACATTTCATTTTACAATTCATTGACCACAATAGACACATGCCCACACCTAACTTCAAGAAAGCAGAGAAGCACAGTCCCACCATAAACACAGAAGGCAAATAACTGGAAATATTTGACTAAAATTAATGATTACCATAACCCAAAACAATCCTATATAATAAAGAGGTAATATGCAAATTGACAACACTTCAACACCCAAGATGGCTGATCCCATGTGGTCAAAAATGGCAGCTCTCATGTGGACACCAAATGGCTGCCACAAGATGGCCTTTAGGGGAGGGCAGTTGGAAGCAACCAGGCCTCAAAGGCAAGGCATTTGGGACATACCAGGCCTGCAGGGAAGGCAGTTGGGGGGACCAGGCCTGAAGGGAAGGTCAGTTGGTAGGGGACCAGGCCAGCACGGGAGGGCAGTTAGATATGACCAGGCCTGCAAGGGAGGGCAGTTGGTGGTGACCAGGCCAGCAGGGGAGGGCAGTTGGGGGTGAATAAGACAGCAGGGAAGGGCAGTTAAGGGTGATGGGCTGGCAAGGAACAGTTAGCTGTCAATCAGGCTGGCAAGAGAGTGGTTAGGGAATGATCAGGCTGGCAGGTAGAAGCAGTTAGGGGCAATCAAGCATGTAGGCAGGTGAGCAGTTGGGAGCCAGCAATCCTGGATTGTGAGAAGGATGTCTGACTGACTGTCCACTGGGATCGAGCCTAAATGGGCAGTCAGATATCTCTCAAGGAGTCCCAGATTGAAGAGGTTGCAGGCAGGGCTAAGGAACATCTCCCCTCTCCCCTCCACAACTTTTGTGCACCGGGCCTCTAGTATTCCATAAAAGTGCATTGGAGCCTCTACCTCTAAAGATAGAAAACACTTGTAATTTTAAAGGTCATATTCCCTGCCCACTTCCATCTCTTAATATTTCAAAAATCTTAATAACTTATATTATTCAGCAACTTGACCTATGGTTGTTGAAACAGTTCAGAAGAAGTGACCATTGAAACTGGAAAAGTTAAGGGAGTTAACAGAAAATATATGAAATACTAGAGGCCTAATGCATGAAAATTGTGCAACAGTCTCAACCCTCGCAGCCCTAGCTTCATCCAGAAGGTCGTTTGGATGTTCTTTCCACTGTTCAGCCATTGGGTCCATTTGTATATTATGCTTTTATTATAGATTATTTGAATCTTGAAGGAAAGGATTTATATATATATACACTAAAGGCCTGGTGCATGGAATTCATGTCCTCAGCCCAGCCTGTACCCGAACCTACTGGGATCGGGCCTAAATGGGCAGTCGGATATCCCTCTCACAACCAAAGACGCTGGCTCCCAACTGCTCACCTGCCTGCCTTCCTTATTGCCTCTAACCGTTCTGTCTGCCAGCCTGATCACCCCCTAACCACTCCCCTGCCAGCCTGATTGATGCCTAACTGCTCCCCTGACAGCCTATTTGCCCCTAACTGCCCTCCCCTAGAGGCCTGGTCACCCCCAACTGCTCTTCCCTGCAGGCCTGAGTCCCTCCCAACTCCCTTTCCCTGCAGGTCCGGTTACCCCCAACTTCCTTCCTCTGCCAGCCTGGTCATCCTTAATTTCCCTCCCCCATAGGCTTGATTGCGCCCTACTGCCCTCCCTTGCAGCCCTGATCCCTCCTAACTGTCCTCTCTGATCACCCACAACTGCCTTCCCTTGCAAGCCATCTTGCGGTGGCCATCTTGTGTCCACATGGGGCCAGGATCTTTGACCACATGGGGGCATTCATGTTGAGTGTTGGAATGATGGTCAATCTGTATATTACTCTTTTATTAGATAGGTGCAAGGGTGGGGGCCAGTTGGTTTGTCCTGAAGGATGACCGGAATCAGGGTGGTGGTTTCAATGGGGCATGGAGTGGCCTGGGTTAGGGGTCTGTGGTGGTTTTCAGGCTGGCCACACCCCTCAGCAACCCAAGTGGAGGCCCTGGTATCTGGGATTTATTTGTCTTCTACAATTGAAACTTTGTAGCCTGGAACAGAGCCAAACCTCCTACTGGCATTGTGGCCGCAGCCATTTCTGTTGGGATTTATTCATCTCCTATAATTGAAACTTTGTAGCATTGAGTGGAGGCCTAGGCTAGCCAGGGTATGTGAAAAGCTTAGCTACCTCCATTGCCAGGAAAACCCAAGCCTCCCTCCTATTCTCTGGGGCCACAGCCATCTTGGTTGGGGTTAATTTGCATACTCACTCCTGATTGGTTTGTGGGCATGGCTTGTGGTGTAGTGAGGGTACAGTCAATTTGCATATTATTCTTTTATTAGATAGGATATATATGTATATGTATATATATATATATTTTTTTAATAGAGAAAATTTGGTGAAATTACATACATGGAAACACAGAGTGGGCAGGGAATGTGTCAGGAGCAGTGCGTAGAGTAGTTTGCCTCACGAAATGATCTGGAGTGCAGTAATCACTGACAGAACGTAGAAGTGGTAGGTTTTTCTTACTATATATTTTTATTGATTTTAGAGAGGAAAGGAGAGGGAGAGATAGAAACAGTACTGATGAGAGAGAACCATCAATTGATTACCTCCTGCATGCCTCCTACTAGGGATCAAGCCAGAAACCTGGGCATGTGCCCTGACCCAGAATCAAGCTGTGACCTTTGATGCTCAACCACTGAGCCATGTTGGCTGGGCTGGAAGTAGTAGTTTAAAAACAGATTGTGGAAGGCTGAGATAAAGGACTTGGCCTTTGTTCTACCAAAAAATAAGAGGCCATTAAAAGTTTGGAAGGCAGAGTGATGATTGCAATGTGCGAAGATAAATCTGTGCATGGGAAAGTTGATGGATTGTAAGAGGAAAAACTGATAGAGAGAAACTAATTAGTGCACTATTGCCATCATCAAGGCTTAGAAATAGATGGTGACAGCAGAATTGGTAGGGGGAAAAGCTGTGGAAGACTTGACGGAAGAAGAATTTATTAGGATTGGCTGTGTGACTGAAGCAAAGGAGAAAGGGAGAGTAAGCTGGTGCATGCTTGCTTGTTCCTCTAACTAACACTGCCAGAATCCACAGCAATCGCTTAATAGATTGTGTGTGTGTGTGTGTGTGTGTGTGTGTGTGTGTGTGTGTGTGAGAGAGAGAGAGAGAGAGAGAGAGAGAGAGAGAGAGAGAGAGAGAGAGAGAGAAAGAGA
>JAAGEH010000393.1:34568430-34586029 GCA_011751065.1 Lasiurus cinereus | reverse complement strand
GAGAGAGAGAGAGAGAGAGAGAGAGAGAGAGAGAGAGAGAAAGAGGGAATTGGTGCCTGTGGATACTTCTATAAAACATGTTTGTTTACCTAATTGTGTGCATTAAGTTGGCTCTAAGAAGAGCTTCAGCATCCAATAAATTGGATAAT
Organism: Lasiurus cinereus; assembly: GCA_011751065.1. Taxonomy (NCBI): domain Eukaryota; kingdom Metazoa; phylum Chordata; class Mammalia; order Chiroptera; family Vespertilionidae; genus Lasiurus; species Lasiurus cinereus. The sequence continues at coordinate 34,585,880 of JAAGEH010000393.1, read as the reverse complement.
GTAATAATGATGAGTGTCTATGATTTTTAGGATAAATTGTAATTTTGCTTTTTAAATAGTTTATTGCTGAACTAGTAGGTCCACTGTGTGATTTCACTGTATTACACTTCAAAAATAAATCCTCTCTTGAACTTCAAATTACCCTAAAACATGAAATATATTTGGCTCTTTAGTTATTTGGCACCAACTATCTCCCCCTTTTCTCCCCACATAGCCCCTTGATCAGACTTTCCTTACAGAATCAGACTCTATGCCTCCAGTTTTGTTATATTTTGCTGCTAACATATTTCCAGCAATATTAGTATTCATAAATGTTTTCTTTCAGCTTATTCAAGAAGTTTTTCTCATGGAATTTTTCCAGCTGATTCAGGGTATCCTCATGGCCAGCTGTAATTTCTCCAAGTAGACTCTACTTGTTGTACTCTCTCCTCTGTTGCTGACAGTGTTGGCCTGTATGGATATGAATTTCTTATAGAAGTCAAAAATTATTTGTTCTATTCCTATTTCTTCTTCTTTTCTTCCAGAGCTGCCTACAGTCTTGAAGAAAAGTATAAAATACAGTGGGAGATACATTTTGTACCCAAAGCCTTGAACAGAATAGTTATTTCCCAGTGGAAGTAAACAATCACAGGTTACTTAAGATATCCTTATTTGAAACTTTATTAAAGCCATTGTTGCATCTAAGTTAATTATTTGTAAGTAGATAGTTTTTAGAAAAAAGGTGTTTTAAATAATTCCAATATTTTTGTTTAAGAATAAACCACTTAACATACATCCATTGCTGAAAATCATCACCAAATCAGTTTTAACCAAAATCTGAATTTCAATATACTAATGATGGTATTATACTGATGTAAGAATGCTCTGATTATAAACAACATCTAGAGGAAACAAATTTATTCTCTACTGTTTGAAGACATATTTGGCCTGGCTCCTGTGACTACAATTCTAATCTCCACTCTTGAGTTCACTTGCTTATAAGATGTCAAAGTATCATACAACTTTAATAAAACAGTGTGGTGCAGCCATAATAATAGATATGGAGATCACTGGAATAGAAAATAGATTTCAAAAAGACATTTATTTCTATGAGAGGATGTGGTTTGTGATGATAACAACGAAAAAAAAATTATTCAATAAATAGTGTTGGGGAAAATAGAACACTTTAGGGGGAAAATAAATCATGATCTCACTTTAAGTAATATACAAATATAATTTTTGGATGAACTAAAATATCAAAACCATAGTAGAAATAATGTGAAATTATTAAAGTATGATTGTAGGTTCATCTGTATTTTATATTATCCAAGTATTTAAAAATAAGGTTTATCTATATAGGATAATATGGGAAGGCATTTACATTAAGAAAAATATTAGTTTTCTAATGATCTAAATAGAAATATATATACACATACATTTATTATGTACATACACATAAGCAAAGAGAAAGGTAAGCAAGGATAACCTTCACTGCTAACAAGAGACTGGTAGAGAAAGAGTTTGTGGCTGACTTGGATGTTATCTCTTTTTCATCTATATTTTACTCTTTTGCCTATTCTATATTATTGGATTACTAAAAATTAAACAGAAATTTCAATTCTTTCAACAAAAAAATAACATTTATTCTACTGTTGCAAATAAAAACATAATAGTTGGTATTTCATGCTATTGAAATGAGACAAAAAGAACATCATCAGCTACTTCCATCAGTTCTTTTTGTATCATTAGGTGAGCTATTATTTCTCCCCTGAACTCTGGCAATAGCCTCCTAATTCATCTCCTGCCTGCATCCAACACCCATCCTTCTGATCAGTCTCCACAGAGAATGTGTAAATATCATGTGTTCCAGCTTCATCCCTTGCTGTGTCACCTTGAATATTGCTTCATCTGCAGGTTTCCCTATCTAGATTGCTGTCCTGTTTTAGAGTACCCTGAGGTTTTTCATGATATCATATGGCACAATTTGCATTTGAAGTTTTTGCATTTCTTTATTATCTGCTTCATTACTCTGTTGGCATCATGAGGACAGGGACCAGGTCTGTTTTGTTCTATCTGGAAGCCCCATAAACTAGCACAGTGCCTGGCCTGAAATAGATAATAAGTACTGAATGAATAAACAAATGAATGAATGAATTGCATGAATGATGGAATTGCATAAATAAACAAAAATGGATAAAGTGAATGAATAAATACATTATTGAAGACAGAAAGCACCAATTATAATGTATACTCATTAAGGAGAAAATAGAAATCATAAATATTGCTTATGCATAACCAAAAGGGATTTAAACACAGGTGCTCAGAGAAGTAGTGAGCAATAAATGAACACTATCTCCTTTGTCTTTTATTTGTCTGTTTGTTTTGTCTTTCTAAGTAAGGAGCATGCCAGGAAATGCTAAGTGATGAGGTCAGATTTGTTATTTGCAAAGCTGCCTGCATTTTCCAGGTGCATTTCAGGTCAGGGCTGCCAAGATAACAGGCTACTCAGGAGAGTTCTTCTTTGATTCCGTAAATGAATGATCTAAAAGAAACATATTGATGAAAGGCACAGCTCTCAGACCCTGGAAGGAGCATAATGCAGGGCTGGCCTGAGGGAGGGAGAAAATCAATAGCTTTAACACTGAATGAGACCAGCTTTCTTACAGCCAATGTTGGCAAAGGGAGAACCCTCAGGGACATTTTCTCCATCAGTTTCCTCTGGCTCTGCTTGATAGCAGATACCAGCAGGGCTAGGGGATTCAGTGGGGTTAGCCAAGCTGGGAGGGGTAACCAGGGAAGCCCAGCTGGCTCGAAGAGATGATTTCCCCTGCTCAGTTCCCTGCACTCAGCCATTGGAAGCCCCATGGGGCATCCACTAGGCCAGAGCCTGACCCTGGGAACATTAATTATATTCCTGAATCAAAATTAGGCCTCCAGTCCTGAGCTTTTTCTTCATCAGCCATTGTATTCTAACCATATAATGGGAAAAAATAAAATATTTTAAAAGTTAAGATCCTACTCTGAAGATGAATCTCTCAAACCAGGGAAAGAACTCTTGGATCTAGCCCTTCTCAATCCAATTGGTTAATGATAGACAAAAATTTTAAACCTAAACTTTTCTCTCATCACAATGATCTGTATTCTTTCCAAGAAAAAGAAAATGATTTCCCATGACAGAATCCATTAATCAAAATCAATTGCCATAAAAGCCATTTTTTTGTAGATTTGTTTTTGAGTTAAGGAAGGAGAAACCATCTGGAGAAAGAAATTTGACTCCTCAGGAAAGAAACACCCTCAGCCCAACATCCAAACTAAATTATTCCTTTACCAGGGAAACAAGGCCTTGCTTTTTCTTTTAAACAATTATATTATCTAATCCTTTATTCTCTTGTATAGTCTTACTCTTTGGAGATTTCTGTTTATTTGTTTACTTTTTAAAATATAGGCAAATAATTAAGATTCCATGCTCTCTGTTCTAACTTTATTTTTTAATATATATTTTTATTAATTTCAGAGTAGAAGAGAGAGGGAGAAAGAGATAGAAACATCAATGATGAGAAAGAATCGTCTATTGGCTGCCTCCTGCATGCCCCACACTGGGGATTGAGCTCGCAATGTGGGCATGTGCCCTTGACAAGAATCAAACCTAGGACCCTTCAGTTCGCAGGCCAAGCTCTATCTACTGAGCCAATCCTGCAAGGGCTCTGTTCTAACTTTAATTATGGCATCATCTGAACTCACACAGTTGATAATGGCTCATCTGACCCATTTCTTCTTGGTCTATCTTTTATATATAAAAAATGTTGATGACCATGCCTCTCTCATTAGTCTATAATAACAACTTGGCCCCAAGTTTGAGCATAATGTGAATATAACATTCCCTGGTTTACTTATAGATTTTGGTATTTATTTAGTATGATAGAAGCAATCTATAATTATAGAAAATTAAGTTAAAGTTTGACTATGGGTTTGAAATATTTAAATATAACTTAGTTTGAAAGAAAATAAGGTTAGGTTGATATGAACGAGAAAATGTCCTATTTTTCCTACCTTTTAACATGTAATAGGAAATATACAACCTAATTAGAAATCAGCATTCTCTCATTTAACTATTTATAGAGCAAAATTCTTACTATTCATGCCACTTTCGCACTATTCTGTGCCAGCATCTATTAGGGTCCCCTGTTTTTTGCAGTCACTTGGAGAGGACTTAAGTGGAACCTGGTCCTAGTTCCAGAATCACAGTCAACTGCCTTACCCAAGATGAAAGCCTTGAGCTGTAGTTCTGCCTGTGATCCCTGTTAATGGCAAAGAAGTTTTAGCTCTACTTGATTTAAAAATAAAAAAGACTTGCAAAATTACTTAATAACTTTAACTGTTACTCATTTTCTCATGACTGGGCATACTGGCATTTCTTAAATGCAGAGCTCAAGTTCTAGTGGCCTGAGAACACGAGGTCGTGCCATACAGACTACTTGGGAATCAACAGATTTGAGTTCAAATACCAAGTTCACAGCAGGTTCCAGTTTTTTTCTCTATATTTGTCCTGGACTGAGGTGAAAGCTGTGTGGTCACACCACCCTGTATGTTTCTCCTCTTTCTTCTCAGTTATCTCTGGGCTGTATGCTCTTTGCATATATACATAAAGATGTTGACAATGAGGATGATCTATATGGAGAAACACTTAGGGTCAAATAACAATAATGCTCCAGTTCTTCACTCACAGATCTACTTCTTCAAATAATACAAATGTATTAGAAGAGTTTTGAATATTTACATATATTTTTTTTCAGGTGATCCTTTTTCATGAAGCAAAACTGGGGTATATCAAGAAATAGCATATTATAATGATTTAGAATATAGCTTTACTAGGTTTAACTGTCAACACCACCATTTACTAGCTTTATGTAAGTCACTTACCTTTTCTGTGTGTCTGTTTTCAACTGAAACACTGGAAAAATAATAGTAACCGAACTCACAGGTTTGTTGTGAAAATTAGAAGCTTAGAAAAAGTCAGATCTTAGAACAATGCTAGCCATAGAGCAAGTACCACATAACTTTTTGCTATGATCACTGTGAGCTGCAGTCTGAGGACGTTTCCCTCAATCTGACTCCTTTATAATTAAAGTCAATTATCTAAGATCTTGGGAGTGAGTCAGTTATGGGTTTTGATGTAAGTTTTCAGTTTCTTCTTTGTCTTACCCAGTACTTTATGAATAAAGTATTAAGAAGTTTTGGACTTATCTTCAGACTTCCTTGGAATCAGTTGGACCACCAATAAACTGTGTATCAAAGTCACAATTTCTGGACATTCTGCAGAATTACTTTCATTAAAATGGGTTTTAGAGTAATTTGTTAGACTTTTTAGATTGAAAAACTTAGTTTATAAGAATCAACATTGTAACTTAGAATTTTGAAAATGTTTTATGGAAAAAAAATCAAGTAGTAGGTATATAGTGTATGACTAGAGGAAGAAATGCTACCAACATGTGCTTCAGTGAAACACACCTGTAGAAAATTGGAGACCTCAGCCTGGAAGCTTCAAACCCTAGCTGGCTTCTGTTTAATACTGCTCAAATGAGCCTCAGGCTTTTCAGAGGAACAAGTCAAGATTTATACTTGTTTTGGAAATCCTTAAACAAGTGAGAATTATTTTTCACTTTTATCTCCTTCAGTTGTATAGGCTTATGCAAAATGACTGGACATAAGGACAACAGAGGAAAAAGGGCGTCTAACTACAACTGTTAATATTACCCATATTTTTATTGCATTTTTTATATTGGAGATTCTAACATTATTTTTGCTCATTTGAAGTTACAACAATAGAAACATAATTACAAAATTAAAATTAGGAGTGACATGAAAACACAAAGGAGCTCAGTAAATAATAATTTGTCTAACCAAGGATCTAAGTAAATACTTGCATTTGACTTTTTGAATCCAACATTTCAATTTCATATTCTTTCTACATGTACAGGTTTGCAGTATAAATTGTGATTTAATTATTAAATATTACTATCAAAGAAATTGGTAAACTATTCAATTTATCTTTACTGCTTCAAACTAATGGCTTCTACTCTTAGTGCATTTGTGTTTTAAATATGGTTAACAATTTAAATAAGCCAGAGAATTGATTGAATATGAATTATACAAGTCAAAAATAAAAGGTAAATAAATTGTTTTATAGTTACATTTAAGTTTTGTGATAATTATCTCAACTCTAAACAGGGCATAGTTACTATACTACCAAAATAAACTGGTGCTAGAAGAAATTTAGAAAGCAACAGTGTTTGTGTTCAATCTGTCAGATGTACTTAACATAATGATGTAAGAACTGACGATTGTCTAATTATTATAACCTACTTTGGAAAGCCACATTGAGAATTGTTTAAATTAAGCAGAAAATGAACAAATCTCTGCTTGATTTTGGTTATGTAGATGAAAGCTCAGGGACAACTCTGAACAGTGTTTTATTTTGTATGGTGGTATGCCTCAGTTTTTGCAAAGAGTCAACCTCTGTAGTACACAGTGAATGTGGGTATAGGTGTGGGCGTTTTCCCTCAAGTGAAAAATATAAATACTGCACTAAAATAATGGAAAAAAGGGGACCACACATGTGAATGAAAGGAACTTCAGAGACTAAAATAAAACTAATTGTGTACTTAGAGTTCTTCCTGGCAACATGTGCTTTGATGTGAAAGATGGGAGAGTTGGGAACTTTCATGTGTGAGAAGCTACAAGGATAATCATGTCTTCAACAAAAGGCATGCATAAGCTATGCTACAAGTTTCGCCTCCAAATGAGTGGAAGGGCAGGTTTTAGGTTCCGGAGTTTACCCATACAGGAAGCAATTGAGTTTCTGAAGATGAAAGCCTGTTCAAGGTCCTGGGAACCAGCCAAAAACAGCTCACACCACTGACAGGAAATGATGGATGATAAAGAAAAATGTAAAGACTAGAGATACAATCTTGGAGTTACTTAATAGATATTTTATTAAAATAAAGATTTTAAATAAATTTAAACACATTAAAACCTTGCATATTCTAATATCTAAGAAAAAAGAACTCTTTTCAGTGGTATTAATTAACCAGAGAGCAATGTGAATCATTCAAAAATATAATTATCTTTAAAGTGATATTTTAAAATAAAAGTGACAAATTTTAGGTATCAATCTATGATCGACTAGAGCATTTTGTATAAAAGATAGAATCCCATGTTGTCATAAGACTACTTTTATATCTATTTTAGTAATGGTGCTGCACAACTTTTATAAAAACAGAAGGTCCAAATTTCTTTGCGTCATAATATTATAAAATCTTATTTTTTTGTAAACGGAACATAAAATTTACAACTTTGTCATCATTTTGCAAAATCCTATTTCTAAAATTCAGTAGCAACAATTCAAAGTAAGGAAAGCTTATACTCTATTTTCTTTTTCCTCATGTTTCATGTGAACCCAAAACTCCCAACTTTATTCTAATGAGGTATTTCTTTGTCTTCTTCCTGTTTAAAATGTATCACTCATTCTTCCATGTAAAAATAACCCCAACTTTGATTAATTTCTTAATTACTAAACTCTGCTAGGAAACTAAGAAACTGATTCAATCTAAGTCAAATAGGTGCTAATAGTTTTTATGCTACTTTTTCAGTGAGAAAAACAGCAACCCCTGACACTCAGCTCCATATGGGTGTCAGGGACACCCACAGCTCCATCTTGGTGTTCTCTCCTGTTAAATGTCAACAATTTCACAAAACTTAGGTATGAGATAAGGCCACTCTGGGAGCATGATAGATAAAGGCATAAGTAGGATTGGTTTGAACATGATAAAACATGTACATTGTCCATAGCACCAAATACCAAACTCATCCTTGTCAAACTAATATGAATGACTGTTGCTTATTTACCAATGCAGCTTTAGTGTCTCTCTTTTCTTTGTTAGTTCTGCTTAAATTTCATTAGTGTACCTAATTACAGAATTATCTCCATTTTTTGATAGCACTCAATGGGAGTGAATACCCTCTTCCTTGAATACTTCCCCAACTCACCTAATGCAAGCTCAGATCCGACAAGTCATTTCTAACATCCTCTTGTTGGGATGCCTTATGATATATTCCATTAAGAAATAAACCCAACATTGCTTGTCTTTGGTCTGTTCTTGCTGATGTTTTGTGAGGAGGTTGTTGGCAGCAGGTAACAACCAAAGTTTAATAACTTACAAAATTTAAGATAGCGACCAAAGGTGAGGACTGTCAAAAAATACTGCATGGGCCAGAACTGTTTTGACTCAGTGCATAGAGCGTAGGCCTGCAGACTGAAAGATACCAGGTTCGATTCCGGCCAAGGGGCATGTACCTTGGTTGCAGGTACATCCCCAGTAGGGGGCGTACAGAAAGCAGCTGATTCATGTCTGTCTCTCATTGATGTTTCTAATTCTCTCTATCTCCCTTCCTCTCTGTAAAAACTCAATAAAATATATATTTTTAAATATACTGGATGGGCAATGTTGAGATTCTATTGGTCAGGCAAGCTCTCTTCAGAACCTAGATGGAGTAAAGCATTGTTTGAGTTCCTTTTTTTTTTAATTGTTGACACTATTAGAGATGTCTCTAACCCCCAACCCCCACTTTGCCCACTTCTATCCAGCCACCACCCTCTCTACACTGTTATCTGTGCCTACGGTTTATGCATATATGTTCTTTGGCTAATGGCTCACCTTCTTTCAAACACTCCTCACCGTCTTTCTTCCCCTTATTTGAGTTCTTATATCGTTTTCATTTATTCAATCATTCAGTTATTCAATCATTAAACAGTAATTTACTAAGTACATACACTGTGCCAGGCATTGTGTTAGGGTCAAAGTATAAGAAAAATCAAAGTTCCTGCATTCATCAAAATTGCAGATGAGACCAGGCATTAGTTAGGTTATTATCTACAACAGCAAAAAATTAAGAGGATTTTTGCCTAATCCACTTGAATATGTCCTTTGTCACTATGAAATTAAAACTACTCTAATGAGGTATGTATAAAATTTTGTGCTATTTTTTCATCACATGGGGAATAAATAGATTAGTACTGTGTTAAAGGATCTAAGAGAAAAAGTCTCTCCTTGATACTGTAACTAAGATCTTAGAATAAATATTAAACATTAATATGATTCAAGGTACAAATGTTTAAAGCTTTTTTTCTGATTTGATTTTTTAACAATAAAACCAAGAGTTTAACTCTTTTTCTCAACTGAGTAAAGCAAATGGATCCTTTATTCATATCAATGCTAAAAGATATGAAGAAGGATCAAATTAATCTAGGGTTACAGTCATAACACTTTCAAAGTTTGTATCTAGTGAATCAAGACACACAGCTAAAGAGCTATCAATAATAATAAAAGGGTAATATTCTAATTAGACTAAATGTCTTCTGGACATCATTCTAGATGTCCTTCCTGGCCAAGCCAGGGATGGAGGGAAGCCAGCCCAGTTCCCAGGTCCCTGCTGGTGGCCAAAAGAGGAAAGCTCAGGTCCTAGGTACAGGAGGGAAGCCAGTGCTGGCAGCCAGGGTAAGGAAGGCCTACTCTTGTACGAATTTTCATGCATTGGGCCTATAGTTTGTAATATTAGTTTTCACTTTCTTTTTTTAAATTGATTTTTTTTAATCCTTATGGATTAAGGAAGATGTGTTTCTATTGATTTTTCTTTTTTTTAAATTTATCTTTATTGTTGAGAGCATTATAGATGTTCCCACCCCAGAGATCTTCATGCACTCTTGCTGTGTCCATGAGTATAAATACATACATATAAATTCTTAGGAACAATGAAAGAATTTTCCCAGCCCAGGCTATGGCATCACTTAAGAGATCAAGAATTAAGCTTAGTATGTGTTCTATTATATCTCTTAATCTTTATTCATGCATATATTCATTCATTAAATTATTCATGCATCAACGTAAATTTGTTGAGCATCTACTAAGTTCCAGGAATTGGGCAAGGTCCTGGGGACACATATTAATTAAACAATCACATATATAAATATAAATTTACAGCTGGGAAAAATGCTATGAAGGAGGGACACATGATACTATGAGATTGTCTGATGGGGAAAATGATACTGTTGGGTGGGCTAAGAAAAAATTTCCTGAGATGGTTATAATTATACTAATATCTAAAAAAAAAATAAGATGCTCATAGCAAACCTTTGTTATATCTATTACTATATCTACCTCTTAGAAAAGATAATTGAGTTTCAGATACAGCTAGCAATAAAGAGGTAAGTGAATAAGTTTTGAATCTGTGTCTTTGTGATTTTTACAATTCAGTATCCAACATATTGAGATACTGTATATCCTTTTATTAGCATGTTCTTTGTTCCACTGGAATGGTGTGTACACATCTGTCTTTCCAATTAGACTAAGATAACCTACAATACCTAGGAAGTAAAAACTGTAGCATGTATGAGACACACAGTTCAGATACATAAGTGTTTCTCTCTGAAGGTTGCCTGAATGATAAATAATCAACATGATGCTAAATAATCAACACATTTAGTTCAATTTTGTTAATTTAAAGAAGACCTATTTTGGATAGAGGGGATTTTGGAGAATTTATACCAGTTAAAACAAAATGTCCATGGATGTTTGATCTGATCGTCTCCCTTCCTTCCTTCCTTCCTTCCTTCCTTCCTTCCTTCCTTCCTTCCTTCCTTCCGTCTTTTCTTTCTTCTTTCTTTTGTCATTTCTCTCAATTGTAGAGGTATTAATTTGAAAGCATTCCACTGCAACTGGGGTTACACTTAAAGCTCTATACTTTTTTAAAAATTGCCTTTGTGACCTATAGCTATTTGAAGACTTATGTCTTTGTTTATTTTTCTGGAAAACCAAAGCCAGAGTTGTGGTTTATTTGTGTGTTTTTTTAAATTTCTTTATTGATTAAGATATTACATATGTGTCCTTATTCCCCCATAACCCCTCAGCTTCCATTCATGCCCTTACCCCCCCAATTGTGGTTTTACTTGAAAGCAATTACAGATCTGTGTGATTCAGGTCTTGATTCAATTTATTTTCATTTCCCCATTTTTTTCAGGTACTTTATTATCTTTTGTCTATGTCTTATAAGTCACCTCTACTCCTTCTGGGCATATGACAAGATATAAATGAATGAACAAACATGATTTTAAAGACCTCTCAAAAGAATGCAGATTTATAAAATAAACTTCCATAAATTTAATTTCATTGTTCTCCTCCTTAATTTTAATCTTTAAATCTCATAAGAGCAGCTGAAGAAGATGCCTGGAGATAGAGTTATAGAAATAGTTAAATCATTATATTTTGATGGCAATGATGGTGGTGATGGTGGTGATAAGAAGGTTTGGGGGATAATTGTGTGATCATATTCTGCACAACCTTTGTACTGGCAGTATACAGTTCTGTCATCTGGTTCCTGATTAAATGCCAAGTGTCATAACTAAATGGGTAAATAAAGGTAATAAAAATGAAGGATATGCATATTAAGACTGATGAATGAGCAAAGTAAAATGGGGTAAAGCTGAAATCCTGGGTGATAAGGACTGGAAGAGAGAATGAGCATATCATGGAGTTGGTGCTACAGAGGACACAGCATTCATGTCTTATTTCCCTCAAATAAGATTACACTTATGGATTTGTTTTGTAATTACTTTATTTCTAAAGCAGATGACTACAGAGCAAACTTTTTGGTTAGGATTTCTATATCTTAAAAGTTCACCTACATTACAATCATTACATACACAGCAATCTGGTAAGAGCTCAAAACTTAATCTCTTCAGTGCCCTCAGGCACTTTAAATCTTAAACTGGTTATTATCAATTTTTAAAACTGTGTTAATTCTCAGTCTCTTAATGTACATACATAACTAGGAGTTCTGAAACTAAATGGTATCTAAAAAATAAACCTGATTTAAGGCAGATGCTAGATTTTGGTAAAATTATTTTGTAACAGGAAGATTTAAAACATTGTGTTGTTGCCTGGCCAGTGTGGCTCTGTGGTTGAGCATCAACCTATGAACCAGAAGGTCATGGTTCAATTTCTGGTTAGGGCACATGTCCAGGTTGCTGGCTCAATCCCCAGTGAGGGGGAGGGGAGTATGCTGGAGGCAGCTGATCAATGGTTCTCTATCATCATTGATGTTTCTACCTCTCTCTCCCTCTCCCTCTCTCTCTGAAATAAATAAATAAAAATACATTAAAAACAAAACAAGCCGAAACCGGTTTTGCTCAGTGGATAGAGCATCAGCCTGCGGACTGAAAGGACCCAGGTTCGATTCCCATCAAGGGCACATTTCTTGGTTGTGGGCACATCTCCAATGGGAGGTGTGCAGGAGGTAGATGATCATTGTTTCTAACTCTCTATCTCTCTCCCTTTCTCTCTGTAAAAAAATCAATAAAATATATTGAAAAACAAAAACAACACTGTGTTGTTAACAAAAAGGAATTTTCTCAGAATTATTGAACATAAGAGTGGTCCTACCAGCTAAATACAGAGACAAGAACCTGAGTTTTATGCAAATATTTTATCTGGGCTAATTTCACTGTTCAGCTTTATACAAAGGTCTAAACTGAAAAAAAGAAAAAGCAGGACTTTCTTCAGTGGCATATTTTTTTTATTAATGTGTGAGTAAACAACAACACTATGGAAGACTTAACTTGATTCTATAACAAGCCCATATGTAACTATTTCCCTAAAGGGGAAATGTCAACTAATAGTTTCCACCAAATCATGTTGCTCATAAAAGCATAAGAAAGAGGAAGTAGGAGAGAAAACAGTGAATAAATCAACTCAGTATGATTCCTTTGCATTATTGAGTTTCTGTCAACCAATAAACCAGTATTTAGTAAACATGTGTGAAAGATGCTGTGATGGAATACAAAGCAGAATATGACACAGTCCTTACTCATCAGGCAATGCCAATCAGTGTTCTAGTCTTTAATTTTAGTAATGGCTTTAATAATTTTATAGCAATTTAAATTCCTTATAACTTGCTACATAAATTGCTTATATTCTTGGAGAGGTATGTTTTTTGCCTTCCTGTGCTACTCTTTACTTCGTTATGAAGAAATAGAACTGGAAATTTTTAAAATTTTCTTTTTTCTGTAAAACACTATAGTATACTATTATCTACCACAACGTTATTTGATGATTTCTAATTCATATAGAGCATGAGTGAGTCCATTTCTAATTCTATCCAAGTATACTTCATTGTTAAAATATGCATTGTATAAAGACGGCACATGTTTTCAATGAATAAAAAATGTTCATTGTTTAAGTTTAAGGTGTACAGCATAATAATTTGACTCATATACATTGTGACATGAGTACCACTATAATTTTAGTTAACATTCATCAACATATATATATGTAAGAATAAATATTTTTTCTTGTGATGAGAACTCTCTTAACAAATTTAGTGGTTTATTACAACAACACACATAACAAAGTTTGGAAGACCTCAGAAACGTATTCAGATTTAGAGAACTACCTTCTCAAGAATCTAGTTGCATTCTTTTTTAAAAGAAAAGCAAACCACAATTTAATTTCTTTAATGTTGTAAGAAGAAGCACATGATCTTTATTTAGCCTCAACAGTACTCTAAGGTGTTATGAAAATGTTGTCAAGAGAAGTAAAACTATGGAACATGAAACATAGTACAGGAGTATCTACATTGAGTTAAAAGAACAAGAATTGTGAGACAGTAAGAAAAGAAGCAGGGAGGATGAAAAATTATAGATAAGCTAGCCAGAAAAAAAAGTCACTACTATGTAATTATCTATTACTTTAAGAATATGGTCCCTATGGTTTTGGAAAGACTTGTTTGAGGCAAGTTTGTCTGCAGGGTTGGTGAGATTATATGCAGGGATGAAAGGACAAAGAAAGAAAATTTTGTTGGGGAGCAAACAGAATATGGTCCCTGTGGTTTTGGAAAGACTTGTTTGAGGCAAGTTTGTCTGCAGGGTTGGTGAGATTATATGCAGGGATGGAAGGACAAAGAAAGAAAATCTTGTTGGGGAGCAAACAGAAGAAACTGCACTGTGAAGTCTTCTAACTCCTAAATATGCCCCAATTTCTCCTGGATTAGCTTGTTGGCAGATATAGAAGTTACATCCATTTCTGAAGAAGCAAGCCAAGGCAGAAACAAACCAAAAACCTCTTGATGATATTTTCCCATGAGAACCATTAGAGAATTTTCCTAGCCAAGTACATGGCATCATCCTAGAGGCCAGGCACTGAGCTAAGTATGTGTCATGCTATATCTCTTAATCTTTATTCAAGCATATATGAATTCATTGAATTATTCATACATCAACCTAAATTTATTGAACATCTTCTGGGTTCCAGGCACTGAGCTAGGTACCAGAGATACACAATAATCAATTAATCTTATCTAATAAAAGAATAATATGCAAATTGAATATCACTCCAAGACACATCCCCATGTGTCAAAGATGGCTGCCCCCATATGGACACAAGATGGCCACCACAAGATGGTCTGTAGGGAAGGACAGTTGTAGGCAGTTAGAGGTGACCAGGCCAGCAGAGCAGGGCACTTGGGGGTGACCAGGCCAGCAGAGGAGGGCACTTGGGGGTGACCAGGCCAACAAGGGAGGGCAGTTGAGGGGGACCAGCCTGGTAGAGGAAGGAAGTTGGGGGAGACCAGGCCAAAAAAGGAGGGCAGTTGCTGGGGACCAGGCCTGCAGGGGAGGCCAGTTGGTGGGGGACCAGGCTGACAGGGGAGGGCAGTTAGGGGCAGCCAGACTAGTAGCAGAGGGCAGTTAGGGGTCAATTGGGCTGGCTGGAGCAGTTAGGCATTAATCAGGCTGGCAGGGGAGTGGTTAGGGGGTGATCAGGATAGCAGGCAGAAGTGGCTAGTGGCAATCAGGCAGAGGCAGGTGAGCAATTGGGAGCGAGCAGTCCTGGATTGTGAGAAGGATGTCCAACTGCCCATTTAGGCCTGATCCCACCTATCGGGCCTAAATGGGAGGTTAGACATCCCTCAGGGGGTCCCAGATTGGAGATGGTGCAGGCTGGATTGAGGAACATCCACCCCCCATGCACAAATTTCATGCACTGGGCCTCTAGTACAAATATAAATATACTAGAGGTTTGGTGCATGGATTCATGCACCAGTGGAATCCCTCAGTCTGGCCTGCACCCTCTCACAATACAGAACACCTTAGGGGATGTTGGACTGCCAGTTTCAGCCCAATCCCCACTGGCTAGGATGAGGGATCCCACCAGTGCATGAATCCATGCACTGGGCCTCTAGTATGCATTTAAGATCTTTGGTTAATTTCTTCCCACCCTCCTCTCTCTCCACTTCCCTCTGAGATTCATCAGTCTGTTCCATGATTCCAACCCTGTGCGTTGAGTGTCTGCCCTCTGGAGGTCACAGCTACTAGTCTAATGGTTGAACAGTTGCTTAAGCTTTTATATATTTGGATGGTTACACCTGTGGTAAGAGCTAAGAAGGAGGGGCATACAGTGCTTTGACAGTATCTGATGTGTAAAGTCACATTATTGGATGGATAAGAAGAGCTTGCATGTGATGGCACTAATCATGCAAAGATCTAATGCTGGAAACTGAACATTGTCTCACTAATAGAAAAATGATGTAGACAGGAAAGTGGAAGGCTAGTCAACAACCTTAATTGCTATAACCACTCACTGTTTAGTTGAAACATTGTTAGCTGAAGCAGCCTCCACCTCTGTTTGTCTTATGTATTTTTGTTATTGGAATTTCCTGCCTAAAGGCTATGGGTGTATCCCATAGTCTCAATAAAAGGGACAGCAAGGCCAGAGCAGTGGGTAGTCAGTCCTCCCACTAGAGGTGGGCTCCCACCTGGCCCCCAATATCACCAAATTAATACTTTTCTAGTCTCTTTTCATTTGTGTGCGACCTTCTCCAGAACCGAAACCCTGAACTAGAACTCTGAACCACACAGGACATGAAAGGGGTGCCCACAATCTAAGAGAAGTTAAATAAATAAGCTCTAGAGATCTGCTATACATATTGTATCTATAGTCAGCAGTACTATATTGTACACTTTAAATGTTGTTAGGACAGATCTATATTAAGTATTCCTTCCATGGTAAAATATAAAAATGAATGATGAATTAAAGAATAGATAATTAAAGTTAAGATGTTCATAGAAAACCGATGTAGGCATTATCATATCCATTTCTTAGACTAGAAATCTGTGTCTTGGGATATATCTAGCAATTAAGAAGTGGGTGAGTCAGGCTTTGAATCCATATCTTTATTTTAATATACCACATTGAAGTGCACATGATGAGCTCATGATTCCATAAGTCATGGCACTAAGTGCTATAAGATATTTTATTTTCGGAAAGCTTCATCCAGCTCACCTATGGACAGGTAAAGTTTGTTCTTGGACTTCAATGCTTCCTTCAATGCCCTTTCTGATTCTTAGTTTTTGGCATTGGCAAGTTCTTTGTTATTTTAATTACATTTGTATTTTAAAATTTGTATTTGTATTTTAAAATTTGTATTTTAATTATATTTCTGTTAGCCTCTATTATTTATTTTCTAAGCAAAATTGATAAAGGTTGTTTATACTCTTTCATCATTGAACAATGACAATAGACCAATAAATCTGAATTCTATGAGTCACTTTTGAAATGAAGTCTTGTTATTTCATTTTCTTATCATGAAATGTCATTGATTGCTTGAAAGCAGCTCTGAGGTTACTATTCCTATTTAGAATATATATATATATTTTTTTTTCTCAAGTTTTACAATGAGGTTTATTCTGGACCCTTTCAATTCCTCTTTAGTTTTAGAGACCTGATTCCAATGTCATACTTTCCATTAACTAAATCCCTCTGAAAATTTAGTGGAAGTTGAAGTCCAAGTTTCCTGAAGACCTTTTATTTACTGTTGCTGCCCATTCAAAACTGAATATGTTTTCTTAAACACAATTGCCTACTTTTTAAAATATATTCACTTGGACATATTAATAATGTCTCAGATTATTTTTATTTTACTTATAGTTAGTTATGTTCAATATTCTATTTTTATGGTTTTCCATTCCTCTTTCCCAACTATATGTTTAACTCAGCACATGTTCTTACTGAATTTCAATCTGTTGGCTTCAGAAGAGCAAACCATAGTATGTTCTCTTTCTTTCTGCTGGAGTGGGATAGTATTGACAGAGAGAATGAAAAAGGAGCATTAGCTTTGTTGTTTAAAACATATATTTATTAAAAGCCTAGTGTGTGCCAGAAACCAGGCCATATGTTTGGTTATAATGGTGAATAAGGCAGATATAGCACTCTTAAACTGTGGCACATCCTAGGATATGGACTGTCCTGTCTATCCAGACAACAGAAACCCAAATTGTAAGGTCAGTGGGAATATACCTAGACCTGGTGATATCTGAGTTGAGATTTGAAGGATCGAAATAAGTTTGCCAGGTAACCATGGCCAAA
>JAAGEH010000393.1:34537730-34568330 GCA_011751065.1 Lasiurus cinereus | reverse complement strand
AGAGAGAGAGAGAGAGAGAGAGAGAGAGAGAGAGAGAGAGAAACATTGATATAAGAGAAACAAATTGGTTGCTTTCTGTATGCACCTCAACTGTGACCAAACCCACAATCTAGGTATATGCCCTGATCAGGAATTGATCCCACAATCAGGACAACATTACAACCAATGGAGCAATCTAGCCATTGCAATATTTTATTATTTTGTTTGGTAGAAAAAAAAACTTACATCTTACATATGTATTATTATATAAATAACCTTCTTATAGAATTATTGCCTAGGGGCTTTGAGATCAGATTATGACTAATTTGGGCTCCATTTTGAGGGGACTACTGTTCATGCGCTGTAGGAGTCTATGTCAGAGAATTTAAAGAAATTTCTTAAAGCTGGAGCAGACACAGGAGGTGAGGAAACCAGTAAGTAGGAACTGGAAGAGTGTGGTAAGAGGTAAGGATTAACTGTTGAACAAGGGGCAGAGGGGCTTGACTTTGTAAATCATGAAAAGATAGTGAAACTTGAAGATAAAAGTATTGGTAAAAACAGGTTAAAGCTAATTTTTGTTTTTTAACTAGGGGGAGGGGGAAGGGGACAGGCTGAGGTTGGGAGATAGCAGACATTTTATTTTTATTCTATCCACCCCTTTTTCTCTTATTACTTCCCTTACTCTTAATTAAACTAGAAATAACAGCAATAAAACAAATTGAAATAATATTTTCCCCTATTCTAATTTTATGAGAAACAGCCACATTGATAATTCTCTGGTGGTTT
Source organism: Lasiurus cinereus (assembly GCA_011751065.1). NCBI lineage: Eukaryota > Metazoa > Chordata > Mammalia > Chiroptera > Vespertilionidae > Lasiurus > Lasiurus cinereus. Next base: position 34,567,565 of record JAAGEH010000393.1, on the reverse strand, counting down.
TTTATTAGAATAAAACCATATTTAAAATAAATATCATTAAAAAAGATGTTCTCACCATCTAATTTTAGGCAAGACTTAAGGGAGTAAGACATACAAATAAATGCAGAGATCTGGGGTCAGCTATCTTAAAGTTTGCCATTTGCTATTCTGTCTGTGCTCTCTCCCAAATTGCCATTATACCTCCACGTTTCCCCAACCTATTTTGTGTCATTAGGGAACTGGAAATCCAACTGAATTTTTCTCTTGAGTCATGTCAAAAGATGCCAAGGAAATTGACAACATTCTATCCAGAAAGCGATTTTATTTGCACCTCAGCAGGACATCAGAGAGTGACAAAAGTAACCATGATATATGAAACAGCCACCTGACAAGTTTTGGTTTCTCTTGGCTGACAGCTTCATTTCAGGACCTTGCTTTGCCAACCACATCCAGACTTATGCAGCTTGAAACTTTAATTCAATAAATCTAAATGACTCTTTAAGAATAGAAGCAATCTCTTCCCTTTTCTCTAGACACCCGTTTCTATATAATTAAATCAACATTAAAGAGATTTTCCAGCATCTTCCATCTAAAGCTGCAGAGAGGATGGCTAACTCCTGGCGAGGGTGGTTTAACTGACCTTGAGCTGAGCATTATGAAAGTTTCACACAGAAAAATGGCTTAGTAAGAGAAGGAATGATGCCACTTCCATTGTCCTTTATTATGGAATTAAGGGTTTGGTTTTGAATTGCTGCATTCTATTCTTTAAGAGGGCTCAGCTGTTACTGCTATCTTGCTTTTGAAGTTAATTGGTCCTACCTTATATATCAGTGTCTTCCTTTCTCCAGCAACACACAATCACATTATAGTGCTTATGTCTTTAATAAGAAAACATATCACTCCTTTTGTTATTGATTATGAAAAGCAATACCCTCCTCCTTCAGTACATGTGATTAGGAGAACACCTGAGCCTTCTCTCTTTTAACTCAAGAAAAATATGAGTTTGCTTTTGGAGGACAAAGAAATACATTTTTTTCATTGACAGAATTTAATTACTCATTGTTCTCTATAGAGTTACAGAGAAAATAAAAACCAACCATTTGCAATCTAATCTTATGGTTTCTGTCCTCTATTTTTTCTAAGAATCTGTCTTTAAAATTAGGAAATAAGCAGATTACATCTAATACAATAATAACAGAGAGAGTAGAATACATCTGTTTATACTCCCCCAATGTCACTTATCACTCTGAATTATGATTTTATTTGAATTTGTCTTTCTCACCTATTAGCCTAGCATCCATAAGGATAAGTCCAAGGCCTAACTCATCTCTCTATATTCCCAGTACAGAACACAGTGTCTGACACATGAAGAGTACTCAAAAAGTATTTATTGACAATGTAAATGACTAGGTCCACAAAAGAAAAGGCACCATCCAGTGATTTCCACCGTATTATTTTTCACTCTCAGAAAAGTTCTATTGCATTTTCCAGGATTGCTACCCCCAGATTTAGAAGAGAGCGTGTATTCTAGCCCCATTCATCATGTGACAAATACACAGTCACAGGCCCTCCTCATGTTCACTGATGAAGGTCTGGGAGAACTGTGACTCCTGAATCAGAAAGACCTAGAATTACTCTCTGTCATTATCCTACTTCTAGCAATTTGAAAGAAATCCCTGAAAGTAACTGGGTGTCTTTCTCTTGTTTGTGTAATAGAGGAGGAGGTGAACCTGAAGAACCTAGATTCATGAGCAAACACCAAGGCAAGCCTGTGAGCTCCTGAGACTGTGTAAAATGTTATGTGTATATGGGTATATGCACTTATGGATTTTTATGAGATAAATGTTTTATAACTTCAAAGTTTTTAAAGAAAAATAACTTTGAAAAAAAGTAAGAAACTCCTAAATACATAACTTTTGATATAAAAGTTCCCCTATAAAATTTCTACATTTCTAAGAAAACTTTTAAAACTGTCAGCCACAGTATATAAATTTTTTCTCTCTCTGATTTTCCATTTTTCCTCTGTCTCATGACACTTTAAATATCTATATATGCTCATCTTAAATTTCATCTGATTTATTCAAATCTGGAGTGGGTCTTTTACTTTTCCAAATATCCACAGTAAATATTGCATAAAAATTTTGGTAGATTTATTTTATCCCAGAATACTACTAGTAATTATTTTTCCTCAAATACTCTATGCCTTCCAGGCTCAGGCTGTAAATATCATCTGCCCAAAAGGATCTTAAGAGATAGTTGAGGGCCTGTTTGCTAAGACTGCCCACATAGAGGGCAACAGGATGAGATGATAGTCCAGGAACTTTGGAGGACACTGAGTGAAGAGAGAGTGAAGATTTCTGACACTCATCAGGAATGGAAGATAGGTCATTCTTTTTATTTTATTTTATTACCAATAGCCCTGCACATGAATCCATGTGCCAGTAGCTCTGTGCTGGGCCTGGCTTCTCTGTACCCACTGCCCAGAGGCTCTCTATGATCCAGAGGCCTATCTGCGGCCTGGCGCAAAACCCATACCTTATTGCCTTGTTGTGGCAATGAAGCAAGCATTCTGCCAGGCCACTCACACTGCCCCTTCTCAGTGGCCGCCCTCCCGGGACTGAAGGACTCTGGCAGGGCTGACAGGACTGGGCACCACCATCTTGTGGCTATGGGCACCACCATCTTTGAGATGCAGTGATGGTTTATTTGCATATTATACTTTTATCAGATAAGATTTTACTTTATTTGTTAATCCTCACCTGAGGATATTTTTTCCATTTATTTTCTAGATAAAGTGGAAGGGAGAGGCAAGAAAGAAGAGAGAAAAAGAGAGAGAGAGAGAGAGAGAGAGAGAGAGAGAGAGAGAGAGAGAGAGGAAGTTTGATTGGTTGCCTCCTGTATATGTGTGGACTTGGGCTAGGATTGAACCTGAAACTAAGATAGATGCCTTTGTCCAGGAATCAAAGCAATGACCCTTCAGTGCATGGGCTGTGCTCTAACTACTGAGAAAATGGCCAGGACAACTAGACCGTTCTTATAAGAAGCGGTTTGGGTCTATGATAGCAACTCTGAGCAAAGGCCATAGCATTATAACATAAAGGAGCCAAGTTTAATGGGTGAGGAAGAGGAGTTTTGTTTTGCATACTTGCATTCATTTCCTATTGTTCTCTTACTTTGGGCTACTATTAAGAAAATTAATGGTTACTTAATAATAACAATAGTATAAAATATATAGTAATAATATTAAAATATTATATTATTTGTCATTATAGAAAAATGAATAAAATGTTCTATAACATTACTTTATATTGATACTAGAAGACCAGTGCATGAAAATCCCTGAGCCCAGCCTGTCTCCAATCTGGGACCCGTCAGGGGATGTCCAACTGCCTGCTTAGGTCCAATCTAGGTAGGGCAGTTAGACATCCTTCTCACAATCCAAGACTGCTGGCTCCAACTGCTCACCTGCCTGCCTTCCTGATTTCCCCTAACTGCTTCTGCCTGCCAGCCTGATCACCCCCTAACCACTCCTCTGCCAGCCTGATTGATGCCTAACTGCTCCTCTGCCAGCCTGATTGCCCCTAACTATCCTCCCCTGCAGGCCTGATCACCCCTAACTGCCCTCCCCTGCAGGCCTGGTCACCCCTAAGTGCCCTCCCCTATAGGTCTGGGTCCTCCCTTCCCTGCAGGTTTGGTTGCCCCCAACTTCCCTCCTCTGCCAGCCTGGTTACCCCTAACTGCTCTCCCCTGCAAGCTTGATCAGCCCCAACTGCCCTCCCTTGTAGGCCTGGTCCCTCCCAACTGCCCTCCCCTGCTTGCCTGATCACCCACAATGGCCCTCTCCAACAGGCCTGATCCCTCCCAACTTCCCTCTCCTGATGGCCATCTTGTGGCAGCCATCTTGTGTCCACATGGGGACAATCATCTTGTGCTGGAGTGATGGTCAATTTGCATGTTACTCTTCTATTAGATAGGATTTTCCTGGTGGTAGAGATATGTACAGTGGGGCAGGGGACAAAATGTGGGGGTAGGATGGGGTGAGTACACACCAGATGGTCACATAGACACAAATTATCCTGTATAGTCTTGTAATTCCTTAGAGTAATTCCAAATTCAATGAGACAATCCTGAGAACTCTGTGTAATCTAGAGTGTTATAGATGATTCAAGTCCAGCCTCAGCTATTTCTTTTGTTAGTTCAAGTTGATCACTAATTACTAATGATTAATTATTATTAATCACTACCTACTATAGAAAGTTATGGTATACATTGGTAAGGAAAACATAGTCCCTTCCTTGTGAAACTAAGAGTTATAAGGGCATTTCAAGACACTCTGGATGTTTTGCAATCTAGGAAGAAGGAGACCTAGACTTCCACACTCACAAATTGGAAAAAAGCTGGGCAGGAAGTGACCAAGAATATCCAGGTCTTTTGAGGCCTTTTTATGATGTTAAAAAGACCATACAAGTCATATTGCCTGACTGCCTTTGACCTTTTCTCCACAGGATACGTTCAAAGAAAGATGAACAAATGATTAGAAAAGACTGGTTGTCCCAGTTGGACTAAGAGAAAGTAGAGGGCATGGGTTGAGCAGGTTGGGAATCAGACAAATAAGAGGAGCAGAGCAAGTTTATTTTCCAGAAGTGTCCAATGGAACTTAAAGAAGAGGAAACCCTTACCATACAATTCTGATGACAGGTGCATGTAGCCCTTCTCTCAGCTCTGTTGACTTTTAAATCATCCTGATGATGATCAGTCTAACGGAAACCAGTGAGTTATTTGAATTGAGTCAGGTTTTTTCTGTCTCTCCCTGTTGCCTGGGACTGTCAGCTCTTCATAAAGGAAAGTAACCCTTGGTTACTCCTCAACACCTTTAAACAGCAATTTTCTGGGAGTGCACCCTTGGGAAACTAAAAGTGAATAAAGTAATTACCCCTCTAACTGACTTCCTCAAAATAAGGAATCTGCAATCAAGAGAATGTGGTTAATCTAGTTGATTACATTTCATGGTCATTTATATTATTTATATCTTTCTTATTCAAAAAAGAATTAGATGCAATAGAGTAAATCCCCAGCAGTCAGAATGTCAAAGCTTTTTTTTTTTATTTCTCAGGTTCTTGGTTTGAGTGCTGGCTTCTCCAGTGTCCATTGGAGGCTGAAAGATTTTAGAACTATGGCTGTGAAACCTTTTGATTCCAGGACAGTTCAAGAATCCTTAGATTGTGGGAGGCCATGAATGACAGCCATACATGGGTTCTGCTATGGACTAAACTGTGTCCCTCCAAATTCATATACCAAAGCCTTCACTTCCAATGTGATTGTATCTGGAAAAAAGGCTTTTAGGAGCTAATTAAGGTTAAATGAGGCCATAAGTGTGGGGACAGGATTGGTGGCTTTATGAGAGGAAGAGATTTTTCTCTCCTTGCACACACAGTGAGCAAAGGCCATGTGATTACAGTGAGAAGGTGGCTGTCCACAGTCCAGGAAGAGTGTGCTCCCCAGGAGCCTGATGGGCCAATACTCTAATTTTGGAATTCCAGTCTCCAGAACTGTGAGAAATAAATGTCTGTTGTCTAAGCCCACCCTGTCTGTGTATTTTATATTAACAGCCTGAGCAAATCAAGACAGGTTCCTCCATTGTCCCCTCAGAAAGCTCTCACCACTCAGGAAGCAAGGCAAACATGAAAGTGAAGGTGGAGGGGAAAGAAGGAACTGAAAGGTATGGGAAGGACTTGTAAGGGTGCTGACTCAGGGAAGTCAGGGTAGATGCAGCCACACTCTTGCTCAGAAAGCAGATGTATGATCATAATGCTCAGCTTCATGCACCTGGGACTCTATACCATACACATGAAGTGTTCCATACACATTTGTGACAAGATAGCATTGCGGTGAAGATAGCATGGAGTTGCAGAGCTGGACTGCATTGTCTGAGTTCTAATCTTGACCTTGACGAAAATACCTAGCTCCTTCTTTGTCAAATAGTAAACTTGATGGTACTTAAATTACCAAATTCATTTGTGATGGGATATGAACCATTTAGGAGAGTGCCTGGCACATAACCTGTGCAATTTCAATGTTAACTTTTGCTTTGACAAAGGGGTTGGTCATATAATGACCCCGTTTTCATTTTTCATTGAAATACCTTTTAAAAGTTTGTTGTATAATAGAAGCTCACCATTGATGCTTCAGTGTTCGTGGAAGATAGGCACTAATGTCTCCCTTCAAAAAAAAAAAAAAGGAAAAGAAAAAAAATCTGAAGAAAAAATAAAATCCCAAAGAATAAATTGGCTCTGCCAAGCTTGCAGATTTAGGGTTCATTAGGTTTCCTGTGTTCCCAGGGGGGCAGAGATTAAGAACTTTAGAATTAACTGTGAATACTTTTTACTTTTTCTAATATATTCTATTGATTTTTTTTACAGAGAGGAAGGGAGAAGGAGAGAGAGTTAGAAACATCGATGAAAGAGAAACATCAATCAGCTGCCTCCTATACACCCCCTTCTGGGGATGTGCCCACAACCAAGGTACATGTCCTTGACCAGAATCAAACCTGGGACCCTGGAGTCCGCAGGATGATGTTCTCTCCACTAAGCCAAACTAGATAGGGTTGTGAATACTTTCTTAAAAGATCTTTTACTAGTATACTCCCACTAAATATGAATTTTCAATACTAGATAAATAATGAGTTTTCCATATTCACCCAATGTACTATACAAATACCACCATGTTTTGTCATTTCCTGAGAGTTAATTTTATTTTATAATTTTTATTTCATTTATTTCAAACTATACTTCATTTTTACTATTCCAATTTGTTCAACAATTGAAGATTTCACATAAAGTACAAGGCTATAGCAATGCAGCAACATTTTATAACAAACAGATTGGGAGGGAGGGTGTTTATGTTCAGCTCGGAAGGAGTCTTTTCCCTACTAACTCTGACCAGCCATAAAAATCTAGGGTTATTGTATAGACATGATATTGACTGGCCACCATATTTCACATTGCTCTTTCATAATCACCATGTGAGCCATTCGGATGCATTTGGAAATTCCACTTGCACCACTTCATTATAGCATTATAAATGTGGTCTAACGTGGCTTTTACAGTTGTGTTCCTGACTACCTATAGGAATGTTCCCACCAACCCTGCATCTGTGACTGTTATCATGTCCATGGATATCCCATGAAGATGTCCATCATGGAGATGTCCACGGAGATCCCACCCAGACATGGTGCATTGTGTTGTTTGTTGCCATCTTCCTCTATTAGATAAACTCCCCGAGGCAGAGATGCTGTTTTATGGACCACATTTAGAATAGGGCCAGCACATAGTAAGTACTCGAAAAAATCACATGGTCAATGGGAGAATGGCAAAATAAAAACTGGGGTATTTAGAACAGAATGCTAATGTCAAAATAATCCATCAAAAAGAGAACATGCAGCTTTGAGTTTTGAGAGTTTTAGAGGGTAAGGTGACTTTTAAAAAAAAATCTATTCCTTCAATAAAACAAAGAATTCCCTGGGTTATTTCTAAATTTACTTAAGGCACATTCCATGTAAGACTAGAATCTTCTAAGCAACTATTCCTGGAGAAGATTAATGGAAGTGAGAGAGACACAATTAAAGTCTTAACTCAGAGTTTGAAAATCACCTTTTAGCATTTAACGAGACATTAATCATGACTATTAATCAATAGAAAGGAATGTTCACAGAATGCTTAGAATAAATGTTTGCTGAAGCAAAAAGTCAGAGGGAAAAAGGAAGGCATACATGCCTAGGGCTGAAGACAAATTTTTCTTTTTTGGATTTAACAAATTAAAGCTGCTGGAAAGGAACAGTTCACCAGAGGGAAACATTACTGTACAGCCTCTGAAATAGCACCAGGGTCAGCAGAACCTCAACAGTTTGTGTATTCCCCGCAAGAAGTTACTCAATGTCAAGAATTAGGAAAGTACTTTTATTCCCTTTACTGCTTGTTGACAAGAATAAGTCCCAAACATTTTTGGTAATTCTCTGCTTTTCAAATTTTTTTATGAGGCTGTCCCATGTCAGTGCTCTTTAATTCACTCACTCATGCTGGATCCTCAGGTTTCCCCTTTGGTTTGTGCTTCCGAGAATTCTTTCCAAGCAACTATACCTCAAAGACTTCTAGAACCATTTTTTTTAAAGCAAAAAAAAAATTAATTAAAGCTACGGGATGCAGTTTTTATATGAGGTGACTTAGCTGTATAGAAAAAAATAGCTGAGCTTTAAAGTCCCTCTTTGAATATCTTCAGACAATTATGTAAAACTTACATGTAAGAGTTTGTGTTTTTTTTAATCTTTATTGTTGAACGTATTACATAGGTTCTCCTTTCTCCCATTAAACTCTTCAAGCCCACTCCTGTCCCCCCACCTCAGGCCCTTACCAACCGCTTCTGTGTCCACAGGTTATATATATATGCATACAAGTTCATTGGTTGATTTCTTCCCTCCCAACAGCCTCTGAATGTATAAGTTTTAGGTAAATGTAGAACCAACTAATTAGGTTTAGGGGAACCCAGGCTTCCCTTGGTCTTAAGCTATTCCACACTTCCTTTACATCTTCCACACACTAAGGGAGCTTATATTGTGTTGTCCTATGTTATTGGGGGGCAACTCTAACTACGGTCATTTTTGTTTTGTTTTGCTGCCCTTCCCCTAATGGATGCAATAGCTGGGTTCTGGGTCATCTGTTCTATTGGCCTCTGTGAACAAGAAGAGCTGCAAGATGGGTGACTGAGTTAGAGACTGAGGCTAGGGTTTCCGAGGGCAGGGATGCAGACCAGCCTCATCTCAGAAGTAAATCTATGACCAAAGACTGCACCAGACTGTGTCATTACTGCTGTTCAAAGAATTCCCACATTTTCTACAATTTAATTCCAGGTGGTATCATGGCTCTTTATGTTTAAGATCCAATCACTTAGTCTAATTATGCTCCATTTTCTTTTTGTGATTTGAAATCATCATGAAAACTCTTTATGGATGCAGATTTATCTTTCCCCAAGAAACTGCTACTACTGCCCAGAATGCAAACATTCCAAAGCCTACTAGGTTTGGAAACATGAGCCAGATTCTGTAATCATCTCTGTCAAAATTAAATCAGGAAGTAGACAATAAAAGGCAGATCACATTTAGACAAAGACATGGTTACTTTTTTATTTGAAGGGGGGGAAAAAAAAGTATGTTTTAATAAATACTGCGGAAACATTGACCAAACAAACATACAAATTGACTTCAACATTTTAAAAAATGCAACGAAAGTTCTGCTTTTTAACAGTTATAACTTATTTTCTTTTTACAATATTTAAATACAGAAAGCACTTGCCAGCTATTTTGTAATACTGCCCAAAGCATAATGCTGCCTCAGTCAAAGCATATTATGTTGGTAGAAACGTCTATATTTCGTGGGAAATGACTGGAATGGTATTTCCTTGCAGAGACAAAACAAAGTGCTTGTAAAACATAGAACAAAGTTTGTAGTTACCTTAATCTCCTTTCCTGCCACAGTTTAATGGGAGCGATAGCTTCAACACTTCAAAAATGAAGCTTTATCATTGGAAAGAAAGCTCGTTTTCAACAAGCGCCAACAGGTCAGATTGGGTTTATAGTCAAAAGAACCTCTAAAAGAAACTGGTCAAAAGTATCTGTAAACTATTTTAACTGCTGATTATTTTAGCTAACAACAGCAATCAAGTACTGAACAGGGGCCTTGGCAGAATCTGGCTAAGTGAGGTTTAGCAATCACTCTAAAATGGCTAGCATAGTGTTGTGACAGACCATAGATAATTTTCCACTAAGGCTATTCTAAAGCTTGGACAAGAGGGTCCTTCTGTGATAGTGTTCATTTAAAGAAAGTGAACTAAACCAACCAATCATCAGATGCTGCCAGCTTCAGAGCTTCATCCCCCAAATAAGAGGCTTTTTGCTTTGTACTTTTGTTAACAATTCCAGACAGCTTTACTCACAAACTGTGCTTTCTGCTACTATTCCTTCATTATTTCTTCAGGTGAAAATAGTACCTACATTTCCCCCCCTTAGATCATTCATCCTAAATTGTCAAACCAAAACACCTTTTATTTGACTTTGCATTTTCATTAACCATGGCAAAAAAAATCAAAAATTAAAAAAAAAAATCACACAGCCTCTCTTCTAAACAGAGCACAAAAATATTACCTTGAGCAATTTACCACTTTTTAATGACAATCACAATGATGAACAGAACCATCAGACTGAATAAAAATCAACACGTTTTTTTCTACTTGGATCATCTGCATATCTTGCAAGACTGCAAAAGATTTTCTTTAGAGCCCTCTCGCTCAGCTATTGTCAGGAAGGCAAGATTTCAAAGCCTCGCCAACTTTTCCTCTGGATATCCCAAGGGTCCTGATACAATTTCCATTTTAATGATGAGCTAGAAGGAAATTAGATCTCATCCTCTAGAAAACTAAATGCTAAGGTCACAGTGCCAGTTCCCCAGTGAGGACGGTATATTAATATATACGTTTTTTGTAAGGATATTAAAACATTGAAACATTAAATCGAAGTAGAGATCCATGACTAGATTATAACAAAGAAAACAATAATGCAAGCACCATTCTGAACAGGATTTTTCTTCTTGGAGGTACTCGCATTCCTCCTCATCCACCTCTAGCCCATCTGAATCTCTCTCTTTTTGGCATATTTCTCAAGTCACACTTCAGAACTCTTCAATGTATTCACTTCTCACCACTTGTTCTACATGCCGAACCTAAGGACAGGGTTCCAAAAAGATGAGTATCCTCTCAAATGCCTCCTAAACCTCCGGAATATGTGACTTTCGGCTGTGCACTTCATTCAGACGTCACCTTTTTGTTTTGTTGTTAGTTTTGTGGGTTTTTTTTACACCAGAGTTCCTTGTCCTCATCAAAGGTAATGGGAGATTCACATCACAGTGCAACTCTTCGCTTTATCCTTTCGTAAGTCCGTAGCAACTGCCGAGAGCTCTGGTCTGCTGGGCATGTGTGAAATCCTCTTTGTGGCCCTCTGTGATTTGTTCCGCTTAACGTTTTTATTTGTTTTGTTTACACACGCCAAGGTGGCAACATGAAAAATGTCTCTGACGCTATTTTCTGACTGTAATGCTGAGCATTCGATGTAAGTGGCTGCTCCAATCTGCTTAGCCATATTTGCCCCCTGAGAAGTAAAAGAAGGGACTGTGTTTAGCAATAAGTCTTTGGGAAAAGTTATAAAGTGTCTTCTAAATAATAATGCATCACAAAACATTTCTAATGTTAACTGAATTTTCAAGTGTCCCTGCAAAAAAACACACGTACTTTTTAAATTTGTACTGCCTTCTTTACCATTTCATAAATATTTGCAGTCAAAAACCAGTCAGTCCTAAGGTGCTCAATTTTCATCACTCAGTAGATACAATTTGACATCCCAGAGGTGCTAAAGGCTGTCACTGGGTCATCACTATATGAAGTCCAAAGTATCAGTTAGTCTGATTCAAAGAAGTAGGAGAAAAGCTAAGGATGTGATCCATCTTCACTATCAACTGTAACCCAGAGTAACTAGATACTCTTGTCTTCCAGGTCACAGCAAAGTATAGAATTACTCAGAGGATCCTACTATTGGAAAAAGGAAGCTGAAGATCATGAATATAAATGATGATGCATTTTCCACATGCTTCTAGCAGGGTGATTCAGCCCCTAGCTGATTCCAGCACCTCATGGGGCACTCAATTTTCTTGAGTGTATATAACAATCAAGATTAGTCAATAGGCTATACAAAAACAAAACAAAACAAAACAAAACAAAACAAAACAAAAAAACAGGGATAAAGGATAGAATCAATTTTGAGATGTATGAAATTAAGTTTAGGGCCAAAATAAATTGATGAAAGAAATAATAGTTATGCCATCTATAACTTTTAGTAAACATAAAATATATAATTTCTAAACATGGTCCATACAATCCAGTGTGCAAAACAAAAAGGAAGTGTGCATCAAAAGAGTTTACTAAATAAAAAATTTTTGTTAATTAGAAATGCAAGACAAAGACTACAGCATTTAAAATAATGAATACTAAAAAAAAAATGTATAGCTCTTTCAACATGAACTCTCTTTAGAATCAGTAAGTTTTGAGAGAATAAATTTTTGAAACCAATTCTCTTATTTTCTAAATACTTAGAAAAAACACCTGAAGAAGTGATGAATCTCTAAAAGACAGTTTTATGGAGTGTTCTACTTTACTGGCAAAGGCTTTCTCTTTTTGTAGTATTTTATTGTGATGCTGAGTATAAAATAAGATGAACTCTCTTAAAGAGTTGTACCAATGTTGACCACCTTCTCTCTTAAATCCAGTGGGAGCTACAGAAATATACAAGGTAGCATATGACCCACTGTTCATATACTCTGTAATCAAAGGTGTGATTGCCCTACTAAATGCCAGAACATTCATATTTTAAAAGACTTTTTCTCAAACTTATCTTATTACACATATACACATATGAACCCTTTATACAGTAAAACACTGAAAAAAATTTGGAAAGCTTTTTGGGAGGGTTCAGCCAAACTTTGCCCCCCATCACTTTGGTCCTCACTTTGTAGTCTTGATACCAATCTGAGCTATGGGCTGCTCCAAAGAAGCATAGATGCTTCCTGTGAAGGCATGGCCCCTTCATCTGTGTTGACAAATGGTCCCAATCTGGACACATAGTGCTCATTCTGCATCCTAGAAAAGGGTCTTGCACTTGGACTTGACCACTGGTTGAGCCTTAAGAAAAGTGACTACTTTTAACTTTACTTTTAATGTTCCATTTCTGTCCTTTTTAAAATCCACACTGGTACATTGACAACATATACATACTTGGTCATAGGACACGGGTGTCTGTCTGTGGTTGGAGAGCTCCACTAATGTGCTGACATCAGTCCGAAGATCAGATTTGCAGCCAACCATAAGCATTTTGGTGTTGGGACAAAACTCCTGGATTTCACCTTTCCACTGTTGAGGAAAAGATGAAACATTAGCAAAGTGCTGACACCTACAAAATAGAAACAATTTCTCCACTGGCAGACATTAGAAATGGGACTCAAAAAGGACATTTAAGAGGAAATGTCACTTCAGATGAAGAAGCAAACTTGCACTTATCTCCTAAGTAATATTAAGTTTTACTAATTCTCAAGTGAATCCACTGGGGAAGACTTGTGTATATTATTATTTATTCACTGTTTTTGTGACTCAGTATTTGTCCCTACTACAAGAGACTTGTTGGATGTTGTCAGAAGGTAGCTTCTCAGCAGGTAGCTTCAGTAATATCTTAATTATTGGGATATCTCTGAAAGATAAAAGTGCCTTAAGCATAATTATATATTGTAACAAGTGATTACATCCTTGGATTTGTTCAGCTGACACTTCCCACCATGAACAGCTGGGAATTAAGACGGAGCCAACATAAGCACAGGTATGCCTTCACTGATCCCATCAAGAACAATGGAGCAGCTACCATGTGATGAAATCTGTATTGAGATTTCGATAACTGGAGACAAAGTTAATAAACAGAACAATCTGCCTTTAAGGAGTTTCCATTTGAGTGGCCAAATCAACCAAGACTATGGCATTGGGATCTCAGAAAGGCATCTGGTTCTGTGGCTCATATGCCCTTGAGTCAGTTTTAAGTTACATAGTTGCTAAATATTTCAATTTAGTGCAATGTTGGGTTAGTTGTTTTGTGACCAAACAGGAATTCTTAGAATCTACAGAAATGTCTGCCAGGGGATTCTCCTTTTTAATTGTCTCTTTTAAGAGCAAATAGATATATTTTTCTGGTTTTATTTCCTCAAGCTTGAGATAAGCATCAGGATGGGGAGTCAGGAGTTCACCATGTTCACAGGAAAGTTCTGGCTCTTGGGGAAGAGGGATTAGAGGGGCTGAGATCAGGAATCCAAGCCTCCAGACTCTTCCCTCCCACAGGCACACATATGTATTTAAGTGCTTTACTACATGTTGTGGTGGTTACAAAGATGATTAAGACATAACTGTGCCTCCAAAAAAGGAATTCACAGAAGAGTGCGAGGATGATGAAGTCATGAATATGATCCTGGACAAGCAGGACTTCCTGCAGGAGTAGTTTAGAAGACCATCAGAGGAGACATTTCCAGAGCTAGAGGTGTGCTGTGGGCAAAGAACTCTACTGCCAAGTACACCAGTGGATTGAAAGAAGCAATATACTTTCCACAAGAGCCCAATTTATCCACCAGTTCTTCCCTCTCTTTTTCCCTACCCTTCATTCCTCCAGAATTATTTAGAACATCTACCATGTGCTGAATGCACTGGAATTAAGAATTGGAAGGTGAATTTTAAAAAAAGAATACAATCTATTGTGCTTTAAGCCACTTTAACCTCTTTGATATTCAAGGACTAAAAGGATTCAGTTAATCAAGACAAACCATAACAGGGGTTATCATGAACCTTAAACCTCACACGAATAGTAAACACACACTCATTAATATCTTTAAGGCCAATGTCACTATTCATTTTTGTCTCCGAGGATGAAAGCAAAATAAAACAGGAGCATGGCTTTTCATTATAAATTATGCATAACCCGATGCTACATCAAGTAAAAACTCCAGTAAATAAGCAATCTCTTTTACCTACAGACAAGCACCACACATGCTACTATGTTGCTGTTCAGCTGTGTAATGACTTAGGCCTCCCTCTATATGTCTAACAACTATTTACAAGCACTGAAGACAAGAAAGGTGTATTCATGCCTAAGTCTGACAAATATTAGAATTATTTGTGATACATAGAGGAGTTAAAAAGCACATTTTATTGAGATAACGGTGCTTGCCATATTTAGTAAAGAGATAAGTGATGATTCACCTTCAAACTCTAATTTTGTATGACACAAAAGATAAATATTCAAACATAATAAAGAGGTGTAAGTTAATAAAAACACACAAAATGTTATAATGACACTGCTTTGGTCTCAACCACATCCTCTGTGTAAGCCTTAATGCATGGAGAAGAGAGGGCACTCCACACAAGGGTCTGATTCTGAAACCCTACAGCACTCAGGGCCAGGACTGAGAACACAGGGTGATCCCTAGTGAAGCATATGCCTTCAGCAACTGCCCAGAGACTAAGTCCAAGACTGGTGGAGGGGCAAGGACAGCTCCTCCCTCCCATGGGCCTTCTCAGTACCTGGGACCCACCTGCAATAGGTCCCCTTCCTCTTAACCTCCCCCTGGTTCTGTCCAGAGCTCCCTTGGGTCCTTTTACCTCCAGAAACCAGGTGTATGTTATCATCTAGAACATGTTTACAACTACTGTTCTTATTAGTATCTGACATCTCCCTAATTACAAGTCATCTTTTCTAATGTCTGAAAACATGCCGATGTTCCTCCTATATTAGTACTACTTCTGTTTCTAATAAATAACATCAACACTGAAACACAGCCTCTCTCTTAAAATATCTACTATTGCATTCTTTTCACTATCTGAATTGATGTGGAACATAAACCTATAAACTAAGACACAATCTACAGGGTAAATGAAGGGAGGAAAGAAGGAAGGCACGCTTGACAATAATCAAATATAATTTCTTCCCAGAAAATAAATCCAGAGGCCCTTAAAAGGGTATTTTGTTTCTTAAATGAAATACAATTTTAAGCCTGCTCATCATCAAAACTGTTGATAAGTATGGAAACCCTGATAGAGTGTAAAAGTGTCCTTTTCAGTGTTCCGATTCCAAAATACACAACCGAGTATTAATTAGAGTGTTAGGGCTCCCCAGCCCAGTTAATGTTCCTATGTTATATATGGGCCTTGCCCTGAACTGTGTCATCATTCCCCAGTACTTGCCTTTTTTAGGACACTGTCCAGAGTCTCTGGTCTACTAACGTCAAAGCAAATCAGCACAGCATCCGAATCTGGGTAAGAGAGGGGCCGGACATTGTCATAATAAGGAGAACCTGGAAGAGACAAAGATACACAAGTTTTTAGATGAAAATATTCTTGTCTGTCATGCATTAATCCTGCCCTTTTGAATTAAATCTTTTGAAGATCACATGGGGGTAGGGGTCCCACTTCCACCTCCTCTAATTCTTGGTAATTAATGAAAAAAAACAAAACAAAACACACACAAAGGCTGAGTAGTAATATATGCATCACTGCCAGAAGAGGAATGAAGCCTCCCTTGTATCTGATGGGACTCCAAAGGGAAGAGCCAGGATCTAACATCTGCAGGGTTCAGAGGAAAGACTAGGGCATTAGGGTGAGACACAGAGGCTGTTGGAGCCAGATGGCCCAGAAGGCAAACCCACCACCACTGAAGGAGGGGCAGGGTTACTTTAGGATTCTGCATCAGAGTCTTCACTCATAAATGAAGATGATGTTATCTATCTGGGATTAAAGAGACCCAGGCAGGGTGTGGAATTTAGTAAGGGCTCAGTAAGTATTAACTCTGGTTATGCTTGTGTCGGAGCTATTAAAAGCTGAGTGGTAGCCAGCACCATAAATAGAGCTACTTCTTGGGAAAGAGACCAACACTCAAAATCACTCTGACAATCAGATAATGGTGAGTCAGGGAGGGGGGAAAATGTAGGTTCAGCTCTGCAAAGAGACCCACAGTCAACCACATTGCATCTGTGTACTCCACCTCAAAGTTACAAGTTCGGATAAGCCATCGACCTTTGAGTTTGCTTACTTAAGCTTACCCCCAAACTCTACACAGCTTCTCTTCCTGTTACAACAAAGCATGTAATAAATGCCATATTGGATCATGTCATTTTTTTAGACAGTTCCAACTCTGAGAGTGACACAGAGGTATGATTCAAGGATCTTGGCCTGAGTTAAATTCAGGGCACCCAAAAGGCTTAAGTTACGAGCCAATTAATTTCACCACAGCACCCTCTAGTCATTTAGGAAATTTCTCCCTTTCCTTTAGGAATCCCAAAGGATGGGCAATTATATGAGGCCAATTATTATAAAATAGTGTGACTATAAAGTTGAATGCAGCTTGTCAATGTTTTTTATTTTTTTAAATCATTTTCAGTATACTGACATTTCACAAGCATATTATGAAAATCATTTAACTAGGGGATGTATGTGTGTGTATGTGTGTGTGTGTGTGTGTGTGTGTGTGTATTTGACTCCAGAAAGTCAAATCTAAACCATCAATGTCTTTTTGAAAATCAATTCCATCTTGACATATCCTTCTGTTTCTAGCAGAAAAACATGACATGTTATCTCCTGATAAATCAAAACCTTGATAGTCAAAGTCAGGAGGAGAGAAAAACTAAAGAAGCTTTTCAAAAAATCTAGCAAAACAAAATGTGTTATTGCAGTTAGGGTGCATCAGCCTCTAGTCACAGTATAGTCTGGTCCCCACAGTCACTAAGGAACTCAGAGACACTGTGGCCTTGACACTTAGTTGTTTTACAGGTGGACAATGACAATTCAAGCCAGGTGTGTCTACCAATCAAGGAAGAAGGAAATGTTCTAGGAATCAGGAATTGAAAGAATAAGTACAAACAATCGGAGCCAGAATTTTTCATGAGCTGCACCAGCTCCCTACCCACACCTAGAAGTAGGCTGACAACTGAAAGACATTTTCCAAATGCTTAAAGGATCAGTTTCTTTCAAAATTAAGCCAATTTAAATAATAAGGCATATTAGAATGAAGATGACTCTGAAAATGATAAACTGTAGTCCTGCCTTTTCAACCACTTAAAGAAATCTGAGGTTAAGAGAATAACACACATAATTCATGAATTTAAACATTACTGAGAGACATCAGGAATTAGGTACCTTATGGCTCTGTGTGGGTATATTTGTTCTGTGAAGTGCTGACTTTCCGAATTGCAACCTTTCTTGTTTGTGTCCAAAGTCTAAATTTTGACACAGCTGCAGCTGTAAATGTTAAGAAATTGCTTTTCCAAATACGGAGTCAGAAAGTTCTGGATCATAGAGTGGAAATCCAAATACCAGCCAAGAACACCAGGATTTCCTCTGCTCTTCAAAGTTAACAGGAAATGAGCGGACCCCAGATCCATAAAAACAGAAACCTAATCAGGCTTTCAGAGATCTCCTTTCTTGGAAACCACTCACTTTCCAAGACTCAATCCGACCTGAACATGGGCAGAGAGGCATCTGCAGGTGCCTTATTCTTTCAGATATGAGGTGAGGGTGCTCACTGCCAATCTCAGACCCACAACTGCTCTGTACAACCATGGGGGCCATCTTTTCCAAATACTACAAAATTTAGGAAAGGCAGCTGGAGAATTATAAACATGTTAAAATAGAGTAATGAAAACTGGGACTACCAAGAAAATGGTTTCATAATTTAATCCACCACATGGCTGCAGAGAATACAGGCCGGCCCTTTCTGTGCTGGGTCTCCCTCCCCCACACATTATCAGCCACAAAGGGGATATGGCTTTGTGTTCGGTCCTCAAAACCAGATCCTGTCCTGCCTGGAGAAAACCCCTTACTAGAATCAAGCCATGAGCTTTGTGTGCTAAGTAAGTCAAGCCAAGTAGCTGCAAAATGTAGAAACTGTCCCGACTGAAAATGAAAGAACTGTGACTAATACCACATTCTTATGGAGGGTTGTTTCTGTTCATGTTTTCATTTGGTTTAATGTTTTGAATGAAAATCAGTATCTACATGAAGGTTCATGAGACATAAACCATCTTGCTTTACAGGTGGAGAGAGGCAATTTAATTTATTAGGATAACATGGGTTAATAGGATTATACAGGTTTCAACCATACACTTCTATGACACAAGACCTGTATATTGCACTGTGTGCCCACCACCCACAAAGAGGCACTTTTAAAAGCTTTCACAAGACCTGATAAGTATTGATCCTGTCCTCTCACTTCTGGTAGATCAACAGGAGTGTCCAAAGTGGCAATAAAACTGATCCCCATATTTATTAGTTGTAAGCATAATTGTATAACCACTAACTATGAGAGCAGTTTGTCATTAAAAATAACAAGACCACAAGACCACTTAAGTCATAATATTTTTGGATGTGGTAAGATTTTCCTATCTTTTGGAAAATATCTTTTGGGATAGGAAAATCTATTGTTTCTATTTTTTTCATAGTAAAAAAAAAATACAGAATTATAAAAGAAAAAGAATCTACCTGAAAAAAAAAATCTAACAATTCAGCTAAGCAGAACCTTCAAGAAAAAAAAAAAGATCCTGTGTAACCTAACAGTGTTTACTCTGCTTGAGCACTTTGGATTCTCCCCCTTCTCTTCTGGAAAGCCCACGCTACTGCACAAAGGGAAGCAAAGCTGGAAAGTGCACGCTGTAATCACAGGCATGTGTGGTACAACTCACAGGCCAAGAAAAAGGGAAGAGGAATTCTAGGAATGCCCTGTGAAGTGAGAACCGATATGGGAGGCAGAAGTGACACCAAAGTAAGAGCTGAAAGTAAGCTCATGAAATGGGAACAATGCCTGCTCTTAACTCCTACATCCCTCCAGAAAAGTCTTAAAACAGTCTGTTAAGCCAAACAGCAACACATTAACATATATATATATATATATATGGTTTTTTTTTTTTAAGATGCAGGTGCAAAGCTTCCAGGGTAACTGCAGAACTAAACACAAGAGTGTGGAACATTTTTTACTGTGTAGGCGCGTACTGAATTCTTAACTGCAGTACACAGCAGGTACTAATGTGTGCACCCCAAGAATGTACCTTAGCAAAATGCAGTAAGTCTAGGCACTGAGCTGAGCTTTCTCAACTAAAACACTTTCTCAGCATGTGCAATAGGCTTCATGCATATGGAAATCTCAGCTGCAGCATTTCTTATTGTGCCAGACAAAACTTGAAACACACAGCACTATTCCAAAGTCCTTTCTAATGAACCATAAAGAGAAAACTTCAGGAAAACTCTGTATTATAAAAAAAACAACTACACCACATATGCACCCCACCTCCACCCCCTTAAAAACTCTTCTTTGCTTGGGTGTAGATTAGAATAAGTGCACATTTATGGTGCTCTGAGTTCGTCAAGTTTGGCAAACCTCGGCCAAGTTCTTAAAGGCTTTGAAACATCAGGTCTACTCAACTTTGACTTCAAGATCATTAACACTGCATGAGAGCAGCATTTCCAGCCCAAGAAGAGTCACAGAGTGCCTCACCCAGAAACTAATTTTGCAGACATAGCTGCCTGTTTACGTCATCCTTTCACAAAGATAGAACATACCATATATGCACATTATTAAATGTATAAGTGAGAAGATTCATGCCCAAAGGGAGGCTTTATGGAACCTTTTGCAAAACCAGTTCAAATGTGAGTCTCTATAGGAGTCTGAGAACTGAAAACTCTTCTAGTTGAATGTTTCCTAAATATAATTTTACTTGAATCTTAAATTTAAAAACTTTCCATTTCCCCTTAAGAAATTTCTAACAAGAACAATAAAACTAGGAATACTGCATTTCTTTTGACCAAGAAAATAGATTAACTTTTGGTATTTTCAGTGGCCACCAACAGAATATCTGCGCCAACAGCAGCAAACACACAAGACCATAATCGGCCCAGCTATCAGCAGATTCCATTTCTTCATGCCATCTAGAGAGTGAAAGTTCCAAATTAGCAATAATCTCAACTTGTGAATCAAGTTTGAGCAGGACTTTTCTGTCTGGCACAGTGTAGGACTCTGAACTCTTCTCCCAAGTAGTGTGCCCCACAAATGTCATGCCTGCAAATATGCAACAAACTTTTCCGGGAATAGTATTTTGTTTCTTTTACAGTTTCAGATTCAATGGAATTATGAACAGATTTTATAAAAATGTGGACAGGGGCACTTCTGTGTTGCTATAAAGATAGAATCAATATTTTTGATTTCTTGGGGCAATGCAGATGCATAGTTGGAAAGTCAAGGAGGTAGAAACAAGGTCACTCTTTTGGGGTTGTAAATAAAGTGGGTGCCCTAAA
Source organism: Lasiurus cinereus (assembly GCA_011751065.1). Lineage (NCBI taxonomy): Eukaryota > Metazoa > Chordata > Mammalia > Chiroptera > Vespertilionidae > Lasiurus > Lasiurus cinereus. The sequence continues at coordinate 34,546,628 of JAAGEH010000393.1, read as the reverse complement.
CTCCTAGTCTCAATGAAACTTAGAATCCAAACTTTCTACTTAATGTGGAACTTTGTTAAGTCACAGAGCTTTAGGGATAAGGGTAGATATGGATAATTTTATTTTTTAAATATATTTTATTGATCTTTCACAGAGAGGAAGGGAAAGGAATAGAAAGCCAGAAACATCGATGAGAAAGACATCGATCAGCCGCCTTCTGCACGGCCCCTACTGGGGATGTGCCCGCAACCAGGATACATGCCCTTGACCGGAATCGAACCTGGGACCTTTCAGTCCCCAGACCGACGCTCTATCCACTGAGCCAAACCGGTTTCGGCTGGATAAAATTTTTAAATGGTGTTATTCTTCAGTAACAGATCAAAGACTTTGTGTTCCCTATAATACATGATTCCTAGGAGAAAAGCCCCATGGGTGAATTCGTCTTGCCATATCCTACATCATCAGGCTCTTTTCAAAACCAATTTACACAATACCTGGTCAAACTTCTGCAAAATTCCAGTTGCATTCCGTGTCAATGGGAATTTGTTTTGTCAAGGATGTCTCTGATTCAAGTTGCTAGTATATAGTAACCGAGAAGACATTTTTCAGGGCATCCGAAAATGGTTGAGGTACAACTTACTCATTTAGCACAGCCCACCAGGTGCCATGAGCTTATTGGAGAAACTATTGATCCCTGGTGTCACATCTAGAAGAAAACTGAAAACTCTTCTAGTTGAATGTTTCCTAAATATAATTTTACTTGAACCTTAAATTTAAAAACTTTCCATCTACATGCAAAAGAACTGAATTAATAAGGAAACACCTGGTTATTTCAGGTGCCATCAAAATGACCAATATGGACGCCTCACTAAAATGTACAACTTAGTAAGAAACTAGGACTAACTGGAGAAAACTTAGCACTAACTGGGATTTAAATTTTAAAAGATCTAGAGACAGATGTAGTCTTAGGAAGGGAACTTATACTTTACTTTTTTAAAATCTAATCTGAAATCATTACATGGAGGACAAATCTTCAAATGTAGTTTTATATATTGCTTATTGAAAATCACCATCCAAACTTAAAAGCTCTCTGTTTTGCCTTAACCTATATATCTTACAGAGTTTCAGGATAAACACTTAAAGAGTTGAACCTAGTTTTGAAATTCGAAGCTCCTAAGGATCATGACTAGCTTATGATGAAACTGGTTTTTGGCAATTTTGCTTTTGGTAATTACATCACCCATGAGTATTTGGCTTCTTTGTAAATGCTTATTCTTTGTGTTTCTCTAACAAGATTAAGTTAGAATTCAGCTTTCAGAATCTTGGTTTCCTTGAATCATTAAATAAAAGTAAGCTATTTCCAAGTGGGAGGGATGTTAAAGACTTAACAACTGTGTCAACTTTTGGAGATAAGAAAGGTATTATGGTAGAATTCAATGAGCAATGACTTATAGATCAGTGGCTTAGGCTGGCCCTGTAGCCTTCAATTCTTTGAATCTTCTTGATAGGTGAAACCAGCTTTAGAACCTTAGACTCACCTTCCTATGAACAAGTATTAAAGAACCAAAGATAAGACTGGTAGAGCCTTGAGGACTCAGCTTTGCACTGTCCCCATCCTGTTCCCACAGCATTCATCAGAGTTCATGCACACAATCTCCTAAAAAAAAAAAATGCTTACTGGTTTTATACTCCTTTCTATATGTCTTGCCTTGATATGTTAATTTACATGGTAAATCACAAAAGAGGGACAAGTGATTTCTTTTGAAGTTGTTTTTCTGAATTAATTATATACTAATCTCCAACACAGCTGAACATTTCCATTCCTGTTAAGAAATATTTGAATAGAATACTTGTCACAGAGACTGTTCTTTAAACTTATATATAAGTTGTAGATCTAACAATATAAATGACTTCTATTTCTAAAAAAGTTTGTGTTTAAAGTCAGACCATGAATAATTAAGATTTTTCTTTCTTCCCTTTTCCTTTAAGTATAAAATTTAAAGACAACTGTATTTTCTGTTAATAATGTTAAAAACTAATAAGGAAGTACTAACTTTAGCACATAGGGCCTAAAAGACGCTTATATCATGCCAAGATTCAAAAGAGTATTCATGAAGAAACAGCATAGTTATTGTGGAGAAATTTTAGCAGCTGAACTGAGTATTTTAAAACTAATAATATGCCTGAAATAAAATGTGCATTAACTTGCCTTGGTTAAAAGCTGGCATGAATGACTATTATTCCCTAAATCACATGCGTTGAAATTACACTGCAATCAAATCACTTAGGAAAGATATGGTGATCCTTAAATGACTAAGCCTCTATTATTAGCTCCATGCTACAAATTGCTTCCATGCTTGGCAAATGTGGCCGACTCTGAAGCACATGATAGATAGTAGAACTACTCTGACCTCAGCTCATCACCTCAAAGTGCAGAAGCTTATGGAGTAAATTTGAAAATTATTTTGGGCATTTCTACAATTATTAATAAACATGTTTATTTTCTTAATAAAAAGGGAATACTTCTCATTAAAATCAAGAAATTATAGATCTGTATCCAAAGGCTATCTTTAGCCCCCACCATCATCTTTTAGAGGATTCATGTTGACATTAGTTCAAAGAAAGTTTTGTTTACTTTCAGAGGGGCTGACTTTAAGCAACCATCAGAAATTAACTAGCCAAGTGCCACTGTGGTGGCTTTAACTGGTGTGTGCACTGAGGGTGGGAGGGTCTATCAGCACTAGGGATGCCTGATAGTGGAAATACAGTATAACCAGGTGGAACAGGGCACTTGGTACAAGAACCTCATCATAAGTTGAATATGAGCTACACTAAAAAGGGGGAGGGTTTTCTTCTCCCAACTCCCCACCCCACCTGAATTATATGACTCTTAGGGGAAAGGCCTTTTTAAAACGAACACTGTATCTCTTAAGGTCTCACATAAGGCCTGCACACAATAGGTACAGAAAAAGAGAAGGGAACTAGAGACAGAGTGGAAGGCACTATTACGTTCCTGTGCCTTATAAAGTGGGAAATGAATTATCTTTTCTCTTGGTGCAAAAAGACCCTGTATAGCCTGCTTGCATTTGATGTTCTTTCCTACACCCAAATGGACAGAGCTTTGCTTTCCAAGTATGGAAGCCAGATAAGGCAAGAATTGCTTCTGTTTCCTGAATGTTTGTTTATCCCTCTGCTAGGAGGCTAAACATGAGGAGCATGCCATTCAAAGGACAATGGTTATGCAATCTCTCTACTTATATAAGTGAAGTGAGGAACACCTAATTTTTCCTATACAAATCTCTAACGTTCACAATGTTTTAGAAAGGAAAAATAAAATTGACATTTAAGACTTTACAGACTTGGTTTAGATCTTATCTCCAAAGTTAAATGGATAGCAATTGGAAAAAAAATAAATGTATCAGGAGGCATAAGGCACATGCAATTACTTTCACAACCTGAACTAAACAAATATCTTAGTGGGCAAAGAAAATGTCAAACATTCGTTAAAAATTAATCCTGTTTAGAAATTTGCCATGAAACGCTCAAGTTGCAATGGAAAAATGTTAAAGACACTTGAAATGATTAGCTGCTGATGTAGTGGTTCTTGCTAGATGTATTTTGCTCATGAATGATACTCTAGTTTAGAATTTAAGCAATGCTTGGTAACTGTGTTTAATTAACTAATATTTTGTCTCACAAATAACATAATGGAATTCTAACTATTCCTTTTTGTTCCATTTGTATAAACCTCTATTGGAGCAAAGATTTCATTATGGAATAATTTTGCAGTGATATTTTCTTAATCACAGTTTTTTCAAACCTTTATATTTTAGTTAAACATCCATCTGTTTTGTTTCCTTAAGTAAAAATACAAAAGATTATCTCACTACAAACTTCATTTCAGGTGATTATCTTTAATTTGATGAAAGGCAATGTTTATTAAGTTGACATTCTGTGTGCATAGGTAATTCAGTGGTAATAAATGTTAGAAAATCTGATCTCCTTGGAAACTATGCATATTCATTTGTTCATGCAACATATTTTAGAGGTGAATACTGTGTGTGAGACATGATGCTATGTATGCAGAAAGTTTGAATTAAATACTTGAAAATATCTGAAATGATTAATATTTACATCACATGTGAAGCATAGCTTCCAACTATAAACTGTCCACATTTTGTTTATTTTCTAGCCTTTGAAAAACAATGTGTCATTTTTTTCTGCTTTTAAAAAAAAGTCAATTTAGCTCTTTGGAGGCCTAATGGAAAGAAAAATCTCTGTTGGTGGTCCTGTGACTCTGGAAGCCTCAGACAGGGCATGTATAACCCAGCATTGCTTTCTCTGAGCCCACCCATGCCCCTCCCCTACCTAAACGAGTCTCCTTCCTAAATCCACCAGGAAGCAATGGCTCTGACCAGAACCTGGCTTGCTTTGTGGGTGGTTAAAACCCCAGCAATGGAATGCCAGATCCACTGGGACTGAGAGCAGAAGCCAACCAACATCGTGGGAAACAAAAAGACTTGTTTGTCCGGTGTCCTAAAGCCAAGAAGCTGGGAGAGATCCTGCGTATTATCTAGCTCTCTATTCTCTTTTCTCAGACAATGAAATGAGACTCAGGGAGGTAAGGGATTTGTTCACAGAAATCGGTGGTAACCAGTAGCTAAGATCTAAGCACAGCTTCGTATCAAGGACTGGATCAGACTCAGACCCCACACATGACTGCCTAAATACGTTTTACTTTGCATTAGGTCCAAATCAGTGTGTGTGTGTGTGGGGGGGAGGTAAGGGGAGGGGGGAACAGATTACTGGTGCTAATTATTGGTTCCAAACCAGCTGTCCTACCTATCAGGTATAACAAATACCTTGATATATCTGGGAATTAGATCTCATTAAGTACTGGGGGCTCTGTAACAACGCTGATGATAGGAACTACTGAGGTAAGAAAACACTAGCATTCCACCAACACCTTCCCTGCAGCTGTGAGACTGTGTGCAATCCCCAATACAAAACACGCTGAGGTCCTGGTTCTGCTGCCCTTGGCAAGGCTCCAGGAAGAGCCTGGCTCTCCAGGGAGGAACAAAATCAGCGCTTCTCACTGCAGAACTCGGAGCATCAGGCAGTGACCAGGAGAGGCGCTGGTGCAAGGCTTCCCGCAGGCCTTTGTGCCTGGACTGCCTCAGGCGACCCTGTCGGTCCAGTTCCTTCTTGGCGCTCTCAAATCCCCCAAATGCCTCCAGGGCTGCAGAGGTTAAAGCCTAAGGTTGTGGGGAGCACACCCAGCCCAGAAGCACCTTTAGGAGGCTACTCCCAGCTTGACAGCAAAACCTGCGTGTTGGCACTTGCGCGCTAGTTTCACCCGGGATTTGGCCGGTTTCACCTGCGCCAGCCCAGCTGCTTGCTAAGCTCCACACAGAAGCCTGGGGGCTCTGACCAGCCTTCGCGCTGGCTCCTCCTCCAGAGGCGATGCCCTCGGTGGGAACCGCACTCCTTCGCTTCCGGACGCCGCACGCAGGAGCAGCGGGTGCCGGGATCCTAGACCCAGATTCCAGCGGGTGCCCTCACCCCATTAGACCCTGCCGGAACCCCTAAAAGCCGCGTGCTGGAATCCTGCCCCAACCACCACCGCGCACCAGGTGGATGGGTGGGCGCATCGGAAGGCGATAACCCGATCTTGAACCCCAGATCCTCGAAACTAATTCACCACGACGTCAATAATTCAACTGGACGGGAAGGTCAAAGGCGAATTGTGCGGCCCACGGCCTCATGGGCGGGCGGGGTGATGCAATAGGGGTCAGGAGGAAGGGCATGGGCGGCGGGCGGGGTACAGCGTGACCAAGAGGAGCGGGCAGTCGGGGAGGCACGGGGCGGCGGCTGGGAGCGGAGGCCGGGGCCAGCGGGCCGCGTGCTGCCGCGCCGCCTGCGCATTCCTGGCTGTAGGCGTCACGAGCGCCGCGGCGGCCCGCGCTCCGGTCCCTCTCCCCCTCCCGACTCACCCCACAGGGGCGGGATCCGAAGGTAACTGCGTCGCTTCAGGGATTTTCCCCCACCTCCCACTTTCCACCACCCCCGCCGCGCTCCCCGCCTCCCAGAAAATCGGCAGGTTAGATCCCGGAGGAGTGCCCGCGGGGAGCCGGGTGATTCCGAGGCGGCGCGCCCCCCCCCCCAACCTCGAGCCCCCTTGGCAGCGGCGGGGCGACTGGGTCCGAGAGTCCCGCGAGCCACCCGCTCTCCCGCCACCCGGCTACAAGCGGTCCCCACCGCGGGGTCACCCTGCGGGTACACAGCGCTCTTTCCCCCCCACTGCCATCAGCTCACCCCCCGCCCCCCGGAAGGGACACCATGGTCGCCCGGCAGGGACCTCGGGAATCCCTCGGAAAAGGTCGCGTTCCCCGAGGGGCGGGAGAGCGCTGGCGGCGCGCGGTGGCGGGTGCCGAGAGCCGCCACGCACCCGGAGCGGCTGGAAACCCGCCCCCCAAGAACCATGCGGTCCGAGGACTCTTACCCGAAGTGTCCCACAGGCTCAATTCTATCCTTTGTGTGTCGATTTCAAAACTGGCCGTGTAATTCTCAAACACTGTCGGGACGTAATTCTGGACGAACAAAATGGACAGAAGAGTGCAAAGAGGTTATCTTAAAATGCAGGACGCCACAAGTACACCCTCTGAAAAAAACGGCCTCCTCAAATTAAAAATAAAATACCCGGCACATCAGGTCACACACCAAACAGGCAGGCCTTTTCCTGAAACCCTGGCTCCCCACTCGCCCCTCCGCACCCCCCTCCCCTGGGCTCCTCAAGACATGAGGATCCAAATCTCCCAACCCCAGGTTCTGCACACAAGCCCGGACAAGTTTCAGAGCTAACAGCAGAATGTGCAGGCGTGTCCCAACCCCTAAATGCTTCCTGACCACTTTCCCTCTCCAGGCAGTCTAACCGGTGGAAGTAATAAGGGGCGAAAAAGATCGCTTTAAAAATATAAGGGAAAAGGGAAAAAGCAAAGGGAAACCCCCCTAGAGAGGGGATACCCCGCGGGCCGCCCGTCCCCCACCCCTCCTCAAAGCCGGGGCCTGCCACACTCACCTCGGGGAAGCAGTCTTTGGCGAAGACGTGCAGCAGCGCGGTTTTCCCACACTGACTGTCTCCCACCACTACTATCTTGCATTTCACGTTCTGATTAGGATCCATGATAGATTTGCTGGATAATTTCTGGCTGGCTCTTCTCTCCTTCATTGATCTTGTCTTATTTTCTCTTAGAACAGGAATTTTCTCTTAAGAGGAAAAAAAAATATATATATATATATTTCTCTATGTATAAAAAAGCAGATATAAAAAAATAGATTGCAAGGCTGGTGGGAATCCCTGAAGCACGGCGCAGACAAGGAGAGCTGGAGGAGCAGGCTCGTTACTCCCCTCCAACAAGTTTTATGCTTGACTCCACACCGCGCTTCCCAAGTCCAATTCCGATCTGACTGCTTTGTTTCACGCTCTCTGCGCGGCTTTATATGCTCGGCCTTCCAATCCTCTTCTTTCTCAATGAGAGAAGGAAACTGATCCGCCTCCTCCCCTTTTATGGAGCCAGGGAGCGAGCACTGTCTGGTTACTTGCAGACAATGTAAACAGTGCGCCCTCTAGGGTGACCCTGCGGGATCTATGTCCAGACCAAGGCTCTGGGACAACTTGCAGATCCCAAGGATGCTTTACTGGTGGATGGGAGACTGTGCAAGTCCAGGAGGAAACGGAAAAATGAATCTGTGTGCATATTGATTTTTACTAGAATTAAAAAAAAACATTTTAGTAAGGACATATCTACAGAAGATGCATGGACATTTAAGAAAGCAAAAACATTTGTCTCCTAAATTAAGACATCCATATAAAATATAGGAAGCAAGTCTTGGGAAGGGTTAAGTGGTTGTTTTTGTAGAAAAACGGTTTGTCATAGGTATATAGACCATAAATCAGTAGCTACGCCAGATTATTCCAGTTGTGGGAACTGGTTTGCCTGGGTCACAGTTATAGACTGGCTTCTGAAACATGTCAGTTTCAGTCAATCAAGAGTACTGCAAAGGGATGGTGGGAGTAGAAAAGAAAGGAAATGGAGGATTGTTCATCAATGTGTGACAAAAGCCACTGGAAACACAACCCTATGGCATTGGGGACCCAAACATACGAAGTCAGCCATTGTCCTTTGTGAGGAAACTAGATAAGAAGGATTCAAATCCTGCCTTTAACCCCTTTATGAGTACACCCCCCCCCAATCCCGGAATTGAAGCACCCTAGGCTGGACCCAGGAAACACATTATGCATAGCTGAAAAATGCAGGTGCAAACTTCCACCTCCCCTCATTCCTCCTCCATATCCATTGCTCTAATCACCGACTTCAAAAGTCTCAGAGAGGACTAAAATTGGCTCATGAATTTGTTTTCTTTTTCTTATAAGTTCTTTTCTTCCTCATCTTCATCTTCTGTGCTCCAAATAGTCAGAAGGTTTCAACTATTAAGTAATAAGGACATTGGCCAAAACCAACTTAAAAGTTCCCTATGAGGACTTCTAGCCTTGTAAATGAAAAGAAGATGAAGTGAAAAACAGAAAGTTTAGTATCAGGAGTGAAAAGGCACAATGAAAGGTGGTTAAAAGCATGCATGTAAATATTAGATGCTATTACCATGAAGTCTCAGGGGTCCAAGGATGGTCTCCTCTTCTTTTCAGAGCTGATAAATTAGAATCCCTCAGAGGAAGACTCTGATGTGGACTCTTGGTCCACATTGTGAAGGGCTGACCCACAGAGAAGAGGAAGGCTGACCGTGCTTGGGTTTCTGAAGCAGCATCGGTCAGAGTTAGTGCAGAACTTTAGTTCTCCTCACCAAAAAGAAAAAGAAAGAAAGAAAGAAAGAAAGAAAGAAAGAAAGAAAGAAAGAAAGAAA
>JAAGEH010000393.1:34295896-34527039 GCA_011751065.1 Lasiurus cinereus | reverse complement strand
GGCAGAACAACCAGGACAACTGATAGCTATGATGCTCACTACACCAGCCAACCAGCCTGATCCAGGCCCCAATTGAGCCGCCCCCCAGCCCCCCCCCCCGCCAGCCTGGTCCCCAATACTCTGCTTGGGGGTGGAGCTGGCCAGCCAACCACCAGCGGCCCCTTCCCCCACTGGCCCTGCCTGATGGGTCCCTATTGGGGCAGGCCAGCCAGACCCCAGCCATGCACAAATTTGTGCACCAGGCCTCTATATAGATTGTCTTAGTATATTTACTAAAATTGTCTTATTATACCTACCTGTGATATGAATGTATCACAATTTTTTTAGGGACATTTTATTTCTTTATTTTATTGAGGTATATTTACATACAGTATAGAGTATAGATCTTGAATGCACTTGCTAATAGTGAGGTTCAAATATTACATATTGCTATTGCTTTTTAAAAATCTATTTGTTCTGTCAGTTGTTGAGAGTTGATTGTTAAAGTCTCCAGTGATTATTGTGAATTTATCTATTTCTCCATTTAGTTTTGTTAATTTTTGTTTCATATACTTTGAAGTTATATTATTAGGTATATTACATTTAAAATTGTCATGATTTTTAATAAATTTAGTGATTTATCATTTAAAATTTTCCTCTTTATCTTGAAAAATACTTTTTATTTGAGGCCTACTTTGATATAAATACAGTCACTTTAATTTTCTTATGATTAGTGTTTGGATAGTGTGTATTTTTTTCAACTTTTTTTTTTAATCCTCACTTGAGGCTATTGTTTCCATTAATTTTTTAGAGAGTGAAAGGGAGGAAGAGGAGGAGAGAGAGAGAGAGAGAGAGAGAGAGAGAGACATTGATGTGAGAGAGACATGTCAATTGATTGTTTCCCATAGGAGCCCTGATTGGGGCTGGGGACTGAAGCCTCAACTGAGGAAAGTGCCCTTGACCAGAATTGAATCAAAGAAGCCCTTTGATCCATTTCCAGATGTTCTAACCACTGAGAAAAACTAGCCAGGGCTTTTTTTCTTACTTTTAAGCTATTTGTGATTCTATATTCAAAGTATATTTCATATTGGCAACATATAGTTGGGTCTGTATTACAATCCATTTTGATAATCTCTGATTTTAATTGATATTTTGATCATTTTACATTTTATATGTTAATTAATATAGCTTATTTGGCTGTAATGTTTTTGTTGTTGTTGTTGTTGTTGCTGTTGTTGTTGTTTTCCTTCCATGGTAAGATTCCTTTCTTTATATATGATCTAAATAGGTCTCTGGTTGTCATCCTCTTAGTGTGGACAGCCTTCCTATCTCTCAAGGAAAGTAGACCAATAGAACATACATGAACTAAATGTAATCCAAATAAAAAAGGAAATGGAAAATAAGTCAATTGGGAACATAGGCTCTAGATGGATCACACAACTCATGGTCATTATATAGAGAGAATTTATCAGAGGATCAGTATCAACAATGATGGTACTTCTCTGGGGCCAGCACAAGCCCTACTACTGCTAAATATTTTCCTTGGTGATTTGTGAGAATAACAATTAAGGAAATAAATGATGTATTACCAAGTGGATAGATTGGTAAATTCATGGCTTCCCAGATTATAATAAAAAAATAATATGTTGGAGAAATAATCATGAGCAAACAAAATAAATTTTAATGGCTATATTCTCAGCTGACATAAACAAATCTAAAAATATTCAAAGTTAATAAGGATGAGCAAGATTAGCGAGGAAAAAAGCCTAGAGGTTACCATGAATAATACAATTATTTTTATTTTACCTCTGAAGTTAAATAGTTTAAAAATATTATTGTGAGACTAGGATTCAGAAATAGGAATAAATGTATTCACAATGATGACCTAACTTTTATATTTAGTATTAGCGTGCTGTGTCCAGTTCTAGATTCTCTAATTAATGTGGGAAAACTAGATAGATTTCAGTGAAGCATTAGAACTTGCTTTTAGACATTGACAAATAGAGATCATTCTGTTCAAACTCCACACTTTACTGTTAACAAAACTCAGGTCTAAAGTATTTTATCAAAAGGCACACAGTTATTTTGTGACAGAATTGTTAATTAAGCTTTAAATCTTCATCCTTCATTTACTGTTCCTTCCAGTTCTCAGAGTAAATAAGCAGTTTTGAAATGGGAGATCAGGAAAATGAAGGAAGGTGAAATGTTTATATTAAATACAATACCTATCATCAAACCAATGGAAATTTCTTATTTAAAATATGGTGACTAGACACTCTTCATTTCTTCTAACAAAGGATTTCATTTCACTGAGGATTAAATGAGAGAAAATGCACAATAAAAAGCAACAGGAGGATTTTCGGAAGCACATAAAGGACTATTTCATGTAGCAAGAATCATTACTCATTCGTATAGTAACATAAAGTCTTTTTTCAGAAGTTTGATTTTTTTAAAAATTAGATTACCTATCCAAAATGGTAATCTCTACAAATGGAAGGAGTAAACTAAGTATTTGTTCAAGATCCCTAAAATTCATACTAGATTTTTTTTTTGCCCTTATTTTTTGCCCATTTATAATTTCTTGCAAAATCCCTTTCCAAGAAAGAGTTAGGAAGTTTTAAACCAATTAAACACTCTTGTACTTAGTACCATCCAATGCCATTCCCAGTGAGAGCTGACTCCCTGCTAAGCCTTTACTATACAATTGACATTTTTATCTTTAATTGCAAACTACAGGATTGTGGTGTTGGATAGGACAATTTACCTAAGCGTTCTATTGACTAATCAAAATGAACTCACAATATCTGTTAGAGAGTATAATGATACTTTGTCAGCTGCAAATGGAGTTCTTCTTGATCAATACTATGGTGAAATTTTAAATTGTCAAGCTAAGGATTGTTCAAAATAATAATTTTTGACCAGCTTATTGAGGAAATAAAAAACTCAATAATAGGAGCTACCTAAAAAATTACAATTAAAAGTCATTTACTATGGTGGATTTTGTTTAAAAGACAAAGAATTTTTAAAGGTGAAGCAAGTTTAAGTAACATTATAATTTGTATTTCATAATTTCAGACACTAAGCTTGAAACAACCTTAATGATCTGCTTAGACATTCATAGATTGCTTTTTGCTGTTACTTTTATTCTCCCCAAATGATCCTGTACTACAAATAAAACAATATAACATCTTTGAATGTTGAGATTGAATTGAAATTCTTTTTTAGGCAAGTACTTTCAGTCAAGAAAAATAACTGTGTTTTAGTTTATTTCAAGGTTCATTCTTTCCCATTATGGAAAAGTGTTTGCAAATAATTTTGACAAAGGTCACACAGCCAAATTATTATTTTTCTTTCAAGAGTACACCTCTCTGAGAGATAACAAAATGAAAACAAGCCAAGAAAAGTAAATAACTTTATTTCTCTTGAACATATGTGAGACCATTTGACTTGTGCACATCCCAGATATAAAGGAAGGAAAACAATTACACTATAACATACAGTTGCTTGAAATGGCTTTGATGTTTTAAAAAAAATATCTCATATTTCAGGTTTATTTTCATTGAGTAATATGCACCCATTATAGGATATTATAAAACATTTTGCTATGCCATGGAATCTGTGGCAGACATTTTTTTAGGCACAGTCATATTCTCCATACATAGAAAGAGGAGTTATGGATAGTAGATAGAACTTGAGCTATGGAATTCAAGAGCTGATTTCAGATTTTGATTCTCTATTTACTTCCTGTGAATGAGCACTGGTGGCAAGTTCCTTAACTCTTGGCTTCCCTGTGCTTGTGAGTGATTATTCAACTACATTCTTTTGATTCTAGTTACTAGAAAAGTAACATTCATCTCAGACTTCTGTAATATTTTTTGCTGCCTTATGCTTATTTGCTGTGAGAGAAGGCAGGATACATTTAGTTCAAGAAATCTGAGTGACAACATTGCAGCCCACAATATTCTCCACCTTGGAAGGAACACCTGTATCCCTCCCTTTTTCAGATAAAATGAATCTTAATAGTTCATGGTCAGTGTTTGAAAATAGATAGACTTTGTCACTGTTTACTTTAAAATTATACATGTGGTATGCAGTAACTGAATATTAATTCCATAGTTATACAGCAATTAGAGACCTATCTACCAGACTCAGGTCTTCCCTCCTACAACTCAATAGAGTGATTATTTTTGGAGTTAGGTTCCACTGTTTCCAGCCAGCCAAGCATTCTGGAGAGAATAGCCCTAGAGTTATTCTGGAGATTCCCATAGACTTTTACATCATAATATTTTATTCATTACCATATACTTTTATTAAGTATAAAGAATATCTTGGCTAGCTTGGGCTGCCATAACAAAATAACACAGACTGCATGACTAAATAATATAAATTTATTTTCTTACAGTTCTGGAGGCTGGAAAATCCAAGATCAAAGTTTTGTTTTTCATGAGACCTCCCTTGCTACTTTTTAGATGTCCATCTTCTCCTTGTGTCCTCACATTGTTTTTCTTTGAGTGCATGCCAAGAGAGAGAGATCATCCTCTTCTTATAAGGCCATCAGTTTGAATGGATCAGGGCCTTACCCTTATGACCTCATTTAAACTTAATTACCTCCTAAAAACCTTAGCTTCAAAGGTTGAGAGTTAGGGCTTCAACATATAGGTTGAGAGTCACAATATAGTTTATAACAGGAAATAAATATGGATATTTACTAGCATTATCTTAATATCTTAAAGCATTTTTTGGAAAAGACAATTAAATGTGATTTTAGTTTTATATGTTTGATAGATTTTTAAAAGGTAAAATGCTTTCATATTATTGCTTGACTTTGCTGAACTTTTATATACTTATGAAATATTTAGATATTTATTAAATGTGAAAATGACCTTTGTTGTATCATCAGCTGTTAGGTTCACCATAGCTTCATAACAGAGGTGGGGAACCTTTTTTCTGCCAAAGGCTATTTGGATATCCATAACATCATTCACTTAATATAATTCACTTAATATAAATTTATGTTGCTATGAAAAAAGCTCCTAGATGTATTGAATTTCAAGTCCCATCTGGGGCTGCCTTGACAGGGCCAGACCAAATGATTTTGTGGGGTTTATAAGGCATGTGGGCTGGATGGTCCCTACCCCTGCTTTATAAAGTGCCAGTCGAAGAACTATGTGAAAAGCAAAAGGCATTAACATCATAATATAAGGTCAGAGAGATTGATTTCAGTGCCTTCACTCTAAAGCTCACAAAACAGTCTAAAGACATCATTTCTAAAGAAACTGAGGTCATAGACAAGTTAATAACTGAGGTACTTCTGTAACCTTGACCAGCCTTCTGACTCTTCACTTTATTCCATCCGCAACCACACTTGCTCCTATCCAGGTTCCTTTAAATTATAAAATTAAATTTAAAACTCTTCTGTGAAATACAAGGTGTAACCCAAACCTTTAGCTGAGGAAATTCTTGTGCCTCTAAAGTGGTGGGACAATTTTGATCTTACAAATTGATTCAGTAAATCTAAATTTCAAAGTAAGTAGAGTTCAGTATGACATACAATGACTTTATTTAGAAGAATAGATAATGTCAAACATACATGAAGAGAAAGACATTGACTCTGGATTGAAGTAATTTATTTAATAGTTACAGTTGTTGGCATACTTAGCAATCATAAGCTGGACCAGAATAATGATAAACTATTATATGAATTTTTAAATAAAATGCATTTATACCATTTACCTGATAAACAGCAATTGTCACTTATTGAGTACCTACTGGGAAGACAGTACTGAATAGAAAAATGGTATAATACTCTGCTTTCCAAATCAAGACACCTTTCCAATGTCACTTAAAATATTTGTAAACTAATATGAAACATGCATTCTATGCCTCATAAATTAAAACTTTTATAAAAAGAACAAAATAATAAAAACTTTAAAATAAAAATCATAGATTTCTTTAAAAGTGAATATTTTATTATGTCTTAAATTATTGAGTTATATTGTAGTGAAACCTCTCAATTCACTACTAAGTACAGGTAACCCATGGAGGTGAGGAGGAACCAAAGGGAAAGGAGAGAAGACCTAAGTAAATGCTTCTTCCTGCCGAAGAGTCACTCAGGTCTCTTTTTCAGCTGCTGAAGTTCATATGACTTCAGCGCATTAGTGCTCTGAACTTCCACTTGTCTCTTGTCCAGCCTGATTGCCTCAGTGAGATAAGTGAGAGAAGTAACTCTCAGCATTAGCAGTGAGTTGTAAAATACTTTTGCTAATAATAATGGAGGTAAGCACTGGTTCAGAGGGGTTAAAATGAGAACATAGAACTTTCCTGTTTAGGGTAGAAGAAATCTCAATGGTATTACTGAGCCCAAATGTAATGTAAGCTGCTGGAAAGCAATAACTACAATTATACTTTTAACTTTGTTAAATGAATTATTTAAAAGCTCCACCCCTCTGAAAAAATAAATTAAGCTTTATGAGTCTGTTGTTGGCAGCTACAATGGTTATATGGGACATTTGATTTGGGATTATTTGGCTTAAAAAATTGTATGTGTGGAGTACTCAGCAACTCAGAAAATATTATGATTATTCTAGAACATGTTCACTATTATAGGATAAAAACATATACCAAATAAAGCCAAAATCTCCCCTGAAGTGAATCAACTCAAAATTTATAGGTCCATGTCTCCAAAAGAAGAGAGAAATTTTAAACATGTTTTATTTGGGAACTTAAAATAATGAAGTTCTCTGTTATAAAGTTTCCCTAAATGCTGCTTATAATGAAAATATTGTCATATAAGCCAAGTGGAGAAAATAGAATGAGCTATATTGAAAAATGTCAAGATTTTCATAATATAATGGCAACAAACTTCAGAATAACAATGACTTAAGACACCAAAAGAAAACAGAGACCTTGCCAAAACCGGTTTGGCTCAGTGGATAGAGCATCGGCCTGTAGACTGAAAGGTCCCAGGTTCGATTCCGGTCAAGGGCATGTACCTTGGTTGCGGGCACACCTCCAGTAGGGGACGTGCAAGAGGCAGCTGATCGATGTCTCTCTCTCATCCATGTATCTAACTCTCTATCCCTCTCCCTTCCTCTCTGTAAAAAATCAATAAAATATATTAAAAAATTAAAAAAAGAAAAAAAAGAAAACAGAGACCTCATTTAATCTAAACAGAGAGGAGTAGTGTCTAAAAACCACCAGGTGTTAAATTCCGTATCTTTTGAGGTTACACAGATTATGAAGAAGAAACTACAGTCTTGTGCTTTCTTTTTATATTTGGCTAATAAACATGAGTGTATGATGTGTGCATGTTGGTACATCGTAAGCCTTAGATTCAGCTCCTGCCTACTTTCCCCATATGACTTTGTCTTTTAATGTAGATAATAAGATTCTCTCTGGCAGACACCATACAACTGTGTTCGCTGTCATACATGCCTATGGCAAGCACTCAGCACACCAGAGCAGCTACCCGTGAGTAGCCTTTTCTGTGGAAGCAAGAGTGCCTTTTAAAAATTCATCTTTACTGGAGAACTGAAGAATAATCTTCTTCCTGGTAATACTGATTCTTCTCACCTAGGAGAGATAATGTTTCTAGAGAAGTGTTTGCTCCCTCTGAACTGCTCTACTAAGTTGGCATTAACAGAATTATTTGAAGAAGCTGAAAGAATTACCCGTCTCCAGTCACCTCAAGTTCTGTAGATATAGCACACAATCACCTAGAGGCATCTCATTTAAGTGAGCATGACTCTCCCAATTAGGCAAGAGTCCTCACTATTAAATATTATTAGACTTAATTTGGTGCCATTAAATTCTTTATGAAGCCCAACCCAGAAAGGGCAGGGCATTGTATACTTAAATTTACAGCAACATGCTAAGAAAACACTTCTGAGGAAAGGTTTATTAAGTCCCCAACAATATCATTTAGGGACAGATCACTTAAATATCAACCATGAAATCTGGAAAAAAAAAACTTTAGAAATGTTTGACCATCCCTTTGCAGATCAAGAAATTAAAGTCCAAGAAGGTGTCATTGACTGGTTAGAAGAAATAAGTCTAGACATAATGCTTCCTAACTCTTCCAGCCCACGGCTCTTTACTTTATACTATCATACATTCTGAAATATGTCAGTGACTAAAGGCACATCTCTAAAGCTGTGACTTCTCATTGTCTTTGGATTGGTGCTGGTACAATTACAATACTTAGCTTTGTGTTTCTAAGTAGTGTTTTAACTTTGAGGAAGTCAATCTAACTGCATCTGACTTTTGTTAATATCAAATTAGAGATAATTTTGTATATCTCATGAAATTGTGTTGAAATTTAATAAATTTTGTATGACAAGGTACTTTCTGTAAATATAATATTAAAATGGAGATAAATTTTTATCTCTTAGGAGTTTATTTGTGACTTTTAGTTCCAGGTGATGGGCTGAGTTTAAGTGTTTTCCTCTCCCCTACTCCCTCCCATGAAACTCTACTAAAATAGTAGTAGGAAATAAAGAAGATAAAATCCTACAACAATTGAAAAATGCTAGGGTTGGACATCATCAGAGAAGAGATTTTAATAGATTTCGAGGAGACAAACATGGGATGAAGAACTGATGGATGATGAAGCTGACAAATGGATAGCATAGTCATGAGTTCATATGGAAAGACTATACCCCTGCCTGGAGCTTATCTTCTCTGAGAACCATAAAGGGGATTAGGACTCGGAAATGGCAGGTACTATTGAAGGTAGAGGGAACTTGTAGAACTGTGAGAAATTGAATTCTGAGCACAACCCAGTTATCTCCAGGAACAAGGTCACTGTAAAAATCAAATTACAAATGACAGAAATGAGGAAGTTTGTAGTCAGGGGATAAAACCATGGAGTATGGTGGGATCAGGTGATAACTCAGCCAGGAAAGTGTGGAGTCATATAATATTGCCTTTGTTTGATTGAATAAGAAATAAAAATATAAATATACTTTTTTCTTAGAGTTACAAAAGTATTCTTTAAAGGAAGCAAACATGACACAATTATGTCCGGAATAAGGGTAACATTAGTGATAGAGTATATAAGTAAATTGTTAAATTTCATAGGTGAACCCTAAAAATCAGAAATCAAAATATAGTGGGGTAAGTATATTGTCTAGAGATACAGATGAATAGTTAGAGTTAAAAGTTGTTCTTATGAGAAGGAATAGAGAAGGAAGAGTACTAGAGAAAGGATGGACATTCCTTTTAATAATACACTCTAATTGACATTGTTGGTTAACCATCCTGTGTCTATTCACTCCTTCTCTCTTCCTCAGGAAACTCTAATTTAGCTTGCACTCAGTTCTACCTAAAATTCCAAGGGTAATCACATTTCCTTTGCCTGGGATCTATTCTAGTTTATGGTATGGGAAAGGAAGGCTCCCAGGGTGGAGGAGGGGCATTTTTAAGAAAAGTCTCCCCCTTTCCTTAGAGAGAACTAACTATAAAGAGATGTGTTGAACCTTTATCCTCTTCCTAAGCCATCTGAGACTGAAATTCGCACTGAGAATAGCAAAGAATTGGAAAGAAGTCAGGTTCTTTATGACAATTATGAGCAAAAAATTAACTAGGCTCAAAGCCTGCCCTCCCTTTGATATATTGTAATGTCAGGTAATAATTGCCTTATTTTTTTTAGTTAGTCAAGGCTTTTGTTAGTTGCAATCAATAATACACAATCTGATACATAAAACTCATCTGTATTATTTGATTTTTTAAATATGTATATGCATTATATTTATTAAAAATGATTATAATAAAAACACATATTTAATGTTACAAATCTTATGCTAAACTTGTAAAGTCCTCCCTCTGCATTCCATATTTTTAAAATATTGCATTTTTTTAAATTATCAAGTGGAAACATAAGAGAGCATAAAAGTAAAATGAAAGTCTCCAGCCTCCTGAACATTCCACATGTATGCTATGATTATATATTTTACAAAAACAACTTGCTTTGTTACATCATTCTGTCTCACAGATATATCCTTGTCAATGAACATGTATTCAACTTATTCTCTTGAATGACTGTACAGATTCCTGCAGATGGACAGACCACAAGCTATTTAACCTGCACCTTAATAGGTAATTAGATCGCCTACAATTTTTCACTAATATAACAAATGCTGCCAGAAACATTCAGACACATGTATAAATATTTTTCTAAGATAAATTCTGAGGTGTACAATTGCTGGTTCCAAGGACATGTGTTTTGCATTTTAATAGATTAAGAATTTAAAAAACCCTTCCCATAATATGGGATATACTATTCTATTCTCCCACTAACAATATCTATAGATATAAATCCCTAATATGCAAATAGACCAATGGAGGAACAACCAAACAACCGATAGCTATGACATGCACTGACCACCAGGGAGCATGAGCAGAACATGGCAGGCAGTGGCAACAGGCAGCAGAGTGTGGAACATGGTAGGCATTGGCTGTGGCAGGATGGTAGGGCAGGTGAGCACCAAGACCAAGGCAGAGCACCAGTTGCTGTCATTGGTGCAAGCATCTGGTGGTTACTGAAAATTCTTTGCTCCTGCATGCTGAGGTCCTGTTGGGTGTTTGCATCTGCTGCCAATGCCGGCCCCCTCACTCCTGGTGCCTTCGCCCAGTGCTGGCCCTGATTGCTTGATTGCTGTCAGTGGTTGAGAATTATCCCTCAGGGCTTCTCCACCTCTCTTTGCTCCTGAGGGGCGATCAGGGCCAGCAGCCACCTCTTGCATATGCAGCTGGCACCAGCCCCACTCACACCCATTGCAAGTGCCCAGCACCAATTTCGATCATTCTGCGCTGTCAGCGGGTTCAAGTGGCGCTGCTGGCCCCGATAGCCCCTGAGGTCTTCTCTACCTTCACCTGCTCTTGAGGGATGATCAGGGCAGCAACCACTGCTTGCACTTGCTGACAGCAGCAGCCCCAGTCACACCTGCTGCTGGCACTGGCCCCAATCACTCTGAACCTTCAGGAGGTATGAGTGAGTCTGGCACTGTCAGTGTGTGGGAGTGGGGCTGCTGGTAGACAGGGAAGCAGGGGCCATGGCAGAAGGGGCCGGGTGGGGTAGTAGAGGATGGGCTGTACTTACCCCTGTGCTCACTGCAGCCTCACAGCCCACCGTTTCCTTCAAGGTGCACAAATTTGTGCACTGGGACCCTAGAATGAATAATAATTTCTTCACATTTTGACCAACCATTGCAATTATCAACCTTTTAAAATTTTGTTCCATTAATCTGGCAAACATGAGAGCTCAGTATTATTTTCTTTTCATGGAATTTAGTATCTTTTCATGTTTACTAGTCATTTGTATTTTTATCCTTATATTTTCCACTGGACTGTGTTTGCTTTATTTTTTATTCTGTAGTTCTTTGTTTTTAGGAATGCTTTCTTTGTTTTATATGATACATTCTCCTAGGTTGTTGTTTGTCTTTAAAATTTTTCATTTATAAGTGTTACAGTGTTATTATCCAGAGTTTTAATGATTTTGGTAAGATCATTTATTTGTTTGGCTATTCTTTTTTTCTGCATCAAGAATAAATCAAAGCAATACCAAATTATTGGGCAAATTCTTACTGAATACCTACTGTGTCCAGTGATCACAGAGGACGCTATGGTAGAAAGACAATCCCTGACTATAAAGATAATCTAGTACAAAGAGAAAATAGATCTATTAATAAATAATACCACTACAATAAATTTATAACACAATATACATTGGGGATACAGGAGAAAGATTACCTGACACTCCCTATGAATTATCAGAAAAGTGTTAGTTTGTTATTTCTGAGCTCTTAACTTTTTGTAAACATCAGTTTAAACTGCCTTGACTGTTGAATTCTTATGTACTGATAGTATGAATCAAATATAATTTGCACCTTCAGAGTAGACTTAACTTTAAAAATTTTTTACTCTAAAATTTTAATAAATAAAATCTTCAAAATATATATCTTATTGCTAATAAATCATATAAATATTTTTAAAGAACAATTGAAGTGAATCATATGAATGTGAAACACAAGAATTATTCTTTTTTTAAACATTAATTCTAATATTTCAATTTTTATTTTTAATAATCTAAAAATTTATGTTTATGGAAATATGAACCATCTAGCAATATATTTAAAAACAATTTATAAGTGTATCTATGATAATAAAAGTGTAATATGCTAATTAGAACAGCTAGCCAGACCTCCTTCCGGACTACCTTCTAGACAAAGCCAGGGCTGTGAGGGCCGAGGCAAGCTGCCCCAGCTGTGAAGACCAAGCCCCTTCTGTGAATTTTGTTATAAAATGAAACACTTCCTCTCAACACCCTACACAGTCCTTCCATCCAAAGGAACCTATTTTTAAAGGAGAAAAATGCATTAGAGACCTTCTTTTAAATCTTTAAGCACTCCCTTTGATTCGTTTTCCCCTTTTTCGTAATTGTCTGGTATTGTTCCCAGCTATCTCATGATGAATTTAAAATAAAATGATAAACAAAACTATTCATAATATCTCAATGCCTCTTTCATCATGTAGTGTGTTAAGCAGAATTGGAAAGCTAGCCTACCATCAACAAGAAACCACGGGGTCTTAAAATACTTATTACTATTACTAATCCCCAGTCCAATTCTGTTCCTCTGACCTTTATAACATGTCCTATTTTTCTCCACCTCATTCCTGGTTCAGTTCAGTCCTTTGCAATATTCACCTGAAAAACATAACTTTCTTTACCAAATGCCTATTAATTCATCCCAAGAAAGACAAAGCATAACCTTGGAATGTCTTGACTCAAAAAAAAAAAAATGTTAAAGAAAATTAGCTCTACCTATAGTGCTAAGTAGTCAGAGATTTGTTTCTAAATAGCTCTGGGGGATTTCACCATATGACTCCTATTAATGATAATTGCTAAACTAATCTCTCAGTGTGACATTACAAATTTTAGCTTTCCCTCCAACTTTGAAGGTTTTCAGTATTTCTTTTGCTGTTAGAACAAGAACTATAAATCTGGAAAAGATTTTTAAGACCAATTCAGTCTTCTAATTTTACAGATAGAGAAATAGGTTTCTAGAGGTTACTACTGACCATTAAGAGGTTGTGTAAGTTTCAGCAATTCGATCCACTGACTTTAAAGACTGGGTTGCAATTTAGGGAAGATGTTTTCAGGGACCAACTACATATAAGCTTAAGAAGTGAGGAAACTTAAAGAATAACCAAGATTATCTGAATTATTGTTGCAAGGGTTTTCTTTTGCCCTACAAGCATTATTATGTATAGTCATATCAATATTTTAAGTTGTCAATTTTAAAGATTATATTCTAGAGAATATGTTAAGGGTCAGCAGATCAGACAACTAAAGAGTTGTTATTAATAGGAGCTAATATGTTAGGATAATATCTCTAGGGTTTATTTTGCCAGGGTTGCCTGAATTAAAAACCTGTAAATTGCAACATCATAAAAATTAGGTTTTAATAAGCTTTTTTGGTTTCCTAGTGTATATATCACTATAAACCCCTCTTGGAATCTTAGTGAATTCACAATAATTCTGAACACCCTTTGACTAGGTGATGACTAATCTACAAAATGGTGCAAACAGCCCGGCTTGTAGTTTTTTCTCAGTAACATTGCAATCTATTTTGTAATTTGCAGAAATTGAAATCCTTCCATGTTTTATTTAGAGTAAATGAAATACCTGATTTTCTTTCATGAAGTTGTGTTTGATTTTTTTTACTTTAGTTTTTGGTATGTAAAAAATAAGTTTTTCTTTTTTAAAAATCTTTTGGTGATTTTTTTTAACTGTTAAATATTTTAACACATGGCATATGGCACACTTTAGAGGCTACTATTGCCTTTTAAAATATCTCCTCAGGTGGATAAAAGCATTTGGCATACATTCATGTATGATTCATGATCTACTGACTTTGAATTTGCAGTGGCCATCGTGACTCAGATCTTAGAAAAGAACATGCTATTTTAATTCAAATCTGAATTTTATCTTTGTTTCTTTAGCTCCTATTTCATAAGGTGGGATACTGGGAAAACCAACAGCTCATACAGTTTGTTTTTCCTTAGGGAGGAGCAAATGGGTGTCTAATTAAAAGAAAGTCCATCAGTAATCCTGTTATATGTTCAACCTTGAAATTTTCTAGAAAGGAAATCCTTTCTCATCTATATGGAAAACTGTTTTTATTTTTTATCATAAAATTGTTTTGTATTTTTGTAAAACAAAATTTATTTAAAGCCACAAATATCACAATTTTACATGTGGGAGTTGTTGTTTTTAAGATTTTAATTTATTTCATGAAATAGAAAACAAATGACTTTCACTTCACCATATATTAGTTTTAGCATGGTAGAAAGATGATTTAATAATTGCAGCATAACTACTCATGTTATTTCTATTCATATTTCCCTAGGAATGGCTCATTACTAGTATGATGTTAAAACCAAATTTTGCAATTAGAAAAGGGTTGGTATTAATCGGATTTTGAAAACAACAACAAAACCACTCAAAATTCTTGAAACAGCACAAGAGAAACTGCGGGGGAGAAGGGGGGTATATTGTTATTTGTTCACCTCTTTTAACTCTTGCTCCTCCATAAAATAAAAACATGTTGAAGGAATTATTGTGAAAACAACAGCTGAAAAATTCTTCAGCAGTGTTTGAAGGAAACAACAGATTTATTGAGCCTGGACAAAGCAGGCTTGACATCCCATTTCCCAGTTTTGTTATGCCTAAATACTCTTTTAGAATCTGAATGTAGTAAGGACACCATGGGACTCTTTCATATACCTTACATAGGGAATAGTGGTGAACTCATGACAACCAACCAAAGAAACAAAAGCATATTTAGAAATGCAAGTTGTAAGGCACAGTTCATGTAAGGAAATATCTTCCCAAGGTATGTGTAAGCTTAGAGGGAAGAGTCACACCCTAGAGCAGGCATCCTAGTGCTATTAGCAATGAACTTGGCTTCTAGCATTGCCTCTTAAAAAGGTATAGAAATCTGTGGAGAGAAATGACTGATGACAGGTGGGCTCTTCCACTCTAAGTGGGATGAATGGAGGAAGCTGGGCACAATAGCTTGCAATATTCAAGGACTGTGATTTTTTTTCTTATAAAGATGGAAGCCATTATTTTTAAAGCATGTGGTTTCAATGGTGCATACTTGATTTATGACTAAGAGTTCTTTTTCTCCATGCCATATTAGCATCCTCATATAATTAGTTTTCCCCTTGAAATTTAGATTGGGCTGAATTCTATTTGGTAGTGAATGTGGCATGGACAATTTAGGTTTAAAACACATAAGTACCATGGAAAACTGAGACATTTTCCTTCTTGAATTTAACCAGGTAAAAATCTCTGTCCTTTCACTCCAGATATAATGTTGGCCTGATGACTTAAAGAATCCTTTGTTTCATCTGCACCTCAGTCTTGTCAGAATGACATGGGTGTGTGAGCTTAGCTGGATTTAACAGGATGTGAATTTGAGCACATAATACAAATGCAAATTAAGTCTCCATTCTTTTAACCATAAAAGGCATAGACATAAATTCCAAAGCTGTTTCTACATTAAATTACCTGAGATAACAATATTCCTTCTTCCTGTGGACCTGTTTCTCCTCCTACCAGACTTAAAACTTCTTTACCTCTCCTGGGGCTTGTCAGTGCAAGCCCATAAACATTCACCTGCATAAACTTATAATTAAAAAATATATCCTAATCCTGCAGCGAGTCATTATATAGAGTATTATTCATTCTTCACAAGAAATTCCTTAAAGATCTACAGGGTGACAGCCTCATCAACTTTTTATTGCTTGCCTTGATGTATTTCCATTTTTGGAAGTTATCCTCTCACTTTCTGCTTAACATACAGGAACACAAAAAGAAAGTCAAAGTAAGGAACCTTGAAAGAAGAACTTCATTAAATAATTAGCAAATTAGAAAATTACATACCGAAATAACCCACACATATATAATAAGATGAGATATACATGTGTTTGCATGTTAGTATGAAATACACAGTCTCAGCATAGATAAATAGCACGATTTTTCTCATACAATCATTAGAGAAATTACATATCTAGCCAATTAGACTCTAAACAATTTTGTTCATATTTTCGTTCTCCTTAGCTAAAATGGTCCTGATAACTCACCACTAGCTTCATTTTCTGCCATCTCATTCTCACCCACTCCCCTCCTCTGGCTCTCTGGATTCACCTTCCTTCATACTGTGTGCTTTCCTTGCCCATCCCTCCCCTCCCCACCCCCTCTGCTTCAGTTCATTTCCCACCCCCTTTCCAACTCTCAGATACTGGGCAAGACTCCAGGTGTCTGTGGGTGGACAAAACAATTACATAGAAACTCCAGGAGAAACAAAGAAGATTCCCTGTGTGATGTCATGAATTCTCTGCTGCTTCTTTCCATCCATTTGTCTCTCAGTCACAAACAAGAGACTATGTCTTCACTCTCAGTGTTCTTCCTTCCTTCCTTCCTTCCTTCCTTCCTTCCTTCCTTCCTTCCTTCCTTCCTTCCTTTCTTCCTTCCTTCCTTCCTTCCTTCCTTTCTTCCTTTCTTCCTTCTTTCCTTCCTTTCTTTCATGTCATTGGCCTATGGGAAGCCCAATATAACCCAAACACTGTTTTCTAGATAAGTACCTCCATATCTCATAAGAGGGGGGGGGGGGCATTTCAGGCTTGGGAGAAACAGCATTTAAGGCTAAATTTGGCCTTGCATGTACCTAAGAGTAGAGCAGTATTGGGGAACCCCAACTTTGTACCTACAAGCCTGAGCTCTAATAAGGGCCCTGGGAAGTCCCCACCCTCAAGTTTAATTCACACTCCAAAGCTGGCAGAGCTATCTTTTTCCCCGGCTACCACTCAGCCGGCTCTCTATAGCCTGGCAAGACCTGACAATTTCATAGAGTGGATTCTATGTAGTCAGACAATTCTGCCTTGGCTCAGAGGATAGAGTCAAGATGGGGGTTTCTCACAGATTTCCCCTCTCTCCTCCTCTCAATTTCCCCTCTGAAGCCATGAGGCAGGGTTGAGGCTCCTAATCCCCTATGGCATTTCTCAACTTTTTAGTGTTTTTGTTTTTTTTTAATCACTGTTCTCTTAAGGAGACTTTTAAGATATAGTTCTCCTAATAAGTTAATATTTTATTAGGAAAATAAAATTTCACCCATGACAATTTAATAACACGGATGTACTGTATGTATGTTTATATAGCTGTATGTATCTCTGTTTTATATATAACACAAATTAGTTTTGTTCCCTGAGAGCCAATCTTCACCATTTGTAGGTGATATTTTCCTCATTAAAATGTGTGTTTTATGGATTTTCTATGTCTCTGAGATAGGGCTGACACTGAGTGTAGTATAAATAAGGTCTCTTTAGCTCTTATGTTGTCTACCTGTGATAATCTCCTATGTACATCCCATGACATTCTCTCAGTTTATTTCATTTTGTATCCTCTCAATATTAGGAAGCACCAGGAATCTTCATAGGGCTGTTTGGGCCAGAGGGAGAGCTATAGTACTGGTGGGAGTGGTCCAAAAATAAGTAGGTACAACATTTCTGTGGCATTAACCACTGTACTAGCCAGAAAGCATTCTTCTGATCTCAGGGTGATTGTTACCTGATTTTTTATCTATATGCCCAAGGAGACAAAGATGTTGCCCAGCACAGGCACTATATGTGAAACACACTCAGTGGGATAAGGACTAATACTGGAGGGAGCTTATCTGGACACCTAACAGAGGATAGTTGGCTGGGGGTGGGGTGAGAGTGAGGAAAGAAATATTATGAGGCAGCCCTAATGAAGAGTAAAGAGGGTAGTCTCACAGTGGCCCTTCTGGGGGTCAAGGACTGTGACTCCTCTTAAGCCTCTACTTCACATTGATCTGCAAAATCCTCTTGTATTCAAGATACAGTATGGTCAGGACTGCATTTTAGGAAGCTTTCAATCACTCCTTTAAAAAATACATTGAATGACTTTCAACTATCTACAGATTGAAATGCATTCTTATTCAACTAGAATTTTAGGTCCTCCAGAAAGATTCAACTTACTTACTTACCTGCTGCTTTTCTCTAACTGGCAGTGTACATACCCTTAATACAAACTTTATAAATTCATTATGATCCAAATAATAATTGACATGCCTCTGCTGTTATTATGTTCTTGACTTGTAATAAGCTCACATTCTACTGTCACCTATTTGAACCCTACCCTCTCTACCAAGGTCAGCCTCTGGAAAGTCATTTCTGTTTTTCCTAACAGATACTAATTTTTTCTCCTTCAAACTCTCATTCCATTCCCTTGTGCAAGTACTGAAGAGGAAATCAAATTACAATAAATGGTAGAATAAGGTGGTTAACTCCTAGTCTCTTTGTAAGAACAAGGATTCAATTACACTGAGTGGCCAGATTATTAGGATCTCTAAACGCATAAAAATATGGCCACTCATGCATGCATGGGTGGGGTCTGGCCAGCCTGGCCAGGGGGAGGGGACATGGGCAGTTGGCCGGTCTGCCTGCTGGTCGAACTCCTGGTGGAGCGTACAATTTTCATATTAGCCTTTTATTATATACAATATACTCTGAGTGGCCAGATTATTATGTGTTCAGAGATAATAATAATCTGGCCATTCAGTGTATATCCATCTTTGAATCTTACATAGTGAGGATGCAGGAATAGTATTGAATTTCTGGTATTGTTACTTCCAGGTCAGAATAGGGGAGAAATTTGCTGGAAATGTCCATCTAAATACCTCCTCCTGTGCAGTGAAGAATGACAGCCCAGCTGCCTCTAACACTAAAAAGAGACATAAATTCATTTAGATAAGCAGAGATAAAGAAGACAAATGTCTCATTGTCACCTTCCTGTCCTTTTGTTTTGCTTTGTTTACTTATGTTTTCTTTGAGGAAAAAGAATTGATAGGATCAATGGGCCATGCAGCCTACATGGTTTTTCCTCTTGTATCTGAATATTCCCCATTAAATACAAAGCCAAAAATAGATCCTTTAACTGGAGCTGATGGGGATCCTAACTCAAGAAATCATTCATTTTATTTGCTTTTATTATTATTTTTCTATTTTTTTTCAGATCACTCCCTCCCTCCCTACCTCCTACCCCACATTCCCCTTCTGCGTGATATCTCTGATATCCAGTCCTCTCAAAATTTTTTCAAGTTAAGCAATGCAGTTAGATGCAAAAATCTAGATTTTATTATTATGTGTGTAGAAGATATGTGTTGCTTGTTTGGGATATGTTTTCAAAGACAAGTGATATCCAGAATCAAATGAGAAAATTAAAACTATCCAGAGACATTGTTTAGGTGAAGGTCATTTCATGATTGATATTCAACAGGAAAGCAGTTGAAACTTAAAGTATATTGGATTTTTTTTCTCCCCTTTTGGTAACCATGGGGATAGCACAGTATCATATAAACAAAGCTTATAAGAAGGAATAACCTTGGAAATTCTACTGAAGAATAATTTAAACTTTGTTCTGACACCTGAATCATGGGGTGGTGCCTTTTGTCAACATTCTTTGCTCTTCAGAACCAGAAATGCCAGTATCCGTGTTGTTACTGGTCCTGTCATGTTGTTGGGCAATAGCATTGTGATAGTGGAATTTTTCTAAAATCATTTTGAAATAGTTGCATGTGCCCAAGAACACTCAAATTATATTTTCATCACAAAATTTTCATTTGGGACCTATTATTGATATTCTGCACTATATAAAATGACGTTTGGAACTAAATTTTTATTCTTAGCTGACATAAGCAAAATATATTCCAATAAATTCTTTTAGCATCTGAAAATGTCTAGGTGTTGTGTATGATGGAAATAATGTGTTTTTGTTCATTTTAATCCAATACTGTCTTTAATGTTCATATCTTAAAGTGGATGTATATATAGTTATACTAGTATATATTTTAATTAAAATGGTTTGTATTGTCTTTTGTTTTGATAGAATCATCATTTTAGATCACCCTTTTTCTTAAAAAACAATAAACATTCTAACAATTATTGAATTAGGTCTCTTTAATTATTTTTATTCATTAAAACAGAATAGGGTTGTTTGAGAAAAATACATGGCTAGATCATATAATCAAATTAATTTTATTCACTTATTTGAACATTTCATCAGAAATCATTTTGTGGGATTTTTTTTTTTTTGCTGGCTATAGCTATTTCAATAATTGCTTTGAATATGGCTCTTTGAATAATATTTCATATTTCACTTTACATTTATTAACACAACTTCACTATA
This sequence comes from Lasiurus cinereus, assembly GCA_011751065.1. Classification (NCBI taxonomy): domain Eukaryota; kingdom Metazoa; phylum Chordata; class Mammalia; order Chiroptera; family Vespertilionidae; genus Lasiurus; species Lasiurus cinereus. Next base: position 34,506,788 of record JAAGEH010000393.1, on the reverse strand, counting down.
AATTACTCCTCCACCACCCTTGTCAAAAACAAATTAACTTTAAAAATCTTCTTTTTGTGTATGTTTCAATAGAATATATTAGTTTTTTCTTCACTGGCTTTTCTTCCCTTCATACCTTGACCAGGTTTGTTTGCTACAATGCAAATACATGTATATCTAGGACACCATGTTCAATATCTAAACTCATAAGATACCTTCAACTCCACTTTTCCCATGGCCAAGCAGGTTCCACACATATATATCTTGTGTTACCCCTCAGATATATATAAACATACAAATTACAAATGCTAGTTTCAGTCTTTCATGTGCAGTCCTCTTTAGCTTAGAAGCCTTTTTCAGATTGTCTCTTCTGCCCACTTTGGCCCCTGAATACCTGAGTAATGGGTATATTTTCACTTATGGTTGAGGCCACTTGACTTTGGTGCTCAGATCCTAGGACTCCACATGTAACCAGGAGGGGAAGGCAGACACTTCCTACTTCGATTCCTTTTTTTAATTATCTTCCATTGTCACTAACCATTCATTGCCCCACTACTGGACTCAATGAATCCACTCTGCTATAAACATTGAATATTAGAAATAGTTTCCACCACCCAAATAAATGTTAAATGGGCCATGCCTCTTTGTGTCACTCACACCAGATAGCAACAATGTCCATAATACCTTTGAGCACTCAATTGTCTTCAATTATTCACACATTCATCTTCCCAGCAAGACTGTTATTTCCTTGAGGACAGATACAGCTGGTTTGTCATTCTATGTTGCACAATGCTTTGCTCTGTGCTTGGCATATTACTTAGGTCCAATAGACAAAGTAAGAGGGTTCCCTCTCCTTTATTCTGGCTCAATATATAATAATTTCTAGAATGTTTATTATTTCTGAAGAAAAAAAGTCTGCCTTGCTATCACTTTAAAACCATTATGGCTTTATTACAGGAAGTCTTTAACTAATAAAGTGGTTCTATTCCAAAAAACATTTCTGAAGTTGTATAAAACAAAACCCCATTAATCATCACAGGTCACCAAGCTGTTGTGTTGGATTGAGATCCAGGAGTATAGTGGAGGGACTATGTTTATGTTGAATTGTCTTCTGGGAGTATGTGACCACAGAACAGTAAAGGAAGAAGAAGATGGGAGGGGGAAAGACAATTTTCTAGAAAACTAAAGTTTTCACTGTAAAATCTCTGTAGGAGTGTTAATGAGGAAGACAAAAAGGATGAGAATGACAGCAGCTCTGATAAAACTAATCTCCACTAAGGTTTGAGTGACTAACAGCATTTTTCATTCCTCTGGTATTTACATTTTTATTTCCTGCCCCATGGCAGAGTATATCAGTTGTTACTTTAAAATATATATATATTTTGATTGATTTCAGAGAGGAAGGGAGAAGGAGAGAGAAACATTGCCGATGAGAGAGAATCAATGATTGGCTGCCTCCTGAACACCCCCTATTGGGGATCCAGCCTGAAACTCAGGCATGTGCCCTTGACTGGAATCAAACCTGGGTCTCTTCAGTCTGCAGGCTGACACTCTATCCACTGAGCCAAACCGGCCAGGGCTATCAGTTACTACTTTTCATGGTGCTCTTTCTTCAGATCTATACTCCACAGCTTCCTTGAAGCTCTGCTTGTTTATTTATTGCACTGGTATACAGGTGTGTGGAAGGGGTGTTTAGGGTGGTCTGCTGTTGGTTTTGACAGAACCATCAGGGTTTTTAGCATAAAGGAGAATACAACATTAAAGCTAAAAAATCATAATTATTCTAGGTATGGATCCTTTGTAAATCAGGTGTTTATAACTGAAAAATTGGTTCCACATTTAAATATCTGTCCCAATGTCTATATTAGGGATCAACATTTTTTGTATAAAGGTGAATGTGGGTTCTGTGGAAGCAGTGAGGTTGTAATTCTGTGAGTTTGAACCTTTCATCTATGACTTAGTGTTTGGAAGTCAGGAATGTGTACTATGTGGGTAAGTGTTGTTGCGGCTCAGACCCATTTTGGTCTGTGTTTCATGGTTTTTGCAGCTTAAAAAAAAAATCTACTGAAAGTCTTTGGTGGGGAATGTGGCCTTCAAACAAGTTTTCTTTATTCTTTTGTGATGTTAGAAATTTGATTATATCAATTAGGGAGCGCTCACATTTACCAAATGCTCCAAGGGAGTTTCCTGTTCGTGTTTTATTCTTTGGTAATTCACATAAAATTGTGAGTGTGAACAAGCCTCAGGCATCAGAGGACATTGCTGGCTTCCTTGAAGATTCTATAACAAAAGAATGTTCTTTGGGTCAATAATATGTGATGTAAAAGGAATAAAAGAACTGCAATGGTGCAGTCCTCTATTGTTCTCCTTTATAAATAATACAAATCTCCATAGAGAAATTTATATACTGTATATATGTTATATACATACAAATTTATATGTAGCATGAAAGCTATATGCAGTTGAACAAATACATATACCTTAAATATATATTTGTTATATTTATTGAATATACTTATATATGATATATATAAAAGTCCAAGTGACCATTTGACAGGTAGCTATGATGTGCACTTACCATCAGGGGGCAGACACTCAATGCACAAGCATAGAAACATAGAACAGACTGATGAATCTCAGATGGAAGGGGGGAGGGAAAAGGTGAGAAGAGATTAACCAAAGATCTTATATGCATAGTAGAGGCCCGGTGCATAGATACACATGCATTGGTGGGGTCCCTCAGCCTGGCCTGTGGGGATTGGGCCAAAACCAGCTATCTAACACCCACAACAGGACCCCAAACTGTGAGAGAGCACAGGCCAGGCTGAGAGACGTCACTGGTGCACGAATCCATGCACTGGGCCTCTAGTACATAGATAAAATTCTATGTAGAAAAATTAAAATGTAGTTATTTCTGAAGCACAGTGATTATGTTAACATTAGAAGTTTAAATATAAATTAATTTACAATACTGTAACCAACTCTAGTCCTCAGCTCTTCCAACAAAGGAACATGCTAGGAAGGTAGGGCCTGAGCAGCAAGCTGTGTGACTGAGTACATTCCCATCTCCCTCTTTCCCTCAGCCATGTATCTTTAATCCAGTTTAGTGTTGGGTTAAAGTAGGGCTTGGTGTACTACTGTATCCTGCTAATCAATTCCTCTGTGCTCAGCTGGCATACTTCTGTGGTCTGAAATGGCAGACTCTACTGTAACTATGTTTCTTACTATTGTTTTTAATCACCTTTTTTTTTTTTGTCAATAAATATTTGTCAAAGGTTTACTATGTGCAGATACCATAATGAAAAAGGAATTCCTTTGGCTTTTAGAAAGCTCATCAAATAGAGAGTGTACAGTGGTACCTCGAGATATGAGTTTAATTCATTCTGTAACCTTGAGGCATGGGAAACTATGAGACGCTCGAGTAGTGGTAAACTGGTGGGTTGTGTGCAGCCAGCCAATCCGCGCAATTACTCCTATCTCAAATGTTGCTTGTATTTCAAAGCAAAAATCACTCGCTCAATGGCTCATAGCTCAAAAATCTTGTATGTTAGGGCACTTGTATCTCGAGGTACCACTGTATTATATTATATACTAGAGGTCTGATGCACGAAATTCGTGCAAGGGGCTGAGCCCTCACAGACCCTGCTGCCTCGGCCCTCACAGCCCCAGCTTTGTACGAAAGGTCACCTGGAAGGGCATCTGGACAGTCGATCCACTGTTTGGCCACCCAGTCTAATTAGCATATTACCCTTTTATTATTATAGACTACAGGCCTGGTGCATGAAATTTGTGCATAGGCCAGGGGATGTTTTTCAGCCCAGCCTGCTCCCTCTCCAATCTGGGACCCCTTGAGGGATGTCCGACTGCCCGTTTAGGCCTGATACAAGTAGGATCGGGCCTAACAGTCAGTCAGACATCCTTCTCACAATCCAGGACTGCTAGCTCCCAACTGCTTACCTGCCTGCCTTCCTGATTGCACCTAACCGCTTTCTGCCTGCCAGCCTGATCACTCCCTAACCACTCCCCTGCCAGCCTGGTTGATGCCTAACTGTCCCACTGCCAGTCTATTTGTCCCTAATTACCCTTTCCTGTGGGCCTGGTCACTCTTAACTGCCCTCTCTTGCAGGCCTGGTCACCCCTAATTGCCCTACCCTACAGGCTTGGGTCCCATCCCCCCCAAATGCCCTTTCTGCAGGCCCAGTCACCCCCAATTTCCCTCCTCTGCTGACCTGGTCACCCCCAACTGCCCTCCCTTGTAGGCCTGGTCCCTGCCAACTACCCTCCCTGCTGGCCATCTTTTGGTGGCCATCTTGTGTCCACATGGGACCAGGATCTTTTGATGACATGGGGGCAGTCATCTTGTGTCTTGGAGTGATGGTCAATCTGCATATCACTCTTTTATTAGATAGATAAAAGCCTGGTGCATGGGTGAGGGCCAGTTGGTTTGCCCTAAAGGGTATCCTGGATCAGTGCAGGTGTTCCCTTCAGGTGTGGGGTGGCCTGGGCAAGGGGCCTGTGGTGGTTTGTAGGCCAGCCACACAACCCAGTGATGCAAGTGGAGGCAGTGGTATCTGGGATTTATTTATCTTCTGCATTTGAAACTTTGTATCCTGGAGCAGAGCCAAGCCTTCTGCTTGCACAGCCATTAAAACTTTGTTGCCTTCAGTGGAGGCCGTTGCCAGTCAAGCTTTGTGGAAAGCTTGGCTTCCTCCATCACCAGGGGCAACTCAAGCCTCTCTCCTACTCTCTCTGTGGCCATAGCCATCATGGTTGGGTTAATTTGCATACTTGCTCTGATTGGCTGGTGGGCATAGCTGGTGGGTGTGGTGGAAGTACAATCAATTTGCATATTTCTCTTTTATTAGATAGGATACTAGAGGCCCAATGCACAAAATTTTTGCAAGGTCCTTGACCCTAGACCCTGCCTACTGCCACCCTGGCTGGGAGCCTCTGCCACCTCTACCTCCACCCCCACCCACTGCGGCTTTAGTCTGGAAGGAAGAATGTCCAGAAGGATGTCTGGTTTAATTATCATATTATACTTTCATTATTATAGATTATATTTTTACTAGAGGCCTGGTGCCACAGATTCATGCACTGGTGAGGCCCTTGGCCTGGCCTGTGCCCTCTTGCAATCTGGGATCCCTTGGGGGATCTCGGATAGCCAGTTTTGGTCTGACCTCCATAGGCCCTGATCCAGACAGGAGGGAGCCCAATCTTGTGTGTTGAGCATCTGTGCCCTGGTGTTCAGTGCATGTCATAGCAACTGGTCAACCAGTCGTTCAGTCATTCAGTCACTTAGGCTTTTATATACATAGATCTTAGATGTATATCAAATTTGTATTATATGTGTATATTATGTTGTATTATAATTAAAATGGTAATTTAAGGGGTTTTTTGTAAAATGTATTTATGTACAGATATATTGAAATATAAGATAGTTACATTACATAGTTATTTTCAATGAATTCTAACTGCATATTTAGGAACCAAATTAAAGAAAAAAGTAATTGTAATGAGAAGATAAAGTGCATCTTAGAAACATAAAACAGAGTTTTTTCTCCGTGGGTGTGGGGGGGAAACAATAATGTGCATTTTACTGACAGTGATTGGTGAGTTTCCAAATATCTCTAGCTGAAATTATTGGAGTTAAGTAGTGAAATAACATATCTTCATAAGTCCTTGGGTAACTTTGACTTTATAACTAACTGTGTTTATTGATCCAATGTGATTTCCCTTTACTAAGAAAAAAAAAGGCCTTTAAAATTTCATGGCTTCTTGGTGGTCAAGTACTTTGTAGAGCATAACATTCTGATGAAGAGAGTGAGAGTAAGTCACGAACATATGGATTACATTTATGTATAAGTGCCTGGGCTTTTTAAAAGGTTATAAGGGAAACGCCTTGATTTGGAGTAGGAAACATACCTGAAAAAGACAAAAATGTGAGTAACAGGGAAATTTAAGATACAGAGTCTGCACGAGATTGAATTGCTTTCCCATTAAAAAATGTCTAGGACTATTCTGGAATACACAGCCAAGTCCTGGAATCACTGGTCTGTGTTAAGAATTCAATTGTGCATAAAATTTGTTAAGTGGCCCAGAGGGCAGCCAGTTACAAAATCCTACAAATACCACTCTGAATAATACAGAATTCCCACTATGTGACTTGGAAAACCTCTTTCTTACTAGGAGCTAGGGGAATACATATTGTACCTACATTTGTGTATGTGCATGTGCGTGTGCGTGTATGTGTGTGCATGTGTAAAACATCTTCTAGCAGCATGCTTTTGGAAATAGGGTATTTATATCCCAATCATGCATCTTCTTACCATTTTGTCTGATACATGTGCATGAAATTAATTTATACTTTTTTTTAAAACCTAGTTAACATGTACAATAACCTTCCTGAGAGGAAGGTGTGCACACCTGAGCCTTTGGAAGGGGACGAGGGAGTTGACTAGGGCATGTTCTCCCTCCCATGTGGAACAGTGTCATGATTTGTGTGTTTTCTTTCATCTCCACTATACTCTCATTCGCCTAAGGCCATGTAGGAGTGATTTCTAGGTTTCTGAAAGAGCAATGAGTCAGTTTCTCACCAGCCAACTACTGGAAACTTCCTCACAGCAGGATGATCATATGTGCCCAATGATTCCTCATAAAACCAAAGTACACCCCCCCCTTATTTTGTTTTTCCATTTCCTCCTAGGCAGGAGAAGGACACTGAGAAGGTTTAGGGATGACTGGAGGAGAGAACTATTTGAATAAAGACCTGTGTTAGGACTGTGGCACAGTGGTGGGTGGTCCTCAAGCCTAAAGCAGTATGGTATGTGCTTAAGACTAAGGGGCTAGGTAATAGAAGTGGCTCAACCCAGGGGGCCTCCTGACTTGTTTCCTGTAACCTCCAAATGTCTCACACTTCAGCATCGTACCCAGGGCGCTTCAAACCTCAAGAAATTGCTTTTGTGGTCTTATAATTAAACTTAAGCCTGAAGCAAATTGGAACTTGAAATCTTCCAAGTCATTTGCCTCCATGGCCCCTATAAACTAGCTGTCTCCCTCCCTGTGCTGGCTTCTTGGAGAACCATAGCTTCCCCAGAGCCCATGATGTACAAGGGGTGGCTTGTTTACCAGGAGGAATAGGATGAGCTGTTTCCCACACTCCAGTAGAAGCATCTACATGCAAATTTTTCATTTGTGTGAATACAGAGGATCCTTGAATTTTCATTAGTTCAGCACTGTTATAACATTGATGAGATAGTCTATTGTAAAATTGATTTTATTAAAAGTTATTGTACTTAAAGTCATAGAACCTCTCAACAATACAGTGAGAACCTACTGTAGTATTTCTCTTTTGTTAGTAACTACAATTTGACTTTCTTGAATAATAACAATAATAACCATTACATATTTTATCAATGCTGGGCATTAATCACTTTCTGTTTGTTCAGGTTCTGATTATAAATTCTTTCTCTAGATCACTAGAAGATTTCCTATCTTACAATTTTGGAATTTTCAAAACATACCTCATTTTTTTTCTGAGCCAGAAAATACAGACAGACCAAATCTTTCTTTGGCTCCGTGAACAAGCCAGCGCCATAGCCTTTGAAGCACAGATAAAGGAAAGCAAAACTTTGTTTCCCACCTACAAATTTTTTAGATTTTGTTTTTTATCACAGCTTCTACACTAGTATTACTGGCAGCAAGTGCAGATCCTCACAGAGACACCTGAGGGTGTCTCCCAGAGCTTTGAGACAACCATATCAATGGCAGAATCATCACCATAAACACCTGTGAATGGAGCCACACTTCCCAAACTCTTGGCATGTGGGCACCTGGTATGGCCAGGGGTTCCCTCAGCTTCAGCATCACCTAAGATGCTTTCCTCCCAGTTTTTCCAAATGGTCAGGCCCAGAAACACCTGCAGAGGAACAGATTCTTGGCATTGGAACATCTTGTTCTCTCAGTCTCAAAAAAAAGGGCAAAGCTGGAAGGACCACATCTTCCAGTCTGCTACTTCTCCACCTCATTCTCTATCAATGGTTCTCCAAGTTTTGTTGTGTTTTTTTTTTTGCAATAACCTATATAAATCTAAATGCAGCACAAATACACACACATACACTGACACACATTATACATAACAGAAACAATAATTCATACAACATTACTCTGAGATTATATGTATATATATGTATATATATGTATATATATGTATATATATGTATATATATGTATATATATGTATATATATGTATATATATGTATATATATGTATATATATATACATACACACACACACACACACACACATACTAGAGGCCCAGTGCACAAAATTCATGCAAGGGGATTGGCCCACAGTGGCTTGCCTCAGCCCTTGCAGCCCTGGCTTTGTCCAGAAGGTTGTCTGGAAGGTTGTTCGGCTATCTAGTCTAATTAGCATATTATGCTTTTATTATTACAAATTTTTAAAATATATTTTTTATTGATTTCAAGAGGAAGGGAGAGGGAGAAATAGATTGAAATATCAATGATGAGAAAGCATCATTGATTGGCTGCCTCCCACACTGCATGCCCCACACGGGATGGAATCTGCAACTTAGGCACATGCCCAACTGGAATCAAATCCAGAACCCTTCAGTCCACAGTCTGAAGCTTTATCCACTGAACCAAACCAGCTAGCGCTATGTACTTTTTAAATTCTTGTCATAACACCAAATTGATTTCATGAGCTGCAAACAATCACAACCTATAGTTTTAAATGAAATGCTATACATGATGTGGTTTATTAGCACATTAAAAAACTTGGCTACTATCATTATGATAACTGTGATTTATTTATCATCTACCATATGTCAGGAACTGGTGTAGGTGCTTTACATACATTACTCTAATCCTTACAATACCTTTGCAAGATGTTATGCACATTTAACAAGTTTGAATAAGAAAATATTTTACTTAAAATATTTAGGCTCTGTAATATGGGTTAGCTTTTTGAAACACTTCTATTTACAAAGACTGAGTAGGTATATATGTGTATATGTAGAGATGTATTAAATATATAATAATTAATGGACTCAAATGGAAATAGATTATATGGGCAAGGGAAGGCCTCTGAAGTAAAATAATCAAATGAATTCTATATAATAATTCATAAAACATTTTTAAGGCTTAGGGTACAGCAACTATAAAAGGAAAGCCCATCATGTGTCAACCAGTACAATTTTTGTAGGCTAAAATTTTTCTCTTTCTGAAGAAAAGAAAAAGTTTAAAGTATTTATTTGTGTCTTTCTTTAAAATTTTATAAACAATTTCTTATACTTTATGTATAGAAATGAGTGTGCTGCTTAAACTTGTCTCAGTATATGGCCAACAAACTAATTAAAAATGAAAAAAATGCATGTAAGAGTCAATGTTGTTTCATCAATTGGTCTCTACACACTTGGTTAGGCTGGACATCTTCAACAGGAAATGACACAAAGACAGCACTATACACTGCTTTTGCTTTTGTTCTATTTTGTTTTGTTTTAATCTACCCAAAACCATTCATGCTAAAGAGTGAATCACAGTGATGTTTAAAGATATTTTATCTCTCTGACCAGTTTAATACTCCAAGGTTCAAGATCACAGAAAAATCCACTCTCTTCACTGATATTCCTAGTAGTGTGGCTGGCTCCTGGAATTAGTACTTCTGTGCTAGGTTGGAATGTATTGCTTTCTCCAGTCTTGATGCTTGGCATCTATTTATACTACAGGATTATGAATACTTTGTAGTTTACATTAAAAAATAAAATAAAAGCAAGCACCCTGATGGTGTGGCTCAGCAGTTGAGCATTGCTCCAGGAACCAATAGGTCACCAGTTGGATTTCCCATCAGGGCACATGCCTGGGTTGTGGGCTGGATCTCCAGTAGGGAACATGCAAGAGATAGCCAATCGATGTTTCTATCTGTCCCTCTCTCTTCCTCTCACTAAAATTAATAAAAAATTATATTTTTTTAAAAGCCAGCAATTTGTCTGCATTGTTCTTTGTGTCCTAAATAAGCCTTCATTTTGTTGTTAATTCTCACCTGAGGATATTTTTCCATTAAGCTTTAGAGAGAGTGGAAGGGTGGGGTACTGAGAGAGAAATATCTATGTCTCACATGGAATTGAACCCAGCACCTTTCAGTCTCTGGGCTGATGCGATGTATCCACTGAGCCAAACTGACTAGGGCTAAACAAGCCATCTTGCCCAATAGCCAGTTGAGCACAATCTGCTATTCATCTCCAGCCAAATCACATGGATGCAAGTGAATTCTTGGATATAATAATTTAAATGAAGATATCTGCTTATATAGGAATGTATGAGTTCACCCAATAACAATTTAGGTACTAAAGAGATAGTCTTCTAGTACATCATCAGCAATATTTTTCTGAAACACTAATTTTATTTATTTAGAATTCCTGCAGGAGTGATAATGTAATAATGTACAGAAGCAGACATGTGCTTATTCATGTCTTTAATTTTATAATTATCCATGAAAACCTACTTAGAATAGTGGCAGTCATAATATTAAAGGATCCTGGACATACCTTTAATTTTACCTGCTTGGAAGCTTCTTTGCACTATTTTGATAGAGGAAGGAACTCTAATATATATATTTTTTCTCATTTGTTTATTACATAGGTTCCTAAGATTACAAATAAATATTTTTATTCTTCTTGCCTGGTAAATCATAATCTACTGAGAGGTTAGTAAGCCAGATGTTAATCACCTTGACCTCTTTAGTTGACCTATGAGAATTGCTTTCTTCTTTAGGACCTTATAGGGGCAAAAATTTCCCCCCATTCAGTGACAATTATCAGACTCTAAGAAAATCGTAAGTCAAGAAGTATGTAAATCACTGAAAAGAAGACTGACAAAATTTAAGAGGATATTGCAACTCCATAAGGTCATCTACTCTTGGCAGCAAGTAAGGAAATAAGATAGATAGTGGCTCTTAACTTCCTAAGTCATAAGTTATCAACAGTAGGTTAGAAATGTTACCCAAAGCATGTATAAATGACTGTTAGGGAGTAATATTCATACAGAATGGACACCAGTTTTGATTGTGTAGCTCTGCCTATATTCATTCACTCAAAAGAACACCTACTGAAAGTCAGACAGTGCCTCCAACCTCCCATCCCCAACCCCAAAGATCAGAGAACTGGGGTGATTATCAATCACAGCTCACCTAAGTTCTACTCATCTCAGGGCTGTGTTTTAATTTAATGAAAGTCTTTGTCTTTATTACCTAGATTTTTTTCTTAAGTATGAAAAGTTAACTCTAGCCATGTGTACATTTTGTCACTTCTCCCAAGAAACGCCTCATGAATAACTTCATATTAAGACTGTTTTGTGTAATATGACATCATGCAAAATAAACCAAAGCATATTTTCTGAACATAGTATACATGACAACAAATGCCAAGATATGGCTCATGTTCAACATGGATTCCACTTCAAACATTTGGCTGCAAGAGAAAAGAAATTATAATTTTTTTAAAAGTTGGAAATATTTTTACTTGAAACAGAGAGCAATTATCAAAATCACAAATTTTTGTTTTGCCTTCAGCCTCACTGGGTTTTCAGAACATTTTGGGGGGAAGTCACGCTATCTGTATTTTAGACACAGGATATAAGACAGCTAAAGACAACATTCCTTACATTACTCATGCAACATAACTCACTCGAAGTCTCAGGTCTCATGGTGAGCAATTATCAGAAGTTACAGTGAAAACAAAAAAACAAGTCCATGGCCCTCAAAACCATAAATTTCAATTATTTTTAGTAAAAGCAGAACATTGCAAAAATACTGGTATCTTAGTGGGACAACAACATTCAGAACTAAAAGCATTCTTTCCAGATGAGAAGTATATAAAATGTAAATTTCTAGTTTCATTTTTCTTCTGATTCTGGCAAAGATTTATGGGGTGATAGAAATCTTTGGAGGTGAGATTTTGGATGTGAGGTAGAAATCTTGAGTTTTTCTTGGTCTTTAGTTGACCACTGTCTTCCCTACCTTAAGCCTCAGCTTCCTTATCTATAATTGAATGCTATGAAAAAGACAGTATCTAAGATTCTCTTCCTTCTAAATTTGGAGGGTATGATTCTTTCAGAACTTTCTCATGAATTCTGTCTGTGTGTGACAAACTTCATCTCACTGTGTTGTTTGACTAAACGCATTGACCTCTGTGCCATGATTCCTAACATTCCACACTGCAGATGTTTAGTTCAGTGATGTAGGAGAAGAATCTTGTTCCTACCTCAGGCAGCATCATAGATTAACAAGCTTAGTTCTACATGGCCTTCAGGTTTTGCCTTAAGATTTCTTAGTCATGGAACTGATGATACATACTCCAATTAGAAAGCATAAGATAGTTTTTACACATTAGATACCCTCTCTAATTGATATCTCTGGTTAACAGAGCAGTGAGTAATGTGAAAGCAAATATTATTACAATGCCTAAGTTTATTTATACCATGCCTCCAAGATGTAAATTAATGATAATTTCTTATGAGTTGGTGTTAGGAATTATAGCCCTGAATATCCCTTCAACATTTTAAAATGCATCATCTTAACTAAAGCTTTTTAGTTTAAGCTTATTTTCAAAAGAGGCAAGCTTTACTTTGTTTCTTTTAAATCTTGTTGTCATTTTAATTTATGTGTCTACAAATACAAAGAAATAAAAGAGTGAGAGGGAAGAAACCCTGTTACTTTAAAGAAAAATTAGGGTAGTGAAGTTGAATGAGGGTAAAAAAAACACAAAACAAATTTGTCATTGCTTGAAGCAAAGCCTTACACATTTATTCTAGATAATTTTCATGTCTTACATTTATTCTACTCATGTGAATATTGTTTTCTAGTCACATTATTTATGTCTACACAAACTAGCTAGGTAAGAAATGAAGACTTCCCATTACATATGGTGGGCTACATTTCTAACTTGATCTCAATCTTCCCCCCAAAGCTCTATTAAAAAAATCAATAAAAGTTTTGTAAAAGACATAAATGGTGCTGGGTCGAAGCCAGTTCTGACCTGGTGTGGGGACACAACATTAAATATTCAGAACATTTGGGCAAGTCATCATTAAACTACCAGTAGCCTGAAAATAGTCATAGTGGGAGTATATGCCATGGAAACGGATAAAAACTATTTTCTTTCTTTTCTTTTTTTCTCAAAGAGTCATTAGCCAGCACACCACTGAACTAACCCCTAAGGAAAAAGATCCTCAGAGCAAAGACATCAGGTGCGAGTTGCCAGTATAAAGTCAGAACCTAGGAAGCAAATGTATAAGTAAGTGGTCCTTTACTTAGAAGGCTGAAAATAGAACAAGGAGAGCCTTCAGTGGGGGAAAGTCTAATACCGCCCCTCCAAAAAAAAACTTGTTTAATGCAGAAAATCCTGGAAAAGTTATGAATTTGAGACCCCAGTTGCCTCTGATACAGAAAGGCAAAGTGGAACTGAAAATAGGAAGAAAGGTTCTTAAATGAGATTGGATCTTTAGGTCCCATCAACTGCTATGCCAGGTGATCTTTTGAAGAAGCTGGGAGAGGTGAAATGATCAAGGATGTAAACTTTTGTGCATCAGGGATACTGAGAGTGAGGCTGATGGCCTGTATTGAAACCAGGGAAATCAAGAGAGAATTAGCATGCTGAATGGAGAGTGCCAAGTTCTCTTCTCTCACTTTGCTTCAGGTTATAGCATCCAGGTAACTGCTCTGAAAATTGGGGGTAGTTAGTGATGCTGACAGTTGGGGATATTGCAACAATGGCTTGGTCTTCACCAGATTAGCTTGTGGCAAAGCCAACAGCTACCTTCATCTATATGAATACCAGCATTTTACTCATACTTTAACTCTAAAAATGTCAATTGACAACCAGGAATGAACAGATATTACAAGAAAAACATGTAAAAGAAGATAACCAAAACAAATAGATTTTAAAAAGAACCTGGAGGAAATAGAGACTATGTAGAAAAATATTTAAAAACTAATTAATATTCTATTCTCAAAGCTAAAAAGAAGGTATTGCATCCATGTTACACAAGCAACAGATTGTGTAAAGGACCATGGAAAAACTGAAAAAAAATCTTTGCAATTAGAAACATACTAACATGACTCAAAAAGTTACCGGGAAACTTGAAAGATAAAGTTGAGAACAGATAAAGAAAACTAGAGAGTAAAGTTAAGAAAGATATAAGATACAGTCTAATTTCTGAATAATGTAAGTTCTCAAAGGAAATAATGAAACAAAATAGAATGGAAAAATTATCAAATAAATATGAATATTTCTTAGAATTAAAATCAATAAACTTTCATATTGATTGGTTCACAGATTCACAGTAAAAAATAATTTTAAAATACTCCAATAAAGGCACCTGGGTATGAAATGCCATCATACTAGGAATAGAAGATTCTAAAAGCAACTGGCATAAAATGAGAGAAGTCACTTGAAAGACTGAGAGTCAGAAAACAACAGTAGAAAGTAGAAAATAATGAACTAATATCTTTGAAAATCTGAGGAAAACTATTTACAGCCTATAATTCTATCCCAAGCAATTTTAATAAATAAGTATGAGGGTAAAAAAAAAACCAAACCTCTGTTATTTGCAAATGCAAAATAAATATTTTTAACTGCAAAGCCTCAAAAAGATACCTCTCACATACTATGTCTTCAGAAGCTATTGAAGACGATACTTCAGCAATGTGAGGGCATAACCTCAGAAGAGGAAGCTCAAAGCTTCAGGAAACAAGGGTTCAGAAACAGAAAAGAGAAGAGAAGTCCCAGGACAATAGCTGCCCTGAGGCTGGTAGAGAAACCTGTCCGGGTTGGAGAAAGAAGTTGGATTGATCCAGATGGAATAACTGACATGTTGGAATGCCTAGTATATATTTGGCAGAGCGTTTCAGGTTGAATTAGAAATCCTATATAATAAAAACCTAATAAGCTAAGTGTCTGATTGTTTGTTCTACAGTTCAACCAGTTGCTATGATGCACACTGACCACCAGGGGGCAGATTCCCTGACCAGTAAGTTAGCTTGCTGCTACAATCCAGACAATCGGGACTGGGCAAGATGGATTGGGCACACCCTGGAACCCTCCCACGATTCCTCCCCAGCCAAACTCCCTCCATCCTTCCTCACCCCAATCATGCACTGATGGGGTCCCTAGGCCTGGCCTGCACCCTCTTGCAATCTGGGACCCCTTGGAAAATGTCAGAGAGCCAGTTTTGGCCTGATCCCACAGGCCTGGCCGAGGGATCCCACTGGTACATAGCACTGGGCCTCTAGTTGATACATAAAAGACTAAGCAAAGGAAAATACTGAGGTAATGTAGTGAGGGTAAGGTAAATGCATCTGCTTTTATGTTGGGGTGAGAAATAGCATAGTTTGAGAAAGTCAACAGATGACATGTACAACTGCTTGGCTCCTTAAATAATTTATAATAATAAAAGGGTAATATGCTAATTAGACTGGATGTCATTCAGACATCCTTCCTGATGAAGCTGGGCTGGAGTGAAGCCAGCCCAGGTCCCCCAAGTGGTTGTGGGCAGCCAGAGGAGGGAAGCAGCACGTGTTCCAGTCTCAGAAGGAAGCCAGTGCCAGCAGCCAGGGGAAGGAAAGCCTACTTTTGCAAGAATTTTTGTGCATCAGCCCTCTAGTGTATACATATTATTCTAATAAAAAAATTAAATGTATTTAAAGAAAACAAAAGTGATCATCTGGAAAATTTAAGCCAAATTCTATTTTATACCATAACATGTTGACACTATTATTTGATTAGTTTAAATATTTTTAAAAACCAAAAGTTATGATTTGCTTTTATTCCAGTCTAAAAGATAAGACTAGAGTTTAGTTACAATGTGGTCAGGCCCTTCTCAACTTACTGTAGCCCTTTGAGTAAGCAAGATCAGTATTTCCAAATAATCTGTACTGATGGAAAATTTCTATGAAATTGCTTTATTTTACATGACTATGTTCATTTTCTCCTGCTGCATTAGTTTGCTGGTACTATATAACAAAGTACTACAAGTTTGTTAGCTTGAAACACCTTTTTATGATCTCACAATTGCTATGGGTCTGTAGTTTGGCATGGCCTTGGTGGTTTCTCTGTTTCTCCCAAGGTTATAATCATTGTGTTGCCAGGGCTGCGATTTTATCTGAAGCTCAAGGTCCTCTGTCAAGCTCTGTGATTTTTGTCAGAATCCACTTTCTTGAAGCGGTAGTATTTATGGCAGCTTGCTTCTTCAAGGCCAGTTGGTGAAAACATCTCTGACTTCCTGTGTGTTTGTTTTTTTTTAATAGACTCATCTGAATAAGTCAAACACATTCAGGTTAATCTCCCTTTGTTTAAATTAAGATCAACTGATTCAGGGTCTTAATTACATAGGCTTAATCCCTTTACCTTGTCACTTAAAGTAAATGAATAAAAAATAAGTGAATCAGGGGAGCTACATTCTGTCATAGTTACATGTCCTCTCTACACTCCACAGGAGGCAATAAAACAGGATTGCTGGATATGTAGATTAGGGTATATGAATCATGAGGGCCATCTTAGACTTATGCCCATTGCACCTGTTTTAGATTCTTATCTACAGCTATATTTTCTAGAAGTCAGCTTTAGAACTTCAGATACCCCAGGAAATATTCTAAGGTAAATTAATTTTCTTTTATTTACACTCATTTCCTGACTATATTATATTCTGTGATGACACCCTTATTTCCTATTGGAATACATATTCCAGATACCTTTGAAAAGCTGAAATTTGGAGAGAAATTCAAATCCTCAATGCCAACTGTTTAGGTTAGCTTCGTCAAAGTTTGCTAAATCAAGTTAATTTTTTCTTAAAAAGTGTTACATGTGCCTACCACCCTACTTCTCAATGAAAGAGCTATTCCTGAAAAGGCAAGAATCTTATCCTTGATTTTATCTGAACAAATTTTGCAAAAGATAACCTTGTAGAATAAAATATGCATGCTGGAAATCTTTTCATTTCTATAAGGTCAAGCCATTCTACGTTAGGTAAAAAATAATTTGTTTTTATAAATAAGCAATGGCTGATGCATCATTGTTAAAATCCATCATATTGTATGAATATTAGAACAAGTCCTTAAGTCTTCCCTCTCTAGGGGCACAGTGGCCATCAGTATTACTTGTTACTTTAGCACTAAAAGTCTATTTTTGTAGACATACAATAATCTTAGAGCATTATGATACTTGTATAAATGTGCCTAAAACAATAGCAAATACAAACACAACAATAAAAATTAGAAGCATTTACAGGTCTTGAATGGTATCTTAAATTCAGAATACATATTTAAATATATTCAAACTTTAGAAGTTTTTTTTTTAAATATATTTTATTGACAGAGAGGAAGGGAGAGTGATAGAAAGTCAGAAACATCAATGAGAGAGAGACATCGATTAGCCGCCTCCTGCACTCCCCACACTGGAGATGTGCCCGCAAGCAAGGAACCTGGGACCCTTCAGTCTGCAGGCCGACGCTCTAACCACTAAGCCAAACTGGTCTCGGCAAATATATTCAAACTTTATAAAAAAAGAGATTGTTCTTAAAATTCAAGTTTAGGAACATATGAACAATACTTTATTAAATTTAACTCAATTAAAAATATGACTTGAAATATTTTAGAAAACTTTCTCCTTTCAAGTGAATTATTTTTGGCATGCAAACATTTGCTTTTTGTTTTATAATTTTATAGGATGAAATGTCTAAAATAGGTGTATTCATATAAACACTTGGGACATCTATAGTGTTTTATTAAGAGAGACAACCCAGCTTGTCAATAATGATCTTTAGCTCTAGTGAGTAGAAATTTACAAAACTTCTAAAATAGAATCACTTTTCTGAAGGGGGAAAAATGATAAATGATTTCAATAACTCAACCTGTTCTATGAAAGTTTCATGAGAAAAGGTAAATGAATGTTGGAAAGATTGTTTTCAAAAGTTCCAAAGTGAATTGCCAACACATATTTTGAATTTTCTTTTGTTTCATTTTCTATTTTTATAAAAACTTCTGGAAGAGTGCTACCGAAATAAACTGCAGAGTTCTAATAATCTTTGTTATGGTTTAAATATGCTAATGGTCACCATAATTGTCCCTTAAACTAGTTAGAGTTCGGCCCTAATTTGTTTTCTATTTATAGTAGAGGCCTAATATGCTAAATTTGTGTATGGGTAGGGTCTCTAAGCCTGGCTGGTGATCAGAGCTGATCTGTAGGGTGACCGGTGAGGTGATTGGGGGCCCCTGCTGGCACCAGTCTTGGCCTCCCTGGCACTACCCTCTTGCCGGCCCTCCCTCTCCCCTCCACCGCTGGCAATGGCCTTCCTCTGTGGGGCAAACAGCTAGGCAATTGGGGGCTCCCGCTGGCCAGCAACAGGCAGGGCAATCAGGGGGTTTTGCTGGCACCTGTCTTGGCTGGCCTGGCACCACCTGCTGTCTGGCCCTGTACCCCACTGTAGCCACTAGTCACTTCCTTCTGTGGGACAATCAACAGGGTGATAAGAGGACCTCCTGAGGTAGCTCCTGCACTGAGCATCTACCCCCTGGTGGTCAGTACATGTCATAACAACCGGTCATTCCACTGGACATTCCACTGTCAGTTGATTTGCATATTATGCTTTTATTATATAGGATCTTTCATTAAAGAATTTTTTTATTTTAAAATTTATTTTTTCTAAATATGTTTTAATTCCTTTAATTCTAGATTCTTCAGTTTTTCTCTTTTATATTGGTCAGCTCATTTCAGCAGTAAGATTTCTTTTTGCTATTTTCCTTTCTTTGTAAAAAAAAAAACAACTGTGTGATTTTGGCATTCAACAGGAACTAAAATTGCAGATTTGATCAAAAGAACTAGTGATGTGGTATTAGGGGATGTATGTTTAGCATAGAATAGTCTTCAAAGTAAGATCATTTTGAAGTTTATTTTTTACCAAGTTATTGAAGCTCCAATAATGTTATTTTCAATAGAAATATCTTTTCATCTCATATTTAAGCAAATTTATCTTTTTAGTTTATTATAAAATAAAAGTAATCATACTAAGATAAAAAAGTTAAGAGAACTTTTATTGATTGATTTATTTTATTTATCTTTATCATTGAAAGTATTACAAATGTCCCCCTGTTTTTCCCATTAACCCCCTCCACCCCATACCCACCCTCCCAGGCCTTCATCACACTATTGTCTGTGTCCATGGGTTATGCATATTTGCATATAAATTCTTTGGTTAATCTTTCCCTCCCCCCCTTCCCTCTGAAATACCTCAGTGTGTTGCATCCCTCAATGTTTCTGTTTCTATTTTGTTTGTCAGTTTATTTTGTTTATTCAATTCCATATATAAATGAGATAATGTGATACTTGTCTTTCTCTCTCTGGCTTATCTCACTTAGCATAATACTCTCCAGATCTCTCCAAGCTGTCTCATAGGGTAAGAGAGCTTTCTTTTTTTACAATTGCACAGTATTTCATCGTGTATATGTACCACCATTTTTTTAATCTATTCATCTACTGATGATTACTTGGGCTGTTTTCATATCTTAGCTATTGCAAATAATGCTGCTATGAATATAGGGGTGTATATATTTTATCTGATTGGTGTTTCAAGTTTCTTAGGATATATTTCCAGAAGTGAGATCATTGGGTTAAATGGCAGTATCATTTTTAATTTTTTGAGGAAACTCCACATTGTTTATCATAGTGATTATACCAGTCTGCATTCCCACCAACAGTGTTCCAGATTTTGTTTTCTCCACATCCTTACCAACATTTGTTGTTTGTTGATTTATTGATAATAGCCATTCTGGCTAGTGTGAAGTGGCCCCTCTTTGTTGTTTTAATTTGCATCTCTCTGATGATTAGTGACACTGATCAGTTTTTCATATGTCTCATGGCCATGTGTATGTTCTCTTTGAGGGAGAACTTTTAGCCAAAGTAAAAAGTAGACTAAGGAAGAAATAAATGCATGGTAATGAGAAATACCAAATTCAAAATGGTAATTCTTGGCAGCCAGTAAGTTGGTATGGATGGGGAAGAGTCTAAAGAACTTTCAATGAATTCAATAAATTCCTTCCATGGATGTTTTTCATAGCATTGCATTTTGTGTATATCCTGATATTGCATAACAAACTTCTTGTAAACACACATACCACAAATAATCAGCATAATAGGTGATTTTGAGATGCTTCAATTTTGTTGCATTCCTGTGGGTTACAGAAAACAAATCTAGGATGGTCTATGTGGCCTCATATCTCCATGTGAGTATTGGGGTGGTGCTATCTGAAGGCAATATCTTTTAAATTCTAAAAAGCCAAGGTTCTGTGTGTGAGGTGGGGAGTGGGGGGGTGCAGTTTCCAACACCAGAGAGGGACCATTCTCAGTCAGGAAAATGGAAACATAGAACTAGAACTTACCAAAGTGGAATGGGGATTTCTGAGCAGCACTCTCTCTCTTTTTTTAATGTTTGTTTTTAATTAATTTCAAGAAAGAGGAAGGAAGAGGGAGAGAGATAGAAGCATCAATAATGAGACAGAATCACCAATCACCTGCCTCCTATATGTCCCCCACTGAGGATGAAGCCTGCAATTCGGGCATGTGCCCTAACCAGGAATGGAACCATGACCTGGGTTCATGGGTTAACACTCAATCACTGAGGCACACCAGCCAGGCACCCTTTATTCTCTTGGGTTTGGATTCAAGAAGGATAAATAGCCTATGTGGTGATTGCTAACATGTCATAGTCTATGGCAGTGGTCGGCCAACTCATTAGTCAACAGAGCCAAATATCAACAGCACAACGATTGAAATTACTTTTGAGAGCCAAAAACTGACTTCTGCCCATGGGCCACGAAGTTTCAATCACACTGTACGTGCATACCTACAAGTAGTATTTTGTGGAAGAGCCTCACTCAAGGGGCCAAACAGCTGCATGATGGCTCGTGAGCCGCAGTTTGCAGACCACTAGTTTATGATAAACCAGCCAGGATCTATGAAGGAGGGCATTCCTGGACCCATTCCTTTTATGAATCAGATGGCAGGAATAATCTGTATAAATGTGCAAGGTGCACTGATTACACAGTTTTACTTTGCAGTTTGGGTTTATTTTTGTTGTTGTTGTTGTTACCTTAAAGTATTATTTCTTCTCTCACATCCCACATTACTCAAAGCCTTAAGGTGGGGTTGGAGCCAAACCCTCTTAATGTCTCTGTATCACTTGAGAATAACACAAATACGTTTTATTGCTAGTATTTTTTGAAACTTGTAGGTAAGGATATTTTAGAGCATACACTGCTTAATAGCACTATTTAAAAAATCAAAGAAGGGTAATCTCTATTTTTAAGGTGAACAATCGCGTTTACAAGATGAATGTTTGCATATAATTATTTAAAAAATTATTTCCAACTATATTGCCAATCTTTATAGGCAAGTTACCATAACTTGTGAGCCAGAACTTCTTACTATGGTGGACAATTCTCTAGTTTAGTGGGTTAATACAAAAAGGTTAACCAACCTACTCATGTCAGCAATCTGCTTTTGCTATAAATTATCTATACCCTGCACACAAAATGAATAATTGAAAATTTGCCTTTTCCTCCTACATGGGTATAAACTTAAATAATGAGAACTACCGGGCAGTGATCCTTTTCTATTTAAAAGCTGGAGTCTGAGGAACAACAAAGAAAGTGACAAGGAGACCACAATTTAGCACAGACCATCTGATCATGTCTTAGACTTGGAGTAGTAATTATTCTCTGACCAAATGGGTCATGGAAGAAAATGCCTAGGTGTAGAACTGTCAAAAGAATTACAAAATGTTCATTCATTCATTCACTCACGTTTTAATTAGAGTTAGAGAAAAACTTCTCTAAATGTTCATATTTTATAATGTAGTCTATAAGTTAACAATCACACTTATTAATATACTGAACTTGATTTAATGACGTTTTCCTTTCTACCGGGCACTTTTGGGAGGAAAGTCATTTTATTTTCATTCTTAAAAGGATTTCATGCCTAAGATTGACACTTCACAGTGTATTTATCAAATATGGACCAGCTTATTTTTAATAAATATGTTCGGAGAGGTAAGTTAAAAGAGTATATAATTCTACACATAAGAGGGAGGATAAATTTTCAACTTGTAACATAAGAGAAATGTCCCACTATATAGAGCTTGGTGTATTCAACTATTTTTCACCATTAATGGGTACTCCCTGATTAAAGAGATAGCAACTTGCTTAAAGGGATATCATCTCCCAGATAAGTTATGTTGATTTTTTAAAAATCCCAAATCACATATACTTAACATTTTTAATGCATTTTATCCTTCCTAAGTAACTTTGGATTAAATTCCTCTCATTCATTTTAGTACTTATCTACATACTATCAGTATGCACATGCTCATGAGCAAAAATTCTTTAACCCTGCACCTTTTCAAGACTATTCACAGAGTTATCGGAAACCTTAATTAGAAGATAATGGATTTAGGTAAATGGGATATTGCTAAAGTAGTTGAAGCCTGTCAGCCTTAAATGTAAGCAGGATGGTCTAAATTGAGTCTAAATATTACATTTATTTTTAACATATATTAGATATACATAAATAATAAGATGGGCTTTTCACAGTTAATGTAGATCATATTGTTATAGGATACAAATGTTAAAAAGTAATCAACTTCTCAACAAAGACAGACTTTGGCAAAATGTTAAATTGTACACATGTTGTCATATGAATTCACAACTTTTATTTTTTTTAGCCATATCCCCAACTTTAGCCACCGTTTTCTTTTGTCAGATCCATGGTTAACAACACAGTCATGGAATTAGACAGACAGAATTCGTTCTAATTTTAGTACTTTCAAAGTTACTTTTTTTACCTCTCTAATTCTGAAATGTTTACCTGTCGAATGTTGGTAATAATTCCAGCATCATAGGGTTATTGTGAAAAATTCTTGTCTTAATGTATACGAAAGGCCTACCCCAGTCTTGCCAGATAGAGCATACTCAAAAGAGGTTCTCTGAATTATCATCTTCTCCATCAATGAGGATTGGAGCAGCAGGAAGAGCAATGCTAGAGGAAGTCAGCAGCAAGTATAGATTATTGGTTTAACACACACACACACACACACACACACACACACACACACGTGCGTGAGCAAGTGTGAACTTACAAACACACATGCCCCATCTCCGATTGGACCCTTTTTTCTGTATCAAAACCTATTCATAGGGAATATTCTGATATAAACTGAGTGCATAGATGACTTACGGAGCCTCAGGAGTTATTGTTATTTTCAAAAATATTATATTAGAAAGGAGGAAAGTAAAACAAATGTCATGAAATTAAAAATGACATTAAAATAGTAAAAACCATATGTAGAATTTCAGGTATCAGTAAGCCAAAGAGTCAAGGTACCTTGTAAATGCATGCTTTAGTAGTCCTAATTTTTTGCCTACTGGAATTACCTAGGTTAAAAATTATTTTATTGCAGCCTCCTCAGTGTTGCTTCATGATTGAGCATTGACCCATGAACCAGAAGGTCATGGGTTTTATTCCTAGTTGGGACACATGTCTGTGTATCAGACTCGATCACCAGTGGGGAGCATGCAGGAGGCAGCTGACTGATGTTTCTTTCTCATGGATGTTTCTGTTTCTCTGCCTCTCTCCCTTCCTCTCTCTAAAATCAATAAAATACTTCTCCCTTTCCACTTAGCTCCTTGTAACATACTTTCTATCTTAGATTACCAATTATATGCTGAAGTAGTTGAAGCCTGTCAGCCTTAAATATAAACAGGATGATCCAAAATTAGTTTAAATATTACATTCCTTTTAACATATGCTATATGTACTTTACCTAGGAAGGTAAGAAGCTAGAGTCTTTATTCTTATTTAGTTAGTAATTCCCCCCTTTTTACACCTGCTTTTGGGGATATGAAACTGTTATTAAATTTTCTTTTGTTTATTCATACTATGTGAGAGTGTTTTCTATAAAGATATCTCCATCTCTATATCTATCATCTATCTGTCTATCTATCTATCTATCTATCTACATAATTTCATTCCAACTTTGGTGTTAGGAAATTAGTCCTTAATCAATTAAATGCACTTGCTTTCTATTGCTTCTCAGTACCCAGCAGAGGATGCTAGTGATCACTATACTATTTTAAAAAGTTAGACATAAAATAATATAGCAGTATCAACTTGTGCTCTATATTAGCTATGTCTTTACTTCTGAATAAAGAGATTTATTAGAAACTATGATATAATAGAAACTTCAGACTATAGTTACAAATTAACAATATTATTTCCTCTAATATATTATTTTATTTTCCAAGAATAACTATGCAGACAGGTAGGTAGATAAATAGTTGAATTAACATATGAATATATAAAATAAATGCATAAAAAACAATTAATAGTCTTGCATCTTATATTGCAATGCATTATGCTTTTCTTTTTTAAAAAAATATTTTTATTCATTTCGGAAAGGAAGAGAGGTGAGAGAAAGATAGAAACATCAATGCTGAGAGAGAATCATTGATCAGCTGCTCCCTACTGGGGTCTGAGCCTGCAACCCAGGCATGTGTCCTGTCCAGCAATTAAGCTGTGACCTCCTAGTTCATAGGTCAGTGCTCAGTCACTGAACCATATCAGCCAGGCATCTTATGCTTTTCTAGGTGTTTGTGTACATATTTTTTATATGACAATATAAATACTTTTAGTTAGAGTATACATTTCAGGATTATTGTTTCTTCTCTTAAAAATACACGTAATGATTTCATATATCCAGTCCTCAAACTTTCACCAGACCTACTTATTTTATAACTGGATCCTTGGGTCCAGCCTACAGTTGAATAAGCTGGAGAAATTTCTACATTTTCGGAGGAACAATTGCCTGGGTTATAATGGATACTTAAAGCCGGCTACACTACTCTAAATGTTTAGAATTACTGACTATTTGACAATCACTTCCTTCTATTTCTGTGTGCCTTTTTCTCCAGACACATCTTTCTAGGATTCCTGATGAATAACTCTTCCCTAACCCTTATCTCCAACATTCTGAAGTGGTTTCTTTATTGTTTTCATTACCAGTTTTCTATTGGTGGAAAGGATCTTAGAGAAACTGAACCATGACCTAGTCAACTCACCTTCCCCAGCCAACTCTTAGTGCTGAATAAAAAGAAATGTAATATTCTGTCTGCTACCATCATTATTTTGGAAGTTTGCGGTAAACATCCCTCTCCAACCTACATCATACAGAAATGCATGGTATATTAACTTTGGTCTGTGTCATTTGTCACCAGGGGTTGCTCCAAGGCATTAAAGGTAGAGTTGCCAGTGGCTTCCCCCAGTAGGGCTGAATTACAGGGCAAAGAGTTGTCATGAGGACCAATGTGTTTGGAGAGGACCATGCCTAACCAGGAATCATAACCGTGACATGAAAACTCTAGAAAGGGAGAGGAAAAAAATGGCGGCAGAATAGACGATCGCGTCTGGAGCTTTGTCACTGGGCATAGGGAGAGAGAGCAGCTGAGAGTCACACGGGGAGTGTTTGTTGGCAAGTTAAGAGTCAGTTATCCTCCAGGAGAAGGTGGAGAACTGCTGGAAGGGGCTCTCCTGGCCAGGCACCCCACTGCCGCCGGGTTTTTGTCGGCCAGAGCCACCAGCGCGAATGTGGAGACCATGTTGTCTTGCCGAGGGAGGTGGATGTCTCCTGCGGTCTGAACACTGAGGCTGAATTACTCACCGAACAGCAGGGGACCCAGAACACCACTCTCCAATCGGCACAAACACACAGGCGGTGGATTCAGAGATCCACACGGCACACAGAAAGGTCAGATTTCGCCTGAGATAAGGTGA
Organism: Lasiurus cinereus; assembly: GCA_011751065.1. Lineage (NCBI taxonomy): Eukaryota > Metazoa > Chordata > Mammalia > Chiroptera > Vespertilionidae > Lasiurus > Lasiurus cinereus. The sequence goes on along the minus strand of JAAGEH010000393.1, from coordinate 34,480,917 downwards.
GGTCTCCTGCCCCTCAGAACAGAGATGCACACACTGTGGGAGCCAGGTTGCAGGAAAGTTGCCTCTGGAGAGGTCTGCGGAGGTGGGCAGGGCGTGATCCCTAAGTGTGGAGGCAAACTCTCCGAGCTGTTGACAGAGGGGAGCACTGGAAAACGACTTGTTTTTATCTGAGGCAGAGGGATAGCTTGGGAATTATTACAGTATCCCCACTGCAAAATCCCCACAAATCGGCTTTGAGAACCACAGAGTAGCAAGACCTGAGCACAGCCTAGAGAGGTCTTATGCTTTGCCTGAAATCAATTCCGAAACACTGCCACCCAGTGGATGAGCACAAATTGACTCTCGCATAACCACAAAAGAATAAAGAGATTAAAACGTCAACAGTGCAACACAGGGAACTGCAATACCTTCCCTAGTGGGAAACAGGAGTGCCGAGCAGAATAATAGTGGAAGTGAATGAACATTCTATTCTTTTTTTCTTTTTCTTTTTTTTAATTATTTTTTATTTTTTATTTTTACATATTTTAATTAAAAGACTATTTTTTTTTCTTTCCAACTCAATTGATTTTACCTTTTTAATTATTACATTTTTGTTTTCAACTAGTATTATTACTACTACTTTTTTACCTTTTTGGAAAAAACCAGTATCATTTTGTTTTCTATTTATTTTACTTCAGGATTAGAGTTTTATATTCTATTTTCATCTTTCCTTTAGCATAATTTTACTCCAAATCAACTCTACCTTTATGACAACACTTTCCACCTAACTTTCCCCTTTTTGTTGTCTTGTTTCTCTTTCCCTTTTCCAACTTTAGATTCTCCCTATTCTTTCTCTTTACCTGGTTAAAATTTCACCCTGCTTAGATATCTAATTTCAAATCCCTTACTACAAGTCCATACAAACCTCTCCCTTCTTGTCTTCACTAGCCAAAAGTTTTTTCTCTATGTCCTTTTTTTCCTATTTGCCTGAACAGTGATTATATCGATTTTTTTTAACTTTTTTTGTGAGATTGTTTTAGCTTATTCTACTTGTTTTATTTTGCTTTTTGCTTGCTTTATATTCTACCTCTCTTCCATCACCTCCCTCAATACCAGTTGTTATTTGAGTTTGTATTAATCTCTAGGTACTGGTTGCTGTCCTTTATTGGGATTAGTGACTATTCTATTGGAGTTTTCTCCTGACATCTATATTTTGTTCCCCTTTTCTCTCTTATCCACTTTCTTTGCTCTCTGACTTTGTTTCTCTTTCTCTTTTCTTTTTCTTCTTCTCCTTTATTTTATTTTATTATTCATTTAGTTTTTTTTTTCTTCTTTTCTCCCTCTCCAATCTGATTTGGGCACTTCTTTCCTTTCTTTTTCCCTCATTTTCCTCTTATTCTTTCTCTACGTACCCCTAATTTGTCTTTCATTGGTGGTCACCTTATTGGTGATTATTAACATCGTGAATACATTTCTGTTCAGTGCCTTGTGTGCTGTACGGGGTCGTGTTGTAGTTTGTGCCTTTGAATCAATGTAAGAGAGAGAACCACATAACCAAACACCCGGAGAAGAAAAACCACAGGCAGAAGAAGAAAAAGACCGCATACAACAAATAGGCAGGTATCACCAGAAAAGGAAGTAAACGAAATAGAAGCAGAAATAAGCCTACCAGAGAAAGAGTTCAGAGAAATGATGATAAGGTGGATGAAAAGAATGGAAGACAAGTTTGACATTGTGAGTAAGAGCCAAGAGGAAATGAAGAAGAAGCAAGAAGAAATGCAGAAGCAGCAAGAAGAAATGCAAAAGAAGGAGGAAGAAAAGCAGAAAAACCTAAAAGAAATGCAGAATAATCAAGAAGAAATGAAAAATGAAACCACTGCTATAAGGAACTCAATAGAAAGCATCAAAAGTTGACTAGAAGAAGAGAAGGACCGCATCAGTGAGCTAGAAGACATGGTAGGAAAAAATACTCAAGTACAGCAGGTTCTAGAAAAAAAAAAATTAAAAAGCAAGAGGAGAGCCTAAGGAAACTATGGGATAACACACAAAAAAAAACAACATCCACATAATTGGGGTTCCAGAAAGAGAGGAAACTGAACAAGGATTAGAGAACCTGTTTGAAGAAATAATGACAGAAAATTTCCCCAATATAGGAAAGGAAAAACCTACACAAATCCAAGAAGCTCACAGAGTCCCAAGCAAAATGAACCCCACAAAACTGACACCAAGGCACATTATAATTAAATTGGCAAACAGCAACGACAAAGCTACTGTTTTGTTGCCAGAGAGAAACAGAAAGTTACCTACAAAGGAAACCCCATAAGACTAGCTACTGATTTTTCAACAGAAACTCATCAGGCCAGAAGAGAATGTAATGAAGTATACCAAGTCATGCAAAGGAAGGGTCTGAATTCAACAATACTGTACCCTGCAAGGCTTTCCATCAAAATTGAAGGTGAAATCAGAAGCTTCACAGACAAAAAAGGACTAAGGGAATATATTTCCACCAAACCAGCAATGCAAGAAATGTTAAAGGGTCTGCTGTAATAAAAAGAAAGAGGAAGAAAAGAAGTAACTCAGAGGTAAGGACTAAAAATGGCAACAGATAAGTACTTATAAGTAATAACTGTAAATGTAAACGGATTAAATGCTCCAATCAAAAGACATAGGGTAATCAATTGGATAAGTAAACATGATCCATATATCTGCTGTCTGCAAGAAACCCACCTTAGCAAAGAGATGCACACAGATTGAGAGTGAAGGGATGGAAGATGGTATTTCAGGCAAATGGAAATGAAAAAAAAAAGCTGGGGTTGCAATACTTATATCTGACAAATTAGATCTCAAAGTGAAGGACATAACAAGAGATAAAGAAGGACACTTCATAATACTAAAGGGAACAATCCAACAAGAAGAAATAACTCTGGTAAACATATATGCACCCAATATAGGAGCACCTAAATACATAAAAAACTCTTGGAGGATATTAAGGGAGAGATTGACAGCAATACAATCATAGTAGGAGACTTTAATATCCCACTGTCACCATTGGACAAATCCTCTAAACAAAAAATCAGCAAAGAAACATCAATCCTAAATGACACACTAGACCAGATGGAATTAATTGACATCTTCAGAACATTTCACCTCAAAGCCACAGAATATACATTCTTCTCCAGTGCACATGGGTCATTTTCAAAGATAGATCATATGTTGGGTCATAAGAAAAGTCTCTTCAAATTCAAGAAGATAGAAGTCATATCAAGCATTTTCTCAGACCACAGTGGCATAAAACTGGAAATCAACTATAATAAAAACAATAGAAAGAAATCAAACAAATGGAGACTAAACAGCATGCTATTAAACAATGACTGGGTAACCAGAGAGATCAAGGAAGAAATAAAAAACATCATGGCAACAAATGACAACGACAACACAACAATACAAAATTTATGGGACACAGTGAAAGCAGTCTTGAGAGGGAAGTTCATAGCCCTACAAGCCTACTGCAAAAAACAACAAACAATGGTAATAAATTACCTAACCCTACAACTCAAAGAGAAGCCCAAGAAAAGCCCAGGGTACTCAGAAGGAAGGAAATAGTGAAGATCAGAATGGAGATAAAGAACTTGGAGACCAAAGAAACAATTCAAAAGATCAACAAAACCAAGAGCTGGTTCTTTGAAAGGATAAAAAAGATTGATGGACCTCTAGCCAGGCTCACCAAGAAGCAAAGAGAGAAGACCCAAATAAACAAAATCAGAAATGAAAGAGGAGAAATAACAACAGACCCTGTGGAAATACAAAGGATTGTTAAAAAATACTATGAACAACTCTATTCTAACAAACTAGACAACATGCAAGAAATAGACATTTTCCTAGAAAATCTAACCTTCCAAAACTCAATGAGGAGGAATCCAAACATTTCAATAGTCCAATAACTATGGAAGAAATTGAAGCAGTCATCAAAAAGCTTCCAGCAAATAAAAGCCCGGGTCCAGATGGCTACACAGGAGAGTTGTACCAAACATTCAAGGAAGAATTAAAACCTATCCTCCTCAGACTATTCAAAAACATTCAAGAAGAAGGAACACTTCCAAACACCTTCTATGAAGCCAGCATCACCCTCATACCAAAACCAGATGAAGACAACACAATGAAAGAGAATTATAGGCCAATATATCTCATGAACATAGATGCCATAATCTTCAAGAAAATTCTAGCAAATCGGATCCAGCGGTACATCAGAAAGATCATACACCATGACCAAGTAGGATTCATCCCAGGAATGCCGGGATGGTACAATATCCACAAATCAATAAATGTGATACATCACATAAACAAATTGAGAGATAAAAATCACGTAGTCATATCAATTGAAGCAGAAAAAGCATTTGACAAAATCCAACACCCTTTCTTGATAAAAACTCTCAGCAAAGTGGGAATAGAAGGAGCATACCTAACATCATAAAAGCCATATATGATAAACCCAGAGCTAACATCATACTCAATGGGCAAAAACTAAAACCATTTCCCCTAAGAACAAGAACAAGAAAGGGATGCCCACTCTCACCTCTCCTGTTCAACATAGTACTGGAAGTATTAGCCATTGCAATTAGACAAGAAGAAGAAATAAAAGACATCCAAATTGGAAAAGAAGAAGTAAAGCTGTCCTTATTTTCAGATGACATGATATTGTACATAAAAAACCCAAAGGACTCCATTCCAAAACTAATTGACTTAATTAATGAATTTGGCAATGTAGCAGGATACAAAATTAATGCTAAGAAGTCTGTGGCATTTCTATACACTAATAGTGAAATTATAGAAAGAGAAACTAAAAAAGCAATCCCATTTACCATCGCGCCAAAAAAATTAAGATACCTAGGAATAAACCTAACTAAAGAGGTAAAAGACCTATATGTAGAAAACTACAGGACACTGAAAAAAGAGATATACCAAGATGTTAACAGATGGAAGAGCATACCACGCTCATGGATTGGGAGAATCAACATCATTAAAATGTCCATACTACCCTAAGCAATCTATAGATTCAATGCACTCCCCATTAAAATATCAATGACATATTTCACAAACCTAGAAAGAATTCTTCATAGATTCATCTGGAACAAAAAGAGACCACAAATAGCTACAGCAATTCTGAGAAAGAAGAATAAAGTAGGTGGGATCTCAATACCAGATTTCAAGCTATACTACAAAGCAACTGTTCTCAAAACAGCCTGGTACTGGCACAAGAACAGACATATAGACCAATGGAATATAATAGAGAACGCATATATCCACCCAAACCACTATGCTCAACTAATATTTGACAAAGGAGGCATGAACATTCAATGGAGCCAAGATAGCCTCTTCAATAAATGGTGTTGGGAAAATTGGACACATACATGCAAAAAAATGAAACTGGACCACCAATTTACACCAAATACAAAAATAAACTCAAAATGGATACAGGATTTAAACATTAGAAGGGGAAACCATAAAAATACTAGAGGAGTCCACAGGCAGCTCAATCTCAGATATATGCCAAAAGAACTTGTTCACTGATACTGCTCCAAAGGCAATGAAAGCTAAAGAAAAAAATAAACAAATGGGACTACATCAAAATAAAAAGCTTTTGCATAGCAAAAGAAACCATCAAGAAAACAACAAGAAAGATCACTGTATGGGAGAACATATTTGCAAATGATATCACTGATAAAGGTTTAATCTCCAACATCTACAGCCAACTTATACAACTTAATAAAAGGAAGATAAATGATCCAATAAAAAAATGGGCAACGGACCTAAAGACGACAGAAGGAAGGCCAAGAGACACATGAAAACATGTTCAAAGTCACTAATCATCCGAGAGATGCAAATGAAAACGACAATGCGATACCATCTTACACCGGTCAGAATGGCAATCATCAACAAATCAACAAACGACAAGTGTTGGCGAGGATGCAGAGAAAAAGGAACCCTTGTGCACTGTTGGTGGGAATGCAGACTGGTGCAGCCACTGTGGAGAACAATATGAAGTTTTCTTAAAAAACTAAAAATGGATCTCCCATTTGACCCTGTAATCCCACTCTTAGAAATTTATCCTAAGAAATCACAAACACCAATCAGAAAGGATTTATGTACCCCTTTGTTCATAGCAGCACAATTTACAATAGCCACAATTTGGAAACAGCCTAGGTGCCCATCAGCAGATGAATGGATCAGAAAACTGTGGTACATCTACACAATGGAATTCTATGTTGCCATTAAAAAGAAGGAATTCTTACCATTGGCAGCAACCTGGTTGGAACTGGAGAACCTTATGCTTTGTGAAATAAGCCAGTAAATGAAGGAGAAGCATCCCATGATCTCACTCATTTGTGGGTAATAAAGAACATTATAAAGTGATGAACAAAAGGATAGATACAGAGGTAGTAAAGCATCAGACTGTGAAATTATAGCAGGAAGATTAAAGTTAGTTGAGGTCGATAAGAGATCAATCAAAGGACTTGTATGCATGCATATAAGCATAACCAATAAACATAGACACTGGGGGGTTGGGGTATGCCAGGGAGGGAGGGGGGGCAATGGGGAGATATGAAAAAAATAAAAAATAAAAAAGATTAAAAAAATAAATTAAAAAAAAAACCTCTAGAAAGGTTCCTGCAAAGTGTTAAGAGTATGTTAGATGCATGAATTTGTAGATCAGCGGTTTTACTTTGAACAGATCTCCAACCAGTAGTGAGATTGTTGAGTAAATTGGCAGCATGTTTGCTGTTGTTTTCTCCTTTTGAAATTTAACCTCTTGGAAAAACAGCAGTCTGGGGCTGTCATATGTCTCAACATAGGCCATCAGAGAAGCCTACTTAAATTGTTTTTTTTGATCTGGAGTATGAATTCCCCTCTAGCAACATTTTTGCCTGCTTTTAAATCATTTTGACAGGGCATCATTGCTGGGTGCAATTTCTGTGCCCTTTGAAAGGCTGGGGGCAAAGGATTTAGGATGGGACATCTGCTGTTGGCATTTCCTTCCACTCACATTTTAAAGGAAGTTTCTCAAATTTTCACCCCAAGGCCACCTTCTTTAAGCTGATGTTTAATTCTATGCTACAGTATTTCACATGTCAGACTTCTTTATGTTGTTTTTAAAGCACATTCACACTTAAAATTAACTGTGCTTGAATTAACACAGTACCAGGTGTAATGGTCATAATGATTTAAGTCATTGCTGTAGTAGTTTAATGTATCACAACTTTATTACTTTTCCATTGCAACCAAAAATACACCATTTCCAACTGGACTCAGAAGAAAACTTTGGAGGGAAGGAATAGGCTTTGAAAAGAATTTAAGTCACTTCTAGAATATTCAGGTCTTGAATAGGTCTCTCCATGCAGTGTATAGAGCTCTGAATATAATGATATTTCTCTTGGATTAAAATGGACCCACATCTTTCTTTGCCACAACTAACATACTACATAGCTAGCCAAAATCTACTTTTGGGGCTTTTTAGTCTCAAATGTCAGTTGGTATAATTCCACAGAAAGGAAATTCTGTTTGAGACAACCAACCATGTTGGTAAAACAGTGTTTTGTTTGGAAATATCACAGATTGCTACTTCAAAGTGCTTAATGAATGGGTATGTGTGTTTCTATAACATTATTTTTTTAAGAAACTAAAAGACAGGAAATACAAACCTGCACATTAAGAGTTCTGCCAAATGAAGAGCTCTGTACTTATTTATAAAGAAATTCTCTGCAAAGAGTTTGCCAAAATCTAATTATAAATGAACATCGCAACTTCTCACAAACAAATTGGGAAATCCTGTGAATGGATGCCCAGTATTTTCACATGCACTGCCAAGAAATCACTGCCCACTGGGCAGAGATAGAAAGGGGCAGAGATAAAAAGGGAAATATATTGCAATGTCCATATATAAGCGTACCAGTATCCTGCTGTTCAGACCATACCTTCATAGCCACGATAACCCCTCATTTGCAAAGCCTTTGATTAATTCCATTAATGGTGAGCAAACAGTGGTCCAGACAGTGGGTGGCAGGAGGGTGGGGAGGAGTGGTGGTAGTGGTGGTGGTTATAATTTCTAGTTTCTCATGGAAAAATGAATGTGGGTGTCTCTTTTTCAAAGGCATGGAGATAGGAATTTTATTTTTCTTTTAAATCTAGAGTCAGTTCACTTTCATTTGGGCCTATGCAGCTAGAAAATCCCTACTATTAGAAGAATAATTTTATGGTTCTTTTTTAAGGCAGTACTTAATGAAATAAAAATTAGTAAAATATCTTTGAAGCCATATTTTCATTGGTCATGCTCTCAACATAAGAAATATCATTTCTTGAATATGAGAAATGGCTCACCCATCTGAATTTTAAATGATGGACTGGGAAACAGAAGCATGGCAAAAATGAGACTTTTAATAACACTCTCGGGAATAGGCGTCCATTGTACAGGAACACATGTGGGGTAGGAAACATAGCCTATTTATTTAGTCCCGCCTCTGCTTCCTCATTGGCTAAGTCCTATGAGGTCACCTGTTTCCCCATGCATCACCTAGGTCTTGCTGTCTCTCCTTGGACCATTAAAATACTGGGCTGAAACCTTTCTAGCTGTCTCTACCTCCCTTCGTTAGGGGAATCTTTCTGGAAAATGTGCTATCAGCATGTGCACAGCTCTCATACCCTCTCCTCATCCCCTACATCCTGTTTGCTCTGGAGAAATCCAATAACTGCCTGGCCACGTGCTGTTTCTTTTCTATGAAGATGAATCAGAGGCATGCTTTTTTTTTTTTTACACTGGGTGCTTGCCTTGTGACAGGTAGTATACTACTGCTTTTAAACACTTGTGGTAATTTTAAGATTTTGGATTTCTATGAGCAAGGAAATAGCAAGGAGTTCAGAAAATTTATCTCAAATTATTTTACTAGCTATATATTGATTTCAGAGAGAAAGGGAGAGAGAGAGATAGAAACATCAATTATGAGAAACAATCATTGATTGGCTGTCTCCTGCACAATGCCCCCTACTGGGGATTGAGCCCACAACCCAGGTGTGGTTCTTTGACTGGAATCAAACCCAGGACCCTTCAGTCCACAGGCCAACACTCTATCCACTGAGCCAAAGCAGCTAGGGCAGCAGGTCTATCTATTGAACATAATTCTGTCTTACTCTAAATCCTGGGTTCTTTATGACTATATTCTAAAGATTTCCTTATGTCAATAATAAGACAAAGAATCTTTGCTTGAGTCAAAAGACAAAATTAATAATTCTACTTATACTCTTATCCATAGAACCAACTTAGTATTTATTCTCGAATTGTCTCTCATAACATTCTTTATAATCTGCCATGCTATTTCAATGGCATATACTTCCACTGTTTACCCATAGTCTAACCCAGAGCCAACAAATATAAGGCATCAATGTCGCAACCACCTTGCTTATGTCAGGCATCACTAATAGAAAACAACATTCTTCTCATTGGGGCTGGCCCCAGCCTCAGATCCCCCATCACAGTGCTCCAGGCAAACAATTTCAGTCATTTGAATCTACATTTAAGAAAAAATATATTTGCCAGAGAAGATTAATCTAATCCTGTTATCGTTATCAGAAAATAACTTTAAAATATTTCTCTTTTAATTTCACTCTCCTGATCAAAATTAGTCAATACTTCAATATTGCCTATTGCCTAACATCAGATCTCTTAGCTCCTCCAAGAACTTTCTAACATTTTTAACTCAGACTTTTCCATCTTCTCTTTACTCTGCCACATAGATTTTACTTCTCATGTCCTGAATTTTGCATTCTCCTACCATTTGTTTGTTTGCTGTCTATCTGAGAATGTTGTTTTGTTCTTTTACAATAATAAAATTACACCAATCATTTTTAAGTTAACTTTCTGACTATTTCAAAACCAACACAGACATATTTGGAACAAATAAATACACTTGGGTTTCAACTCCAAGTGTCCCAGAGGTAACCATCTAACTGTGGACAGGCAGTATGTTATGACAATGTATTTTACTGAGTGAATGCAGAGCTAGTTATTCCAGAGGGTTGGTTAGGGGAATGGAGAAGAGAAATTCTTCTCATTTATATTTATAGCCTTTCTTCTCACTTGACTTTGATTATACACAGCTTTCAGGGGGATGAATATCTTTTCATGATTATCCTTTTCAGAGGGTATTATAATGAAAATATATAAAGTATTTAATAAATTATATTTGCTGATTAAACTCATATGATAAAGTGAAATTAATAGACTAGAAGGCAAACACTTCAAAGATTCACAACTTCATACAACATATCAGAACTTGAACTGGGACAGATAATAAGAACATAAAAACGTTTTGAAAACTGAGGGTATGGTTCCTGAACTACAATTTTAGAAACATTATAGATATGATGCAGTGTCCAAAGCACAAAACAAATTGATGATAATTGAGTTGATTGTTAAATAAATAAAGACTATAAGAATTTACATTGAGCAATTGAAATAATATTCTAGAATTCAAACATTGAAAAACAATTGTTTTCATTATCCTAGCTATTGATATGTCATTCTATCATTCCCAGCTTAACAAAAGAGAAATGGAAAGGCTGGGAGATTTGACCAAGATCACAGAGCAAGTGATCTAAACATAGCTAACCAACCACAAGATGCCCAAAATGTTCTAAGTCAAAAGACTTAATAGCTTTTACCAAAAATAACTACTTCAGTCAAAGAGAGAAGGATAATTGCTACTTCCACAGACAACATAAGAACCAGCATCGTTTCAGCCCACAAAGCAACATTAAATGACCACCCACACACCCCATCACATATTTATCTCCTCCAGCTGCAAGACTCTCTTCTGTTTCACTTCCCATTGACCTAAAAAGAAGAACTAATGAATAAAGTCTGAAACAGATGCAAAGGCAGTATGCATAAAAAATGCTACTGTGCTTTAATTCCATCTCCAGCCAGCTATTCCCTGCCCTTTGGTGCTTCAGTCAAAGAGCCAAGACAGCTCTTTGAAGAGACTGTGGTGGCTCCAGTACAAATACCTGGATGTGCAGAATGTAAAACGTCAGCCAGGACTCAAAAGCCCTCAGTTAAGTCACAGGCAACCTTTGGCTAGGGCTCATCTAATTCCCTCTAGTTTGTCTGGACAACAAACTATTGGTGATTTCTGAGGGCAATCCTAACTGACCAGATTAGTGTGCTGTGTCAGATGCCCCCTCTCAAAAACTGGTCTGGTAAGAAAGATTACCAGATTCATCTATTACATTTATTAAAATAATAATTTATTTTAATATTATTTTAATACACTTATTTAAAGCAAAGGTCAAAAAAAGAAAGCCCATAGGCCAAATTCAGCCTTCAGATGGATTTTGTGAAAGCTACATAGCCATGTATTTATTCACTTAAAAAAAAGTGAATGTATTTAGATGGGGCTTTTTACCAAATTCTGTGGTGTAAATATTCTTACAATGTCTGGTTTCAAGCCACTATCATGACTTTCATAGACAGAATTGGGAGAAAATGTATAGTAGTGCACAAGTATATAGTGTACCCATCATGCACAATAATGCATGAAATAAACTAAAGTGCATATATAACGGTAAAACATAGCAGAATAATTAGAAAGTGATTAGGGTATTTATGACCTTTGTTTATTTAATTTATTTATTTGTAACTTTTTATAATTTGCAATTTCACAATGATTATGTTTAATAAACAGTCCTCAAAATTCCTGAAAATATAACATGTGTTTCTTGCTCGTCAGTGTGAGCCAACAGCAGCATATCCTTGAGGAACATGTCATGACCACAATTGCCAGAGCCACAATGGTTCAAGCTCTGAAGGTTGAACTTGAATCTCAGCTTTTACATGTACTAGTTATGTGAACTTCAATAAGCTATTTAACTACTTAGCACCTTTATTTTCTCAGATGGAAAAACAAATTAGCAATGACTAATCTGTGAGGAGTAAACAAACACTATGTGTGAAGGACTTAGCACTATGTTTGGCACATATTAATCACTCAATAAATAATGACAATGTATTTATTTAAAGTCTAGGTAGGAATTGATTAGATTCGCTTTGCTGCCACCTTGAAAACCTTCTTGCAGCATGTTAGACAAGACATTTTATAAATAAAGGAGAGAAAGGAACCAGGGAGACCAGAAAAGACTAGAGAAAAGGGTGACATGAGGGCCCTGAGAAAGAGAATTAAAAAAAAAATCAAAAGACACAGAATTGGAATGAGAGAAAGTAGCTCAAAAAATAAAACTGATTTTCCTGGGTTAAGCTATATCATTTACAAAAGCTGTATAATCTCTGCATAAATGATGAAAATCATTTCCTGGAATGGACAAATATCAAACAAACACATCCTATCTATTTGGCCCAGATAATTTGATCCTGTGACCCATCCAATTAGGTGCTCTCATTTTAAAATTTGTAATTCATACCCAGAGACTGAAGTGAGTCAGTGTTGGGGGCCATCATCTTGGGCAGCTCATATTGGCCATGAAAAAATGAGGACATGAAACTAATCTGCTGAGGTGGAGAAAAGCAAAGTATCAACATATAGAAATGGAGATGGCTTGTCCTGATATGGAGAAAAGGAGACAAGAGACAAAGGATAACTTTGCAGTTCTTAAGAAGTCTGGCTGTATCCCTTATACTTGGTTTTGATGAGATAAACCACTTTCTTTATAATACATTTTCTTTATACAAACAAGCTCCAGTGGGTATCTATCTATTCCTAACAACCAAGAGATTCCTGACTAGATAATCTTAGCCAGTTTTAAAGTTCTATGATAATATACAAAGTCACATTATTCTACAGCTTGAAGAGATCAGATTACAGCCCCCTTTGGTTAATGGCCAATGGACTCAATGCAGCCCAGAGAAATTAAATGACATGCATCAAGTCACATGCTTAACAAGTAACAGAGCTTGTGCTAAGACTCCATTCAGCTGGGTTCCAGGCAGTGAAACGATAGTGGTACACTTCCAGTTTAGAAGTGACAGCACATTAAAAACCCCTGAGAGTGATATTACTCTCATATCTCAGTTTCTCTTTGTCTGGTGTCTCATTTTAAACATACAGTCAGATAGAACAGAACAGAAGCAGAAAGTTGGTCTATCAAGAGGTGGCAGAAAACATGGCCTTTGCAGTTGGCTTGACCCACATTCAATTGCTGATTCTTGCCCTGACAAGCTGTGTGATTATGGGAAAAAGGCATGGCCTATCTAAGCTCCAGTTTCTTCTCTGAAAAATGGAGATATATAAAATAATCTAGTTTTCAAACTGATTGGAAGATTAACTAAAATAACACACAAATTATTAAGTATTCCCCCTGCCATGAACTAAAAAAACATTTACTAAATATTAAACTTGTTCTTAATCTTAGTATTGTCAGTAATAATTGGTCAAGTAGAAGTCAGGAACCAAATCCAGTGGTTTCTGTGTATTTTCACCTTAGAATTCAAGGGTTTCTTTCCTTGATATAATGATGTAAGTTTATATAATCACAAATCATTTCATAAATCATTTATTCAAAAATACATATTAACTAAATCTTAAGCATGAGAAAATAGTCGCACTTAAATGTGTTTTGAAAATAGAAACTTTTATACTAGGCTGTTTAAAATGTAATAAACCATGCATATTAATAGTCAGCATTAAAAGTTGGCGACCCCTTTCCCAGAGCTTCTATGAGGCAGAGCTAACAATAGTCACTAACCCAGCAGCTCAGACAAGAAATACTCTGTAAACACAGCTACACTTCATTAATGCAGAAGAGCCAAACTGTTTTCAGCTAGATGGAATATATAATGCAACATAATTAAACAAGTAGAGATGGATCAACCTAGCAACTTTAAAGGACATCATTACAGCTTTAAAAATTTCATGATGCAGTGTTTATGAGCAAGGTCATGGTAACCTAGAGCAGCACTTCTCAAGCTTTGATTGCATAAGAATCAAGATGCTAAACTTAAAAGAGTGCAAACCATCACTAAACATTCACATTCAATGATTCTGTAGTGTTGACCAATTATTTATACATCTAATTAAACTCTCTGGGTAATTGTATATTCCATGTGATTCTGACAGAACTCACTCTGGGAAACATTGATCTAGAGTCTCAGATAGCATAACCTTTTAGATGGGAAGGAAGACAAAGTTCCACAGAGAAAACTCTTATTAGCAGGCTTAGAATGAAGGGAAATATAATCTTTCAAAAAGGAAAAAATAAAACAACTCAAATTACTCAAGTCATCAATTAGCTGTACCTTGATTCTCAATGAACCTGAGATGGTGGATTCTGTACAAACAGCAGGTGTTTCTGTGAGCTCTGCCTCAAGGAAATCCAAAGGCCCATGTAGAAGAGCAAATAGGATGGATGAAGAAATCTCAGGTTCAAGGAATCATCAGAGGACAAGAGAGGTAGTTTTTCAATAATATACAGATATAAATATTCAAATACATACCAGGTATTTCTGCAGTATTGACTATCAAGTACTTAGTTTTAAATATCTCAAAGACTAAGGTATTCTAGATTTGGGTAGTAATATACTTCATTTTATATGCTGTTGTTGCACTTACCCAGGCAAGGGAAACAGCTTCAAAGCTTTCCACAAAAGCCCTGGACTGGCATTTAGGACATTAGAATTCTTATCTCTGATACCAGATCACTCTGCAATTTTGAGCGTCATTTCACTTCTCTGGATCTCAGAGAGGTCTTGATATATCAAAAGTTCCTTTCTATCCCAATGATCTATAACAAAGTATTTACTATGTACCAGGAAGTGTTTAAAGCATGTGGGTAAATGGGTAAACAAGGGATAAATGGTGACAGAGGGAGACTAGACTGGATGGTGAAACACTATAAATATAAAGATGATGTATTTTAGAATTGTATACCTGAAACCCATAAATTTTATTAAATGATGTAACTCAAATAAATTCAACAAAATAATGAACAAACTTAAAAAAATTGTGAACCTACTTAATCTTCACAATCTTGCTATGAGTAAGATTAACCCCATTTTATAGATAAGCCTACTGGAACACAAAGAGGTTATGTAACTTGCCTAAGGTCACTGTGCTGAATTATTTGATATTAACTTGGTGGACCACAATATCCAGATATTTGGTTCAACATTATTCTGAATGTTTGTGTGACGGTGTGTTTGGATGTGATTTACATTTATATTGGTGGACTTTGAAGAAAGCAGATTACCCTTCATAATGTGGGTGGGCATCATTCAAATAGTTGAAGTCCTAAATGGAACAAAAGCTGATCTTCTATAAGTCTCTAATATGCCAGAAGACCATCTTCAAACATCATCTGCAACATAACCTCTTTCTGACTTGCTAGCAGACTGCCTTTGAACTTGACCTACAACACTTCCTTGAATCTCAAATTTTCCAGCCTCCCTTATCAGATTTTGGATTTACCAATCCTCCAACATTGTGTGAGCTAATAGCTTAAAATAAGTATCTTATACTTGCCTGGCAGGGAAGATACCATGATCAAGAAGATGGTTTTCCCAGGGTGAGGCTTATCCATTGCACTGCAGATGTGCGGACCCCTGCGATTTCTCCAAACGTGGAAAACTTGACTGCATAGTTTGTTGTAATGGGGGAGTACATTAATGCTCTCCCCAAAAGTCTCCTTAAACATACACACACATACACACACACACACACACACACACACGACATCCATCCTATTTGCTCTGCTTATCTGGAAATTCTGAAAAAATGAAATCATTCACTAGACAATGACTACTACTACTAGTAGTTCTACTAGTGGTAGAGCCATGCATTGGAGGATGACAAAGATTTTATTATGCCAGAGGTTTGTCCAGAGGTTGGCAAGACTAGTAAATAGAATTTGCTCTTAGTGGTTTTACTCTGTAATATACAATGATAATTTCATTCAACTGAGCATAATAAACTCATGAAACATGAAGCTCCAAGAAGTAATACTGAAGAACATAATATCGTACATGTTTGATTATAGAAAATTATGTATTTGAGACACACCCCTAATCTTTCAGAGTTGATTTTAGGAAATAACAGCCATCTTACAAAAGTCCCTTATTGACAGAGATCAAATAATAATAATAATAACAATAATAATAATAATTCTGGACATAAGATAGTCTGACTCACTGTAATAACCTTTTTATTTTTATTTTTTGGCCTTACTTTCAGCTCAGTAGACACTGTTCTAGAAGTTTATTGGAATACTTGTTGATGATTGGTGCACTTAAAACTATCACTTTAATATTTCATCCTATTTTATTTTAATTAATTTACATTATAGTAGATCTTTATACTTCCTTGGTAATGTATTCTTATTGTCAATAGATTATTTTCAAGGCCCAAATTCAATTCATGACCCTAGAGACATGGCTTCAAACTAGCCCAAGAATGACATCATTAACCAATCACTCATCACCAGTGATTCAAATATCTGGTAAGGAGAGAGAAAGGCATGCATACCCTGCATCTTCTTTTCACTAGAAGTTAGTTTTGGATTCCTACAGAGATGTCAACAAAGGTTTTAGATACTCAAGAGTAGCCCCAACTTTCAGATGTGCTAGATATTGAGGCCAGTGAGGCTTCAATGGTGGAGGTCAGCCATCTGTCTCCACTATTGATGTCTGGTTCCAGCACCTGAGGGCTGATAGCTCGGGAAAGAGAGGGAACCTCTAGATGAAAATAATACTTAGCTAGCATTCAATATCATAGGAATCTTTATGATTTTCATACATGGCTTAAATATTGTCTATCATTCTCTGGACCCAAACTATCAACTCTGAAACTTATGTTGCAGTGGAGGAAGTAGAGGAGGAAGCATGAGTTGTTCTGTTTCAGACAGAGATGGAGCCATTGCAGCCAGTCTGAACCAGTGCAAGAAAGAGGGGTTTGGAACATTTGGTTAGTTTTCTTCCTCTCAATTGTCTAGACATCCAAAGAGATTGTGCAGACTTGCCTTTGACTATTCCTGTTAAAGGTCTCTCTTCACATAAATTGTCACTGGTTATATGGGTTTGTTTGTATTATCTTTGAACTTGATGTATATTCTATTTTTGTCAACATCCATTCCCATTTTCTATAAGCTTTAAACTATCCCAGATGTTGAGCAAATGTGAATGCTTTAGAATGTGACCAGCCTCTGTAATGTAGTTGCACAATCACTACTCCCCCTCTCCAAATTCTGTGTAACTGTCAATTTTAAGTGTGCATTGTCTGGGACTTTCATATATTGTACTTTAAGACGTCAACAGTGTAAAACTGTAACCTTGACTGACCACTATCAGTGTCCCAACTGTTTAAAAGGAAAATGGACTGCATGATTCATATCATATTCACAATACTCTGTACTCCCAAGTGTGTGTTCCCAATGCAAATCATTTAGTTGCCTGTCAAGGCCCTTCTCCCTAGGCATTTAGCTTCCAGTATGTTCTATACAGAGTGTCAATATGAATATTAAATATGCAAATAAAGATAAAAGTCATCTGATGTTTACTTTTCCTTGGCACTGCAGTGTGACTAACTTTCATGCATCCAAACTCTGCAGATATAATGTCCTGCTTGATAAAACTGTGTGTGATAAAATTACATACTAACCTGACAGTACAGTGCAGACATGGGTATAATAAGAATGCATGGCCCACCTGCTTTTTACTGAAATTTAGATAATCTTTTCTATCTTCAAATTTTGGTAGTAGTTCTATTATTATTACTAGGAAAGGACAGCTACACAAATGAGAGCAAAAAGAACAAAGGTAATACAAGGAAGTATTTGCTTGGTGTCAGTAGACATTTGCAACACAGTTTTGTGTATTATTTATGAGTTATAGGAACAGGCTGTGTTAACAGACCAAGGAAAGAATATTAAAAAAAAAGAAGATAAACCAGATAACTTTAGAGTACATAGACTGGGCCTGGGGAAAATACATTTGCTTTTGTCTAAAAACAGATTGTTATCCTCCCTTTAAAAGAAGCTTTCTAACATCAATAGCTCAATGCTAACATTTTAATTGATTTTCCTCCATTCTTTTTGGGGTGTCTTTTTAATGAGCAATTTTATGTAGTCAGTTTAGCCATATAATAGATCTAATCCTATTGATAAAGAAGGTTGAAAATAAGCATAGTCCAAAAAATCCAGGTTAAGCTATTCAATCATTGATTAATCAAATAAAACCACATCACATTTTTGGTTTAACCACTTGTAAAAGTTACATATCAGGATTTCCTTATAGGAGTTGAAAAACTTGATTAATGAAAGCTGGCCTCTGTGTGGGAAAGAAATAACCTAGTTGTTCCATATGTCATAGAAAGGCTTGACTGGAGACTGGGCAGATGATAATTCTTTCCTTTATGGAAGAAAATTAAATTTCTTTCCACAGCTATTAGACTGATCTCAAAGCAAAATGAATTACTTTTGTCTTCAGGATTTTTCTTAGTTTGAGGGCAGCCACATCAGTGTGGACTCATGACTGTGAAATGGGCAGCTGCCAACAATGAACTCCAGGACACTGGACTCTGAGCAAGACCCCACTGGCCTAACACACCATTATTAACAGTGTAATGGTCTTTAAATCTTTTGAGTCTTTGAAAGCTGTAACCACTTAAAATTGTAGCTTGATCAAAGCCTAAGAAAAAGAGTGCTAAAAAAAGAAAATCTTTTGGAAAATATAATTTTTGCCTTGAGCTAGATCTGAAGCACTGAGTGCTCATAATCCTCTTGGAGCTTAGGAAAGTGCTAAATGTGTTTTCCTCTTAGGTATAAAAAGATAGTCATTTGCCTTTTATTTCTCCATCCCACTCTTGGAAACAGAGTAATATTGAGAATATAAGCCAATTATACTCTAGCCAATGCTCAGCAAGAAGATGGCCACAGAGCTCCTTGGCATTCTAAATCTCTTCACTGTCCTTCACTGGTTTGTTGAAGATGGGAATGTGAAGCTGGGAGTGAGTGGTGAATATGAATATATTTGAGACAGCAGAAAAGTGTTCATTGCTGAAAAAAAGGATGATTAATATTGCTTCTAGGAATTTTCTCATTACAAAACACTGAGATGAGAGAGAGCTGGTGATGGTGAATGGAGAATGTGTTTGGGGATATGGAAGACAGGCCTATTCAAGACTTGAAGAATGAATTAGATACACGAACCCTTCTACTACAAGTATTTGCCAAACAATGTACTGTATGCTGGAAGTAAAAAGACAAGTGGGTTTTTACGCCTTAAATAATGATGATATAGTCAGAGAGATTTATATTCAAATATATAACTTTGCAAACAAATACAATACATGCTTTAATATTTGGACTATGTACAGAACATAGAAGTAGTACAGAGATAGGAGTGATTCATTGTACTGAAAACAAGTTCAGGTTTTCTGTACATTAAGTTGAGATAGAATGTTTATTCAAAATGGACTATGGACAAGAGATCTTAACAGTAGAGTACTTTGTAGCTTTTATCTGGACTCTAATGCCCTCTTTTTCAAGGAGACACAATGTTGGGGTGTTTCAGTAGAGTGAGTGTGTGTGTGTGTGTGTGTGTGTGTGTGTGTTAAATGAAGAAGGTGAAGAAACAAAAGTGTTTTTTTTTCTCTCTTTCTCTCTCTCTGCTTCCTATCCTTTGTAAGTGAAATAAATTTTTCTTAAGGATCTTTGTTGTTACTTCCATTTGTGGACAAAATTTGACTTTTACAGGCTTATGCTGATAACTAAACCAGAGTAAGTGAACTGGAAGCCATATAGATTCTAACTATGATATGTAATACATTTTCACAAAGCATAAAATTTATTCTTTAAATCCTTAAGAAAAATTTCATATGCAAGAAAGTCATTTTTTTAATGACCTCAGCTGAGAAGAAATTGCATTGAAAGGAATTCTGAGGACATGGAAGAAATCAAGCCAGTTTATAAAAGGTATTTGGAAAATCATTTGCTACTTGTTCATTCTGACACAACCCAAACACCAGAAGCACTGGCAGAAGCAAATGAAAATAAGGAGCAAAAACCCCCAAAAAGAAACAGAGGCTTCTCTTGAGAGGGAGTGCAGTATCAAGTATAACCCTCAAAGGGTAAGGAAGGGGAATAGAACAGCACTACTGAAAGGAATTTTCTGTGATGATGGGGATGTTCTACATAAGTGCAATGCAATATAGTAGCAATTAGCCACACGTAGTTATTGAGCACTTGAAATGTTTCTAGTGTGACTAAAGAACCAGATGTTTATATTTTCTTTAATTTTAGCTAACTTAAACAATTGCATGTGGCTAGTAGCTTCTATCTTAGTCCAAATCTCAAAAATAGCATTATGGATGAGGAGTTCTGCTTCAAAATTAATTCATTAGTTTATGAATTAATTTTCATTAAATATCTGCTCTGTATCCCTATTTTCTTGTCTTTAAAATGGTTTTTAACAATTAATAGCCTTAAAGTAAAGATGCAATAACATAATATAATCTCTTATGGGTTCCTTATGTTAGGTATTATTAATAAACTAGAGGCCTGGTGCACGAAATTTGTGCACTTAGGGAAGGGGGTGGTCCCTCAGCCCAGCCTGTGCCCTCTCGAATCTGGAAGCCCTCAGAGGATGTACAACTGATGGCTTAGGCCTTCTTCCCATGACAGCTTAGGCCCACTTTCCCTGAGAAGCAGGCCTAAGCCATCAGTCAGACATCCTTAGCACTGCTGCAGAGGCAGTTGGTCATCCTTAGCACTGTTAAGGAGGCAGGAAAGGCTCCCACCACTGCTGCTGCACTTGCCAGCCATGAGCCAGGCTTCTGGCTGAGTGGCACTCCCCGAGTGTACTGACTACCAGGGGGAAGCTCCTAGTGACCACTTGTTCCACAGTTTGGTCAATTTGCATATTAGCCTTTTATTATATAGGATTTTCTAGCTTAAGAGATAAGAGATTTGGAGATGAATTTGATTTTTTTATAGAATTTCTTCAGATAATGTAATTGTATAAATAATTATTAAAACAACTCTGCTCATAAAGCTTGAAAGATGATAGATTGATTTTAATATGATTTCAACTAAATGTGGTGGAAAAATAATTGAGGGAGCAATGAACCCTGGCAGGGAGAGGATTGGGATATGGTGAATTTGGGATGACTATGATAGAGAGAGGAAGGAAGGCCCTTCCAAACAAAAGAACCCACCATTAACAAAGGCATAGAGGTGGGAAAGGCTGGGACCTTCAGGGCTGCTGCATTTGTATGGCCTGGCTATAGTGTACTGCATTGTGGTTAAGACTGACAAGAAAGTTAGATTGATCTGGTTTTATGAATAATTAAAATGCCTACTTGGGCTTTATATTGTGCTTATGTAGGCAATGGTGTGAAACTAGAGGTGTTTGTTGAGTAACAAGATCAGATCTGTGATTTAGAAAAATACCTCTAGTGTCAGTGTTACTGAATTTGTAGAAAGGTGTGGAGAGATGAAGACCAGTTAGAAGGATATAGGAAGAGGTCAAGAGGTGGATATAGCAAAAGGTAAAGAGTAACAAAATCCTAATAAAGAACTAATAAAAAGGGGGATGAATATGCTTCAACACCATCCACAAAATTTGGTAAGCTAAGATACCAGTATGTGTGTGTTTAAGGAAAGAGAGAAAAAGGTTACTGTGAAGTTTTAAGTTCAGGTGGCTAAGTGATAATATCCATCAAGCTAAGGAAGAAAGACAAGATTGGGCTTGTTGGCTATGAGGTATTAACTTGGCATCTACTTAAAGATGACAAAACAAATACAGAGATGAATTAAAAAGTCTTCAAATGGATATTAGGCCAGCACCTCAAAATCAACATGCCCAAACCTGAGCAAGTACTTAGTAGATGTCCAACTACGTACTGGAAATGCAAGTCTTGAGCTCAACAGAGAGGTCATGAATAAGAGACTTTATTCATCTGAATAGAAATGATAGTGAAAGTCATAAAAATATGACCCTATTAAGAAGACAGCATTGTGTAGCTCACAAAGGAGAAGAAGGGCAGGATAAGGGAGGATAAAGGCTCATACTTGGGATATGTGTCAGCAAGGAAGACAGGAAATAAAAACAAAGAATTTGGGGAGGGAGTAAGGAAGAAAATGACCAAATTAACAGAAGAATAGCTTTTATATAACTGGAGTCTGCACATTCAAAAAAAAAATAGCAAATATAGCCATTCATTAATTTCTATAGATTATTTTCTAACCCATATAGGCCCTACGGTGAAAAGTTGTGGCATCTTCATGTAATATGGTCTGACAGGAAGACCAATGTCTAGGGGTGGGTAGGGTTAAAAAGGCTGTGAACACACAATGAAAGCATTCCCTATGTCTGTTATGCATTACTACAAATTGAGGGGAAGAATGAGTGCAGTCAAAATTACATAACTGAGATTTGATATGCATCAATGACAGTTATCAGCAGTGAGGGATACTCCAAGATCAGCTGTTTCTTTCTGTCTAGTCTCTGAACAAGTAACTTCAACTCTCTGAATCTTCAGTGTCCTCTCATCAAACAGAGGTAGAACCCATGGCATTCATAAGATAATTGTGAGGATTAAAAGATACAATGCACCTGGCATGACTGGGGTTTGATAAAGGTTAGTATTCTTTCATTATTTCCCTTCTTCATTGTTTGGTAGCAGGCATGCATGGGTTATCAGTATTATCCTTCATGTGTCAGTTGAATACATTGTCTCGCTCAATGTAGTTGGAAGAGATTCCAAGTCTCTAGAAAAGGACAATTTTATCTCATCTAAAGATGCCTTATCACAGTATTTACACCCTTAAGTCACCTTGATTCCCTAGAAATCAAAATTCTTTGGGTTACTATATCTACATTTAATTTGAGGTTATTGTTTCTGGCATTTAAAACATAAAATTTAAAAAGATAAGAAAATATCAAAAAATAAGTAATTATCCATATCAGAAAACTTTGAAATTAATCCATCTATATCTTACCTAATAATAGACAAACATGTAAATTGACCATACCTCTGATGTGCCCACAGCCAATCAGAGTGAGTATGCAAATTAACCCAACAAAGATGGTGGTTAATTAACAAAGATGGTGGTTAATTTGCATATACAGGCATGGAGCGGCCAGGGGCAGGAAACCTGCTATGATGGGAAGGGAGGCAGTGGAGGAAGCTATAGGAGCAGTGCTCTGGACAGAAGAGAGGACTTGTTGGCTCCTGGGCGGGTCAGAACGGGGATTTGCCAGCTTCTGGTCGGCTGGAAGTGAAGCTAGTGGGAGGAAGGCCTATTTCTTGCATGAATATCTTGCAATAGGCCTCTAGTATTCATATAATAGAGAGGTTATTGGTTATTGTTTTCTAGGAGAGTAGGACAGGATGAGGACAAAGAATATAATTGAGAATCTTTTCAATATTTTTCCTGAATTGTCATGCAGTCTGGATAATTCAATGAGAAAAGATATGGGATGTATGGGCAATCTAAGTCAATCCATGTTTGGTGATTAGGAGAGAATTATGGGTTGTGTTAATATGTCAGTCTGTTTCATAGCTCTTCACTAAAGGGTAAATTAAAGTATATTTTGTAAATGTATGTTCATAGCTTATAGAAGAAATCCATGCTTCTCTATAGAGAGTAAACATGTTAAAAATATGTGCTTTACTTCAGAAAATTGGGAAATAAAGGGACCTACAATGAGAGGTATTCATTGGATGATTCATTCATTCATATAACCATTCATATAACAAAGTATTCATTGAGCCATACTATATTCCATGTTGTTTATCAGGAGCTATACTAAAGTGTGGATTAGATAAACAGGCTCCTTTGTTTCATAGAGTGCACAGTCTAGTAGGTAAGAGAGAAATTGTACAAATAATAGTAATAATGAGAAGTTTTAGAAAGGTATTACAGAACACAAGTAGGGCCTCTCCATCAGGGGGTATAATAGTAATAATAATAATAATAATAATAATAATAAGCACTTTTACAGTGCTTACTATGGACCAGACTAGGCTTGATCCTCTGTAGGGGCATGAAGGAGGCAGCTGATCATTGATTCTCTCTGCACAGGTTTTTATCTGTACAGGTTTCTATCTGTCTCTCTTTTTCTCTCTCTCCCTTCCTTTCTGAAATCAATAAAAATATATATTTTTAAAAATCACTTTACATATGTAATTATATTTAATCTACTTTTCAACTCTATGAGGTGGGTACTATTATTACCTTCATTTAACAGAGGAAAAAAAACTGAGTCACAGAAAGTTTCAGTAATTTACCCAAGCTCACGTGGTCAGTATATGGTGAAGGCAGGATTTTAATTCAGGATGTACATGATGCTCAAAAACCTATGAGATTAATAACTGCAAATTAGAAAAAACAGATATATCTAAGCAATCTAAAAAAACTGACTTGTTTTATCTTGTGTATTTTAGAATAGGAAAAGGCACAGAAAAATCTACTTTTTAATGACCCTTTTTAAGCCTGATATATGAGACCATAATTGACCAACTACTTTGAAAACCACAAATACAATATTTTTTGACCTGTGCTTCTTAGACTGGATCTAGTTTTTTAGTGTCTGTTCCCAAAAGCAGCCTACTCATCAAACACTAGCTTGCTCTTTATAAGTCACTTGCCCTGTGTTCTCATGGGAACAAGAATAGCAACAACAGAGGCTGCTGCTCAGAACACAAAAGAGAAGATAAGCCTGGAAGATAGACTGTGAACCTATCAGCCTTTCCCACACATACTGGTGTCATAGAGGTGATGCAACCTGAGGCTCAAGCATGATATCAATGCCCAACTGATGTTGTTTGCATTAACACCCACCCTTCCACCCTTCTGGAGGAGGTGGCGTAGCAGGTGCTTTGGGTGCTCAAATCACACCCCTGGACCCAGCTCTGACTCCAGAGCAGTTCTGTGGGCAATTTGGTGCAGGCTCTTTGTTCTTCTGCCTCAAGGCTTTCTTCTAAGTCAGCACAAAAAGGGGAGAGAGTAGAGAGAGCTCTTAGGGGCAACATTTGGTCAATTAAGAATGGGAATGCAAAGTTATTTAAATCTGCACAAGTAAGGATAAAAGATATTTAAAAACAAAAGATCTCCCAAAAATTGAATAGTGTAGAAAAAAGAGATAGGAAATAGAACAATACACATTCTGTCATTACTCATAGGAAGGAATGAACAGAGGCTTTCAAAAAGAATGTAAAATTAAGGACATTGGATAATAAAGAACATTATAAACTGATTAACAAAAGGATAGATACAGAGGCAGGAAAGCATCAAACACACTGCCAAATTACAGCAGGAAGATTAAGGAGAGGTGGGGTAGATAAGAGATCAACCAAAGGACTTGTATGCATGCATATAAGCATAACCAATGAACACAAGACCCTGGGGTTGAGGTATGCCTGGTGGGGGGGGGAGGCAATGGGAAGATATGTATACATGTAACACAATAAAAAAATAAAATAAAAAGAACATTGTATAAAGCTACATAACGGCAATCATACATAACAAACATAAAACCTTTCAAATTTTATAAATAAATATATAAGCAGAGCAACAGAAATACATATCTTATAGATAACCATACAAAGAATAAAAACAGAGACGATGACAGAAAATGTTTCACATATCTACGAGCAAACATTTTCATATTAATAGATGTACTAATGGATAGATTTGCTTATTAAAGCAAAAACTTTTTATTATATTACAAAGCTAAATTCAATATTATGCTTTATATAATAGATGCCTTAAATGACTCATATTGAAAATTAAAAATAAAAAGTGCATATTAGATAGACAAGCAAGTGTTATAGTCTTAGAAAGAACAAATTGAGGAAAAATGCATTAGATGATAGAATTATAGGCAACAAATAAAGGATAAAATTTATAAATATACTGAGCAGTTATTAATATCCACATCCTAAATAATCTAGCATTAGTATATAAATAATAATCATAGCATTAATAATCATTAAAAAAATAGCACAGGAACTAAAAGAAAAAAAAGAAGAATCATGGGAGGAGGAACTGACTGTGATTTACTATTATTCTATATTTGATCAAGTAAAAAAAAATTAACAATATCAGAGACCCAAATAACATAATTAATAAGGTAACTCTACTTGATTTTCTACTTTAAAAGCAGACACATTTTTCAGCTAATTCTGGAACAGTCAAAAAATTTACCCACAAAAAAATTCTATATATTTGTAAAAGTAAATAACAACAGAAGCAATGTTCTCTGATAACTATGTAGCAGTACTAAAATTAATGTATAAATTAGGAAACAAGCAAAAATACCATGCTACCTCTAAGTCACTAGATTTCTTTTTTAAATCTTTTGATTCAAAGATTTGAGTACCTATTAAAACTATGTATTTGCTTAAAAAGGTTTTTGGAAAGAAACACCTAGAACTAAATTCTTAGGTCAATTAATGAGAAACAATGCATATAGATAAATTAAATATTCAAATTAAAAAAATAGAAGAATCCCAAACTAAACAAAATGGAAGCAAAACTAATAAGACAAATGGTAAAAATTTATATTCAAAGTAATTAGATAACAATTAAAAACTTAATATTCAAATTTATGAGTTTTTTTTGAAAGTCTATAAAGTTTAAATACATTAGCTAGCCTAATTATAAAAGAGGGAAAATGTATATATACATAAACAAAAAATTACAACATGGGGATAACCAATGGATTTATTAAAAGAAATGTAAGACATAGTTTAGTTCAAAATTTTGCAAGTAAATTTGAAGAAGTTAATGGAATAATAATCATTCAAAGTTAACAAGTCCTAATTCCTGAAACTTGAAAAGCTATTTTATTTGAAACAAGGGTCTTTGAAAATGTGTTAAGTTAAAGATGTTGAGATGAGGAGATTACTCTAAAGCCAGTGACAAATGTTCTTATAGAGAAAAAAAAAAAAGGATGGAGAGACAAATAAGAGAAGGAGGAATGTATCCATGAAGCAGAGGTTAAAGTGATGTAGCCACAGCTAAGGAATGCCTAGAGCCAACAGAAGCTGAAACAGCCCTAATATAGATCCTCCCCCAGGACCGTCAGAGGGAGCATGGCCTTACTGGAACCATGATTTTAGAACTCTTGCATCCAGAACTGTAAGAGAGTAAATTTTTAAAATGTTAAATTTAATTTATTACAGTGACATTGGTAAGTAAAAGTATATAGGTTTCAAGTGGTAAAATTCTATAGTGTATCATCTGTATATTGCATTGTGTGTTTCTTAACCAAAGGCAAATCTCCTTCCATCACCATATATTTGATTTTCTTTACTACCTGCTCCCGCCCAACTCTTCCCCTCCTCCACAGACTGTTGTCTGTGAATAGGAATTTTTGTCTGTTTGTCTTATTGTTCAGTTATTGCTTTCAGCTTTATATACCGTTATATTCATCGTATTTAATATATATATATATATATATATATATATATATATATATATATATATACTGTTTTTTTACAGAGAAGAAGGGAGAGGGCGAGAGTCAGAAACATCAATAAGAGAGAAATATCCATCAGCTGCCTCCTGCACACTCCCTTGGGGGATGTATCTACAACCAAGGTACTTGCCCTTGACTGGAATTGAACCTGAGAGTCTGCAGGCCGATGCTCTATCCACTGAGCCAGACTAGTCAGGGCCATTACAGTATATTTATGGTGACCAAAACATAGAAACAACAGAAGTGTCCTTCCATTGATGATTACATAAAAATGATATGGTGAATATATACAATGGAGTACTACTCAGCCATCAAAAAAGATAAAATACTGCCTTTGTGACAACATAAATGCAACTTGGGAATGCTATGTTAAGTGAAATAAAACAGATAGAAAAAGTCAAGAACCATATGATTGAGCGATATAAAACTGAGAAAGTATAGTTATGCTGTTTTAAGCCTCCTGATTTAAGGTAATTTGTTATGGTAGCCCCATGAATTAACACACATAGAATGAAATATGTAAATCTTAAATGTAAAAATCTCCACTCATTTTTTAATGTAAAGTGCTGTGTTTACTCTTGTATTTCCTTTTCCCATGCTATCTTCTGCCATCACAGTTTCATGTTCTAGTCCTGACGGATAGCACATGCAAAGGCCCTGAGGCAAAAAAAAAAAAAAGCAAGTGTCCTATCTAAGGAATTGGAGGAAGGCCAGGATATCAAGAACACAATGATCCAGGTAGTAGGTGGCACCTGATGAGGCTTTATCCTGATAAGAGTTTCTAATCTGAAAGCAAGTCTGGCACCAGCTATTAATATACACATTTTTTTAACTCATCTATACACTCTTTACTTCAAGTGGTTCCGCAAGGTCTGGAGGAGTTAGAGAACAAAAGAATCAAAAGATTAAACGAAGAAAGAAATGGACAAATTTGCAAGGCAGAAATATCTTTAGTTGTAGGACAAAAATAACTATATTGAATTCCCATTCTTCAACTCAAAATTGGATTTAAAACACCACACACACACACACACAACACGTGCACAATTGGTGCCACAACTGTGTTGACAATATCCTCAATAGCAACAGTAATTTCAACAGCTCAACCCACTCAGTGTATTCAAATAAAATGGAAGGAGCTAGAGCAAATGATCACTTCTATCTGTTTTTATTTTACTGTTTGGATGTTTGCATTACTGTGCACTCAATATTTTTGTCATGGATTATTAAAAGAAATCAGGAACAGCTGTGGCGGCTGCAAGATTATTTGTTTGAAGTACCATATCACCCCTCTTAGCACACACACGCACACTCAGGAATTAACACTGAGCCATGACTGAGTAAGCAGTGAAGAAGAATGTTCAATCAGAAATTATCTGCATCCCAACCCCCCTCTGATTTCAAGATAAGTACATCAAGTCTTTAAAGGGCAAAGACTTAATTGTTTCCATCTTTCCCCTTCTTATTCCCTTAAAATAATGGATACCCTTAGTTTAGTCTAAGATTTGTGTTGATCTGAAAGGACATCTAGCCTACTTCCAAAGTAACTAACTACCCAGTATCATTTTTATTATGTATATGTGCTTTTGTCAGAACTGTCTTGTTCTAAGCCATTATTTAGTGAGGCATGTTGTAATTTATCTTATACAGACTACTACTTACTTTGGTAAACTATTTCCCCCTTCCAATAAGAACTGCTTTAGATCCAGGAATTTCAGATCAATGTTGTCTTCTGTGTTCTAGAAAGCTTAAAAAATCATTCAAGAAATTTATGTTATTTATCTACTACAATTCTCTCATTATTTTGGAGATGTACCTGGAAAACTAGCTCCTTTTGCCTTTAGTACAGCTTGATTTAGATTAGAAGTATGTATGGGCACATAACTTTAATGAAATAAGAAATTCACTACATAAATTACATAGCACATTTCAGGCAACATATAATAAAAGTGACACCTGTCTCTTTACCATCTTACTTCTATACAATTATATGATGAGATGGAAGACACATGATCATATTTGATGGATGATAAATATAATAAATGTTGAAATAATAAGCTTGTGAGAAACCACTGAACAGCTTAGGGAGAGAGCCTGGAGGAGAAGTGTGTGCCCTCACTTCCACTCAGACCTTCATCCCTTCATCCTGAGAATATTTGCAGATTTCAGCTCAGCTGATTAGAGATCTGTGACTGCTCATTTCACATCTGAGAGAAGCTGGTCAGGTGACACAGGGTGAATGATTCACTTACCAATTTTGAAAGATAAGATAAATATGATAAAAGTGATACCTGTCTCTTTTATTTAAGTATTTATTGAATGGTTTATCAGATCCAGTAGCTTTGCTAAGCAATGGGAATGCAATAAGGAGCAAGCAGACACAATTGCAGGTCTAAATTAGCTTAGAAACCTGGGAAAAACAATGAATTCACAATCATACCAATAACCATATAACTAAAACAGTGGGGAATTATGTCAAAGAAAATAATAGATTTTATAAGAAAGTATGAGAAATTAAGTCCATGCAACCAAAGCCCTGAAGGTTTGACATATTGAAATTGAAATATGAAGGCCAGCAAGTTGGAACAAGGGCACTTTAAAGAGCATGTGCAAAGGCCCAGAAGCAAATAAAAAAGCAACAGTTTAAAGAGTTGGAAGAAGGCCAATGTGCTAAGAGCATGGGAACCAGGGGAGCAGTCAATACCTGATCAGGCTTCAGAGGTAGAACCAGGCCAGCTCACATGGAGATTGGGGATATGTTAAAGAAGTATGTGTGCCTTTAAAGTTGGATGAGAAGCCATTGAAAAGTTTCTAGTAGGTGAATAATATGATCTGATTTCTGTTTTAAACAATCACTATAGCTGCTAAGTATAGAGAAGGATGAAAAGAAGTTAGGAGGCTATTGCAATAGAATTATTGTAATGATAAAACAAGAAAACACATAACACACACCACACACACACACACACACACACACACACACACACACTCAGTGCCTACCAGGGATGTGATAGATACCTGGTAGGTTCTTTTTTCCCTTCCCACATGACTTAATCTCATTTTGCTAATGTTCATAATCTGATATTTCAGATACCTTGAAACATAAATAGCCATCTTATTCTTTATCTGAAGCTAATTTCTTATTAATGTTCATACTCCACTCAATTTGCTTTCATAACCATTCTGGGCCCAGTTCTTTAGAAAACACTGATTTTTTTAATGCCCACTTTTATATGAAGCTATACATTTTGTGGTAGCATTCTTACACATGTGATTTATGCAGAGACATTTTGGTTGTTGGAATGACATTTATTTGGTAGAATCTTTGGTTGATATAAAGCAATTCAAGACTCACATATTTGGAGGATCCATAGTTCTTTACACCACACATTTTTTTAAAGAGGTTCTCTGATAACTTTGATTCCAGATCATTGACAAGGATGACAGAAAGTGTTGCTGTTGAAACTCATACATAAGATGAAAGAAACCAGCAGGGCAGATGTTCCTGGAAAAATAAAATAAGATTCAAGAAAATAACTCTCACCTTTGAAAATGACATGGAGGAAATTTGGATTCTGATTTCAAGGAATCGGATTTGTAAAGGTGGTTATTGTAAAGCATCCCATCCCCACTCCATTTTTTAGGGTTCAATTGATGAATGCTACAAGATCCACAGCATTTGTTCTGCTTCTACATCCATCCTTTTCTGCACAGGGCCTTCTTAATGGACCACGACAGCTTTGGGGCTCCCCAAACACTAGCTATTATTTACGTTCTTGGTACTGAGCACAGAGACAGAAAAAATTTAGCTAAATATTGTATTTATTAACTTCAGATATCTCAGGGAAGATATTTGGTTGACATGCAATGAAAATAGAAATGTAGATATTTCTGGAAATACTTATTACTTACAGAGCTCACTCAAATGGGCATTAAAACATTTCAATATAGACACTCCCCCTCCTTCCCATGAAATTAGGATTAAAAAAAAATACAGACCATACAGATACCTCTTCCATCTAGAAAAAACAATCCTTAATTTATTTTTTTTGACACAAGACAAAGAATGGTGTGGGTTTGGTGAATGGTGTGTGTCTGCTTGTTTGCTTTCCAAGTGATTGTCTCTTAAAGAAAGTCTTCTCTTTCTCGGAAGAAAGTCTATTTACATATGACCAGCCTTATTGCTGCATTGAAGTCAACAATATTTTATCTAGAGTTCCAAAATTAAAAACTATATAATTACATATATTTTCTGTAAGTTTGGCTTTAAAGCTCACTGGGTGGCAAAATCTGATGTGAGGTTATTAATAGATTTTATTCTAAGTAAAAGAGAATATTTATTTCACTGCAGAGATATATATATATCACTGCAGTTCAGTGGTTTCTCACAAGCTTATTATTTCAACATTTATTATATTTATTAATTTCCCTATGTTATTTTTTAAAAAATCTTTATTATTCAGATTATTACATTTGTTTCTCTTTTTTCCCCTCCATAGTTTCCCTCCACCCCACTCCCACCATTCCGTCTACCTTTATCTCCCTCCTGTTGATCTCATCCATAGGTGTATGATTTTTGTCCAGTCTCTCCCTGTACACCCCTCATCCCATTCCCCCTGAGAATTATCAGTTCACTCCCTTTCTGTGCTCCCGATTCTATTATATTCGCCAGTTTATTCTGTTGATCAATTCTTCAATTCCCTTAATTTTCAGATTCACTTGTTGATAGAAATGTGTTTGTTGTTCATAATTTTTTATCTTTTACCTTTTTTTCTTCCCCTTCTAAAAGAGTACCTTTCAGCATTTCATATAATACTGGTTTGGATTTGATGAACTCCTTTAGCTTTTTCTTATCTGTGAAGCTCTTTATCTGCCCTTCAATTCTGATAGCTTTCCTGGATAGAGTATTCTTGGTTGTAGGTTCTTGCTGTTCATCACCTTGAAAATTTCTTGCCACTCCCGTCTGACCTGCATCGTATCTGTTGAGAAATCAGCTGACAGTCGTATGGGTGCTCCCTTGTAAGTAATGAGCTGTTTTTCTCTTGCTGCTTTTAATATTCTCTCTTTGTCTTTTGCTCTTGGTATTTTAATTATGATGTGTCCTGGTGTAGTCCTCTTTGGATTCCTTTTATATGAGGTTCTGTGTGCTTCCTGGACTTGTAAGTATATTTCTTTTACCAGATGTGGGAAGTTTTCAGTCATTATTTCTTTAAGTAGGTTTTCAGTATCTTGCTCTCTCACTTCTTCTGGCACCCCCATAATTCTGATGTCGGTATGCTTGAAGCTGTCCCAGAGGCTCCTTATATTATCTTCACATTTTTGTATTCTTTTCTCTTCTTGCTCTTCCAGTTGAGTGTTTTCTGCTTCTTTATATTTCAAATTTTTGACTTGATTCTTGCCTTCCTCTAGTCTGCTGTTAGGTCTCTGTATAATATTTTTTAGTTCAGTCAGTGTATGTTTAATTTCTAGTTGGTCCTTTTGCATCTCTAGTTGGTTCTTTTTAATCTCCTCTTGGGTCTCACTAAATTTATCCATCTTTTCTAGGAGATTCTTGAAAAACCTTAGAAGCCTGGTTTTGAACTCTATATCCAGTCATTTCTTTTCCTCCATTTCTTTTGTTTGTGATCCCTTCCCTTGTCTCGGCATTTTCACTATGCCGGGAGAACTTCTGTGTTCGATTCAGCCTTATGATACCAGACTAGCAAAACCACAGAAGCCTCTCTATTGAGCTTGAGATGGGTGGGGTCTCAGGGCTTAAGGGACTGCCTTGCCTTCCAGTCGGCCCTGCCCTCCACGGCCCCTGAGTCTCACGTGACTGAGTAATCGCTGGAGCAGTCCCTTGAGCGCATGCTCTTGCAGTGCCTCTAGACTGCTGCCTTTCCGGCTCCCCCATGCTCCAGGACCATAAGAGTCTGGGTCCCGAGGGTTTCACCCGAAGCTGGGGTTTAGTGAAGTTAGAAGTGGTGCAGTTGGGAGGGTCTGTCTCCCACCCACTCGTGAAAGCCAGTGGCACAATCAGAAGCCTGCCCTCTGCACGCAATGCCATGCGCATCACCAGGCCTTTGATCTTTTGCGACTCCCCTAAGTTTCCATGCACTTCTCCCTTTTCACAGTCCAAACTCCCCCCGTATGAGTTTCGGCTGGATCTGGGGTTTAGTGTCATAGGATAAGGGGTTCAATGCCTTTGAGAGTCTCCGTTTCCCTCCCGCCAGAGAAAGCCAGCCAGGTACTCCGGCACCACGCATGCGTCTCTGTACCTCAGCTTTTTGCAGCTCCTCTGGGTCTCCATGAGCCCCTCTCTTTCCTTCTAGTTGTAGAACTTCCACTCAGCCAGCTTTCCTGTGGTTCTGGATGATGTCCGTTCTGTCTTTTAGTTGTAGTTTTGAAATTGTTGTGCGAGGCAGCAGTGTAGGTGTTTACCTATGCTGCCATCTTGGATTCTCCCCCAGCTGTTCTTCCTGAATTCTTTTATTGTTGCCTTTCTGAGTGTCAGCCTTCCCTTGAGCACTTATTATAGATTTAACATCCTATCTAATAAAATAGTAATATACAAATTGACCATATCTCTGCTACACCCACAAGCTATGCCCACCAGCCAATCAGGAGTGATTATGCAAATTAATCCACCCAAGATGACTGTGGCCACAGAGCAAGCAGGAGGCTTGTGTTTCCTATGCAGTGGAGGAAGCCAAGCTTTCCATACACCCTGGCAGGCCCAAGCCTCCACTCAAGGCTACAAAGTTTCAATTATAGAAGATAAATAAATCCCAACAAAAATGGTTATTGCCATGGAGTGAGCAGGAAGCTTGGCTCTGCTCAAGGTTACAAAGTTCAATTATAGAAGATAAATAAATCTCAGATACCAGGGCCTCAACTAGGGTCATTGGAGTTTGTGACTGGCCTACAAACCACCACAGGCCCCACACCCAGGCCACCCCATGCCCCAAGGGAACCCCCACCCTGATCCAGGACACCCTTCAGGGCAAACCAGCTGGCCCCCACCCATGCACCAGGCCTCTATCCTATCTAATAAAAGAGTAATATGCAAATTGACCATCACTCCAATATATAAGATGGCTGACCCCATGTGGTCAAACATGGTTGCCCCCATGTGTACACAAGATGATTGCCATAAGATGACCAGCAGGGGAGGGCAGTTGGGTGGGACAAGGCCTGCAAGGGAGGGCAGTTGTGGGTAATCAGGCCAGCAGGGGAGCATATCTGGGAGGGACCAGGCCTGCAAGGGAGGGCAGTTGGAGGAGATCAAATCTGCAGGGGAGGGCAGGTAGGGGTGACCAGGTTGGCAGAGGAGAGAAGTTGGACGTGACCAGAACTGAAGGAAGGACTGTTGTGGGGGGGGACCCAGACCTACAGGGGAGGGCAATTAGGGGCAAACAGGCTGGAGGGGGAGCAGTTAGGCATCAATCAGGCTGGCAGGGAGTGGTTAGGGAGTTATCAGGCTGGCAGGAAGCAGCCCTAGATTGTGAGAGAGATGTCCTACTGCCCATTTAGACCCAGTAGGATCGGTTCTAAACAGGCAGTCAGACATCCCTTGAAGGGTCCCAGATTGGAGAGGATGGAGGATGGGCTGAGGGACACCTCCCCCTACCCCTTGCATGAATTTCGTGCACCAGGCCTCTAGTACTATGATAAAAAATAGAACAAAGTCAGGAGATGGGTTCTAACTGGTTTAGCCATCTAAGTGCTGTATAAAATTAAGCAGTCTCTTAACTTCTTTGAGTCATTTATTGTCCATTTTACAGAAGATAAAACTAATATTTTTTTCTTTCTCATTACTTGCAAAAATTAAATTCAAAAGGATACTAACAAAAGCATACTTTTACATTTTATTGAGCTTCTGTGCTAAATACCTTGTAAGTATCACACAAAGAATTAATATGTACATAGCATTTAGTAATCATACTAAAATAACCATGACACATGATTTATGCTTGAAAAGCAAATAATGGAGGAATAGTATATGAACATACAGGACTATGCTGGGTTTTAATTTTTTAATTACTAATAAGTAGAGCTAAGAAAATTTGGTAGAGAAGCTTGTCTCAGTTCTTTCGAGAAAACTATGGAAGGGGGAAGGGCGAAAGGCGAGAGAAGCATTTGAAAGGAATTTCATCAAAAACAGCTGCTTTGCTAACTCCCTGTTTCAAATTGCCTGTTAACTGATCTGACTTAAAACTTTTTTTTTAAATCAAGAAACAAAATCTGTCAGGTTTACTGGTTCAATTCATTTTCACATTCCACACAGCTACATATGGCAGGGCTGAAATGATCAAATTTCCTTCAGCTTTATCATAAATCACTGAGATTCCAATGTGTCCTTCACAGCTTTAAGTTTTCAAAACCATCATGACTAATGAAATATTTATACTAAGACCAACAGCCACTCATATGGAGTCACGTTCCTCAGAAGAGAGATTTTGACAAAGAACCCATCAAGAAAGCAGCTGGAGGCCCCCAGACCCAGGCCCCACCACCATCCTCCACTGTTGGCCTGCACATATGCCACCTTCAGGTCACCAAATGGCATCCCTCATAAACTGGGAACACAGGCTTTTTGCTCAACTTGACAGCTTGCATTTGGAAACTAATCAAACTTTAAGGATTCCACTTAAGAGCATAAAAAGGCTTTCTCATGGTTTTATTACTTTGTAAAATGTATTAGGTTTCAAATCAAGTTAATTTTCAAGGAGAACCGAGTTATTTTTACTAGATGGTTTTAAAGTTTTCACTGACATATGAGGCCAAACAATCACAATGAGGAAGCTTTCTCTATAAATTGGATATTGGCCAAGTGTCTACTGACAGACTAGAATGCACCAATTTGCTGCAAAATCAGCAGTGATGCAAAAGGCACAAGGCCTGGGCTTATATAGAAATGTTGTCCTTACCTATGGGAACTGGTAACCTGATAAAGAAGAGCACTTTCAAGAATGGCTATGGCAATTCCTACCATGCTCCTCTGCTATGTAGCTGGGCCACTCATCCCATTTAGAAGTGAATACATAACCCCTTTTGTCTGGTCTTTCTGTAGGACTAATTTTGGCCAGTAGAATAGGACAGTTCTGCATCTAGGTCCTTTTTTTGATCCTCACCCAAGGATATTTTCCCACTGATTTTTAGAGAGTGGAAGACAGCAAGAAAGACAGGGATAAATATCGAAGTGAGAGAAACACATCTATTGGTTGCCTCTTGGATGCACCCTGACCAGAGTCCAGGCAGGGGAGGAGCCTGCAACCCAACCAAGGTATGTGTCTTTAACTGGAATCAAACCCGGGACCCTTTGGTCTTCAAGCCGACGACGCTCTATTCCACTGAGTTAAACCGTCAACTTGCAACTTTTACTTTCCTTCTCTTGAAACATTGATTGAGATCACTATGCAAGAAAATTGGTCCAGCTCCCTCAAGGATTAGAGGCCACATAAAAGAAAGCCCAGTGCCCCAATTGACAGCCACCAGCATCAACTGCAAGACAAATAAGCAAAGCCATTTTGTTCCTTTCAGCCCACATGACATTCGAGCTAAATTCAGCGACGCTTATAAATCCACATAAAACCAGCAGATAACACTCCCTGTCAATTCACAAATTTATTATAAATAAATCATTGTGGTTTTAATCCCCTAACTTTTGGGAGGTTTTATTAATTAGCAATAGATAACTGAAACGCCTGCATTCTGGTTTTGTCATTGCCAATGATCATTGTTTTACATGAACAATATATCTGATCCTATGAGCTTTAGCTATCTCACAGCAAAAATGTGGAAATATGAACTATGCAAAAGCTAACGCCTCTTCTTGCTCCAGTGTTATGGGAACTTCCCCAAGATATGCTAATGGAATCCCTGAGCTGGCAGGGACTGTAGACGTGTTTCAGTGAGAATGATCAGCAAGATAAATCTTAAACATAGATAAACAAAGTGGCTACCATTACAGCAGAACCACATGCATCTCAAAAACATTCAGGCAAACAAAATAGTTGCATGCCTTACAATATGTGAATTAAAAATTCATGCTTTGGGGAAAATAAGGTGCTCAGATAGCCAAAGTATAAGAGAAATATAATGAATTGGAACAATCATTGTACTGCTTTGTTTTCCATCATTGTAGTTGAAGAGAGCATTTTGCCAATGAGTGTAGGTAATAATGGATATGACATTACAAGTTGACTGTTGCCAGGGGTCATAATCTATTTGAGCTTTGCATATAGTTTGCATAAGTCAACTGTCAAAAGCCAAAATGGGCCCATCTGTTTTTGTTAAAAATCTTATCCAGTTACTCATTTCAGCACTTTTATGAGACAACATTTTCTCTTGCAGATACTCTGCATAATTGGTGATTTCTGATTGCCTGGCTAAAATTCTTGCTTGATGTTGGTTATAATCATTGCCTGATGGGAGCATTTCATTCTCCAGCATGTGTAGTCATAATTATTTTAGATTTCTATGTAAAGTTAATCAACCCTGAAGGAGACTCCCTGGATGTCACTTTGTCTGATCTCTGTTGAATAAGTAATCATCTTCTGTTTACAAAACTAGTCTAGCAAAATTGGACATATTATATGAAATACCATCTGCATCTTTGGCATATCTACACCTGGTTATTGATATGTGTTGAGTACCATTATCAGAGAAATGGAGATATCTCAATGAAAAAATATGCATGAGGCAATATATTTTATTCTTTTTAAATTGAATAGAAAAGCTAAGTCAGTGGTAGGCAAACTGCAGCTCGCGAGCCACATATAGCTCTTTGGCCCTTTGAGTTTTTAGCAAAGGTCAGCTTAGGAGTACCCTAATTAAGTTAATAACAATGTACCTACCTATATAGTTTAAGTTTAAAAAATTTGGCTCTCAAAAGAAATTTCAATCATTGTACTGTTGATATTTGGCTCTGTTGACAAATGAGTTTGCCCATGACTGAACTGGGACATGTTAGTAATTGCTGCCTTCCCTACTACTCTCCTCAGATTTTTCTTACTTGCTGTGACTGTTACCCAGTAATGCTAAACCAAAATCTGTGACATTTTTTATAATAAGACAATTTCAATCCTAACATATAATCTCAAAGATATTTCTAGCTTCAAATATCTGCTGCTATGGCAACTTCCAAAGAACCCACTTTTCAAAATATTTGGATATACTGAGAGTTCTTTAAAAATTTACTTTTTCAAAATTCTCTGACACAAACTAGGACCTATTTTTATCTCTCTACTAAGAAAATATTTCTGTTCATTATAATTTTTATCAACTTATTTTAGAAGTTAAACTATAGAGGATAGAAAATAAAACAAACATAGCAGCATTTTGAGAAGTAAAACATGAAATATTTGAAAACATTAACACTGACATTGCAATTCTGATGCAACTAAGGCCAGCATTATTCTGGATTCTACATTGAAAAACATGCACAAAGCAGTAAACTGGTAATATTTGTATTAAGATATTTTTAGGCAACTTCATCCAGAGGAACTTAAGCCCTGGCCCAAGGCATTTTCTAAGGAAATAAAAATTTTGGAAAATGACAACAGATGACAAAAATTGCAAGGAAATTTTATCCATATCTACCTCACTGTCTCATTTGAATGGCACTGGGCCACATCCATTGTTGGGATTGTCTACACCAATTCATTCACATCAGAAATAGAAAAATTGGGTTTACTTTTCTCATCCATAAAATAAAGAGGGAGAGGTACTCAAAGGTGTAAACCTACTCTATTGCATTATCTCTGTATACATTAAAGCACTAAGAGATCACAGGAAGTAGGTGTCAATGGTATCCCTGCTCTACCTCCCATTTTTATCCAAGCAGAGAGGGAAAGAAACTGAAAAAGCAAAGTACATGTTATATACTGGAAATTTCTTTTGTAATCCATTACTAATGTAGTCAATGCCCAGCAGGCTCTTCCTGCATAGTCATGAAAGATTAACTCATTAAAATATAATTCCAGCTTTCCAGGAACAGTAACCAGAAAATCTTTCATTAAAATTTCATTCCTGCTTACAAATGACTCGTTCTACTTGAAAAATTAGCCAGTTGATGCTGGGTTTGAGTTTACATCAAGGGAACAAAGTCCAGCTCTCAAAAATTTTTGGCAAGACATGGAATTCATAGGACAACATGGTGCAGACAAAGAGTTTATCTCTACCATGTTCATTCTACTTTTTTGATCATAGAATTCCTGATTTTTAAACAGGCATATAGCTTCTCAGAATACAGGCGATAACTTCCCATCTTCCTTGCAGCTAAGTATAGCCCTATGATCAACCTATAACAAAACTTAGTGGGGTTTCTCAACATTGCCACTGTTGACAATGTGGGCCAGATAATTCTTTTTCATAGAAGCTGCCTTGGGCATTTCACAACGTTAAGTGGTACTTCCACCCTATATTAGATGTGATAACCACAAATGTCTTGAGACAAAGGCAAATATTTCCTGCTTCTCCTGGTTGAAAACCAGTGAGCTAAAAGGATATAAGTGGACCCATCCTGATTCACTTCTAAAATTTATCTTTCAGTAGTTCATTCTTTTATCCTTCTTCTTTCCTGCTGTGCTGGATGGTACTTGAGCAGCTGTTTCAGACAAACATGAGAAATTGCATATTAAAGACAGAGGGCAACAAGATAGAAAGAGAGAGAATCCCTATGATCACTGGAGGCACCCAATGGTCATGCATCTGCACATCTGTGGACATTTTACAGAAGAGTAACATAAACTTCCCTAGCCAGTTTGGCTCAGTGTATATAGAGCCTCAGCTTGCAGACTGAAAGGTCCTAGGTTTGATTCTGTTCAAGGGCACATGCCTAAATTGCAGGCTCAGTCCCCACTAGGAGGCATGCAGGAGGCAGCCGATCAATGATTCTCTCTCCTCACTGATGTTTCTCTCTCTCTCTCTCCCTCTTCCTTCCTCTCTGAAATCAATACAAATATATATATTAAAGAAATAAGAGCAACATAAACTTAAATCTCCTGTACTTCATTGTTATGCTTGGTTCTCTAATGGAGGCACAATTTCTCCACCTTATCTTCAATTTTCCTCTTTATAGAGTAATCTAAAGAGGGAAATATTTATGCTCTCAATTCAAAAGCAATTCACTTGTCATTAAGGAATCTAAATATAAAGCTAGCTCTCCACCTTCATAGAATTTTCAAATTCATTGATGTGCACAGATGTAGATCAATGATTTTCAAGTTTGGCTATGTATTAGAATCACCTGGAGAACTGTGAAAATTCTGAATGGCAAGACTGCACCCCAAACAACTTTCAGCAGAACTTAGGGAGCAGGACCCAGGCATCAGTATTTTGCAAAATTCTTCAGGCAATTCCAATTTGTAGCAGAGTTTGAGAAACACTGGTTTAGAGCATTTTTCTTCAAGTCTGTTTGTAATTAATTAACTTTGGTTGATCTTATTTGCCTTGAGAAGGTAAGGCACGTGTTTGCTCTGCACTAGAGACAGTCTACTGGAAAATATTATGTTTCCATTTCTGGATATACTCACATTTGGGGTGCAAATGGC
Organism: Lasiurus cinereus; assembly: GCA_011751065.1. Classification (NCBI taxonomy): domain Eukaryota; kingdom Metazoa; phylum Chordata; class Mammalia; order Chiroptera; family Vespertilionidae; genus Lasiurus; species Lasiurus cinereus. The sequence continues at coordinate 34,439,928 of JAAGEH010000393.1, read as the reverse complement.
AAGAATGAGTCAGATGCAATTTTGTACCAGTCAGCAAAATTTGACTGGAGAAATGTTTTGATAACTCATATTACTGAAAGTAATTGAGCTCATTAAAAATAAACTCCTCACTGTTTCCTCAGTGCACATGCATATGTGTGCATGTGCACGCACACACACACACACACACACACACACACACACATTTCATGTAAATCAGTAAAGTTGGATGACTTGGGAGAAGCTAGTTTTCTTCTGATGGTTAAAAACAACATGCAGGGATTATGAAGAAAGAGTTAAATCCTATATAGATTAGTGAGAGGCTGCTATTGGATTAAGTGTATTGTTAAACTAAACTATATTATTTTTGATGTTTATCCCAGAACCATAAGCAAAACGACTCAAAATTGGAGTCCAGCATCGACCATAATGTAGTCTAGACTAAGAAGAGTCTTTATCACCATCAATAGCCCCATGTATCCCAATGAAGAGCACCTCAATCAGGAAGGCAAAGGACAATTTGTATCATTATTTCTTCTTTGTCTGTTATCTTCCATGAATAAGCTCTAATTTTTTCAATGTTTACAGACACCATTCTCCAACAATGAGGTTCTTCTTAATGCTAAGGGAGCTGGAAAGGGAGGAGAAAAAAGGAAGGGGATAAAAAATGCACTGCATTTCTACTATAAAGAAGACATTTTAGCAGACAATTTACTTGTGTCATCTCAAAAAACAATATCAAACAGCATTTACATATCTGGATGTTTATGAGAGTCACAGTGTATGCGTAAGTAGCTAGATTAATAAAGAAAGGACATCCCTCCAACTTAATCTGGCATATTGAGAAATTAGTCCCTCCCTCTAACACCTGGTTTTCACCTCCAATGAGACCTTTAGTTGCTATAATTATCCTTATTTTTTGGACTATGCCTTTTAACCTTCATGTCTAACTTGTCATTTCTAGAATACAAAAAGAATGCAGCTTGTCCATCGGTGCCATCCTCTAGATAATGCCAACCTCTAGATGTCATATATGCTGCATCCCAAGGGCAACAGACTGACCCGGACTTCACAAAATCCATCTTCCCTGCATGAAGACTTCCTTTCCCTTTTGTTCCTTTCTCCCTTGGATAGATAGGAAGAATCTCTGGGCCTGATGATATGCAGGACTGTGCTCCTTGACAGCAAGAAGCAGCTACAGAAGACAGGGAATTTGCCCTTGAAAGATTACAAGATCCAAGATGTGTCTTTTTTTTTGGAGCGGGGGAGGAGGGACAGGAGAGGGACGTCAGTGTAGGTAACTAGATATAATAATTAATAAAGAAAGGAAGGAAAGAAAATCAGACATTATTAAGCATAATCAACTAGGGAGTGTGAGCCTGCTTGCTTCACCAGGAGATTGCAGCTTCACACACTTCCAGGAACCATAGGTCTGTTCCCCACAGATCACTGGGGAAAAGGAGAGGTAAATACATGTGCAGTAGAAGTCAAAATGGTACAGGGAAAAGTGCTTTTATGAGGCATGTGCAATAGGAGTCAAAATGAAAACCACAAGGCCTGTCAGTCTAGTTTGGAGAAAGAATGGATTGGTACACAACTCAGGAAAGCTTGGGAAGTTGATTGGTTATTTTGAAAAAGCTCCTTGTTCCTCCTAAGCCTGAGATAATATAAAACCAGGGGGAAAAGAGTGTTCTCTCTTTTTCTCTCTCTCTCCCCCCCCCAACCCTGCCCATCCCAGGAACATGCAAAACCATGTGGGTCTAGCAGCCATCTGGGCACATAGTAGACCACATGGGTTCCAAAGGACTAAGCTTTAATATAAAACAGAAACTAGAAACTCTGGACACTGGTCTTTGTTTAGGCCATGATGAAGACAAGATTGGACTTTTTACATGGCAGGAGAGATGGAGATGGGACATAAGGGAAGCCTTCTATTTCTATCTGAATAAATCTTGCCAAAAGACAAGTTCCCATGTGTGAGTCTTTGGAATACTTTTCTCATGATCCCATGAAAGAGCACAGTTTATACCAGCAGCAACAGCAGTGATAAAATTAATAAAGGAAACCTTAGCTAAAACTGGAACAAACAGCTTAGCCAATGAGAAGCCACTGACACCATGAGCTCTTTTTTTTCCCCTTTCCTTTTTATTTTGTAATTTAAATTCTTTATGCTTAAAGTATTACATAAGTCTCTTTTTCCCCCCATTGACCTCTCCAGCCGCTCCTACCCCCAAGCACATGCACTCACTCCCACCCTACCACCTGTCTGTGTCCATTGATTATGCTCATATGCATGCATACAAGTCCTTTGGTTGATCTTTTACCCTCCTTCCATCCCCCACTTCTGCCTTCCCTCATAGGTTGGACAGTCTATTCAATGCTTCTATGACACTGGTTCTATTTTTGTTCATCAGTTTATGTTCATTATATTCTATAAATGAGTGAGATCATGTAATATTATCTTTCTCTGACTGGTTTATTTTGTTAAAACAGAAACACCAATCAGAAAGGACATATGCACTCCTATATTAATAGCAGCACAATTTACAATAGCTAAGATTTGGAAATGGCCTAATGGCCCATCAGCAGATGGGTGGATTAGAAAACTGTGGTACATCTACACACTGGAATACTATACTGCTGTAAAAAAGAAGGAATTCTTACCATTTACCACGAACTCTTAATTTTCTCCAAAGAATTATCATTTTTCTTTTGCTAATGACTTCCTTCTCCCAGCCTCTTTTCTATTAAAACCTTTCATTTTACATAGTTTTCCAGACTGCCTTTCTGTTTGCTAAATGAAATCTGCCTGATTCATGAATTGTTTAATAAAGCCAATTAGATCCCCAATTTACTTAGTCTGATTTTCTTTTTAATCCTCACCTGAGAACATGTTCATTGATTTTTTTCCTTCTCTTTAGAGAGAGGGAAAGTGAGAGAAAATGAGAAAGAAATTAATCCATTGTCTCCTGTACTCACCCCAACTGGGGTTCAAATTAGCAACCTGGGGGAATTGAACCTGTGACCTTACAGGGTATAGGACAACGCAGCAATCGACCAAGCCACACTGATCAGGGCAGCTGATTTTTGCTTTTGAACAGCAAATTGAACATGAAATAGCTTGAAAAATTACTTACAGCTGAGAAAACTGATGACTTGCCCAAGCTTACTCTACTGGTTGGGACAAAACTAGGTCCAGAATAATGATCTCCTAGCTCAAGTTGGAGTTCTCATTTCCTGCCTTTCTCTCCCCACCCTAATCCATCCATTCACCATTTACAGAATCTAATGAGCAGGGACTTTTCCTCTTTATCAGAAATACAATAAGGAAATTGTCCTAAAATGCAATACAAAAGGTTTAGTTAAGATGCAAGATTACTTAGTGATACTGTCTGCATGTCATAAAAGGAAGCTGTGACTATTCCTCCCCAGATCCCTTTTAAGGTATAATTTGTTGTCAGCCACTCATGAGAATGAAGCATAGCAGACTTGCCTAAAGGTAAAGAGTGGATGTATGACAATTCCATGGAATGTCTGCATTATTATAGCATGTATAGTAAAGATCAAGATTATGTCCTGGGCTCAACTTCTCCAAAACTAATAACAAAAACAGTTATTATTTATTTCACACTTACTATAGGTTAGCACTTGTCATGTTTCTTTTTTGTTATTCTCCTTTTATAGATAAAGAAATTTCCTTAAGGTCATGCAATGCAGCCAGCAGGTTGTGGAAGCAGGGTTCAAACTGACGTACGGAATTGCTCTGCAATTGTGTCCCTATCTGAACTATGGACCGTAAATACAATGACTAGTGTTTAATAGTATTAATGTGGTTCTAAATGAGACATGTGCTCCAAATGTTACATTTTAAGTACTACTGAGGTAACTAAAACATCAGATTATACCTAAAATCACTGTAAAGCATTTTTCAGAAATTGCCTGGTCAGAAGCACAACAGTGTGGTTAAGGTTTGTTCTATCATGTTAGGATTTGGGTATTAGAATCTGCCCTTGACCATCAGCTGGCCAGCACCTGGGGCAGGGTGCTTCTCTCCTGTTTTATTTTGTTTTGGTAGTTGGCTTAGTGGTAACACCAGAAGTTAGTCTTCAGGGGAACATCCACTGAAGAGGGAAAAAGCCTATAGAGATTGGAAACAGAGTTTCCTGAATAGCTTTAGTCCAGGTCCCAGTCTATGTCCCCATTTTCCAGGTTCACCAAGAACTGGGATCTACTGATAATGGACAAGTCCAAAGTAAGCAAATAACAAAGAAAGTTGTAGGTCACTTAATGTATTTCCTTTAAGTCTGCTGTCGGAAACCAAACATTGCTCTTACTAAATGGATGTAAACAGGAAGCCAGAAGGCTGGTCAACCTTAATTGCTCTGAAAGGTCAGAGCTGATTACTCACTGTTTAGTTGAAACATTATTGGTTGAAGCAACCTCTATCTGTTTGTTTCATGTTAATTTCTGTTTTTGTTATTTCCTGCCTAAAGGGTAGAGGTGTGTCCCAAAGTCTTAATAAAAGGTAGAAAAAGGCAAGAGCAAGTGGCAGTCCTTTCCACTAGAGGAAGGCTCCCGCCTGGCCCCCCAATATCGCCAAATTAATGTTTTCTAGTCTCTTATTTCGTTTGCGTGTGGCCTCCTTCAGAACCTGAACCCTGAACCGGGAACCCTGAACCACGTGGGACGTGGAAAGAGGTTCCCACAGTCTGCTACTTGCTGGAGATAGTGGGGGCTTAGGAAATGCAAGGGGATACACAGTCTTAGCACCAGAGGGTGGATTAGACAAAACAGCTTCAAACCTCCCTTTCAGCCCAAAGTCCTGTAAACCTAAAGGAAATGGAGATAGGTAATAATGCTACCAATTCTGGACATAACATGGCAAAAACAACAAAACAACCTAAGACTGTTTTAGGTACAACATGTAGGAAACAGAGTGGGTATGTTTCTGTGGTCCATATTGCTTCAGTGCTGTTACTGCTTGTGAGCCCATTGACCATCAGAGTGAACAGCGAAATGATAGAAAGCCCAAGCCCTTCCATACTGGTTTCTGAGCCCTTCGTCTCCTGATTTAAGCACATGTCCCAAATGTGCTAAATGAAATCCTATTCCCAAATTATGAAACAAAATATTTTCCTTAGACATATCTCACATTGCTCTGTGTGCCAGGGAAATTTCCCATGACCCTTGGAGTCACCTCCATTTATTTGTTCCCATGCACACTTCTTCTGGGACGTAAGACAATCCGGTTGAAGGCTAACATATAAGTATCCCGTAGCACGTCCAACAAAGCTGTTATTTTATCAAGGAAGACATGAAAGCTCATTTCAGAAACTGAAGCGTCTCAGGAATGAAGTAAATGGTTTAGTAGCTATGCCGAGAAGACTATCAGAAAATTACACGCATTGTTTAGTTAGGAGATAGGAATTAACTAATGTTTCTAAAATGCCTGAATTTTAGATCAAGAATTTCAACAACTTGATGCATTCAAGATGGAGGATCTAATTTTTAAAAAAACTGCTAACCTACACAGCTTTTTCACTGTAAGAACAAGGAATGCATTTAAACTATTATATGAACAGATTTGCAGATATACCAAGAAAGAAGATTGCATTTCAAGTAGCCGACACCCAAAAGAGGTTATATTTGGTTTGATTGTTGATTGCTTTTCAGAGTTGGGGACAAAAAATTAATTAAAAACAATACTCAATAGGCTTAGTTACTTTTAAGTAGCATTTAAGATCTGATTGAATTCACAAAGGGACTGATGCAAAGAACAACAGTGAAATTTTCCAAATCAAGCAAAATTTATTATTTAACTCACTAATAAATGTTTAAATATAAATGAGCCAGAGAGTACAAATAGGCACTCGTGGCAAGCCAATTTAAAATCCACAAAGACCCCCAGTAATTATCAAAGCAAGTGACAAAGGTAAATATTTCAGTAACATAACAGCAAGGGATTAGATTGCTGAGTGCACCCAGATGCAGCTATTCCAATTACTGAAATCCTTTCGGTCTTCCAGGTATTCTTTTCTTTTTTTTTTTTATTGTGTTACATGTATACATATCTCCCCTCCCTCCCAGGCATACCCCAATCCTCCAGTGTCTATGTTTATTGATTATGCTTATATGCATACATACAAGTCCTTTGATAGATCTCTTATCTGCCCCACCTCTCCTTAATCTTCCTGTAATAATTTGACAGTCTGTTTGATGCTTTACTGCTTCTGTATCTATCCTTTTGTTCATCGGTTTACAGTGTTCTTTATTATCCACAAATGAGTGAGATCATGTGGTGCTTCTCCTTCATTGACAGGCTTATTTCACTAAGCATTAGGCTCTCCAGTTCCATCCAGGTTGCTGCAAATGGTAAGAGTTCCTTCTTTTTAATGGCAGCATAGAATTCCATTGTGTAGATGTACCACAGTTTTCTGATCCACTCATCTGCTGACGGTCACCTAGGCTGTTTCCAAATTGTAGCTATTGTAAATTGTGCTGCTATGAACATAGGGGTGCATAAATCCTTTCTGATTGGTGTTTGTAATTTCTTAGGATAAATTTCTAAGAGTGGGATTGCTGGGTCATATGGGAGATCCATTTTTAGTTTTTTAAGAAAACTCCATACTGTTCTCCACAGTGGCTGCACCAGTCTGCATTCCCACCAACAGTGTACAAGGGTTCCTTTTTCTCTGCATCCTCACCAACACTTGTCTTTTGTTGATTTGTTGATGATTGCCATTCTGACAGGTGTAAGATGGTATCGCATTGTCGTTTTGACTTGCATCTCTCAGGTAATTAGTGACTTTGAACATGTTTTCATGTGTCTCTTGGCCTTCCTTCTGTCATCTTTCGAAAAGGCAGCACAATCTCAGACATATGCCAAAAGAACTTCACTGATACTGCTCCAAAGGCAATGGAAGCTAAAGAAAAAATAAACAAATGAGACTACATCAAAATAAAAAGCTTTTGTACAGCAAAAGAAACCATCAACAAAACAACAAGAAAGACCACTGTATGGGAGAACATATTTGCAAATGATATCACTGATAAAGGTTTAATCTCCAACATCTACAGCCAACTTATATAACTTAATAAAAGGAAGATAAATGATCCAATAAAAAAATGGGCAACAGATCTAAATAGAACCTTTTCGAAAGATGACAGAAGGAAGGCATTCTTTTCTTTATCTTTTCTTTTTTCCTTGAAAAAAAATGGATTTGGTTTATTTATAAGCTAAAGCAAAGAATCCAAATAATTATAACCATTTACTTAGACTTAGGGATAGGAGGCTTGTTGAACAGAAAACATTTAAAATTATTATTACATATGTTTTCATCCTTGTTATTAAATTCTTATTTTGCATAACATGTTGACTGACAAATGGATCTGTCTTTTTTCTTTTTTCTAAATATCCATATACAAATTTCTGAAATTAGTCTCCTAATATTTTATGTGTTGAATTTCACTCTTCCAAATTTCATCTCTGTCGTGCTATTTTTGCAATTATAGCTCTGAATATTTTTCATAACAGTAAAACAAAGAATACATAAACTTTTTGGATTTTATCACCAACATTCCTATTTAATTTCTGTGTAATTATAAAATGGACAAAGCATGTACAGTACACAATTCTGTTTTTAAAACTTTGGGGCTTAAAAATAAATTTTTAATTTTATTTTATATTGTGGACTGATATATTGGGTTTTCTTTAGTGTTTAGTTCAATATATTAGATTTTATACTGTTAAATAATTATAGATTTTTGATATGTGATATAAGAGCTTTATTTATTTCCTGCTTTATCCTATAAAGGATTTATTGTATTTTAAAATAATGATTGAATATGAAAGGTAAAATAAAATTAATATTAGTAAGAAAACAATGAGGCAAAGGGAAAGTAAGGGGCAAAGAATTAACTGGAGTCAGGAACTATTTTAACATATAAAGCAGAAGTGATGAAACCTTGTGTGTTTGCTAAATTTGTCTTTGAACTTACTAGTAGCAAAAGCCAAAGAGAAAAATTTTAATAAGACAAAGTTTATAGAAGTACAATATTCTTCATATCAAGAACAGAGAAAATTACATTAAAGAGGAAACTATAATGCAATAAATTACATCTTTAATCAACATTCTCAAAGACCCACCAAATCAGATGAATATATTTCTCTATGATACTTAATTCCTAAAAACATCAAAATGGTTATTGTCTGACCTCTATTATTTTTGCTAAGGGGAATATTTACATAATCTACTAATACTGTCATGTTTTCATTTTTTGTAGGGGTGGAGTGGAAGTAGATGGTTAGGGAAAATAATTTTTAATGGGCTTAATTTTAATGAGCTATAATGGTAAGTTTTTTGTTTAAAATTATGTTCAAAGTATTCAAAATTCTATTGGCCACCATCAAAATGATTAGGCACTAAACCAAACAAGGCTAGATTGAAGATATATTGTATTTAAAAGTATTTAATCAACCCAACATTAAAATAATCATAGATGAGTGGAACTGTATTGTGGTATTTGCATATAAATTATAAATTAAGAAACCTTAAAAAATACTTTTCCTTTTAAAACTTGTGGTTATGAGCAAAGCCTACTGGTATTCCTAACCTGGACAGATGTTAACACTCCTAGATATAACCACACTCATCATCTTCATAATAGAACCATCTAGTGCTTTATAATGTAGAGTACTTTGACACATGCTGTTTTAACCCTACTACAATCTAGTAAGACAGACACTCATGCCTTTATTGTAAAGATTAGGAAAATGAGGTCCATAAAGGTAAGATTTGCCCAAAGTCTTACAGATGGCATATATCAAAGTTCAAAGTAGAGTCATTGATATAAAGTAGGTTTTACTATCTCATGATCTATGGCTCAATGCTTAAGGAAATTGAGAGAGGGGAAGGGAATGTGTGTGGAAAAACAATGGTATACTCTGGCCAGTGTTGCTCAGTGGTTGAGTGTCAACCCAGGCACCATGAGGCCAGTGGTTCAATTCCTGGCACATGCCTGGGTTTATGGCTTGATACCCAGTACGGGGCATGTAGGAGGCAACTGTTCAATGTTTCTCTTTCCTGGATGTTTCTATCTCTCTCTTTCTCCCTTTTCTTTCCTCTATCTAAAAACAAACAAACAAACAAACAAGTAACATATTTAAAAAAGGAAAAGAAAAATAATGCTATGCCTACATGAAGAAAAGAAAAAAAGGCCTGAGAGTATAAATTTCAGTGATCAAGTTTAGAAAGGATTTTAGAAACCATTAGTCCAGCCCCATACTTTCCTACTGAAAATAAATAAAATAGTTGAGACTCAAAATGACTTAATTTCATTCCATTCCCACTGATTTGTGACAGTTGATTCAAAGGAGTAATAAGCCAAGTGAAAGAATCCTTTAATTGCATATATGAAGCTTCAAATATTCAGGCTGGCAACTTTTAAAGTAATTTTAATGTTTGTTTGTTTTTTAATTTAAAAAAATCATGTTTTGTTGCTTTCTTGGATCTTAAACTTGAGTTGTAATGTGGCCTCAAGCCACAGTTCCCAAATTGCCCTGAGGTGCCCAGGATGGCACAAGGAACTCATGGGCGGCTACATGGGGTATTTTAAATTTTGGAGGGAAACATGATAATCATTAATAAGGTAGTTTATAGTTTAATCATTAGATTGCTCTACATTCCTTTCAATGATAGGTTATTATAAAGCTAAGTTTTGGGTAGTTTCTCTAATAAAAAGCCAATATGGCATATAAATCTATGGAAACCAGATAAGGGTAGCAGTGTCCAATCTGATTCCAACATGTGAGAAGTTGTGCAGTGCTAAATGAATGCACCTAGCATGTTAGCAGGTAATTGCTAAGAATGAGCTAAAATATATTTTCTTTCAGTGTTTGCATTTAAAAAATTATAGCTAGTACTAGTAAGTTGTGAGGACATAAAACTAAATTGTTCTGACTCACTTACTTACTAAACAAAACCATTACATTTTTCTTCTGGCCTTGAGGCAATGGTATAAAAATAATTCTGAGGTACTAAGAGCATCGTGAATTAAGAATGTTTGGAAATCTTTGTTCTAATGGTTAGAAACGTGGACTGCAGACTTAAAATCCCAGATTTTCTACTTACCAGTGGTACTATTTTCCACTTATCCTCTCTGAGCCTCCATTTCTTAATCTATAAAAATGATGATGATAATGGGACATACCTCAATAGAATTACTGTGTATATTAAAAAGTTAGTGTATATAAGCCAGGTAGAAAATAGCCAGGCACAGATAGATGTTATCTGTCTAATTATTTGCCATCTATAGTAATAAAAGCATAATATGCTAATTAGACCAGATGTCCTTCAGGAGGAAGCCGGGGCTGCAAGGAAGGCCCATGTCCGGGATGCCAGAGGGAAGCCAGCCCAGATCCTGGTGCCAGAGAAAAGCCGGTGCAGCAGCTGGGGGAAGGAAGGCCTACCCTTGCACGCATTTCATGCATCAGGCCTCTAGTTATGCTTATAAGACAAGCCTTATACAAAGGTGGCCTGCCTGCAGCATGTGCCTGCTGCTACATCAGTCAAATACAGAAACTTTGTGCATGTGGAGCCCATGGGCTGAGAACTTTCCTCCTTCGCTACTCCTCCGCCCCCCTGCTTTCTATTGGAGGCAACATGCCAGAAATATTTTGGAGAAATTTCAACTAGTGTTGAGTGTTCTGTTGGTTACAATTCCAGAAAAGGTAAGGAACGTCCTGTCCCACATGTACATCAGTTTCTCTTTATGTTCCCCATTTGCTTCATAAAACAGAGCTAAAATAACTTTAGACCCTGAAGCTAGATTGGCAGGGTGAGTGTTTGTACTGATTATTTCTGCATTCAAAAGTTTACTCTAGCTTTCTTCTCTTAGGATTACTAAAGCTATTCACAACTACATTTTGAAAATGTCACACCTCTAAAATTGTCTTTCATATGATTTCCCCATAAAATTATTAGTTTTTAAAGGAAAGCTGTATTTTAATTTCCCTTAAAGGTTTTTATTTTACCCCTAACAATTACTATGTATCCATTTTTTATCCTGAAAGGAACATAATAGCTTTTAGGCAACAAAAAAATTCTCTCTCAAATATTACACAAAATAACAAAAGATATATTCTGTCCAAGAACATGTAAATTAATTTTGACAATTCCCAATGTGTCATAGTTTTAAGGATTATATAATTACATTCTAAAACATAATATAATGATAAATCAAAGCTGAACATAAAATTGTAGATCAATGTGACCCTAATTTTATAAAAGTAGAAATTAGACATATTTGTATACCTGTATAGAAAAATCTATGAGAGGGAATGCAGTAAAAATGTTTAATTGTATCTGATTTAGAGATATGCAAATTCTTTTAAAAATATTTTGGTTTGGATATAATTACTTCAAGTGAAAGAAACAAAATCTAAAACTAATATTCCTTAATTAATAATGATATTTCACCATCACAGATATCTGAAGATGGATGATTCAACTGATTGATTGAGTAGTTTGAAAATGTAAACACTCAAACCAATGTTTCTGAATTATCTGGGCCTATCTCATAGAGGAGGTTGGTAGCAGAAGCTCCAAGTCTCATATTCTTACATGACAATGTTCATAGCAGGAAGGGAACATGCAACACTCTCTTTTCATTGGGGAAGATGTATTTCCCCCAAACCTCTCAGCCCTTATATCACATTGGCCCAAACTGAGTCACATGTCCTTTCGTGGACATACGCTTACCATATTTAGAATGAATGAATTATGATTCATTCTTGGGAGCTAGGCACATAGCCACTGGGGAGGTATGAGGAGAGGGGGAGTCAAGGTTATAGCATCAAGGAGAAAGAGAATTACTACATATTAGGCAATTAACAGTAGATTCTACATGTCCTCCCAAAAATGTATGCACACTTTAACAGCTAATAGCCCAATTGATGTTTCTTCCTTTTCAAATTTAACCCACTGGAATTAATAAATTATTCAAAGTGTTATACATTTTTGGGGGGCATCCTGTATTTTCCAAATAGTCTACAATGGTCAAGTATTTTATCCAAAATCAGAATTTAAGTGTTATAAAATAACTAAATGGCAAGAAATATCAGCCCTAGTTCTAAAACAATGACTAAGTGGGTTGAGAGAACAGGACGTAGGAAAATGTAAACACTGTTCATCCTTCAAGGGGCACATCAAGGAGACTAGGCATGGAGAATTCTGCCATTCCGTGTGGGGCATTTACCAGACAGCTAAAATCAAATGCCTTTCTATAAATACCTGCAGCAGCTTGAACATCTCATGAATTGACAGAAGTTGGTTCCAAAACAAGAAATTCTCTAAAAATCTATGAAGGAAAAGTGCTACTTTCCAAATACTTGCATGCCAGGAAAAGATCTCTCAGGCAGAGCACACTGTCATTGGAAGATATCAGCTCCCAAGGCTGCTGAAGCCAAAAAGATTAACAAAATACTGGGTATCACCAGAAAACATTGTACATTCCCTGTGACATGTTTTAGTGCCTTGGAACAGAAGAGTGCATGGAGCTCTGGTCAATGGACTTGAGAAATATGCGCTGTATTCAGAGATAATTGACAAAGAAGAGTTGGGATAATGAATAGGATGAGCAGTTTAAAAATCTGTTTCTATGAAAACATTGGACCAGAAGGACAATGATAACCAAGTTCTAGGACTCTAGAACAATAGGCAGCTTTTGTGTTGACCATGACTTCCAACTTTTAGGTACTCGTTGAGAGGCTGCTTTCACCATGGCCACCTTGACCCGAGAGGGAGCCAGCCCCAGAGCATGGCTACAACCATCAGATGACTCTGAAAGCCAACGTGGAGGTCAGAGGAGAAACCATGGTCAAAGATGAAATGTACTTAAAGCTGAGACTGTCAGGAGGAGAGAAGACCAAAATAAAATGAAACTGTAAATAAACTGGAAAAGACAAATTACTTATGGTGGCGAGAATAAAACATAAGACTGTGTGAACATTTGACAGACATGACTTCTCTAGTCCATAGCTTATTTGAAGGTGCAGATTCCCACTCTCCCCTTTCACCCTCCAGCACCTCACAGGCATTTCTCAGCAACCTCTGTTCCACAGGAGCCAGGGTTCAGGTAATTTTATGAATGGGTGATGCACAACTGGGGTTGTTTTGAATAACATTCATCACTATGATTATTGTAATTTAGAAACAACCTTTCTTGGGGTCTCCATCATTTGCTCATTTAACAACGAATGATTGACTGTCCATCTACACTGTTTGAGAACCTGTTCTGTGTTTGGGAGGCTAGTATAGTGAGCAATCAAAGTCGTTGCTAATGGGCAGAATCAGAGGTGAATGGACCCAACAGACCCACTATGGCACTCGCTCTGTCCTTAAGTTCTCATGTGGCAGATGTCCACAAACAAGATGTTATTAGAATTCTGCTTCAGCCTCTTCATGACCAGAGCTAAAAATAGGGAGTGCACAAAGTGTTTGTAATAAGAATAGTATCTCTTCCTAGCAGCTCAGTCATTCAGGCAATAAGTACTGAGAATTCTCGATGCACAAAGCAGCACCCTAGTTGGTTGTGGAAGTCCAAATGAAAAAGAGACATGTTTATGTCTCATAGAAAATTAATATTTAATGGGAAGGATATTCCCATCATGCAATTAAAGATAGCTTAGAAGAATATCAAGAAATGCAAGTAAATGTCATTTTATTAAAATTATCTCTAGTGATAGACAACATGTATACATAAAAATATTTGATAGCTTAAAAAGTTCATCACTGTAAGCCCATAGGTTTCGGTTTGTCTAAAATGTAAACGATAGCAAAATACTTGCTCTATAAATCTCTCAGAAAAATATGTGGCATAAGGGAATAAATGAATGGTTTACAAATGAGGCATTTGTGTACTTATTTTTATTTAAATATACAAATTAACCAGAGTTAATCCTTTTATTCTGTTTGAACATTGAAGCATAAAAACAATAAAATTAATGGCATATGAATGATAAGGTTTCGTGACTTGAGGTTATTATCAAATTGTCTCAACAGATGTTACTAAATTTTAATAATATTAGAAATTTTAATAATTATTTACTTGGTGGATTGGAAAGTGTGCATGTGAATATTAACTGGTAATATTAATCACATGCTTTAATTATTTCGAGGTTCTCATAGCTTTGTTGTTACCTGGAATACCATGAAATTTCAAGATAATAATTAAATGTGAGTTTTGACATGCTCCCTAGGGTAGGGACCTTGTGCAGCCTGTGCTTACAAATGATAATAACTATTAATAATATAAATAATGAATTATGCTAAAATCAGTTAAATCCATTAGAGATTGTTTTCTAAAACTTCTGCAATATTAGAAGTGATAAAATAAGCTCTTATTGTTGGGTTAATTAGCCGCCATGCTGACTTTAAAAGTCAGGGAAGAAAATGAGAGATATAAAAATAAAGAAATGCATTAAATAGCAAAAATAGTGAGCAACCTAATAAGTATTTTGCCAAATAAGGTCTTAGATGAATAATATATCCTGTCACTTTTTAATTACAAGCGAGTTGTAAGGAAATATTCAAAGTTTGGGCTAAGTGCAGTCATATACCATAATTTCACCTCTACTTTCTATTATGAAAATTTTCAAACATTCAGAAATTAGATATACCTACTACCTTGGTCTATCAAATAATATAATTTTATAACTAAAAGAACAATGAGAGAATATTTGAGAAAACCACTTAAGGTGGCAGTTAAAAATACTGAGATAAACATAAATAAATAACTGTCCTTCTAAAAAAAACCCACACAGAAATAAAATGAAGCATGAGATCCCCATTTAAATGAAAACAAAATATTAAAATGTCAAAATATTAACAAGAAGTACAGAAGACATAGATAAAGGGAAATATCTATAATAATAAAAACATAACATGCTAATTTGACTGAATGGCCCAACAGCAGAATGAATATCCAGATGACCTTCAGGACCACCATCTGGAGACCATCAGGGACCATACTATGACACCCACTGGCCCGAGGCCAGCCAAGGTGGATATAATGTGATTGGTCAGGGGCCCTGCTATCACCCCATGATTGCCCCAAAGAGGGAGGCCCAGGACACTGACCAGCGGGCTGTGGCAGTGGGCAGGTTTTTCCCTCTGTGAAAAAAGACCAGGTCCCTGGTACTTGCCAGAGGCTGAAAAGAATGGAAGGAAGCTCGGGTCCCAGGTGCCAGAGGGTAGCCGGAGAAAGGAAGGCCTACTCTTGCATGAATTTCTGCAGCAGGCCTCTAGTTTATATTATATTGAATTACATAATATAAGGCTTGAGCAAATACAAAATCATATACAGTGGTACCTCGAGATACGAGTTTAATTCGTTCCGTAACCTTGAGACATGGGAAACTATGAGACGCTCGAGTCGCAGTAAACTGGTGGGTCGTGTGCAGCCGGCAGATCGCGCGATTACTCCTATCTCAAATGTTGTTCGTATTTCAAAGCAAAAATCGCTCGCTCTAGGGCTCCTATCTCAAAAATCTCGAACGTTAGAGCACTCGTATCTCGAGGTACCACTGTAATTTTTCTTGGAAAAAAAATCATTCAACGTTATAAAGATTAAATTCATCTTGAAATTATGTTTAAATTATTTGTAATCTCATTACAATTTTTTTATAAAAATTATTTTAAAATTTATTTGAAAGAACAAACCCATAAAAAGTGAAGACAAAGACAACAACAAACAAGAGTAAGGATGATCTACAAAATTTTCAAATGTTTCAAAGAGATGGTGTTTAAAACGATGGCACAGAATAGAGAGAGAGATCAATAAAAGAGAATTAGACACCCATAAAGAGATTTATGAAAAAATAAATTTTCATAAGTTAAAAATGAATTTTCAAAAGAGTTGGGAAGAGATGCACTATTTAGTAAATGTTGTTTTTTCAACTGTGTAGGCCTCTAAACAAAATATAATACTTGCTCCTAATCCAGAACAAATTCCAGAAAGTTTAAGAGTTTTAACATATTTTAAAAGTTTAATATACTGAGAAAAATAAAGAAAACTTTTTTTGGTAATTTTGAACTAGGAAAGACATTTCTTAGCCTGACAAGAAATATGTAAATAAACTAAAAACCTAGATAAACTTGATTACTAAAATTTTCAAACATTTACAATGAACATAAAACTTCATAAATAAAGCAAACCAATAATATACTAGCCTGGGAAATATAGTTGCCACAGACATAACTATTAAAGAGATAATTTAGTAAATAAAAATTTTATGTGAATCAATAAGAAGAAGACAAATCACCCTGTAGTTGGGCAGAAGTTACAAAATATGCAAGCTAAATG
The DNA here is from genome assembly GCA_011751065.1 of Lasiurus cinereus. Classification (NCBI taxonomy): domain Eukaryota; kingdom Metazoa; phylum Chordata; class Mammalia; order Chiroptera; family Vespertilionidae; genus Lasiurus; species Lasiurus cinereus. Next base: position 34,423,587 of record JAAGEH010000393.1, on the reverse strand, counting down.
GAAAGAACTACAAGACACCAAAAAATATATTAACATTGCACAACCTTACTCATAAATAAGCAATCTAAATTGTACACTAATTAAAAACTAAGAAAATTTAAATGTACTGATATGGAAATCTGCCCCAAATATATAAACGTTAATTGTCAAAACAAGTAATAGAATGGCCTGTGCAATATGGGATTATTTTTGCAAAGAAAAAAAGTACATATATTCATATATGCATGTTTATATGGCTAGAAAAATATATAGAATTGCAGACACTAAACTCTTGCTAGTATCTACTTCTCTAAAGTGAGATACTATCATAGCCCATGCTTACTGGGTCTTAGTATGCTTGAGTTAACTGTATATAATTTTAATTCTCTTGCACAGGCCCTGTCATTATCAGCTAATAATCATGTTATGTTCATGGAGTCTTCATTTAAGGAACATGCCAGGCATTACTATTGATAGGTATCTAAAATAAGAGGACCCCATCTAACAATTGTGATTGAGCTTCTCTTCTCAAGAGGGACAGAAAATAGGAGCAGTCCTACAACATGACATTTCATAAGTCTCATTTGTTACTGGGTGGATCACACATTCCACTTAGAAAATGTTTACAGAAGGCTACAATTGGTATTCATAAGAGTTACCCTTTGTTGTGTTTCTACTGTTTCAAATACTGCTCTAAACTTTATGTCATTGACTAATTTGAATCTCGTTAATCACCCCATGAGATTATTCCCTCAAGCATACATGTCTAGAATGGAAGTTCATATTACAATCAAGTACGTTCTAATTGTAATGTTTATACTTTGCCACTATTCTCTATTTAGGGGAGTAAATTACCTAATGACTATGATTTCTTTCTTTGAGGGAAGTGTAAATAAACAACTATATATACATGTATACAATGAAATATTATTCAGGCATAAAAAGAAGGAAAATTTGCCATTTGGTACAACATGGATGGAACTTGAGGGCATTATGCTAAATGGAAAAGTCAGAGAAAGACAAATACCATATGATCTCAATTATATGTAAAATCTAAAAAACTAAAAATCCAAATTTATTGATAGAAAAAACAGATTCGTGGTTGAAAGAGGCAGAGAGATCGACCAAATGGGTGAAAGAGGTAAAATAATAGAAACTTTCAGTTATAAATAAGTCAGTTCTAGGGCTGTAACATACATAATGGTGATATAGTTAAAATACTGTATTGTATATGTGAAAGCTACTAAGAGAGTAGATCTTAAAAGTTCTCATCATATGGAAACAAACTTGTAACTGTGTAATGATGGATATTAACTAGACTTATCGTGGTCAAATTTCACAATATGTACAAATATTGAATCATTATGCTATACACCTGAAACTATATGCCAATTATATCTCATTTTAAAAAATCCCTTATTTGGGACACCCTCCTGCAAATTTTGAGGAGAAAAATGATATCTGATAGCCAGGAAGTGTGACTATCATCTTATTCCCCAAATAGTAAAATAGATTTCTGATATGGCAAGAGTTCTAGAATATTGATCACAATGGAAACATACACAAGCAAACCTACATGAGATTTAATCTAAGAAATGCAGATACTGGTTTGCAAACAGCAAATAAATATCTGCAGCCTCACATACACCATGGCTTAATGGAGTTCTGGTAAAGAGGCATGTAATTAACACCAATTCCTAATAATTCAACATGACCACCCCCAAAGGAAGCACATTTTCTGGACAACTGGCCACACAAGTCTGTAGACCTTTTTCACTAAATGTCACGCTGATATACTTATTCCACAGTAAAGTTCTGCTTTTCTGGCCATTTCCACTGAATCACAGTCAGAAGATTTTATGTACTGGTCCCTGATTCAAAGCCTTCTCCAGCAAGTGAGTCACAAAAGCAAAGATTTTTCAGAATCTAGGAGAATAAAGGAAGCAGAGCATCCAAAGATTCGGCCTATTTATGACAGGATTGAGCCTGTCCTAGTGGCCAGAGATACTTTACCTCCATCCTCAGAAGTATGAAGAGTAAGAACACTTTGTTTTCAGAGTTGACTAGTGTCAATAGCAGCCATGTTAACTATAGAAGGGATGTACTAGTTCACCTCACTTCTCGGTATTACTAAGCATTGAAACTTGCAATTGACCTGAATGCAAGAATTAAGTAGTAGCATATCTAGCCTTTGTCCTCCACCTTTCACTTTCTTCTAGTTACAATCCTATCATCAACAACGTGATGTGATTTGAGTGTGCTGATCACCTTCTTTTGTAGTAAATGTAGAAACAAATATACCAATCATCTTGAATGAGAAGTCACTCACTGTGACTTGGGGTATCCATGTCATAAGAATTGGTTATAGGGGCTTAATCACAAGGAACAACAACAGCCTGTAATTATTGGAATCGAGAGTAGTCAGTGGTCAGCAAACTCATTAGTCAACAGAGCAGCAAACCACAGCCCGCAAGCCACATGTGGCTCGTGAGCCACAGTTTGCCGACACTGGTTTTAATTACTGTTTATTTTTCTTTTTGCTCAGTTGCTTTCAGCTATTGCCTTCTTCTCCACAGTGTCTTATGTAGGGAAACATCTCCCAAACTGGAATTTTCAAGCCTGGCTGTTTTCCTCAAGATGGTTAGGACTTTTAATACTTGACTCATGGCCACCCTATTCAATTTTTCACCTCTATTTTCTAGCGCCAGGCCCCCAAGAGTCTTTCCTTCTGCCCCAAAGCATTTTCTTCTCCCTGCCATCTGCCTCTGCTGTCTTGAGCCTCCATGGCCCTTTCCTAGCAAGGGGTCTGTACTGTCAGGGAAGCCCATACTCCCAGGCTCTGTGGTAGAAGGAAAGTGCTCAAAGGTGGGGGAAGGATGTGAACTCTATTCCAGTGAATAATGGTTATTCTATGATATGCGTTTGGTATCTTAAGTGTTTTTTGTTGTTGATGATGATATTGTTTGGTTCATTTGGGTTTGGGCCACATGATCAAAGTTACTTTGTAACAATCATTAGTTTATAGGTTTTTTTTAGAATTGTCGGAAACCAAATATTGTTCTCACTAAATAGATGTAAATGGAAAGCCAGAAGGCTGGCCAACCTTAATTGCTCTGAAAGGTCAGAGCTGATTACTCATTGTTTAGTTGAAACTATCTGTTTGTATCATGTTAATTTCTGTTATCTCCTGCCTAAAGGCTAGAGGTGTGTCCCAAAGCCTTAATAAAAGGGAGAAAAAGGCCAGAGCAAGTGGCAGTCCTTTCCACTAGAGGAAGGCTCCCGCCTGGCCCCCCAATATCGCCAAATTAATGCTTTCTAGTCTCTCATTTGGTTTGCATGCGGCCTCCTTCAGAACCCGAACCCTGACCCAGGAACCCTGAACCACGTGGGACGTGGAAAGAGGTTCCCACATAGAATATTTGCTTTTTTTTACAGCCTACCCTAAATCTTTAGGAACCACATCATACCAGGAGTACAAGATATTCTATGTCTTTTGCCCTAAATAAATGTTTTCTTTCTCGTTGTGCCTCTGGGTTGTTTTGGTTTAGAAAGGAGGACTGTAATTCTGTCTCCTTTGGCAATATCTCTTCCAACCTTGCTCCTTCTCACTTTGCTGAGTCCAGGGTTGCTAACTAACTGCATGGTTAGGCTGCATAATGCAAAGCATTCCCTTAATGGCTATAGATTTCACATGGAGAACTCAGACATGTGGTTCCCATTTCTCTCCCTTTTATGCTGCATACTTGTGCTGAATAGTTTTTATTGGTAATGGGGGAGATGCCAGAATATTTATAGGATCTCATGGTCATGGAGTGTGTGTTATTTGGGCTATGTCTGGGTAATGCCAACACAATCAATCAAAACGGAAACATTTGGTCAAATAAGCATTTTTTAAATTATTAAAATAATGCTCCTAGCTTTGAGTACTTAACCAACTTTACCATTGTTTGGATGGAATACAGAAACAAATTTAGCAGAGTATCTTGTAAACACTTGTATTTCTTAAAAATGAAGAAATTTTGTTGGAATTTTATGTTGTTGCAACATCCCTCAGGAAACAATTTCATGTCTAGATTTGCCACTGCTATTCTAAAAAGAACACAAACAGATCTGCTTAGCCATGCTATGATTCAATGTCTCACTCCTCTTTCAAGCAACCATTGCCTAATCTTATTTATTTCTGAACACCTTTGTGATATAATGAAAGCTCTCACCTTCTCCCACCTTTTTCCTACACCTAGATAAATATACATGAAATTTGCAAATTTGCAAACAACTTCAAAATAATTCTATATAATAAAAGTCTAATATGCAAATAGAAAGAATGGCAGAATGCCCAGTTGCTATGATGTTCACTGACCACCAGTGGGCAGATGCTCAATGCAGGAGCTGCCCCATGGTGGTCAGTGTACTTCCAAAGGAGGAGCACATAGCCGGAAGCCAGGCTCACAGCTGGTGAGTGCAGTGGTGGTGATGGGACCCTCTTCCACCTCCACAGCAGGTCTAAGAATGTCCGACTGCCAGCTTAGGCCCCCAGACATGCCGCGAGGGCTCCCAGACTGCAAGGGAACACAGGCCAGGCTGAGGGACGCCCCTCCCCCCTGAGTGCACAAATTTCATTCACTGGGCCTCTAGTTTAATATAATCTCAAACTCAAGATAATCCATATACCTCTTAGGGTTTTGTTAAGAACTTTTAGGACAGATGATCTTTAAAACTTGTTCAGTTTAAAATTTTATGATCTCATGAATTTTCTCTTCCATAACGCTGAAGGACTCCAATCTCAAACCATTTCCTCAGCACAAGCTCTCCTGATGTGGGAGTTGTAGGTATGACAAAACATTATTTCTTGTTGCCATACTGGTGATGCTTTTGTAGTCATTGGCTTCTTTTTGTAAGGGGAACTCTAAAAGAATCAGGATGTATTTTAATCCCTTCTCACAATATCCAGGAGTAACTGACAAGCACCACCTTCTGGAGAAAAAGTGTACTAAATGTCAAAGTTGATGATCCCTAACAGCTGTGAAGTTCTCAGATATCCAGGGCCAAATCTCTCCCTGACTTCAGCCTCAGTCTTATCCCACACTCTGTGAGCAATCTCATTTCCCTCACTCTAACCCATAGTGATGTTATCTTTGGCCTCTGTGTAGCCTTGAAAGGGGCTTACGTCTAAAAATTAATTATGTTAATTGAAAGAGTTCTACTTTTCATTGGAAATCTCACAGCAGTAAAATTCAGATTATTTTAAGATACTGAGCTATAGTTTATATTAGAAGTTTTATGACAAGCGACTTAAGTATGAGTTGTAATTAAAATGTTGGTGAAGGAGTTTAAAGTACTTGCTCAGAGCGAATGGAAAAGGTATTAAGAAATTATCTTGGTGGATGTAACATGGTAAATTTATCATAATAATGCGGCACTCAGCTCTATGCATAATGAAGCTGTGAAACAGAGTATTTGCTGTAAAGAATTTATTTTAAACATGAAAAATATATTTTTGGTAGTTAAACTTGCTTTTTTTGAAGTGTATGGTAACGTTTTATAAATGCTTTGAATTTACTTATAAAATGCAAAATTTTTAAGTAATACAATTACCATAAAATTGAACTGTTCATGAATATATTCATATGACTCATAAAAATTAATTTTCTGTTAAAATTTCTATAGAACACCTTTTTGCCTCAAAAACTTTTCTCTGGTTCACTGTGGAGTTCTATAATGCTAATTGAAAGACTGTTATCCCATTTACATTTTTGAAAAATTTGAAAAATATTTTTATTTTTTTATCACACTATTATATGACTTTCAGGTATGCCTCACCATAGTAGTCATTTATACTCTTTAGGAAGTGATCACCCTGATAACATCGTTTTGTTTTGTTTTGTTTTTAATCAAGAATGATTATATTTTCTAAGAAATGATCTTTTTCTTCACAATAAAGAAAATTCTTTAAGGTTCATTCATGATGCATCTTAGAAAATGTGTTATTTTATTTTATTTTTTTAATCTTTTTTTATTAATTTTTATACATATCTCCCTATTGCTCCCCCTCCCTCCCTGGCATACCCCAACCCCTCAGTGTCAATGTTCATTGGTTATGCTTATATGCATGCATACAAGTCCTTTGATTGATGTCTTATCTACCTCACCTAACTTTAATCTTCCTGCTGTAATTTCACAGTCTGATGCTTTATTACCTCTGTATTTATCCCTTTGTTCATCAGTTTATAATGTTCTTTATTACACACAAATGAGTGAGATCATGTGATGCTTCTCCTTCATTGACTGGCTTATTTCATGAAGCATAAGGTTCTCCAGTTCCAACCAGGTTGCTGCCAATGGTAAGAGTTCCTTCTTTTTAATGGCAGCATAGAATTCCATTGTGTAGATGTACCACCATTTTCTGATCCATTCATCTGCTGATGAGCACCTAGGCTGTTTCCAAATTGTGGCTATTGTAAATTGTGCTGCTATGAACATAGGGGTGCATAAATCCTTTCTGATTGGTGTTTCTAGTTTCTTAGGATAAATTCCTAAGAGTGGGATTACAGGGTCAAATGGGAGATCCATTTTTAGTTTTTTAAGAAAACTTCATACTGTTCTCCACAGTGGCTGCACCAGTCTGCATTCCACAAACAGTGCACAAGGGTTCCTTTTTCTCCACATCCTCGCCAACACTTGTTGATTTGTTGATGATTGCCATTCTGACCGGTGTAAGATGGTATCGCATTGTCGTTTTCATTTGCATCTCTCGGATGATTAGTGACTTTGAAAATGTTTTCATGTGTCTCTTGGCCTTGCTTCTGTCGACTTTCGAAGAGGTTCTATTTAGGTCCATTGGCCATTTTTTTATTGGATCATTTATCTTCCTTCTATTAAGTTGTATAAGTTGGCTGTAGATGTTGAAGATTAAACCTTTATCAGTGATATCATTAGCAAATATGTTCTCCTGTATAGTGATCTTTCTTGTAGTTTTGTTGATGGTTTCTTTTGCTATGCAAAAGCTTTTTATTTTGATGTACTCCCATTTGTTTATTTTTCCTTTAGCTTCCATTGCCTTTGGAGCAATATCAGTGAATAAGTTCTTTCGGCATGTATCTGAGATTGAGCTGCCTGTGGACTCCTCTAGTATTTTTATGGTTTCCCTTCTAATGTTTAAGTCCTATATCCATTTTGAGTTTATTTTTGTATTTGGTATAAGTTGGTGCTCCAGTTTCATTTTTTTTGCATGTATGTGTCCAATTTTCCCAAAACCATTTATTGAAGAGGCTATCTTCGCTCCATTGAATGTTCATGCTTCCTTTGTCAAATATTAGTTGAGCATAGTAGTTTGGGTGGATATCTGGGTTCTCTATTCTATTCCATTGGTCTATATGTCTGTTCTTGTGCCAATACTAGGCTGTTTTGAGAAGAGTTGCTTTATAATATAGTTTGAAATCTGGTATTGAGATCCCACCTACTTTATTCTTCTTTCTCAGAATCGCTGTAGCTATTTGTGGTTTTTTTTTGTTCCAGATGAATCTATGAAGAATTCTTTCTAGGTCTGTGAAATATGTCGTTGGTATTTTAATGGGTAGTGCATTGAATCTATAGATTACTTTGGGTAGTATGGACATTTTAATGATGTTGATTCTCCCAATCCATGAGCGTGGTATGCTCTTCCATCTGTTAACATCTTGGTATATCTCTTTTTTCAGTGTCCTGTAGTTTTCTACATATAGGTCTTTTACCTCTTTAGTTAGTTTATTCCTAGGTATCTTAATTTTTTTGGTGCAATGGTAAATGGGATTGCTTTTTGAGTTTCTCTTTCTGTAATTTCACTATTACTGTATAGAAATGCCACAGACTTCTTAGCATTAATTTTGTATCCTGCTACATTGCCAAATTCATTAATTAAGTCAATTAGTTTTGGAATGGAGTCCTTTGTGTTTTTTATGTACAATATCATGTCATCTGCAAATAAGGACAGCTTTACTTCTTCTTTTCCAATTTGGATGCCTTTTATTTCTTCTTCTTGTCTAATTGCAATGGCTAATACTTCCAGTACTATGTTGAACAGGAGAGGTGAGAGTGGGCATCCCTGTCTTGTTCCTGTTCTTAGGGGAATTGGTTTTAATTGTTGTCCATTGAGTATGATGTTAGCTGTGGGTTTATCATATATGGCTTTTATGATGTTGAGGTATGCTCCTTCTATTCCACTTTGCTGAGAGTTTTTATCAAGAAAGGGTGATGGATTTTGTCAAATGCTTTTTCTGCTTCAATTGATATGACTATGTGATTTTTATCTCTCAATTTGTTTATGTGATGTATCATGTTTATTGATTTGCAGATATTGTACCATCCCTGCATTCCTGGGATGAATCCTACTTAGTCATGGTGTATGATCTTTCTGATGTACTGCTGGATCCGATTTGCTAGAATTTTGTTGAGGATTTTGGCATCTATGTTCATGAGAGATATTGGCCTATAATTCTCTTTCATTGTGTTGTCTTTATCTGGTTTTGGTATTAGGGTGATGCTTGCTTCATAGAAGGTGTTTGGAAGTGTTCCTTCTTCTTGAATATTTTTGAATAGTCTGAGGAGGATAGGTTTTAATTCTTCCTTGAATATTTGGTAAAACTCTCCTGAATAGCCATCTGGTCCCAAGCTTTTATTTGCTGAAGCTTTTTGATGACTGCTTCAATTTCTTCCATAGTTATTGGACTATTGAGATGTTTGGATTCCTCCTCATTGAGTTTTAGAAGGTAAGATTTTTCTAGGAAAATGTCCATTTCTTGCAGGTTGTGCAGTTGTTAGAATAGAGTTGTTCATAGTATTTTTTAACAATCCTTTGTATTTCCACAGGGTCTGTTGTTATTTCTCCTCTTTCATTTCTGATTTTGTTTATTTGGGTCTTCTCTCTTTGCTTCTTGGTGAGCCTGGCTAGAGGTCCATCAATCTTGTTTATCCTTTCAAAGAACCAGCTCTTGGTTTTGTTGATCTTATGAATTGTTTCTTTGGTCTCCAAGTTGTTTATCTCCGTTCTGATCTTCACTATTCCCTTCCTTCTGAGTACACTGGGCTTTTCTTGTTGCTCTTGTTCTAGCTCTTTGAGTTGTAGGGTTAGGTAATTTATTACCATTGTTTCCTGTTTTGTGCAGTAGGCTTGTAGGGCTATGAACTTCCCTCTCAAGACTGCTTTCACTGTGTCCCATAAATTTTGTGTTGTTGTGTTGTCTTTGTAATTAGTTGCCATGATGTTTTTTATTTCTTCCTTGATCTCTCTGGTTACCCAGTCATTGTTTAATAGCATGCTGTTTAGTCTCCATTTGTTTGATTTCTTTCTATTGTTTTTATTATAGTTGATTTCCAGTTTTTTTCTACTGTGGTCTGAGAAAATGCTTGATATGACTTCTATCTTCTTGACTTTGAAGAGACTTTTCTTAACACCCAACATATGATCTATCTTTGAAAATGACCCATGTGCACTGGAGAAGAATGTATATTCTGTGGCTTTGGGGTGAAATGTTCTGAAGATGTCAATTAATTCCATCTGGTTTAGTGTGTCATTTAGGATTGATGTTTCTTTCCTGATATTTTGTTTAGAGGATTTGTCCAATGGTGACAATGGGGTATTAAAATCTCCTACTATGATTGTATTGCTGTCAATCTCTCCCTTAATATCCTCCAAGAGTTTTTTTGTGTATTAAGGTGATCCTATATTGGGTGCATATATGTTTACCAGAGTTATTTCTTCTTGTTGGATTGTTCCCTTTAGTATTATGAAGTGGCCTTCTTTATCTCTTGTTATGTCCTTCACTTTGAGATCTCATTTGTCAGATATAAGTATTGCAACCCCAGCTTTTTTTTTCATTTCCATTTGCCTGAAATACCATCTTCCATCCCTTCACTCTCAATCTGTGTGCATCTCTTTGCTAAGGAAGGTTTCTTGCAGACAGCAGATATATGGATCATGTTTACTTATCCAATCGGTTACCCTATGTCTTTTGATTGGAGCATTTATTCCGTTTACATTTAAAGTTATTATTTATAAGTACTTATCTGAGCCATTTTAGTCCTTACCCCCGAGTTCCTTCTTCACTTCCTCTTTCTTTTTATTACAGCAGATCCTTTAACATTTCTTGCATTGCTGGTTTGGTGGAAATATATTCCCTTAGTCTTTTTTTGTCTGTGAAGCTTCTGATTTCACCTTCAATTTTGATGGAAAGCCTTGCAGGGTACAGTATTTTTGGATTCAGATCCTTCCTTTGCATGACTTGGTATACTTCATTCCATTCTCTTCTGGCCTGATACGTTTCTGTTGAAAAATCAGTAGCTAGTTTTATGGGGTTTCCTTTGTAGGTAACTTTCTGTTTCTCTCTGGCCGCAAATCAGCAGCTTTGTCATTGCTGTTTGCCAATTAAATTATAATGTGCCGTGGTGTTGGTTTTGTGGGGTTCATTTTGCTTGGGACTCTGTGAGCTTCTTGGATTTGTGTGGGTTTTTCCTTTCCTATGTTGGGGAAATTTTCTGTCATTATTTCTTCAAACAGGTTCTCTAATCCTTGTTCAGTTTCCACTCTTTCTGGAACCCCAATTATGTGGATGTTGTTTTTTTTTCGGTGTTATCCCAAAGTTCCCTTAGGCTCTCCTCTTGCTTTTTAATTTTTTCTTTTCTAGAAGCTGCTGTATTTGGGTATTTTTTCCTATCATGTCTTCTAGCTCACTGATGTGGTCCTCTGCTCCTTCTAGTCTGCTTTTGATGCTTTCTATTGAGTTCTTTAAAGCAGTGATGTCATTTTTTTATTTCTTTGTGCATTTCTTCATGCTTCTGCATTTCCTCTTGGCTCTTACTCAGATTGTCGATTTTGTCTTCCATTCTTTTCATCCACCTTATCATCATTTCTCTGAACTCTTTCTCTGGCAGGCTTATTTCTGCTTCTATTTCGTTTACTTCCTTTTCTGGTGATACCTGCCTATCTGTTGTATGCGGGCTTTTTCTTCTTCTGCCCATGGTTTTTCTTCTCCGGGTGTTTGGTTATGTGGTTCTCTCTCTTACATTGATTCAAAGGCACAAACTACAACATGACCTGGTACAGCACACAAGGCACTGAACAGAAATGTATTCACGATGTTAATAATCACCAATAAGGTGACCACCAATGAAAAACAAATTAGGGGTAAGTAGAGAAAGAAGAAGAGGAAAATGAGGGAAAAAGAAAGGAACGAAGTGCCCAAATCAGATTGGGAGAGGGAGAAAAAGAAAATAACTAAATGAACAAAAAAATAAAATAAAATAAAATAAAATAAAGGAGAAGAAGAAAAAGAAAAGAGAAATAGAAACAAGGTCAGAAAGAAAAGAAAGCGGATAAGAGAGAAAAGGGGAACAAAATATAGATGTCAGGAGAAAACTCCTATAGAACAGTCACTAATCCCAATAAAAGCCAGCAACCAGTACCTAGAGATTAATACAAACTGCAAATAACAACTGGTATCAAGGGAAGCGAGGGAAAAGAGAGGTAGAATATACAGCAAGCAAAAAGCAAAATAAAACAAGTAGAATAAGCTAAAACAATCTCACAAAAAAAGTTAAAACAATCGATATAATCACTGTTCAGGCAAATAGGGAAAAAAGGACATAGAGAAAGAACAACTTTTTGGCTAGTGAAGACAAATAGGGAGAGGTTTGTATGGATCTTAGAAAACTTTAAGAGTAAAGAAGAGTTCTTGAGACCTATTATATCCCATCGTTGAACTGGCTTTCTAGAGAGATAAATCAGGTACAATAAAGTTTACTGTGGAGGAGTTGCAGAAATGGATCCATGGATATTTAGACTCTGCACATATTAATATATTTTCCTCTGGCATTTTTAATGAAAAAAAATAGGCATTGATTATTTACTCTCAGGCAAAATTTCTGTGTCCTACCTAAAAATCCTGTCTGCCCAGTGCTTTGCTTATCCCAAGGGACTATTAGTCATTCTGCATAATTATATTTATTTTTATAACTAACTTTCCAGATGGATGGCCATATGCATTGTTTTATTAAAGCCAAATGTGGTTTATGAAACTCAAGAATAATAATTAATCATGCCAGTGAGAACACCTGAGTGAGGCAGGAGTTTAAGAAAATCAATAAGAAAAGTAGAAGTGGCTACCATTTGTGGGGGAAGGGTATTTACTGCATTCCAAACATTTCTTATGTATAACTGTATCTTAACTTAATGTACAATCTTGAACACTAAATATTATTCCCATTTTATAAAAAGAGTAGATGAGGCCGTAAGAGCCACTAAGTGGTGGAACCTCAATCCACTTCTTTGTGGTCTAGAGTCCGTGTACTTTCTATCCTACAATACTGCCTCTTGAAGTTACGTGTTTAAACTTGGCAATCTTGAAGATTAAATGTATTTCATGGGTTTTTATTATTGGTAACTAGAAAGTGAAGAATTATTAAAACTATGCATAGTTCATCTATGAATAAAATCTTTTTTTTCAAATAATATATCTTGCTGCTAGATGACAAATACCTTAAAACAGTGCTATTGGTCAACTAATTCAGAGATTTGTTTTTAAGCTAATAAGACATTAACATGAACACACACCAAAGTACAGCCTAGCATTTCCTTTAAGAATCCATTTTAGAACCATGTTTTTTAAAAAGTACAATGACAAAAAAGGGGCCCTAGCTAGTTTTCTCAGTGGTTAAAGCATATTGTGAAGGTTGGATTGCTTGGAAATAGGGAGCTTGCCAAAGAGAAGGAAGTGTGAAGCTTGCCAACAACCAGTCTAGCACTGGGTGCCCCTGAGAAGGAACAGGTAGATGTAAACACAGAAAATTGTTCAAATTTGCCAGCAGAACCTATCACCTTGTAATGCATCAGTCAAATTCTAGAAAATAACCAGAATTGCTTTTCTATGAACAAAAATAATTGGAAAAGGGGTTGGACACTAACATCTAAGTTTTGAAATTGCTGAAAAGGGAGAGGATGTGCTGCTGCACATTCACGTAGAGCGTAGATATGTGTCAAACATGCAGCATGGTGCAGGGAGGAGCCAGATGCAATGCCCTCTCTGTGATGTGATTCTGGGCTGGGACCAGACAGACATGAGGGAAGAGCATGTGAGAAAATGGGCACTGATGCCTGAATCATTCACAATCTTCATCACAAACAATGAGAACATTTTACTGAAATGCATCCCTGAGGATGGAATGTAAAAACCTCATTGCGCCTGTTTCTTAGGTTAAAACAATGCTCACAAACTAGAATGTTTTTGAGGGAATGTTTTATGTTGTAATATTGTAGGTTTTCAGGTTCACTGTGCAAAGACTGCCATTTTTCCTCTTAAGTTTGATCTACATGTTTGGAATTGCAGGATTCCATCTGAGAAAAAGATTAACAACCTTTTCAAATCATCATTTAAACCTCAAAAGAAGGATTCTTTAATCAACCATTAAACAGAAGCATTAAAGACCACTTTTAAAAAGACATTGAAAAACAACTCTAATAAAATTGGGCCTCTTTGTGACCTTTCTCAGTATGTGTCATATACAAAAGAAACATCCAGAAAGTTACTGAAAAACAACTTAATAGAAAGCCCTAAAGACTCTTAAAAAATATCTACTAGACTTAATAAATAAATTTGGCAATGTAGCAGGATACCCAGAAATGTGTTTTTTTTTTACACACCAATAATGAACTTACAGAAAAAGGAACTAAAAAAAAATCCCATTTACCACTGCAACAACAAAAAAAAACATTAAGAGACCTAGGAATAAACTTAACTAAGGAAATAAAGGACTTTTACTTGGAAAATTATAGGATGTTGAAAAAAAGGTAGAGGAAGACATAGACATATGGAAGAATATACTGTGTTCATGCATTGGTAGAATCAATATCATTAAAATGTCCATACACTCAAAGCAATCTATAGATTCAAGCATTCCCCATTAAAATACCAATGGTATATTTCACAGACCTCAAACAAACTCTCCAACAATTCACATGGAACAAAAAAGACCTTGAATAGCCACAGCAATCTTGAGAAAAAAAGTACAAAGTTGGAGGGATCACAATACCAGATATCAAGCTCTATTTTCAAGACATAGCTCTCAAAACTGCCGGGTACTGGCACAAGAACAGACATATAGACCAATGGAACAAAATAGAGAACCCAGAAATTGACCTAAGCTATTATGCTCAATTAGTATTTGAAAAAGGAGGCAAAAGCATACAATGGAGTTAAGACAGTCTCTTCAATAAATGGTCTTGGGAAAATTGAACAGATACAACCAAAAAAATGAAAATAGACTACCAACTTACACCATACACAAGAGTAAACTAAAAATGGATATAGTACTTAAACATAAAACAGGAAACCATAAAAATCTTAGAAGAATCCATACACAGAAAAATACCAGACATATGTCATAGCAATATCTTTACCAACACAGCTCCGAGGACAATGGAAACCAAGAAAAATAAATAAATGGGGTTACATAAAAATAAAAAGCTTCTGCACAGCAAAAGAAACCATCAGCAAAACAACAAGAGAGCCCACTTCATGAGAGAACATATTTACCATTGTTATTCCTGATAAGGATTTAATCTCCAAAATTTATAGGGAACTCATACAACTTAAGAAAAGGAAGAAAAACAATCCAATCAAAAAATGGGCAAACAACCTAAATAGACACTTTTCACAAGAGGACATACAAAAGGCCAAGAGACATATGAAAACATGCTCAAAATCACAAATCATCTGACAGATTCAAATCAAAATTATAATGAGATACCACTTGTTAGAATGGCTATTATCAATAAATCAATAAATGACAAGTGCTGGTGATAATGTGGAGAAAAAAAAACCCTCATGCACTGCTGATGCGAATGCAGACTGGTGTGGAAAACAGTATGGGGTTTCCTGAAAAAATTAAAAATGTAACTTCCATTTGACCCAGTAATTCCACTTCTAGTAATATATCCCAAGCAAACAGAAATACCAATCAGAAAGCATATACTAGAATACACACCCCTATGTTCATAACAGCACAATTTACAATAGCTAAGATTTAGAAACAGCCTAAGTGCCCATGAGCAGATGACTGGATTAAAAAAAACAGTGGTACATCTACACAAAGGAATACTATGCTGCTGTAAAAAAAAGAAGAAACTCTTACCTTTTGCAACATCATGGATGGGCCTGGAAAGCATTATGCTAAGTGAAATAAGCAAGACGGAGAAAGATAAATATCACATGATCTCACTCATGTGTGGAATATAATGAATAACATAAACTAATCAACAGAAATAGATCCAGAAATATAGAAGAATTGAAATACTATCTAAACTCAAAGGAAAGGCAGACGGGGTATGAGATCAACTAAAATACTTGTATGTATGCATATAAGCACAACACATGGACACAGAAAGTAACGGGTGAAGGCATGTGCTGGGCGTGGGAATGGATAGGGAGAGGTCATTGGGGGAAAGGGAGACATAGGTAATACTTTAAACAATAAAGAACTTAATTTTTTTAAAAAAGGAAAGCAATTTAAAACACAGTGAAGTCTCATGAAGATGTCTGCCATTCATAACACAGCAAAACTTCCTAACAATTCTTTCCCAGAATTCAAACATTCTCCCCTCTAATTGAGTCTGGCTCCTCTATGTTCAGTTCTCTTCTGTCTCCTCTCCATCTTATTATTTCTCCCACATTTACACCTAGCACTAAGCATAGGAATTATTCTTTAAAATGAAATATGTGTCTTTTAATAGAAATCAATGCAGCCATTTTAGCTAAGTCAGTTCTGCATCTGTCCTTCATACCAGATTAGAACAGCAGGAGGCCAGGAACCAACATGACCTCTTCCATTTTGAACATGTATATTAGTGATTTTTTTTTCTTGGTCTTTGACATATAAAGAAGACTTAAAATAACCAAGCATTCTAAAAAAGGTCTTGATATCTCCCCAATTACTATTTCATGCATTATTCATTGTTATTCACACTGAATGTTTGAGTCAAACATTTAGAAAGACAAATGGACTAGAGCCACATATATTCAACTCCCTGGATTTTCTTAAGATATAGAATTACTAGAGGCCCAGTGCATGAAATTTGTGCATGGGGGAGTGGGGAGGGTGTTCCTCAGCCCAGCCTGCATCCTCTCCAATCTGGGATCCCTTTCACAATCCAAGGCTGCTGGCTCCCAACCACTCTCCTGCCAGCCTGATTGCACCTAACTCCCTTCCCCTGAAGGTGGTCACTCCCAACTGCCCTCCCCTGCAGTCCATCTTGTGGCAGCCCTTTTATGTCCACATGGGAGTGGCCATTTTTTACCACATGGGGGCAGCCATCTTGTGTGTTGGAGTGATGGTCAATTTTCATATTACTCTTTTATTATATAGGATTATTGCACTCCTCAAAAGCTTTCTCTCACTGTGAGAACTCTAGATACAGCAAGAAATAATGGCAGACCCCAAAATCAGTTCAGATTATCTGGTTTTCAATTCAATGTTGGTTCTATTAAGAATTAGCTGAGACCAGGTGTTCATAGCAAAAAGGGTAGAAGGATAGAAAATAAATCAGGGACTCCTGTAAGGGGATGCCTTAGTAAAAAACATGTGTGCCTTTTCAGACTTGCCTGCCTCCTTTGCTGACCCTTCCATCCTCTGCTTTCCACTTAGGGAAGCTCACTCCATAGGCTGGATTTCTCAGGCTGTCTTGCATTCTGGCAATGGCCAATTGAATCATTCATTGGTAGAAGATTAAAGGATGGAAGGGAGAGAGAAATCAGAGCATATCTCCTACTACCACTTATTTCATTCAGGCAACAAGTCATTCGATGGCCATAGTTGGCCAGAACTAAGAAGAGACCATTTATCATCTTTATTATGCTATGACTGGGTGAATATGTGCACATTTTGCTGAATTTGATGATGTAGTGCTGCCCCTGATTCTACTGTGGATATGATGTAATAATATAATATATGCATCATATTGCCTTTCCAAAATCTGAAAACTTGTGAATTCTGAAACTGATATCCTCAGGGATTTTCAGATAAGGGACTGTAGACATACGGTTTGCAAATTTGTGGTGATCTTTAATTCACAAAAATTAGAATTAAATCCAACTTTTCTTATTCTTTGATTTTCAGAGAGAAAAATGTAATAAATCCTCTCAGCATAAAGCAGAATGAATTTGGGGGTTAAAGAGGTTGTTAAGAATTATTTAAAGGGAGAGTTGTTGGCATGCTGGACATTTATCCCTCCCCTGTCATAGAGAATGGGAAGGGCACTTACCCTTCACCTGGATTCAAGTGAGAATGACCTCAGGAGGAATCTTCAGAGAGCTTGACATGAACACCTATAAAACTGAGGACTGGGAGCTGATTTATCCCCCAAAGAGTGTCAATGCACAAGGCTATAGTATGTTTGGTGGCAAGGGGAAGGGAAAGATTTGAGATGAGACATGCTAATACTCCCACAATTTGGAAAGACAAAGGAAATACATTTCCTTGTGTTCTAGATGCCAACCCCTGGGAAAGGTTTCCTTGAGAGGGACTCTTCAGAAGTGAGGAGACCTAAAGAGAGAGATGGACTACTTGAAAGCTTGAGGTCTTCCGGCAGGTGAGAGGAGTCATAAAAATGCTGAGTTGAGACTCATCTTTAGAGATTATTGCATCCAGAGATCACCAATGAAATTTCCAATTATGTAAGATCTTTTCCCAACCTACACATTTTACTTGACTAGAAAGTAGAATTCAACATTGCACATGTTGTAAGGTTTTCAAAAGAAAAGACTAAACTATACCTTTCTTTCATAATTCAAGTTTCTTAGCATGAAGGAGACCCAAACAAAGAGAGATTTTAAATTGAATAAAAATTTAAAGTCAAATTGCTATGGATCAGGCATTTTTACACTGGGAGGAAGAAAAGATGTAGCATGAAGATGTCCTCGGTATGTGGAAGATAGTGGTTTTACTCTGAATAAAAGCAGAAAATGAGCCCCACAGCCAGTCCTTGCCAGTCACCATCTCTCCCCAGTCTTCAGTCTTTCATATGTGGTCTGGCAGAGGTGTCAGCAGTGTGGCCTTCTGTAGGTTCCTGGTGTCTTGGAAGGCAACTGCATCTATTCTGCGCCTATATGTCCAACCCTTCCTAGAAAACTAGACCTCAAGAGGCACAATTGCAAGAGCAAGGCTCCATTGGCTGGTATTTAGGCCCCCCCCACCCCCGGCATAAAGCTAAAGAGGATGATAAACACGTGTTTTGTCTGCCACAGCTACTCAGTAGGTTCTTTCCTCCTTGGGGCAGAATTAGGAACAGTCTGCATCACATAGTCTACCAGCCAGGATTTCTGCTCCAACATGAAACTATGCATCTTGAATGATAGAAATGATACTACTGCAAACAGACAGAGAGACATCTGGTATCCCTGAATTCTTGTTAGGAAGTATTCATGTCTAGGCTTTGCTGCAAGTCCTAGGGTGGGCTTTATCAAAGCACTTTATGACTCTGCTTTTGAAAATGTTTTCCCCTAGTCATCATTATGAGGTAATATATTAGGTAATGTCTTGAAAAATGGCCAGAGGACTAAAGTGTTAGCCTTACAGCTCACATACCTGAAAATAACAATGTTGGCTTATTATTTTTTATAGGACAATATCTTTGGAATGCTTCACAAACAGAAATTAATAGTGACAACTCTGTCTCTGTAATTAAACACAAGGCTACCAGCACATAATGCTAAGAGAAGCCAAGGCCACTCACAGAATACTTCAGATAATTCCTCTCTCTATTATCCTGTCTAGGGTACATTCCAGCTTCTTTTGCTCAGTAAACAGAGCCAACTTCAGTGACCCAAGGTTCAACAAAATCCACAGATAACCCTCTACTCACATATTTAAAAAATGATAATTTCTACCTCGGTTCCCCTCTTATGTCCTATCAGAATTTACAAGAAGCAACAGAGACATGACTTGGAATATCCAGCACTAAAGACAAAAAGACTGACTTAAAATGTTAGAATGCTGGCAAAGGAATGACTGAGGCACACATTCATTTTTAATTCATTTACTTTCTTCTTGTTCTTTTCATTTAAAGCTTTCTATGTGTGATTTAAAGCTAATTGCTTTTTTAAAAAATTAAGTTATTAGAGAATAAAATGAAACAATATAATGTCTGCACAATCCAGATTTTTAAAATTAATTTTTATTATTTTTTTATACATATCTCCCCATTGCCCCCCTCCCTCCCAGGCATACCCCAACCCCCCAGTGTCTGTGATCATTGGTTATGCTTATATGCATGCATACAAGTCCTTTGATTGATCACTTATCTACTTCACCTAACTTTAATCTTTCTGCTGTAATGTCACAGACTGTTTGATGCTTTATGATTTTTGTCCTCCTGAGAATTATCAGTCTACTCCCTTTCTGTGCTCCTGATTCTATTATATTCACCATTTTATTCTGTTCATCAAATTTTTAATTCACTTAATTTTTAGATTCACTTGTTGATAGATTTGTATTTGTTGTTCATCATTTTTTGTCTTTTACCTTTTTCTTCTTCCTCTTCTAAAAGAGTACCTTTCAGCATTTCATATAATACTGGTTTGGAGTTGATGAACTCCTTTAGCTTTCTCTTCTCTGTGAAGCTCTTCATCTGCCCTTCAATTCTGAATGATAGCTTTGCTGGATAGATTATTCTTGGTTGTAGGTTCTTGCTATTCATCACGTTGAATATTTCTTGCCACTCCCGTCTGGCCTGCATCGTTTCTGTTGAGAAATCAGCTGACAGTCGTATGGGTGCTCCCTTGTAGGTAATGAACTGTTTTTCTCTTGCTGCTTTTAATATTCTCTCTTTGTCTTTTGCTCTTGGTATTTTAATTATGATGTGTCTTGGTGTGGTCCTCTTTGGATTCCTTTTCTTTGGGGTTCTGTGTGCTTCCTGGACTTGTAAGTCTATTTCTTTTATCAGATGTGGAAAGTTTTCAGTCATTATTTCTTTAAATAGGTTTTCAGTATCTTGCTCTCCTTCTTCTTCTGGTACCCCCACAATTCTGATGTTGGTACGCTGAAAGCTGTCTCAGAGGCTCCTTACATTATCTTCACATTTTTAGATTCTTTTCTCTTCTTGCTTTTCCAGTTGAATGTTGTCTGCTTCTTTATATTTCAAATTTTTGACTTGATTCTTGCCTTTCTCTAGTCTGCTGTTAGGACTCTGTATAATATTTTTTATTTCAGTCAGTGTATGTTTGATTTCTAGTTGGTCCTTTTTCATCTCTAGTTGGACCTTTTCCATCTCTAGTTGAATCTTTTGCATCTCTAGTTGGTCTTTTTTCATCTCCTCTTGGGTCTCACTAAATTTATCCAACTTTTCTAGCATATTCTTGAAAAACCTTATAAGCGTGGTTTTGAACTCTATATCCAGTCGTTTTTTTCCTCCATTTCTTTTGTTTGTGATCCCTTCCCTTGTCTCAGCATTTTCACTATGCCGGGAAAACTTCTGTGAATTCAGCTTTATGATACCAGATGTGCAAAGCTGCAGAAGCCTCTGTTGAGCTTGGGAGGGGTGGAGTCTCAGGGCTTAAGGGACCGCCTTGCCTTCCAGTCGGCCCCGCCCTCCACGGCCCCTGAGTCTCACGTGACTGGGTAATCGTTGGAGCAGTCCTTGTGCGAGGCTCGCCCGCAGTGCCTTTAACCGCTGCCTTTCCAGCTTCCCTGAGCACCAGGACCACACGAGTCTAGGTCCCCAGGGTTTTGCCCGAAACAGGGGCTTAGTGGAGTCAGAAGTGGCACAGCTGAGAGGGTCTGTCTCCCACCCACTCCCGAAAGCCAGCAGCACAATCAGCAATCTGTCCTGTGCACAGTGCCGTGTGCGCCACCAGGTTTTTGATCTTTTGCAATTCCCCTAAATTTCCGTGCACTTCTCCCTTTTCACAGTCCAAACTCCCCCCGTATGAATTTTGGCTGGATCTGGGGTTTAGTGTCGTAGGATAAGAGGTTCAATGCCTTTGAGAGTCTCTGTTTCCCTCCCGCCAGAGAAAGCCAGCCAGGTACTCCGGCACCCGCTCTCTCATGCGGGCGTCTCTGTACCTCAGCTTTTTGCAGCTCCTCTGGGTCTCTGTGAGCCCCTCTCTTTCCCTCTAGTTGCAGAACTTCCACTCAGTCAGCTTCCCTGTGGTTCTGGATGATGTCCATTCTGTCTTTTAGTTGTAGTTTTGAAATTGTTGTGCGAGGCAGCAGTGTAGGTGTTTACCTATGCTGCCATCTTGGATTCCCCAGATTTTTAAGAACATTAATTTCCATTTGCCCTTATACAGAAATTACTCTAGCAAAAATTACTTTCCCAAATACAAAGTTTGGTCACTTCTCAAGAAGAATGCCTTTCAAATTTACAAAAAAAAAATGGTAATCAATAAATTAAGCACATACTATGTACAAAACAATATTCTAAGTGTTTAAAATAGAATATAAAGTATAATCTCTAGAGTGGTCCTAGATTCAAAGAGATTTATATCTAGTGAGAAGATGTACATCTTCTACTATGCAATTTCCTTGGACTCTCAATAAAACTAGGGTAGGTTCTTATTCTAAACTAGTCAAATTAATCCCATGAATATTTATCTGCTAAACTTTATAGACTAGTAATATATTAATATAAGTAGCAAAGAGGTAATATGTTTGTTTAGTAAATGGCCACATATAGAATGTGTTTATACCTACAATTATGTGCAATACAAAAGTATTTAATTAACTGATTATATATTCATTTAAAATTTGGTATGTGTGTAAAATTAGGAGGAAGCCAATGACAACTGTAATATAATATAATATTATATTACATCACGCCAATATTGAGAAAACAGGGCCAGGCCCATTTATCCTATATATCACAGTGCACGGGGTAAAACTTACAAAATATACAGGCAGAAACTAGTTTGGTCTGCATTTAAACTAAATCCATAGCATAATAACATCCTTTATTACATTTTTCTAGACACACTTGTAAAGAGTTTTTTCATTAAGCAGGCTTTAACATTGCTGCGTTTTAGTGAGATCCTGGGAAGACTATAATGAAAGAAAAGGCAAAAGTAGTTTTACAGTTGTGAGTATATGAAACACAGACTTCATTCTTGTATTACTAAATAATTTTTAGTATTATTTGTTAATTATTATATTATTTCCACACAAATTACTGTAAACCTATTATTGTCCAACCACCTGTATGTATCTCTTGAGTGGAGGCCTGAGCCAGCCAGGGTGTGCAGAAAGCTTGACTTCCTCCATTGCTAGGGAAACCCAAGCCTCCTGCTTGCTCTGTGGTCACAGCCATCTTGGTGCACAAATTTGCATACTCGCTCCTGATTGGCTGGTGGGCATGGCTTTTGTGTTGTAATGGAGTGATGGTTGATTTGCATATTACTCTTTTATTAGATAGAATTTGGTCTTTAACTCTGATTCTTTTTTAAAATGTATTTTTATTGATTTCAGGGAGGAAGGGAGGAGAGGAAAAGACAGATAGAAACATTAATGATGAGAGAGAATCATTGATTGGCTGCCTCCTGCACATCCCACACTGGGGATCAAGCCCACAACCTGGGCATGTGCCCTGACAGGACTCAAACTGTGACCTTCTGGTTCATAGATTGATGTTCAAGCACTGAGCCATGCTGGCTGGGCTATCTCTGATTTTTGATACCAAGATCCTAAATCCCTTGGAATTTCCTCAGTGATAGTGTCTTTTATTTTAATGAGGCAACTATGGGTAGGCTCCTGGATGACTCCTGGATGGTGGGCTATTCATAAAAAAAAAAAAGCCATAATTAGAAGTTTGGGATTTTTAACCCCTCTTCTTATTCTTCGGTGAGGGGAGAAGTGCTGGAAATGTATTTAATAACTGAGCATGCTAATGTGATGAAACCTCCATAAAAATACCAAAAGCATGAAGTTTAGAGAACTTCCTGATTGGTGAACATGTGGAGGTGCCAGCAGAGTGGTGGATCAGAGAGGGTGTGGAAGTTCCATGCCCCTGCCCATATACCTTGCCCTATGCATCTTTTCCATTTGGATGCTCATCTGTATCCTTTATTGTATCTTTTTATAATAAACCAGGAAACAGTAAATAAACCATTTTCCTGAGTTCTGTGAGGCACTTGAACAAATTAATTGAACTGAAGGAAGCGGACGTGGAAACTGCAGATTTATAGCCAATGGGTCAGAAGCATAAGTAGCAAACAACTTGGACCCTCAGTTGGCACCTGAAGTTGCAGGGGCAGGGGGCTAACTTGTAGGACTGAGCCTGAGTCCTTAATTGTGGGATCAGATCCTGTCTTTAGGTAGATCGTGTCAGAATTGAGTTAAATTATAGGACCCAGCTGATATGGGAGTTGATTGGTGTGAGAAAAAACAAACAAACATATAGCTGGTGTGTCACAGTGATGTGAATGTTGTAGTCAAGTGAGAGTAAATGAAAAACAGGAGGAGGACTGGTTTTTTCCTACTTAAGTGACTTGTAAGTTCCCACAGCGAAAAGGAGTAAATTGGAAATAGAACCTATAGATTCTATCAGATCTCCTGTAGGGCCAGATGATATAAGCATTACCAGTTTTACTATTCCCTCGCCAAGGAACCTTCTGCAAGTTTCACAAGCTCTCTGAAACTGAGCAGCCTCATTAATAAAAATAGTATTAAATATTTTATATTATTACTCTGAGGAGAAAATGATGTGTGAAAAGTTTTGTCGACAACAAAGTATTATTCCAAGTTTTCCAGATCATTCAGTATTTTAAAAACAGGTACATAATTGATTATCTACAAGTCTGAAATCTCCAAAGCTCTAAAGTTCAAAGCATATCTACTCATTGAACAGCAAAGTCTTACCTGAACTGATAGGCCTATTTATTATCTTGTTTTTCCTTAATTGGTTTGAATATCCATTGTTTCACAGCAGAAATATCAATATAATTGCAAGATTACATGTTGCTGTCTCTACCCATAGGAGGTGTTCTGCAATAATTGTTAACATGGTGTATTATCTTTCTGAAACCCAAGTATCTCATATTCCAATGCTCATGTGGTCTTAGAGACTTTGGAGGGATCGTGGGCTTATAATACTGAATGGAATCCCATTGACCAGGTCAAAGGTCACTGATGACAGGATGCCAAGATTCTGGATGACAATGTATAGATGTCAGAGCCTGGGTGGTTTGGGGTCAGCCACAGGCTAGGTCCACTGTATAGCAGACTTAGGACAGTTTTGGAGAAGTCACACACTCCTAGTCCTGAACTTCACCTTAATCCCTGCCCTGAAATTAATGTGGCTCTTTATTTTTCTTAATTTTTAAAAAATCTTTATTGTTGAAAGTATTACATATGTCTCCTTCCCCGACTCCCCCCATCAACCTCTTCTAATCTATCTCCTAATGTGGCTCTTTAAATGTATCTTCTTAGAGCAACACATTCAAGCGCTAGAATCAGAAGCATTGGTGGAAAATGGATGAACAATGACATTTGGCAACATAGAGCCGAGTCTGAATCTCTGATCTACTGCTTACAGCTCTGCATCATGGACACTATCATTGTGGTTTGTAAATCACAGCTTCTTGTCCTTGAAATGGGGATGTTAATAATGTTTTTGACCTGTGTTAAGTTTGAAATGGTACAGCATATGTAGAAGCACTTTCTGTGGTGACTGATACTGTGCCCAGTAAAAGATAGATTCCACTTCCTTTCCTTTTGTTCGTATTTCATTGATATTTCCTTTCACATAATCTTTACCATAAGGTTATTTGTGAAGTTTTTCTTCAAATTGCTAATTTGTTATTGTTGTGATTGTTAATTAAAATAACTGAGAGTTGTTAGTTATTTCTTTCTGAATCTCGGTCTGGATCTATGCCATTTTAAAGTCCAGAAAGTTGAATGTCTGGTTTAATTCTAATTTTATTCTGCCAAACTACTTTTAAAAAACACATACAAACTATTTTAGTAATGTATGAGGTTTATAATGCATGTGCCTCACAGTTTACAGGAAACAAAGCCAAACACCTCTAAGTGATAAAGTGTATTTATTGCAGGTCAATTAATTACATTTCTCAAACCTGGAAGATAAAAAATTTGATCGTTGCCGCTGGTCTGTGCAGAACTGTGGGGCATACACTGTGTCTTGGCGGTGATTCATTCTGAGGTTTAGGAGGCTGGAGCTCGTGATAAAGCACACGAGTTTCAGCATGACTCATTCACATAATTTTAACTAGGTCTTGAGTTAAAATGTTCTCTTCGAAGTTTAATTAGCACAGTTATAAATGCATGGAGAGAGAACCCCTCTAGTGTTTGAGTTTCTCGCTGCTGCTGCATCAAGTTCACAAAAGCCCACTCAAAGGCCACTGGGAAACATCAGGGCCAGGTGCTAGTGGTCTCTCTAAAACCCTTCTCAAGTAAAGAGCACATGTTGCAAGAGGAAGACGTGTGTGTTTATGAAGGTAGTCAGAGGTCAGTGGGGAAATTTAAGGCAATTCACTACATGGTCATAAGACAGAGAGTCATAATACAATAAAATAAGCCTCATTAATGTGGATAGAAGGAAATTAATTCTAGGCAAAGTTATGACTTCAAAATGAACAGGGACATTTTTGTAAGAAACTATGGAAATATATTAGATGACCTCAAGATAGAAAAGGAGTTTTAAGACAAAATATATATACCCTAAAGGAAAACATAGCCAAATTTTGCTACATTAAAGCTTAGAATGTCTGTAGATCTAAATATATTAACAACAAAGTTAGGAGACAAGCCACTGACTGGGAAATGACATCGTCATACAACCAACAACAAAAAGATGAGTACCTAGGTAAGACAAAGTAGTTCTATATATTAATAAGAAAACACTAATAGCACATTAGCAAAATGGGGAAAGGATATGAATCACATATTTCATTGACCAATAAATATATAAAAAGATGTTCCATGTTACCAATAATTAGGAAATTGTAAATGTAAACAGATTTAATAAAATCTTAAAAATTTATGACATCAAGATCTGACATAAATATGACAAAACAGAAAGTCTGATGTGCTATGGAAGGGGAGTATAAATTAATAGAGCCACATGAGGGAAGGAAGAATTTGATAGTATCTCCTAAGGTTGAAAATATGCCTACTCCTTTGTCCAGAAATTCCATCCCTGAGCAGGATTTTCCACAGATGGCAGCCCAGTGTGCTCTGCTTGGTCACATGTGTGTCGAGATGTTGATCCTGGAGGCTTGTGGTCAAGTAGAGAAGGAAGGGTCTACTGCATTTTTGAAGTTCAGGCCTGGTTTCCTTTGGACATTCAACAAGGTTCCTCATCTGTTTCCATAAGTATGTCACACACATGTTTTCACTGTATAAAGTTGAGCAACATCTGCCCAGAAACATGTGCCTTCATCTTCACAAGGAGGTGTGCAGAGGGGTCATAAATAAGTGACTACAGCATTATTTGTCCTGTGTTTAAAAACATGACTATGGCATTATTCATAATAACAAAAATTTGGAAACTGCTCCAATGCCTCACTTAAAACTTTGCAACTTAGAAAGGTCTTCCTCCAAGAGGCTTTCTGAAGTCTCTGCTCCAGTTATACTCTTTTCCCTTACTTTGCTTTTCCTTCATGGATTTCCTCAAAAGTGATATTCTATTATGTACAATAAATATACTTTTTAATTTTAAATAATTATTAATTCTAATGGGTTAAATCTGAAAAGAAAGAAACGTTGGAATTAATAGTGATTCAAAGTGCATGTATATTGTTTTGGGATACCCTACATTTACTTGTTTCTTGATTATCTCCACCACTGGATATCAATTCTATGAAGGTAGGAAACTGTCTATTTTATTCATTTTTACATAGTCAGAATATCAAACAGTATGACACACAGGAGACACTTCATTTTTTTTCAATATTTGATCAATGTCATTTTTTCCCATTTAATTTTTTTATTTTTTAAATGTATTTTATTTTTATTTTTCCCTATTGCCCTCCCCACCCCCCAGTACATGCCCTCACTCATCTCCCCTCCCTGCCCCTTCTAACCCATTGCCCTGTATCCACTGGCTATGCCTACACACACATGCATACAAGACTTCAGTTGATCTCCTACAGGCCCCTTCCCCGCAACCTTCCCTGCCTTCCCACTGTAGCACGACAGTCTGTTCATTTCTTCTTTGCCTCTGCATCTGCTCCCTCCCACCCCCTGATTCTTGTCATTAAAAACATCTTGCCCCTGTAGGCTAGAAATTAACCCACAAGAGCAAAAGAAAAATGTTTGAGTCCCAGTTTCAATGTCCGATAACTTTGAGTCTCATTTTCAATGTCAGACAGTTCCTTATGTATACATGTCAACAATAGTATCTGGATAGTGGACAAATGGTGGCAATACCGGTCTGACCCTCTCTAGTTTGGTCCTAGGCATCCTGTAGCGATGCACTGCTGCTGACTGCTCGCATGGCTAGCCGTAGTCCGCATCTTCCATCTCTGGACTGTTTCTCCTCTTGCCTTCATAGTTGGCGCAGACCTGTCAGTTCCTCTCTGTTGCAGGAGTCCACTTGGTCTTGGAGCTGTTTTCTGAAAGTATATAAACATATTCTCGACCAAGAGTTAATAAAGGAATATTTTCTATAAAATCGACTTGGGGTCCTTTTTATTTTTGCTTACCCGCTGTTCCTTTGGCTTATTTTGTCACCATGTGTGTTTTTCATGGGTGTCTTGCTCTTAGTATTACAAATGGAAATTAATTTTCTAAAGTGAAAATTTTCTAGATGTAATTTACTTACCAGATTTTTTTACATGATATTATCCTACTTTTTTAAAATGTCACAAATATGGTTGATATATCAGTACCCAATAGATTTACACAGTGTATTTGCACAGGGAATTATTATATATTTTGGTATGTTTTTGCATATTTGAATAATTCTGTTACATGCATTTAAAGTAAATATACTACTCATTTGATAAATTATTCACTTAATGTCTATATAGGCAAACATTTTGAAGAACTGGCAAACTGTAGAGTCTCTGTGAGTTTTGCCCCTTCTGCAGCATGGATCAAAGCTTTCTTCTCCATCATCTCATTTATTTTCCCTAAGTTTTTCTTTAAGAGGCCAACTGGGGTAAAGTTTACCACAAATGAATGTGGGCTCTCCCTTTGCCATCTGAGCAGCTCTTCAATGGCTCTACAATGAGCTCTCTATTCCACTTCCTGCCACAGGCTGCACATCCCGGAAGTACCAAGTATTTTCCTCCTTTGGCTTCTAGGATGTGCTGGGGCATGGCAGTAGCTTGGATTGTCATTCAAATGGGGCTGCAGCTGCTGTGCTTATGACACTGAGGAATGTGCACTTTAGCATCATGTCCCTTTTCGGATGCTAAACAGCCCTTTTCAGTCTTTTAATAGATTATTGGGGGAGGAGGAAATGGAGGCTGAGGTTAGCCTGTTCCCTTGTGGGCCCAACTCAGAAAGATTGGCATCTGGCACTGAGCCGACCATTCAGTCAGATGGTATTGTTTTCTGTTACATGCACAGAGCATGAGCCATTCAAGCCATATGTCTCTATGCCTACAAGTTACATTACACAAGCCAAAATTATATTTAACCAACACTGAGGTATAAGCTCAAAATATATTGACATTTATAACTATACCATGTGAGGTCCCTTTTTTTCAGGATGGTGGTAGGATGGAAATGAAACTCCCTTCAAATAATTTCTACTATCTTTAGTGAAAAGAATATGTAGACTATAGTAAGAAGAGCAGTTCAACCAATTCTTTCCAACACAGAGGATTTGGAACCTTTCTAAATCCTAGAGGAGCCTTAAGGGATCATTCATATAACTAGAACTTCCAAAATCTCCCCCTCCCCAGACTCCTAAAGATGGCTAGGATAAACATAAAACTCTGCCTTCTTATCCCACGCTTACATGACTTTCTTCTCAACTAAAGCTTCTTAAAATCCATTAAGTTATGCCCTCTTACTCTCTATAGGGAGTCTAGAAACTTCAGAACTGTTAGAGCAGAGGCTGGAAAACTGGCTCCAAGGACCAAATCCAACCAGCTGCCTATTTATAAAAATAAAATTTTATTAAAACACAACAATGCCAATTACTTTACAAATTTTCCATGGCTGTTTTCACATAATGGTAAGGTTGAAATCAAAGCCTAAAATATTTACTATCTTGCCCCTTGTTGAAAAAAAAAAGTATACCCACTCCTGGGTAATAGAACCCTGTGATTCAGAGGACTGACTAGAATATAGGTTATGGCCAAAAAATAATAGATAAAAAACGTGCTTATTTTCAATTTATACCAAGTTTATACTAGGTTAGTAGCACAACTGGGGGACAAATGTTTACACCTCAATGTCTTATTTTTTAAATATGACAAAATAAAAAAAGCACCCCTTTATAAAAGTTGTCCTCTTCTTGATTATAAATTGTGCTTTCTGTTCTGTTATCACTCTCACCGGCATTAGCACTGAAATAACACAGAACTTTAATGTCTCTGTGACTCATTCTCTTTATTCAAGTTGTGATTGCTTCCCAGTTTTGTTACCCCCACCTGATGGCATAGCCCAGAGTGCCTGGGGAGGCTGCCAACACACTAATTAAATGCCCTTTAAAGGGCAACACTGACAAGCTTCCCCAAACTCTGGGTCACAGGTTCATAACCAATGGGTGACTATAGCTGTCTCTTTGTCTTTGAAGAAAACTCAGGCAGATGCTAAATGGACATAGAATATAAAACAGAGAAATGATATACTCTTTGGTCTCTGTGAGTTCTAAAACCACCTGAATAATCCAAGCTACAGGAAAATGACAATTTCAAAGAACTTTATCCACCATTTACTATAGTTAATTATGTTGGTTTCCACATAAAGTAACTACTGATATTATATGCATAATAATACATTTGGCAAAGTTAATTAACCCCCAAAAAATATGTTCTGGAGGTATATATTTTTATTTTATTTTTTATTTTAATATATCAGTCTACTCTGTCAGTCATGTGACTCAAAGCAAGTCACTTAACCTCTTTGGGTTTCAGTTTGCTTCTGGAAATAAGGAGTTTGGACCAAATAACAAGAAAAAAACACCTTCCTAGTTTACAAAACACTCTCACAAGTATTATCCCATGCTGTTATTCTATGTTTTTATGTAAGTCATGTATCTCTGATACATTTAAATGCTTTCAAAATGCCGAAACCAACCTGGCAGCCCTGCAATACCATGACTCTTTTTCCCCACTGTGCTCTTGTAGCAAAGGTATTGTTCAAACAATAGAATCTTTTAGGGGTTGGATTTTCTGTTTTCCAGTACTAACCTGTGCCCATTACTTACCTCATTCTCTTCATACACACCTTCCAGGTAACTGGCCTTGGTTAGTTGTTGCCATTGACCTAAGATTAGAGCAAACACCATAAAAATGGAAGATACCATAAAAATATCTCTAGCCTTGTGCACCAGGCCTAGTTGCACTGAGTCCTGAAGTTGAGAATGACAAACTGGCCAGTAAGACCTGCAGCTGGCCTGTCTTACGTGCTTTCCTCCCCTCCACTGGCCATGCTCAGTTCAACATCTGTAAAGCGCTTGGCCAGTCTGAACTCCTCTCTTTCCCACACAGTTGAGTTCATCCTGGTGGAGTCTGTGTGGTGAAAACCTCAGATTCTGGTCTTTATTTTCAGATTTATTTGTGCAGAAAAAAAAAAATCTACAGTATATTCTGATGGTTTTGTGGATTACAGTGTGTGCTTTTGGGCAAGGCTTGCAGTCTAAGAATTTTTTATCATGTTTAAGTGGTGGATGGAATGCAGGGGTTAGGACTCACTCTGCAGAGGCCTTTTTAAGTTGCCAAATGTTTTCTGTAAAGCCCACATGTACAGTCAGGCTTGGGTTTTCTCTCCTATCATTCTCACTTGCTGCTTGTGGGCCTCTGTGGGAATTAGTTACCTGAGCATAGGCACTGAAGGCTTGGCATGAAAATCTCAGACAATGATTAAAGAAAGATTTAAGATCTCCCAGCCCAGCACCTGAGAGTTTGATGTGGGAAGAAAACAAAATCAATTTCCAATTCAGTTTCTAGCCTGGTAACATTCTGCCAGTCAATCAAGTTCTCCTACCCCAGAAACTTGGGATTTTAATGTAAGTCTGGTGCTTCAGAAATAAAGTATGGGAGCCAAAACATCAGGAGGCGTAGTGAGATGTTAAGTCCTAGGGAAGACAAAAATTAAACTAAAAAATGTTATAATATCACTTTCTGATGGGTTAGTTTATTTTATATACCCTGAGGAAAAAACATGTACTTCAGATAGAAAATGAAATAAGCAGCAGTGCACGAGAGTCTTACAAATAATTTTGTAAGGATATCAATTTTGAGGATATCTTTGACACTTTAAAAAATGAATGTAAGTAGGACAGAGCACAACACCTAAATAGACACTAGTGAACTGGCTTGATAGACTTTCCTTTAGTTGTTTTTCTAATTTGTTAGGATCCAAGCAACTGTTTCTATCAAAGTAATTCTGTTTTTTGAGGAAAAGTGTCACTGCTGAAACAACTGGAAATGTTTTGGATTAAGTTACATCTGAGTCCTTATGGCTTCTCTAGCTGGTCTGATAAGAGAGAAAAGGTAATGAATGAGGGAGATAACAGACACTACTATTTTTTTTTTTTACCTGCATCCTCTCTCTATTCTACCTCCTCATTCTCATCTTTCTTTGCTTGCGGATCTCTGACTTTGTTTTAATATTTGGAGCTTCCATGGATTTAGGGATGGAGACCATTCCTGGCCCAAAGATAAATCTTGATTGGCCTATGACATTCAGTGTAGTCTCAATCACTGGCTATCATTGGTGTATGCATGGGCATATGTTCTCACTCGGGGCTCTGTAAACCTAGAATGTGCTGGGATTGTCTGCAAAATTACTTTCATTGCTAGAGAAAAGAGATGCACGGTCAAGTCTGTTTCCTCTGCTGGAACTTAGCATGTGGGCCAGTTATATCATTTGTAGGACCTAAGTAGCACTTAAAGTGTGATGATCCTGGTTTCTTTCTTCAGCTATCCACCTGTCATGGTAATTATTTTTAATTTGCTACTTAGGTGGAGACAAACTCATAGGTACCTGGACGCTTGCCCTACAACTCAGCATGCAGAGCACATATTTCCCTTATCCTCCCCACACGTGTGCCCAGACCCCCAATGAAGGCAAAACATAGCAGCAATTGTTGGGCAAGGGCCAAGGAGTAAGTGGTCTATAACTTATCCCACCCACATGGTAAGGCAGAACTCTGTGTGAGTCAAGGCTCCAAACCCTTGTTGCATACTTTTTCTTTTGGTCCCATCTGACTTCACTTACAAACCAAAAATTCAAAGTAAAATTATTAAGAATTTCAAGATGGCAAACACAAGACATTAGCTCCCAAGCATCTCCTGAGGCCCAATGAAGCCAGTTCTTGTCTTCATGCTGCACATATCACCCAAATCTGCCTCAGCCCTCTTGAAATCACAAGGTGAACATGGCCAAGTCAGAGAAGAAAGACAAAAAGCACCTAGGTACTTGATATTAAGCTATTAAATTAATCAACCTCTAAAGAATTCTTGTTATAAGAGGTAATAAAACCCTTGTTTCATAGACCACTTTTACTTGGGTCTTTAATTGGTCACAATGAAGAATATTCTAACTGTTAGGATAGATCACACACTGGAAAAAAATCTACAATGGGACTAGAAAGAGGTGGGTATGTTAGAAGAGTTTTTCTCTAACATTCAAAACAAGGTCACTCTTTTAGAGAATATGTTCCTGCTTTTCTTTAACCACTCTGCAGGGCAGGAGAGGGCCAGTGTGTTCTCTGGTACCCAAGCACAGACAATGTCCTCACTTACGCTCCACCCACTCACATTCCTCCACTCTTAGAAAGCTCCAGAAGTTCAAGTAGGGCAGATATTAGAAAACAATGACACAGAAAATAAACAAAACACCCACACTGAATTTTAGGTTCACAAGAATTGAGGTGTTGGAAAGGGGTTATTGTGAGCTTCAAGGACAGTTTGAGGCAAAATTATAAAATAAATGAGGTTTATTTTGAGTGATCCTATTATCTTTATAATAGAGATTTCCATTTTCCAGCAAGTATCTTGGATTTTTATTCTTAATCATTCTTGCTCGAGGCGCTAACTTAAAGTACTAATAAACTTAAAGTACCATTGTTTTGCATAAAAGTTCAATTTACCAGCCCCTAAGAAGTTCATTCAAATTTTGAGATATTATGATTCTACACTGGCTGTTCTCACACTTCCTGGGACAGTGAAGTCCTCCTCAAATATGGGATTAAAAGTAGAATAAATAATATCCTCTGAAAAAAAGCAGTTTCAGGGAAAAAAGTAGAGCCTTGAAGGGTGTGGGCTTGATAACATATCCAGAGGGAAAACAAGTTTATCTAGAAGACCAGATGTTGTGAAGAAATGGATGGGTTTCCCTCTGCCTGAGGAAGTAGGATGTAACTTTTGGAAGCTTCTTCACCTGCTTCTTGTGAATAGTTAGGCAATAAGCATGTTTCCCAAGCATTTCTAAAGACTAGAACAGAGGTATATAAATTGAGTCACTTTTCTACTCATACAGGTTATACTGGGTTGCATAACATTCCCCTAAAATGTATGTCCTTCTAGAACCAGAATATGATCTTATTTAGAAATAAGTTAACTAATAAGTAATAAGTTAAGATGATGTCATACTGGTCTCAGGTAAGAAAGTATGTGAAAATATACAGGGAAGATGGCAAAGTGAGGATGGAGGCAGAAGTCAGTGTTATGCTGCCACAAGCAAGGAAAACCAGGAGGCACCAGAAACTAGAAGACATAAGAAAGAATTCTTCCCTGGACTCTTCAGAGGGAGCATGGCCTTGTAAGCAACTCAATCTGGGGCTTACAGCTTCCAGAACTGAGAAAGAATAAATTTCTTTGTTTTGATCCACTTGGTTTGTGGTCATTTATTTAGGCATCCCTAGAAAATGAGTGTGTACATTTTGGGGTTGGCCCTTCATGGGAGTCCTGGCCATAGGACATAAGTCATGTGAGATAGTCACTGACTGGTTTAAATTTCAGAAAGTAAAGTGGAGAAGGTATTCCCTCAACAGAACATCTGCTCACTGTGAACATCTGTACACAGAGCAACAGGGCCTACCTTCTCTTCTAGAATGAGCCTATGAGGTGAGCAATATTAAATTGGACATTGTCTCAAAGGTGAGCATACCTGACTATTGCATGCCCATGCATACACGTCTAGGTTTCTCTCACTCCCATCTTATCATCATAGCCCTCTGTCAAAAACTTGGATCCCAAGGTCTTCATGTCTGAACCAGTGAGTGTTTTCAGTGACATCAGACAAGAAGGCTGAAAGCTGTTGAAAGTTCCCTCCATCCTAGATTAGCAGCACA
Source organism: Lasiurus cinereus (assembly GCA_011751065.1). Lineage (NCBI taxonomy): Eukaryota > Metazoa > Chordata > Mammalia > Chiroptera > Vespertilionidae > Lasiurus > Lasiurus cinereus. Next base: position 34,389,161 of record JAAGEH010000393.1, on the reverse strand, counting down.
TGGGTGAACCAAGCTCATACATTATTCAGAGGGGAAAAATGTGGGCTTTGACTGAACTTTGAAGGAATCAGCAGCTATTCCAGAGGAGAGTGACCTATTGTTCTGCTTCACAGAACACAAAGAGCAAGCAGAATTCCTCTCAGCATAGCTAATGGAGTGCACACAGACACTGCGACCAAATGACCAGCAGACGTCTTTTATGAGCTCTGAAATTTTGTGCACAGTGCCCCGTTGCTGATCAAAGGGAGGATGTCCACACTCTTCTATTTCTGTAGGGTTACAACTCAGTGATACTCAGGTCAGGAGTTTGTGAAAGATAAAATGACTGTCTATGTAGCATGCACTTGTCAACAGCACCAAGGTCCCCTCAGAAGGATCACTGAGCAGAGTAGGTTGCTATTTGTGTCATTGTCAGAAACATGGGAAGCCTTTTCTACATTGTGGAGGGAGAAGAGAAATGGTTGTAAAATTCACTTTTTTAAGAAAGTCCATAGCATGTGTTTCTTTGATGCCAGAAAGTAGTTTTCACTACTGGGAGAAGAAAACTCTGACCAGAAGGATCAAGGAAAGGCTAATAGGGCCTTCAGTCCAGAAAGGGTTCTGAACAAGGGTTCTGAATTAATTCCTGGTGAAGGCTCTTTTTCTGTCAGTGACTAAATTTTAAGTATTCTGGGGAATACAAAGAACAAACCCTGGTAAAGGCATTCATTTTGCCTCTATATTCTCTATGTTATCACGTGGTTTTCAATAAACACTAAGACAAATAAACAACAAAAAACAATGTTATTTTGTTTTTATTTTCCTTGTCAAAAATGTCTTACTTTGCCATTATTCAATTTGTTTGATTTCAATTTTTAAACTTGTTTAATAATATTCATAATACTTATATTTGTTTTTTAGGAATTAGTTACTATTTAGGGAAACTACATCATTCCAGGTCACCAAATGTGAGTTAATATAAACCTTTAGCATTTTTAGGCATAAAACTGAATTATAATTCAATAATTCACTCACATTAAAATCCTTCATTTACTCAACAAACATTACTGAGCTCCTACCACGTTCCAAGTACTCTATTGATAACTAAGGATACAAACAAGATTGTAGTCATTCACACGAATATTTGAATTAGGAAATATATTCCCCACCTTAGCAAAGTATCTCTCAGACTTCCTCTTGGATAACATATTTGAACTCCTCATGCTGAAAGGTAAATTATCATCATTCTAAAACTAAAAGTAGTCATTGTCAGAATTCTATATCTTCATTTTTTAAGAACAAAGTTGATTTCTTATAATTCTAAGTTAACTGCTTTGGATGGTTATAAATAATGAATTAGGCAAATATTTAGTCTCCATTTTGTGTGGACTCATATCTCTACCACTCAGTACCTTTCAATGGATAACCTGTGCCTCAGTTTTCTCATCTGTAAAATGGAAATGATAATGTTATCTACCTCTTAGGGTTGTGATGAAAATTAAGCAATTTAATAGATATAGAGTGTTGTAATAGTTTCTGGAATATAGTAAATTTACAGAAACATTTTAATTTTAATTTTTACAATTGAGTTAATGACTTGGCTTCAATAATACAACAGAATGAAGATAAGCAAACAATCAGGTGAGGAATATTGGCCTCAGCTTCAGGATACCTTAATTGAATCTTAGCGCTGCTACAAAAGTGTTCAGTTAAGTCAGTAAACAATACTTATTTTTACTGTGATGATAGAGTACACAGATCCCACTTCAATTGTCCATTCTTCTCCATCATAGAAACTCAGCCTGGTTTCCACAACTCATGGCAAATGAGGGAGTTGAAATGCATGGTTTCCAGTACCTTGTCCACCTTTAAACTTCTGTGAAACTTTAATTCCAATAAAATCATAATTCAAGCCTGGGAAATATTTTGTTAGTGAACCACTTTTTAGAAATGTAATTTTTTTCAAATGGCATTTGTAGACATTGTTGAAGGAGGCTCCTCCATGGAAATTACTTCTATCAATGAAGTAGAAAATGTTCAGGCTGTTGAATTGAATTTTGATGTTGGGTTGTTTCATATAATTCTCAAAATGCTTTTTCGGATCTATTATTTCATTCTCTCACTCTGACTACAACTTTTTTTGGAAGAGTTCGGCCCTGGAAATCTACTATCCCAGGTTTTCTGTCAGCTATATCATTGATCTCTGAGGAAAAGATCACCTTAGATCTTGAGATCAACTTACTTTAATGAATGCCTTTCTTTTGTGGACTCTTAAATATTTTTTAGACAGTTATGTTTTCAAATAGTCAGGATTCAGTTTTAAAAAGAGATATAAATTACACAACCAAGCACCACATTGAGACTTAGCAGATTTTACAAGCTGCAGTTTTATTTCCATACATAGATTTTTAATCATTGGCACATCCTACTCGAAAGCTATATATTGGGGGCTATTTAATTATTTGAAACATTACCATGGCATTCAAATATATAATCAAACAGATTGGTCTAAAAAGAAACATACTTATGGGAAGACAAAAAATGTTCAGCTATCTTACATTGTCTTCAGATTTTCTTATTAAAATCCTTAAATTATTGTGACACATTGAGGACACATCTAAAATTTGGAAAAAAAAATGAGAGACATTTCAATTTAGTAGTTTAGTTCTGTCTTGACCAAATATCATCGTGTCTGCAAAAATCTAACATAAATTGACAGTTACTCTTCATGCTGAGGAAATAAATATTAAAAAATAATATAGTAAATTCAGCAATTATATATCACCAGTCTTCTATCATACAAATCAGTCCTTTTTAAATAAGCAAAGATAAAATTAAATCTAATCACTTATATATGGAACATATATATGGAACAGCTGCTATGGACTCTTCCCTGTACATTATTTCCCAGGTTAAGAAATGACATCTGTTTGTGGTAGTTGTCCATACAGTAGAAGAGGTTATGCATAAACACCCAGAACAATCCTTCAAGCTCCATTACTATCACTCAGCCACCCAACATGCCATCAGCTCATCACTACATTTTTTCTTTGTCTTTTTGCCCTCCTATAATCATCCTATATAATAAAGAGGCAATATGCAAATTAACTGCCATGCCCTCACACAAGATGGCCACCACAAGATGGCCAGCAGGGGAAGGAAGTTATGCAGGGGAGGGCAGGGGAAGCCAGCAGGGGAGGGCAGTTGGTGGGGGGACCAGGTCTGAGGGGAGGGCAGTTAGGGGAAACCAGGCCTGAAGGGGAGGGCAGTTGTGGGGGATCAGGCCTACAAGAAAGGGCAGTTGGAGGTGACAAAACTTGCAAGGGAGGGGAGTTGGAGGTGACTGGGCTGGCAGGGGAGAGCAGTTTGGGGCAATTAGGCAGGCAGGCAGGAGAGCAGTTGGAAGCCAGCAATCCCAGATTGTGAGAGGGATATCTGACTTCCAGTTTAGGCCCGATTCCACAGAGATTGTGTCTAAACCAGCAGTTGGACATCCCCCAAGAGGTCCAAGATTGGAGAGGGTAAAAACTGGGGTGCATGCACTCCCTACCAGTGCATGAATTTCATGCACTGGGCCTCTAATTTTACATAGAAATTAATCAACATCCATAGTATTTAAGATAAAATCCATACTATTTAGCCTAGTGAAGGAAAAGGCAGAGAGGAAGGAAGAGGGGAAAGTGGAATCATCAGTCTATTTTTCCTAGCTCGATAGTTTTCAAATTTTTACCCAGTCTGCCCTGCCCATCTATCTCTCTTACTTCACCTCTTATCACTTCTCTCCTTGCTCAGGGTACAGGCTATCTTCTTCCATCTAAATTAAGCCCAGGAATGCAGGTGTCTTTACCTATATGCTTGTGTTACCCGTATTATCAGGCATGTAGGAGGAATATAATAAATTTTTGTTGAAAAAAATAAATGAATAGGATATATCCTTTCTATAATTTGGTATGCTAAATTTGCAAACTATGTGCAGATATTAAAAAACAAGATAGTATTTCATAAGGCTTTAAAAAGCAAAATTAAAAAGTAAATACTTTATTAAAAAAAAGGAGATGGACAGTAGGCATAAGGTAGATCTTATTAGAGGTTAAGATTTGAGATAGGCTTAGAATAATTTTCTGAATTTCAACAGGTGAACATGAGGATAAAGTATAGCATTCCAGGCAATAAAATGAGTCAGGAGTATAAGTGGGTGGATATAGTTGGAGGAGGCCAAAATGATAGACCCAAGCACTCAGACTAAGGAAGAATAAATACCAAAGTGTGGTTGAGAATGACCAAACTATCAAAGAACTTGAACAGATTGGCAAATGATATTAGTACTGATTAAGAAGGAAAACAAAGTGATTTGAATGTTTTTGAGGAAAGAGCCTTCAAGACAAAAATGGTGTTTTAGGAAAATTCTTCTTGCAGCACATGCAAGTTGAAATAAAGGAGGCAAATAACTCAGATAAGGAGACCTAGTCAATCTTTGGGCATGAAGTGATAAGGTAGAAGACATAGTGTGAAGTTACAAAGATAATGGGGTTAGGGAGTGAGGTAAGACAAACTAAAGATAAAAAGAACTAATGGTGAGAATGTAGACATATGAGAAGGAAAAAGAGAGTCAAAGCTAAGAAGATACCATGTGCATTGTAGAGTGTCCTTTCTTCTGTCCAGTGGAAGACTGAAGAAAGGTGAAGCCATGTTGCTTAAAGATCAATATTCTATGTGTAAATATAAGGGTTTCCAGTCTCAGTTTTCTATCTTTCTCTTTATTTGGACAGAGTTAAAGAATGTCATTGTAGAACCCTGCTATTAGAATATGGCTTTTTCCAAGTTTCTCAGTAAGCTGTCATGTATATTTATAGGTTTTCTTATTATGGATCAACAATAAAGTGTTTCAACAGGAATTCATAGGCTGTGTATGATGAGCATCCATTAAGCCATCTTCCAATCATCACTTCTCTGCCCACTTCATTCACATAAGAGAATCTGGCTGGTAATACCTGATTGAACACTGAAGTGGACACCAAACTCAAACTGTTCCAATCAGAATCTTGCCTTGAGACTTTTAACCATCAGACAATAAGGAGAAAGGAACTGACACATGTTCATTCTTGAATTCTAGAGAGAAAGCCCATGAATTTGAAGCAATTCTTTCTTTCTTTTTTTCCTATCTTTCTTTTTCTTCTTTCCTTCCTTCCTTCCTTTCTTCCTTTCTTCCTACTTTCCTTCCTTCCTTTCTTCCTTCCTTCTTTTCTTCCTCTGTGTGTTGTTAGGTAAACATGTATTAATATTTGTCTGGCTTTTGTTAATTATTTTACAACTAGAGGCCTAGCATGTGATATCATGCGGCCCTGCCCACCTGCACATGTGCTGCCCACCCACGGCCATGCTCACAGCCATGCCCACGCACCTGCCACCCCACCCACTCATTGGCTGCCAGCCTTGCTGCAATCAGAGCCTGTGAGCTATGGGAGAGGGCCCAAGAGGTGCTCTATGCACCTCATGGTGACTGGTTGTTTGGGCATTTTGGTCATGACACCTCTTGGCCTTTTATTATTATGACTAGAGGCCCAGTGCATGAAATTTGTGCACTGGGGGGCATTTCCCTCAGCCCAGCCTTCACCCTTTCAATCTGGGACCTTTTGGGGATGTCTGAATGCCAGTCTAGGCCCAGTCCTGTTGAATATTCCTCACATAATCTGGGACTGCTGGCTCCCAATCACTCGCCTGCCTGCCTACCTGATTAGCCCTAACTGCTTCAGCCTGCCACCCTGATCATCCCTAACCACTCCCCTGATGGCCTGATTGATGCATAATTGCTCCCCTGCTGGCCCAATTGCTCCCAACTGCCCTCCCTTGCAGGCTTGGTACCTTCCAACTTCCCTTCCCTGCTGGTTTGGTTGTCCCTAACTGCCCTCCCCTGCAGGCCTATTTCCCCCAACTGCCTTCCCCTGCTGTTCTGGTCACCCCCAATTGCCCTTGCTTGCTGGCCTGTTTGCCCCCAACTGTACTCCCCTGACAGCCATCTTGTGGTGGCCATCCTGTGATGACATGGGGACAGCCATCTTGTGACCACATGGGTGTGGCCATCTTGTGACTACCTGAGGATGGCCATCTTGTGACCACATGGGCATGACCATCTTGTGACCACATGAAGGCAGCCATCAACATGGGGATGGCCATCTTGTGTGAGGGTCTGACTGTCAATTTGCATATTACCTCTTTATTATATAGGATTCTATAATACTCCATCTGTATAATGCTCACCACTCCCCCAAGTCATCTCCTTCCATCACTTCTATACCCTTTTCTACCTTCCCCCATTCCCCTTTTCATCTAGTCATCCTTTCTAATATTTCATTGTTCAAGTCTTCCTTTGTGTCTTAAAATCTATTCACACATTTCTTTTTCTTTTGTATTTTATTCTCATAAAATACTTTCAGTACTGATAACAAATGTAATGCAGATGTTTCTAGTATAAATGTTGAATGAGAGTGCAGCAAAAGTAATGTGAGAGTTTGGAAAGAAAGCTTGTACATTAATAAGACCCTTTCCAAAAATCATCTAAGAGAGGCAAGCAACACTCAACTCATTAATCCAGAATTAGATTTCTGTTCATCTTTCTCCTCCAAGAGGCATGATATTTTTGGTAGGAACTTTTCTTACCTTTCTCCAACTTATTATCTCTTTTTTCAAAGGGAAACTTCTAAACTTAGAGGGTGTCAAACAGATCAGCTATGGTTCTACATGAAAAGATAGAAAGGTGGGGTAGCATTAGAGGAGGCTGAAAAACTGGGGAGAACAAGATGACACTGGTCCTGACAAATCAGGTTAAACTACCAGAAATGACATGTGAATTGATACAGAGCAGTTTAACCAAAGGTGTTGCTGGGTTCCTTTGGTAATTGAGATTCTAACAGCACAAATGCTAGCGGGGTTGCAACACCCACTTTCCTATATTCTGAAAGCAAATGAAAAAAGCAAAGTCTATTTTTATAAGTGGAACCCAAAGAAATTTCTACTCACTCAGAATAATATTTCTATTCACTAACATAAATGCTTTTGTGTTATGGTTGATTGGCTTTGTGTTCTAGTTTATTTCATAATATGTGCTCACAGAAGTGGGCTTAAGAAGCTCTTTTAAAAATAAGAATCAACAGGAAGGGTCTAGGACTATTCCTCCATTTCTTCATTCATTCCAAAATTTTGTTATGCTGCCAGGTATCCTGCGAGAAACTGGTTTTATGGGCTGTTTGTTTTAAGAATGTGGTTCTGCTTGTCTAAAGCTTGCTTAGGTAGAGACAAACATTAAACAAAGAATGATATAAAATATAATTACAGATAAAATATATGACAAGTAAATGGAGGGAAAAGCACATGATATATGACTTTTAGTACCATTATAAATGAATAATTTAATTGGTAAAGATGATCAGGAAAATCTTCTCTGAGGAAAACTTATTTCAGGTGAGTCTGGAAAGCTGACTGTGCCTTGGTCAAGAAAAGAGGAGAAATGGGTAGGTTTGGAGTCAGAGAGAAGTCACTCCAGAAAAAGTGGAATGCATATGCAAAGATGTTATAGACAGAAATATTTGGTGCCTTTGAACAAATAAAAGGGTTCAGAGTGTTTGGAGCATAGTGAGGCAGGGGTGCTTACCATTAAAAGAAGTCAGAAGGCGATCATAGATCCTTAGAAATTAGGTTAGGAATTAAGTTTCATCTTAAATGTAATAGGGGCCATTGAAGGGGGTGAGGGTAACATGAATATCATCCCTATCATCCCTATCATTGTACTCCCTATCTCAGACTGCTGTGTTGAGAACAGGTATTGCAGTAAGTTAAAAGTAAAAGAAAGTAAATCAGTTTTAAGTTTAACAAAGTAATCTGGTGGGGGGAAGATGAGAAGCTACCAATGGAGCATGGGGATTGCAAAATGATAGCCTAGTGTTGGATTAATCTACTTTAAATCTGCTAGTATCTGCCTACCTGTTGACTTGGAAATTACTTTAAAAAGGCATAAGGATAACCATATGGCATCCTTTAAATCAGTATTTCATCTGAAGTGTTTTTGTTGAAGAATTTTATTTGTGTTTTCATTGAAAAATGTTTTCTATAAAGTTTAGATATACAAATGTCCATAAAAAAAGACAAAAGATAACTACATTGTTTGCATACATATACAATCAAGTGTATTTATCTAAAATATGAAATAATATTATGTGGACTGTTTTACCATTTGCGTTTTACACTAAGCAATATGTCATAAACATGTTTTCTTGTTAAGATTTTCAGATTTTTATTCTTTGAATAGTTTACTGGTCTTCTTACTTATTCCGTAATTTTTTTTATTGATAGGTATTTAGGTTGTTTCTAATTTTTCATTATTACAAATAATGCTGCATTTGCATTATTGTAAATAATTTCATAGGGAACATAATTATGTATTTTTGTACACATCTGAACTTTTAGAAGAGTTTCTATAAAATTAATTATGAGGAATAGAATAGCTAAATTAAAGGGTTTATACATTATACAAATTTCTAACTATTCAAAAATTGTTCTCTAAATAGTTTGTTTTTATTTAGATTCCTGCTGGCTTTACTATAACTTCAAAAACTATGAACTTTTATCAACCTGATAAAATAAAAATGATGCCTCCTTGTTGATTTAATTTATATCTCTTTGATCACAGAAAGGTAAAACAGTTTTTCTATGTGTTGAAAACTCATTGTGTCTGTTTGTCTGAACTTCCTATTGCATTCTATTTTCCTTTTATTTTTGTCTATTTTCCTGAATATTTTTATCTATTTCTTATTGTTACGTAAGAACAAATCACATAATTAGGATTTTAGCCTTTTGGTTATGATATTGAAACATATTTTTATGTTGTTTTGTCTTTTCATAGCCTTTTATGGGCTATTTTTGTAGTGCAGAAGTTTTCATATTATTTGTCCCCTTTGTAAATATTTTTACTAAGTTTCATGTCAAAATCCCCCCTTCCACATATCATTAAATACTGGGAGACAAAGACAAAGATGTCCTAAAAGCAGTTGGCTTAATATTTCTGAAAAGGAATTACAAGCATGAGAACATGGAATCTGGTCATTCCAGTTTTTTTTTAATTCTTAAATTCCTTTAAGTATAGTACTACGTACTTCTCTCTCACTAACAAAACTTTCTCTTTGTAGGTACCTTTTCACTGAATTCTATCTAGGTCTTAACCAAAAAGTTCAGGTTAATATCATCAGAAAGTCTTAAGAAAACCTATTCCTGACTCATGAAAATAATTATTTAACTTATATCTGATGGTACATATTCTTACTGTACCAATATCTGGTGAAATAGACTAGAGTTCTTAAAATCTAGTGAATAATGTTATGTTCCTTTTCTCTCTATGCACCAAATCCTAAACTATTTAATATCAGGAACTCTCTACATATTTGGAGACAGCTGAACACATATTATCAAATCTGTAACAAACAAGAATGTAATTTTAATTGATGTTATTCTGTGAATAACAAAAATAATTTTCCTTGCCTTTTTCTTGATGTTCTGTAAATGAATCCATTAAAAACACTATCTGACCTTTTGCTATAATCACATTGTAAGAGTCCTTCAAAATATGATCCCTTGTGTTCTTGATTTCATGCTTAATGTAAAATGCTTTTAGACAGCACAATGTATTCTTTGCCACTGCTTTCCCTTTTATGATTCAGTGCAAAAAGTGGAAAACATATTTAAAAGGTGATAGAAGCATGTTTGATAAAGGCAAGCAGGTCCAAAATATTTTTGAGAAAAAAATAATGCTGCTAACTTGACTCATTATATTTTTTAAGCTAGAGTGATTAATTGGGTAGAAACTTACAAATGCTTGGGGCTATAAGGAAAACACTCCACTAGCAAGGCAGGAAGTAAAAGTGCCCAAACCACATTTATAAGATTATTCAAGAATCTCCTACAAACCGCCAACAAACTTATTGAGACCTTTGAGAAACTTAGTGAGAACTTCAAAGATCTTAATGAGAATGCCCAAAAACTGGAAAAGGACTAGTCAGAAATGAAGCATGCACTGTCTGAAATGAAGAATAATATACAGAAATCCAACAGCAGACTAGAGGACCCCGAGAATCAAATCAAAGATCTGAAATATGAGGAAGCAAAAAACACCCTAACAGAAAAAAAAAAAAAAAGAAAAACAGAGTCCAAAAATGTGAAGATAGTGTAAGGTGCTTCTGGGACAACTTCAAGCTCACCAACATCAGAATTATGGGAGTTATGGGAGTGCCAGAAGAAGAGAGAGAGCAAGATACTGAAAACCTATTTGAAGAAATAATGACTGAAAACTTTCCCTACCTGGTGAAAGAAATGGACTTACAAGTCCAAGAAGCACACAGAACACCAAACAAAAAAAATCCAAAGAGGACCACACCAAGACACATGATAATTAAAATGCCAAGGGCAGGAAAGGAAGAAAAATGGCAGCGGAATAGACAGATGCACCTGGAGCTTTGTTGCTGGGCAGAGAGAGAGAGAGAGCAGCTGAGAGTCGCACTGGGAGTGTTTGTTGGCAAGTTAAGAGTCAGTTATCCTTCAGGAGAAGGTGGGGGACTGCTGGATGGAGCTCTCCTGGCCAGGCAGCCCCACTGCCACAGGGTTCTTGTCTCCTGGAGCCACCAGCGCGAACGCAGAGACCACACCATCTTGCAGAGGGAGGTGGATGTCTGCAGCGGTCTGAAAGCTGCGGCTGAAGTACCCACCGAACAGCTGGGGGACCCAGAACACCGCTCTCCAATCGGCGCAGACATGCAGATTCAGAGGAGATCCATAGGGCACACAGAAAGGACAGATTTCGCCTGGGATAAGGTGAGGTCTCCTATCCCGCAGAACAGAGACACGCACACTGTGGGAACCGGGCTGTGGGAAAGCTGCTTCTAGAGAGGTCCGCAGATGTGGGGCAGAGCGTGATCCCTAAGTGTGGAAGCAAACTCTCAGAGCTGTTGACAGAGGGGAGCTTTAGAAAACAACTCATTTTGATTTGAGGCAGAAGGATAGCCTGGGAGTTATTACAGTGTCCTGGCTGCAAAATCCCCACAAACCTGTATTGAGAACCACAGAGTAGTAGGCTCTGAGCACAGCCTAGAGAGGTCCTGTGCTTTGTCTGAGAGGTCAATTCCGAAACACTGCCACCCAGTGGATGACACACAAATTGACTCTCCTATAACCACAAAAGAATAAAGAGATTAAGACCTTAACAGTGGAACACAGGGAACTGCAATACCTTCCCTACTGCGAAACAGGAGTGCCAAGCAGAATAATAGTGGAAGTGAATGACCATTCTATTTCTTTTCCTTTTTTTTCTTTTTTTAAATTTTTTTTATTTTATTTTATTTTCATTTTTGCATATTTTAATTAAAAATTTGTTTTTTTCTTCCCTCCTCAATTGATTTTACCTTTTTAATTATTACATTTTTGTTTTCAACTAGTATTTTTACTACTACTATTTTACCTTTTTTGGAAAAAAAACAAGTGTCATTTTGTTTTCCCTTTATTTTACTTCGGAATTAGAGTTCCACATTCTATTTTCATCTTTCCTTAAACATAATTTTATATTCTATCTCAACTCTACCTTTATGCCAACACTTTCCTCCTAACTTTCCCCCTTTTGTTGTCTTCTTTCTCTTTCCCTTTTCTAACTTTAGATTGTCCCTATTCTTTCTCTTTACCTGGTTAAAATTTCACCCTGCTTATATATCTAATTTCAAATCCCCTACTCCAAGTCCATACAAACCTCTCTCTTCTTGTCTTCACTATCTAAAAAGTTGTTTTTCTCTATTTCCTTTTGTTGCTGTTTGACTGAACAGTGATTATATCGATTTTTTTTGTACTTTTTTGTGAGATTGTTTTAGTTTATTTTACTTATTTTATTTTGCTTTTTGTTTGCTTTGTTTTGGTTTGTTTTTTACCTCTCTTTTCCCTTGCCTCCTTCAATACCAGTTGTTATTTGTAGTTTGTATTAATCTCTAGGTACTGGTTGCCGGCATTTGTTGGGATTAGTGACTGTTCTATTGGTGTTTTCTCCTGACATCTATTTTTTGTTTTCCTTTTCTCTCTTATCCTTTTTCTTTTCTCTCTGACTTTTTTCTCTTTTTATTTTCTTCTTCTTCTTCTCCTTTTTATTTTATTTTATTTTATTTTATTTATTTATTTTCTCCCTCTCCCAATTTGATCTTGGCACTTCTTTCTTTTCTTTTTTCCTCGTTTTCCTCTTCTTTCTCTACTTACCCCTAATTTTTCTGTCATTGGTGGTTACCTTATTTTTTATTATTAACCTTGTGAATACATTTCTGTTCAGTGCCTGTGTGTTGTACCCTGATCATGTTGTAGTTTGTGCCTTTGAATCAACGTACGAGAGAGAACTACATAACCAGAAACCCGGAGAAGAAAGACCATGGGAAGAAGAAGAAACAGCCCACATATGACAGAAAGGCAGGTATCACCAGAAAATGAAGTAAACAAAATAGAAGCAGAAAAAAGCCTGCCAGAGAAAAAGTTCAGAGAAATGATCATAAGGTGGGTGAAAAGAATGGAAGACAAAATTGACAATGTGAGTAAGAGCCAAGAGGAAATGAAGAAGACCCAAGAGAAAATGAAGAAGAAGCAAGAAGAAATGCAGAGGAACCTAGAAGAAATGCAGTATAATAAAAAAAATGAAAAATGACACTGCTATGAAGAACTCAATAGAAAGCATCAAATGTAGACTAGAAGAAGCAGAGGACCACATCAGTGAGCTAGAAAACACGGTAGGAAAAAATACCCAAGTACAGCAGCTTCTAGAAAAAAAAATTAAAAAACAAGAGGAGAGCCTAAGAGAACTTTGGGATAACACCAAACAAAACAACATCCGCATAATTGGGGTTCCAGAAAGAGTGGAAACTGAGTAAGGATTAGAGAACCTGTTTGAAGAAATAATGACAGAAAATTTCCCCAACATAGGAAAGAAAAATCCCACACAAATCCAAGAAGCTCACAGATACCCAAGCAAAATGAACCCAAAAAACTGACACCAAGGCACTTTATAATTAAATTGGCAAACACCAATGACAATGCAAGAATCTTAAATGCAGCCAGAGAGAAACAGAAAGTTACCTACAAAGAAACCCCCATAAGACTAGCTACTGATTTATCAACAGAAACTCATCAGGCCAGAAGGGAATGGAATGAAATATACAAAGTCATGCAAAGGAAGGATCTGAATCCAAGAATACTGTACCCTGCAAGGCTTTCAATCAAAATTGAAAGTGAAATTAGAAGCTTCACAGACAAAAAAGGACTAAGGGGATATATTACCACCAAAACAGCAATGCAAGAAATGTTAAAGGATCTGCTGTAATAAAAAGAAATAGGAAGCGAAGAAGGAACTCTAGGGTAAAGACTAAAAATGTCGACAGAGGAGTACTTATCAATAATAACTTGAAATGTAAACGGATTAGATGCTCCAATCAAAAGACATAGGGTAACCGATTGAATAAGAAGACATGATCCATATATCTGCTGTCTACAAGAAACCCACCTTAGGAAAAGAGATGCACACAGATTGAGGGTGAAAGGATGGAAGATGGTATTTCAGGCAAGTGGAAATTAAAAAAAAAAGCTGGGGTTGCAATACTTATATCTGACAAATTAGATCTCAAAGTGAAGAACATAACAAGAGATAAAGAAGGCCACTTCATAGTACTAAAGGGAACAATCTAACAAGAATAAATATCTCTGGTAAACATAAATGCACCCAATATAGGAGCACCTAAATACATAAAATGCCAAGAGCAAAAGACAAAGAGAGAATCTTGAAAGCAGCAAGAGAAAAACAGTTAGTTACCTACAAGGGAATACCCATACGACTGTCAGCTGATTTCTCAACAGAAACTATGCAGGCCAGAAGGGAATGGCAGGAAATATTTAATGTGATGAATAACAAGAACCTACAACCAAGAGTGCTCTACCCAGCAAAGCTATCATTCAGAATTGAAGGTCAGATAAAGAGCTTCACAGATAAGAAAAAGCTAAAGGTTCATCACCACCACACCAGAATTATATGAAATGCTGAAGGGTTTTCTTTAAGAAGAGGAAGAAGAATAAAAAGGTAAATATAAAAATTATGAACAACAAAGTGATAACAAATACATACCTATCAACAAGTGAATCTAAAAATCAAGTGAATAAAAAAAATTCGATGAATAGAATTATCTGGTGAATATAATAGAATTTGGGGCATAGAAAGGGAATGGACTAACAATTCTCGGGGGAAAGGAGGAGTGAGGGGTGCAGGAAAAGACTGGACAAAAATCTTACATCTATGGATGTGGACAGTGGCGGGGGGGTAAGGGCTTCGGGTGATGGGGGTAATCAGGTGGAGGGTAGCTATGGAGGGGGGAAAGAGGAACTTCTGTAATAAACTGAACAATAAAGATTTATTTAAAAAAACAAAAAACAAAACAAAACAAAGAAAGTAAAAGTGCCCAAATTCTTTCTCATTGATGATTCCATTCTATTTGTTTCTTCAACTGGGTGTCACAGGAAATTCTTAGAGGAATATTCCTAGGAAGTAACAAGAGTCCTAATGAAATAAGTTTGGAACTATGTGCATGGGACTAACAACAGGGAAATGTATCTTCAAAAGATTTTTCAGAACCTTTAACGTGCTGATGTCCATTATTAATCTCTAAAGAGGACATTGTCTTTTGCTCTCTGAAGCCAGAACCTATTTTTCTAAGACTACAAGAAATACTTCTGAACATTACATGGATTTTAAGAAAAATAACTTTGCACATGCTATCCCAGGGCATCCATTTGCCTTAAATATACTGACATCAATGAGTCTGTCTTGTAAGACTAAAAAAATAAAACAAACAAACAAACAAATAAATAAATAAATAAATAAATAAATAAGCTATTTCATTACCGATTCTGACTTTCATCACAAACCTGCCATGTTACTTACTGTCTTCTCCAACCCACTCTTTAATTTCCCCTTCTTTATCCCTTTCCTAATATAAAAACTTTCAATATTTATACCTTCACTGTACCAACACAGTGATTTATGTATATATTTCATTGCCCATATCATTGCATTCACTAATACATTTCCATTTTTATTTTATGTGTCTCATTAAAGCATTGATATCTTCAGGTTAAAAATACATGTTCTCTAGTTTTGGTGTAATTGTCCTCAATTCACCACCATCAGGACACATACACAATTTAAGGTAGTTCTCTGCCAGAGTCAGTTTCAGAAAACATAGCTGCCCAACCTATTGAAGCAGTGTGCAGGTTGCTGTGTGAGATGCATGAGCTTGAATTTGTGTGTGTGTGTGTGTGTGTGTGTGTGTGTGTGTGTGTGTGTTTATTGATAGTAACTGCCTCCAAGGGCAATACCTAAAGCATAACAGAATCAGTATTCAGCAGAGCCATTTCTTTGGCAGCTGAAATGAGCCTGCAGGAATCTTGCTGTCACTGATACATTCTTGGATGCGTGCAACTGTAAATTTACCCATCCACCTGTATCATTCAAGGGAAATAATTCTCTCAGCTTGATTCATCCCCCTCACAGTGGGTTGGGTAACAAGCCTTAAGGGGACACAATGGTGGTGAGTAATGAGAGGTTGAGAGAGTTGAGTCCAAGGGACATTTACAGGAACCTTTAGTGGGCAGAGTGCAATTACAGGATTCAGGCTTACCTGTTGCTCTTGATTATTCATTGTTTTGCTACCTCCTATCTGGTTATTTTGTCTCCCTATAACCAAACAATGAACTCCTTTTGTTTGCTAGAGAATAAAATGTTTTGGTTCATCAAATATTCTGGTTCCTGGGCACTGCCATAATAGTTTAATAGTTCATTTGATTCACAAGTATTCTACATTTTACTGTAAATTGTTGTAAATAGGTCCTTGGATGAATCACAAAGATAGTCAAGATTTTGTAATGGCAGGGCCATAGTTTGGAAAACCAAGTCTCCCTATAAAGTATTATACATACCAAAAATAAGCTGAAACTGTCTGGCCGTACCACATATCATAGAAATGGTTAATTTGTAAAAAAAAATCTTATTTAGATTGTCTCAGTCACTCAAATATGATCTATAAAAGAACATTTTTTTTCTGTTTGATAATCACATAAAATGGAAATTTTTAAATTGAGTGGACTTTTCTGTGAAAATAATGAGTTTATCATTTCTTTTTAATTTTCAACTGAAGTGTTCTCATCAAAAAAGGAGACCATTGTCCAGAATGGGGAACTGTTGTCCCTTCTTGAGATTCTCTGGGCTTTCATCAGAAATGTGTTCCTCCAAACAGTGACCCAACTCAACCCCATCTAGTTTCCCAGAGAAGATGAGCTCATATCCTGGTGGGTTGGCACTCAGCACTGAACAGTCCAAATAATCTGACCATGACTTATGTATGAAATGAAGCTCAGAATTTCAGATTGTACAGCTAGCTAACAGAGGAGGGTACTGTCTATGTGAGGAACACTACATGATTCATATTTTTGTCAAAAATGGAAGTCATATTTCTTTGATGTGTCAACAGTGAGGAATGAGAGCAGATTACATTGTATGTACTAAACTAGAGGAAGAAAGCATGTAAGAGAGAGAGAAAGGGAAATTGAGAAACTTCTTTTGGATCAAGCAGGGAGAACACTCCCAGGTAATATACCTAAACCAAGTACACAGTCCTTGGAATGTAATAGTGAAACCCAATGAGGTGAGAGAAATGTGGGAAATGTGAACCAAAATAATTACTTTTGGCTAGATAGGAAAATAAATTAACTGAGGGCACTAAAAGCATCTGAGCATTTGTGTGGGCAAGAAAACAAGGGCACACATTGAGTGAGAGAACAGGCAGGAAGAGGAAAATACTGTTCCCAAAATAATGTGGTGCCCTGACTGGAGTGCTGTATTGACACTCTCTCCGTTCTCTTCTGTTATTCTGCTATGATCCAGTCAGCATCACATCAAAATGTAAATCTGAATGAACCCCTGTGCCAAACATACAAACATACCTGCCACAATAAGAGGTGAGAAAATGAGCTCTATGTACAACATAGATTTCTAATCCCATTAAAAATAGACCATATTTGCCAATGTTATCTCTGATAAGGGTTTAATCTCTAACATTTACAGAAAACTCACACAACTTAACAAAAGGAAGATAAACAACCTACTAAAAAAAATGGACAACGGACCTAAATAGATACCTTTCCAAAGAGGACATAAGAAAGGCCAAGAGACATAGGAAAACATGCTAAGTCACTAATCATCCAAGAGATGCAAATCAAAATGACAATTAGATACCATCTCACACCTGTCAGAATGGCTATCATCAACAAATCAACAAATGACAAGTGCTGGTAAGGATGCGGAGAAAAAGGAACCCTTGTGCACTGCTGGTGGGCATGCAGACTGGTGCAGCCACTGTGGAGAAGAGTATGGAGCTTCCTCAAAACTGAAAAGGGAACTCCCATTTGACTCAATGATCCCACTTCCAGAAATATACCCCAAGAAAGTAGAAATACCAATCAGAAAGGATATATGCACCCCTATGTTTATAGCAGCACAATTTATGATACCTAAGATTTGTAAACAGCCTAAGTGCCCATCAGCAGATGAATGGATTAAAACACTGTGGTACTTCTACACAATGAAATACTACACTGCAGTAAGAAAGGAAGGAACTCCTATCATTTACAACAGCATGGATGAACCTGGAGAGCATTATGCTATGTGAAATAAGTCAGTCAGAGAAAGATAAATATCACATGATCTCATTCATTTGTGAAATATAATGAACAATATAAACTGATGAACAAAAATAGATCCAGAGACAGAGAAACACTGGTCAGATGCTCAAATCTAAGAGAGAAGGTAGGGGAGGGTGGAAGTAATGGGGAGAGATCAACCAAAGGACTTGTATGCATGCATATAAGCCTAACCAATGGACACAGACATCGGGGGTGGGGGGGTGGGGAGCATGAGTAGGGTTGTTGGGTGGGCAATGGGGGATAAGAACACATATGTTATACCTTAATGAAAAATAAAGGGGGAAAACGGAAAAAAAGAGACAATCTAATTATATATGGTCCTTGCAGGAAAGTGAGTGATATGGCCGGGGCTGCCCTTATCTCAAGGAGGCAAGAAGTCTGGGGAGGAGGTTAGAAGAGGAAAGGAAAATAATTCATCCTCTTCCCGTCTAGGGGAGTAGCTCTCTAAATAATTTCTCTCTCACTGATTCCCATAGTTTAGGGTTTCTTGCAAAGTCACCTAGTAATTCCTTCAGGAGCCAAATGACAGCACTTTATTCCCCTAATAAGCTTGTTTTCCCACCAGGCTTTGGGTGGTTTCAATGGACATGCTATTAAGTGGTCTGTGTCCCCTCATCAATGATTTTACACTCAAGCCCAGGCTGGGACACAATCTGGGAGGGGTTCAAGGGACACCACTCCCTCCCTCTCCTGCATTAATGAGGAAATAACTCACAGTTCTCTCTGGACTACACAGAATCCCAGCATTTCATGAAGAACAACGTACTCCAAGATAGCTGCTGCTCCTGTCTGAGACAATGCACACTTTCGCTAAGAAGGCTCTTGCAACTCTCAGGAAATTGCTCACTATGGACAATCTTGCCAGACAGACAATGGAACTGAGAAAATAGATCAGACTGAATGCAGAAGTGGCAACCATGGGAGTAAATTGGAAGGTACTAAATATAACACTAGTTTCTCTGAGTTGAATCAAATGAGGCCTCAGTTGTTAAAAAAAAAAAAAGTGGTGCTGAGAAGCTGAGAATGATGAGATAGATGGTCTAGTATATCAGTAGCATAGAATTGTTCTTACTGCAATCTGAAAATACTCTTATTAAAAACAGTTAGAAAGACTATCTGGCAAGCTGCCCTCCATTGTTTTTCAGGAAGTTTTACAAAATGGTGGGGACGAAGCCATCCCAAATTATAAAATGGCATGCTGACATGATACTGGCTCATAAAGACCCCATTGAATGTGACAGGCTGGAAATCTAGGTGGTATAATGAGGCGCATACACAGTATTTTCAAAAGTGCTGGCAGCTATTTCATGGCTCTTTCACCCCAGGGCAAGTAAGTTCTCAAGTTCATCAGTCTATTTTCATATATTTCCTTTCTCTTCATTGTTCTTTCCTCTATAGCTAATGCACTGACATTCCTGTGCCAGATTTCAAATACGTATATACATCCCTCCTGGCAATAAAAGATACTTAGACTTGACCATTTGAATTAAAAGTGAACATCTTACTAGAGGATACATAATGGAAATAGTTGTTTTCTAATGATAGTCTCATATAAAATTTATGGCTTGCTTTATTCAGGAATTATACTTTGTTTGAAATTATTGTTACTTTACATCAACATTTTAAATTATTTTAATTAAAATAATAAATCATTGAAGCTCATGTAAGATAGGTACCTATGATATTTCTTATTTTTAAAATGGGCAATATAGAATAAGATTGAAACTATAAATAGTAAAGATGGTGTGTACTGAGCTGGGATTATATAATTGAGATGTCTCAGTTTTCTGTAGACACTAACCTCAATTACACACAGGATTAAGTACCAGAGTTTTCGGATTCCCTGATGCATAATTGATAAAAATATCATAGGTTTGCAGAAAATTTTACATACAAATATGCAAAGAGATATAGATAAACCATGAAGTTTATTTTTTTTATTTTGTAGGTGATCTTTCAAACATAATCGTACAGTTTTGTGATTCAAAAAATTAGTTTTACTTAAGATGATACTATAAGAGACTATAACCATTTTCCCCCCAATTGAAGCCATTAGTCATCTAAATAATCACGAAGGGTCAACCACACACTCATTTTCTCTGTGCAGTCGCTGGTGGGTGAAAGAGAGCCATGATCCAGACAGCATTTTGGGTACTCTCCTACTTTCAGGGTGGTGGAGAAGCAAGACCTAGTACAATGAGAAGGGATTTTGAGTTAGTAGACCTGAGTGGATGATGTATTTCCTTCCCCTTTCAGCTGGCAAATCAGAAGAATATTTCTGCTTTTCCAGCTATAAAATTGGAATCATAACCTCCTTCTCAAAAGGTGCTGGCTGTGAGAATCTTTCTGAGATATATGCTCTGCTTTATTAACTTTTCCTCTCTCATCCTCTTCTTCTTCCTCCTTCCTGTTGTCACCATCACTCTCTCACTTGCTCTTCCATTCATCTGTGGACCAATATTTCTTAGGACAATAACGGGGTTCATTGTGGGAAACATTCATTCAGTATCTCTCATCCCAGAAAAGACTTCCAGTGAGGATTTCCTTGAAAAGGCAGAACCAGACATTGCTATTTCATTGAAATATTGCACCTTCCACCCTCTCACCTGGAGTACAAGAGACGGTCACAATTTTTTTTATTTTTATTTCAGAGAGAAAGGGAGGAGGAGAAAGAGATAGAAACATCAATGATGAGAGAGCATCATCAGTGAGTTGCTTCCTGCATGCACCACATTGGGGACCAAGCCCACAACTTGGGTATATGCCCTGACTGGCAATGAAACCATGACTTTCTGGTTGATAGGTCAAGGCTTAACCACTGAGCCATGCTGGCTGGATAAGCTTAAGTATTTTAAATCTTCCTGCACTTGCAGTAGCAACACCTACTCTGGCCAGTGACCTGTTCTCAGGAGTGACTGACAAGCAAGTACCTTCCCTAGGTCACCCAGACTTTTGCAGCTTTCTCGCAAAGCTGTACAAATGGCATGCCCATAAAATTTGGCCTTCCCTTTGCTTCTTTCCTTTTAATTAATAACCAGATTTATTACATTGGTATCATTGTAATTCCCACGTCACAATGGGGGAGCTTGCATTCTCCCCGAGGTGCACACACAGGCAGGATGTGATTCCAGGCAATTTTCCTCCAGATCCAGCACCTTAAATTACCATGCCCTTAGCAACCAGGGACCTCCCTTTCAGGAAGAACCATTGTCTTGCTCACTTCCTGGGACCTTCTAGAGGACAGCAATTGTAATTTGTGCTGAACCATTGCCAGTCCCTTTGCATTACCTGAGGCATTTGACTCTTTGGTACCTGTTTGCAGTCTCTAATCCCAGTGATGCCCACTTGACTCTCACTTCTTGCTTTGTTGTTTTTCCCATAGCTTGCCCTTTCTTTGATTCTACCATCCTGCATCTTTTGCCTGCCTCACTGGTCCTGAGAAGTCATCTAAGTTTTGCTTTATTTCCTTTCTTCAAATAGGACCTTCGGTTTGCAGTACCTTTTGTCACTGTAAATTCCTGCTCTCACCCCAGGTCTCCTTTTTCCTTCCTTTCAACTAGTCTTATTACACCCTCTGCAGTAACAATTAAAGGCTGGAAAAACACTTAGAAATGATAATGCACTGTAAGAATGTTAGTTATTAATTATTAATTAAAATGCCATTATTCTGAGAAGCAGTATAGTATGGAATACAATGGGCATATGTAGTGTTGTCAGCCTGAACAGTTTAAATTCTTGCATAGCCTCTTCCTGAATGCTTACACAAAGTATGTGACACAAGCCTTCTGGGCCTCCATTTTCTTATGTCTAAAAATGAAGGTAATAGTGCTTACTTCTAAGCATGGTTGTGAGGATGAGAATTCACATATGATGCCAGTATCATATAGATCTTGCTATGGACTGTATGTTGAAGCCCTAACTCTAAGGGTGATGCATTTGGAAATAAGGATTTCAAAGAGTTTATGTTAAATTAGGTCATAAGTTTGGAGCCCTGATCCAGTAGTGCCCTTATAGGAAGAGACTCCCCTGCTATGTACTACACACTAAGAAAGGTCCTGTGAGCACACAGGCTATTGCAAGACTGCAGGCTATTGCACAACAGGACAAAGGTCCTTGCAGAAAGTCAAATCCACTGGCAGTTTGGCTGTGAACTTCTCAGCCTCCAGAACTATGAGAAAGTAAATCTCTGTTTTTGAAATCACTCAGACTATGGTATTTTGTTACAGTAGCTGAAGCAGACTACTCTTTATATAGGGATTAAAGGCAGAGCCTATAATTGTACTTGTTTACAAAAAAAGAAAATTGAACCTCAGAGAATTTAAGTAAAATGTTTAAGGCCTTATGAACTTAGTGCTGTCTAACTCCACAAGAGATTTTTTAGTCACATCAGTTTGCATCCTGTAGCTACTAAAATATTTTTCAAAAAAAGATGTCCCATTTCCCCATATTTGGCCCACATGTGCCTGCTGGCCTTTTATAAAAACTAGAGGGCTGGCATTTTACCAATGCAACTTTAAGGCTTGTCATCAGAAATCTTCACCTCTTCTTGCATTGAGATGATAAGGAGTTTTCTTTCTAACTTAAAAAATATTTATAAAAAGTAAAATTGCAAATGATTTCTACAAATGTATACAGTTTTCCTAGGAAACTTGAGTTAAAAATGTTATTTATCACTATTACTTTTGGCATAGTTTTTTTCAGATACAATTTGATACCATGGATAATTATTCTGCCAATGTGTAAATCATACTGTACTTTAATTGAATGCTGAACATTGCTCAAATTGGCTGGTGCTCTTTGAAATATGTATTCCCATCAAATAACTTAAAATAGTAGCACCCAATAAATACTCTGCAATGATATTTATATGTAATATATTTACCTACATATGTAATCTTTTAAAAAAATATAATGTTCCATCCACATTATAAAGAAGAATTGAAGGGAAGTAATTTATAATAATGTAATTGATATTTCAATGTGACTTCAATAGGAAAACAAAATGAAACAGATGTTTTCACCTCCACATATAATTGCCATGAACTTGAGAGATACAATGTGTTGAAGAATCACATATCATTAGGGGACTACCATTAGCAATAAAATTTTCTAAAATAGAAAAAAACTTAGTAACATTCCAAAATAAAGAATGGTAAAACCACAAGGCAACTTATTCCCTAATTAGTAGACATAGATAAAACATTCTAGGCAATTTGTACTTGTTCTCTGCCAAACATCTTCTTAATTGAAGGTGGGCTGGTTTTTTTATGATGGATGAACTTAGATGCAGGAACAAAGCCAGGCAGGAAGAAAGCAGGCATCTTTTGCTAGAAAACCATCAGGGAGAAGCAAATTATTTCACGGGGGTCATGAACCAATAACCAATTAATCAGGATATTCCTGGAAGTACTTCTGCTGTTCTAGAAAGTCCAGCCAGTCACAACACTCAGAATCATCTCCAACATTATCAACCGAAAGCAGACAACTGCTGGAAGCTACTCCTTCCATATAGTACCTGGGATCTGAACTTATTGGGATTGTGGATCTTGCATTTGAGCCACTGGAACCATTACTTCCTCACTGGACAGGTTTACCCTGGCCATTATAAATTTGCAATGATATTAGCCCAAATTTTACACATTTAGATTTTTAGACCCCACTTATCAAGTTACGGTGGAGTTTTATATAAATTTAAGTTTTAATCTTGATTTTCATATTAATTTTATTCTTGGAAAATTCTGTGTATGTTAAGACAATGCAAACCATTGTGTATATGTCTCAGTTGAAGTTAGGTTTTAGATTCAGATAATTTTTATGAATTTATACCACATATGAATATCTGGCAGAAATATAAAAAATCCTGTGGAATCAGATAATTCTTTGTTGTGTGAGATTATTCTGCACATATTTCGGGATACCTATTATCCCTGGCTCCCATCCACTAAATTTCAGTAGATTTTTTCCTCCAAATCTCAGCCCCACACACTACCCTTATTAAAATGATTCATAGAATAAATGAGAAACACTAACAGTGGTTAAAATATGGACTTTTGAGTTAAGAAGAGTTGGATTCCAATTTTAAATTGGAGTTTAAAGAAATTATTTGATTCCTAGTAGAACTGTCTTCCTGGTTTGCTGACGACTGTCTTCTCAGATCCTCTTGTGGCAGAGACAGAGGAAGCAAGTTCGCTTCTTTTAATGGCACTAGTCTCATTAGGCAGGCTCCACTCTTATGACCTAACTAGAGGCCTCATGCATGAAATTTGTGCATGGGGGCGGAAGGTGGGGTGTCCTTCAGCCCAACCTGCTCCATCTCCAATCTGGGACCCCATGAGGGATGTCCGACTGCCCATTTAGGCCAGGTAGGATTGGACCTAAATGGGCAGTTGGACATCCCTCTCACAATCCAGGACTTCTGGCTACCAACTGCTCACCTGCCTACCTTCCTGATTGCCCCTAACTGCTTCTGCCCACCAGCCTGATCACCCCCTAATTACTCCCCTGCCAGCCTGATTGATGCCTAACTGTTACCCTGCCAGTCTGTTTGTCCCTAACTGCTCTTCCCTGTGGGCCTGATCACCCCCAGCTTCCCTTCTCTGCCAGCCTGGTTACCCCTAAACTGCCCTCCCCTGAAGGCTTGATCACTCCCAACTGCCCTCTCTTCCAGGCCTGGTCCCTCCCAACTGCCCTCCCCTGCTGGCCTGATTGCCCACACTGCCCTCCCTTGCAGGCCTGGTCCCTCCCAACTGCCCTCCCCTGCTGGCCATCTTGTGGTGGCCATCTTGTGTCCACATGGGGGCAGGATCTTTTGACCATATGGGTGAAGCCATCTTGTGTGTTGGAATGATGGTCAATCTGAATATTACTCTTTTATTAGATAGGATAGAGGCCTGGTGCACAGGTGGGAGCCAGCTGGTTTGCCCTGAAGGGTGTCCTGGATCAGGGTAGGTGTTCCCTTGGGACATGGGGTGGTCTGGGCGAGGAGCCTGTGGTGATTTGCAGGCTGGCCACACCCCCTGGCAATCCAAGTGGAGGCCCTGGTATCTGAGATTTATTTATCTTCTACAATTAAAACTTTGTAGCCTGGAGTGAAGCCATTGAAACTTTGTTGCCTTAAGTGGAGGCCTGGGAACTTGGCTTCCTCCGTTGCTAAGGACAACCCAAGCCTCCCTCCTGCTCTCTCTGTGGCCATAGCCATCTTGGTTGGATCAATTTGCATACTTGCTCTGATTGTCTAGTGAGCATGGCTGATGGGCATGGCTGGTGAGTGTAGTGAAGGTACGTTCAATTTGCATATTACTGTTTTATTAGATAGGATTACCTTCCAAAGGCCCCATTTCCTAATGCCATCACATGGGAATTTGGAAGAGACAGGAACATTCCGTTCATAGCAGAAGGCTACTGTACTATATATGTAAAAAGGCTCTGTAAACTCCAAAATACATTAACTGAAAAGTGTTGAAACTATGAGGCATGAATAAAGTCAGATGTATAATACTAATAATAAAAGGAGCTAACTAACCTTTATAAAGTGTTCACTTCATGCACATCATTGCATACATCATTTCATTTACTTTGCAGACATGTCTATAATACCACTGTTACTATTACTAATTGAAAATGGTAATAATAAAATTAATTGATTGTATTCAGAGCATGTTCTTTGGAAAGGACAATGAAGTACATGCATTTCTAACATGTTTGACCAAACAAAAGCACAGTCATTAGAAGTACAAAGATGACAAAATCTCAGGTAGAGATAAAAAACTTGAACTGGCCGAAACCAGTTTGGCTCAGTGGATAGAGCATCGGCCTGTAGACTGAAGGGTCCCAGGTACAATTCCGGTCACTAGCACATACCTTGGTTGCGGGCACATTCCCTGTGGGGGGTGTGCAAGAGGCAGCTGATCGATATTTCTCTCTCATTGATGTTTCTAACTCTGTATCCCTCTCCCTTCTTCTCTGTAAAAAAAATCAATAAAATATATTTAAAAAAAAAAGGAACTTGAACTGATTGCTATTCACTTTTATATAATCCTAATATATAAAAACCCAGGATCTGTAACATACAAAATGACCAAAGGTTTGACGACCAGAAGTCAGTGCTGGGTTGCTGTGGCGACCCAGCACTTCCTGCCCACTGCTTTGGGTGCCCCAACCCAGCACTGACTGCCTAGGGGGCTGTGGATCAGGCCCCCCAAAAAAAGGCCTGGAGAGAGAAGCAGGTCCTGATTCATTGCCTCCATGACAACTGTTGATCAGCCCTTACCTCTCTCTCTCTCTCTCAGATCCTAGCCAGCAGATGCACTTTTCTTTCTTTAGGGCCTTCACTGGGGCTACTGATCAGCCCTGCCTCTCTGATCAGGCCCATTCATAGGCCCAGAGACACTGACTGGCATAGTAACCTACCAATAAGAACCAAATCTGGGTGTAGTGTGAGGAGCCAATGGCTGCCTAGGGTGGAGCTTTTGATGCTGTCTGGTATAGAAACCAACCAATCAGAACCTAATCTGGATGAAATGCAAAGGCAGAACCTAAGGTAGGAGCTGAGGAGGAGTTTTGAGGGCAACAAATGTTTGGTGTAAGGTGTAAGAAAGCAGTTCAATATTTTAATGACTGGTTTGGCAGTATAGTGCATTTGGCTAGCTATCAGGCCAGATATAGAGATAATGTATTTTTGTCTGCCAAGAGTATCTCCTCCTGATGAAAAAGGCACCCCCACATACACCATTTAAGCAATCCTATCCTACATAATCTATCTATACTACTAGAAGGGTAATATGTTAATTAGACCGAGTCAACCAGCCATCTTCCAGATGTCCAACTTCCTTCTGGACAAAGCCATGGTGGTAGGCGCCAAGGCACAGGCCATTAGGGGCAATCAGGCTGGCATGGGAGGGCAATTAGGTGCAAGATCAGACTGTCAAGGGAGAGCAGTTAGGGGTGATCAGGCAGGCAGAGGCAGTTGGGAGTGAAATGAGGCCAGCAGGGGAGGGCAGTTAGGGGCAATCAGGCAGGCAGTGAGGTGAGCAGTTAGGAGCCAGTGGACCCAGATTTTGGTCAGACATCCCCCAAGGGATCCCAATTGGAAAGGGTTTAGGCTAGGCTGAGGGAACCCTCTCCATGCATGAATTTCATGCACCTGGCCACTAGTTCATTAATGAAAATGGACCAGAAAACTTTACAACTGGATACAAATTTCCAAATTCAAGAAGTAGAGGAAGTAGAAAAGAAATAAAAAATAAAACAGACCACATTTCTAACTGTAGTTACATCTGGAGAGGGGAATGGGAGTGGCTGAGGAGGGCGAAGAACATCTATCCCATTTTGCTCCAGTGCTAGTACTAATTCACTCTTGTACAAGCTTTCCAATCAGGGCCATATACTCAGATACCAGTTTTAATTTGTAGAGCACATACAAAGCATTTGGGTAGCAGTTCCATGTATAATTTCAGCTTTTTTTTTTCTGGGACAGCTACAACAATTCTGAAAGAATAGCTCAAGTGAAATGAGAACTAGAAAAATAACTACAACACAGTTATTAACATGTGAAAACAAAATTAAATCTCCTTTACAAACATGCAGCAGGAAAACTACTTTTTTTTTTCAATCATCTAAATTGAGTTATATCTGCCTGGGATTAGCTTATATGTAAAAACATTCTTTACTGAATAAATTCCTCAAGGTCTGCTGCAATTTGCAGCTTGGGAAAAAATCACTGTGTTCTGGGAATAAATATTTAATGTCTGTATGTTCTTTTTTTATCACATTTGCAAAATGCACTTTATGATTGCTTTATACGATAAAGAGCAGTAAATTGCATATTTACAAGGTACTTCCAAGAGAGGTCCCAAATTTCCTTTCTATTCTCCATCACAGTCAATCAATCCCTGATAGGTGTAAGAATACTGTTCTTTGCATATTCCTTATATTTTACAGGTTTTCATTAGCAGGTTTTCACTCTATTACAAGCACAAATCTCACTTTGGGTAAGATTTTTGAGGTTTGTTTGGGGTGGGGAAGATGCTATCTCAGTCAGGGTTCAAGTAATCTTCTTTGGAAGACAGCTCTTCCAATTTTAGGCTCTATGATAACCCATATAATTAATTATCCGACATGAACTAATGGCACTAGTTTTCATTGGGGACCAAAGGATAACCAAACATTGAGAGTTGAGTAATAAGAGAGAAAATATCGATGAAATATTTAAACTATGTGTCAAACAGTTTCCATATATTTGGTTACTAACCTACTAGAAAGGGTCCCTTTTTGTATTTTTAAAGGACAAGCAAACTGAGGCACAGAAAAGTTAAACAACTTGTTCAAGGTCACACAGTTAATAAGTTGAAATCTGAACCCTCCAGGAAGCCTAATTCAAAACCTCTACTTACAGCTTTCTATCAGTCAGTATACATTAGAATAACATTATTTGTTACATAGTAAAAGAATAATTCTTCCACCCTGTTTTGGTATACATGTATGCCTCAGTTTTCTGATATAATTACATCGCAAAATTATCGCAAACCCAGATTAACTTCAAAGACAGTGAATGAGGTAGAGCATTCAGGAAAACCAGTACCAGGTGATACCAATTGAGCCTCATGAGTTGTGACGGTCAACACAATACCATATGTGAGGCATTATCTTACTGGAATGCACGTATAACCTTCCTGGCACCGGGCCATCCTATATGTTTTCCATTTTGCTCACTTCATTGCAGATGGGCTTGTTTTATTAGGGGAGATGCCTGAGTATGTAACCAATAACGTGAAAATAGGACCTGGCAGCTGTCTCGGGCACAGAAGTTCTCATGTGGCCCATGCATGGGCCCACAGACCCATAGAACCCAACTGCAAAAACATCAAGACAATGCATTCTGCTTAGAAGAAATCTCCCAATTCATAATATCATCTCTACAGTATCAGGGAGGTGGGAGCCAATGAAAATTTAGTTGCATCAGGTTAGAATGCAGATGGAATGACTCATACAAGAAAACCCATGAGGGTCCCAGCATCTCTCAAGAGCTTTTATTGACAGTGCCTATATTAATGTTTTCTCTTCTGGCAGAAGTACTGCTTTAAGATGACAAGCAAAAAATGCAACACAAATGCAAATAGAATGGAATCGGCCTTATGTTTAAAGATTTTGGGGAAAGTTTTTGGAAAAGATGAATTTTAAAGGATGACCTCAGGCCAGCAAATCAAGGTTTTGCTTTCCAGAGAATGCAGCAAACTCTACAGACAACATTTCATCTTTTATATGTAGAATGTGCTTTTGAGGTGTATATAGTATCCGTGGGTATGTATGAAAAAGTTTTCTAAGTGAGGAGATAAATAAACTTTCTATCTACCAACTCAGGAAAGCCATGGCTTAAATATTACAAACTACAGATAATCTGATCGCTAAATCTCTGAAATCAGTATATGTCACACTAATATATACAACACAAATACATTGCTTGCAATGTAGATCTTATTTGTAAATTCAACTTGGATACAATCCAAGGAGCTTGACTTGGTGAAGTACAGTAAATTAAAAAAAAAAGAACTGAATTATGAATTGGTTTAGCCACCAATTAGAATCTATGGCATCATGCTGAAAATGACAATGATATCAGAGTAGAATTTTGCATTTGAGGTGACACCACTGTCATATAAATGTGCAGGGATGGCTGAGAAGACTTCTACACTGAAAACACATTTGCCTCACATTCCAAATTCTACCTATTATACTATGCACTCTTGGCTCAGACTTAGTCACCATTCTTTCCTTTTATGTCTCTCCTCATCTCGCCCAACACTGAGTTCTGCAATTTCATGTTGTCTGCCCTCGACCTGTTGGGAAAGCTCAAGGTTATTGCTATTTCCAGTGCAAAGAAACTCCCTAAAGTAGGACAGCCTAATTCTCCTATTGGCCCCCTGCCTGTATACTCAGTTCCCCCCTATCCATCTTCTATACTTGCTGCCTAAGTGATAGTTCCAATATGAAAAATCTAATCATGAAACCTTGGCTTAAAGCCCTTAAAATGCTTCCCTAGTATCTACAGAGTAAACTGTAAATTCTTTAACTTGGCATATAAAGAACTTTAAGGTCTGGCCACTGCCTAAATGTCAAGTCACATTTATCATTTCCTGCCTTGCTCTCTGCAAGCCAGCAATATTGAACTACTTAAAGTTTGCTGAATATACCAAGCTCTTTGTGGGCAACCTGCCTATACACATGCTCTCCTTGGAATAGCCTCCCTTACTTGTGTGCCAGGCAAACATATTCACTCATCAAGCCTCAGTTCAAATGCTACCTCTCTAAGAAGGCTTCCTTTACTCCTCCAAGCAGGCTTCTGTGCCACTTCCTTGGTGAACTTACTTGAGTTTCTGCATACATCTTTAAATGAATCATCCTATTATTTGATGGCACATTTCTCTCATCTCCGTTTAAATTACATGAGTGTAGGAACCATGTCTTTCCACTTTTATATCCCCAGCATCTTGGATAGTGCCTAACATAGAGTGAAGCCCCTTCCATGCTGTTGAATGGATGAGTGGATGAATGTGACATAGATATTCTTCTCAAGATAAAAGACAACATTTCAATCAGTAGAAACAACTCAGACTTTCAGGACTCAATTTATCAAAGAAAGCAATGCTTCCAGTGATCCAATTGGGCCAGTCCCCTGTACTCTGCTCAGCAACCTCCTTAACGAGAAGTAGTATTTTATAAATAGCCAACAGGCCTATTCTAACTACATAACAGTCATTTCTTTGCAGTGAAGACTTTGGGGGATATTTATTAACCACTCAGTCTGTCCAGGATCAACTAATAAATTCATCTTCAACTGTCTACCAAAATCAACTCGTAGATATCCATTCTCTGCGTGATCACTGCTGTCCATTACCTTGGCAATGAATGAGCACAATGGTTAAGAGTACGAACTCAGGGATCTTAGGTTGATTCTACTATATACTCTATGCCTCTGTATTAATCTGTAAATGAGAGATATTAATAGGATCAGCCTCAGAGGGCTATTGAGAAAATTAAATTGTGTACATATATTAAGAGCTTACAATGTGTTTGTCACATAAATAAGCTTTAAATAAGTTTAGTCCTTATTACTATGCTTGAAAACAAATATAAAAACAGAACAACTAAACAAAAATGACCCAATTCCTCCTCACTTTCGCATAACTAAATAATAGCAGTCCTGCTCTGCATTGTCCTTGGGCCTTAAATATGTTCAACCTCTGCACCCATGGAAAGCAACAAATAAAGATCATTCAAGGCCACATTCAACAATTGCTCAGGATCTTATATCTCCTTCTCAACATCTGCTACTCTGATCTGAGCTCTGCCTAGCCTCAAAGCCTGGGTTCTTCAAGCAGAGATGAATCTGGCCTCTGGCTCTTTGTAGTTGGTGTTTGCATTGTATCTTCTTAGAAATGTAATTGAAACTTTGCTCACAGATTCTGCCATGACCTGTCCTCTAGCTCTCCACATCTGTGTTGCTACAGGTAGAATTCTCAGAGATCTTCCAGACAGTCCCATAGGGATAGAACTAGAAGGAGTATTTTATAAATAACGAGAAGGAGTATTTGCAGTGGGAAACCAGCTAGAATGGTAAGAAATATTAATTGTGCTTTGTTAACCATGATTGTTTTGTTCTAATTGAAGAAGGCACAGTCTAACCTGGATAGCAGTTTCACACACAGGACCTGGGAGCTCACCTAGAAATGTAGCCCATCTTCCCCATTTGGAGCTGCCTACTATCATGGTTAGATTTTTCTGGTTTTGTTTTGTTTTGTTTTTCTCACTAGGGAAGTGGTAGAACATGGCCTTAGGAGAAAGTTCTAAGCTGGCAAAACATTCTAAGTTGGTACAATTCTACTGTAGCATAGCCTTTAGGCAAGTGGTCAAAAGGAATTCCTGTGTCTTGGTTCAGCCCACCAAGGGTCAAAGCTCAATAACTATAATGAGAGTGCATATTGCACTAATCAATGTCCAATCTCAGAACCTTCCTCAGGAACATGCAGCAATGATAGGTCTCATCAAGATTTGAGGGTTTTGAGTCTCAGCCAATGCAATTTTCAGACACTCTATTACTTATTCAGACACTCCTGGGAGAGCTGGGAGTTATATCTATTTGGCCCAAGGACAGTTTGCTCAGAAAGCTATCTCATAGATTGAGATGATAAAACCTCATGATATGGAAACAACCTCAATGGTATATGACTGGATGCAGTTTCAATTGCCATATTGGCTACATCTGCTAAATCCTAGCATTACAAGTCTA
This sequence comes from Lasiurus cinereus, assembly GCA_011751065.1. Classification (NCBI taxonomy): domain Eukaryota; kingdom Metazoa; phylum Chordata; class Mammalia; order Chiroptera; family Vespertilionidae; genus Lasiurus; species Lasiurus cinereus. Next base: position 34,357,093 of record JAAGEH010000393.1, on the reverse strand, counting down.
GGCTGCATTATTTAGCACTATTCTTAAAGATTTTCACATAGATTGTCCTTAGCCAGATTGCCAATGGCTATGTGTTCAGTTAGCATTGTATGAGCCTGTATAAAATATATTAAAGAAGGAAGACCTTAGATATATTATTGTAAGTCACAAATCTATAAATCTAATTATACTCTAAGCTGTGTATTCCAATTAATACTTTGTACTTATTTTTAGAATTCTATGTATAAGCCCCTAAAGCCTGTTTAAAATATTTTCTTTTTTCAGTGCCTTAAAAAATGACCTAAGCATGTTACATTCTCAGCTTATTCATAACCTTCTAATATATTGCCAAGGGACCAGTCTTCTGAACATTCGATGAGAGATTTTTCCATAATTTATACCATCCCATCCTCTTACATACTTAGGTTCAAAAGATTTTCATGCACTGGGATCTCTCCTGGCAGAATCTGAACTATAGTCATAAAACCTAGATGCCTGGAAAAATTGAGTAGAAGTGAGAATTATAACCTAGCAATATGATATGTCTTGATTGTTGCATACTATTATGTCTTATACAAATTGGCCCAATATGTAGACACCCTTTCCAAAATGACTCATGTAAATGTGATAACAGGTGCTAATCTAATAAGAATTTAGAAACAAATTGGCTGAATATTGGATTGTACTTCATAATGGACAGGAGAGATATAGAAGACATATTTAGCTAAATTTTAACTAAAAATAAAAAGGATTCAGAGAACTACAATCATCCAATGTTTTCACTCAGTCCAAGGTAAAATTGGAAGAAGCCAGTCAATAACCTTTTTGGTTTCTTCAAATAATGTTTTATCCTGTAGAATTCTTGGCTGACGTGAATATTTTATCCTAAAGACAGTCTTTTTTTTTTTAAATACTCATCCAAGGACATGTTCATTGACTTTAGAGAGGGAGAAAGGAAGTGAGAGTGAGAGTGCATGAGTACATGTATGGGTGCACACACATGCAAGAGAAAAAGAGAAAGAGAGAGAGAGACATTGATGTGAGATTTTAACAGCTTCTCTTCTGGTTCAGTTACAAAGTTGTTACCAACTCAAGTATACATGTGAATTCAGTGTGCAATAGAAGTGCACTTCCAGTCAGTAAGAAAATATGTTATTTGATAAATTATGTCAGGAAATACTAAGCCAAAGTTGATTATTGACCTCATTTCTTATATTACTTCAAAGGCTAAAAAATATTACAAAAGGAACATGGGTGATTTTTTAAATTAATTTTTAATGACAAAGGTGTTTATATTAAAAACACTTAAATTTTATTAAAATTTCATAATCAACAAAGTAATAAACAACTGAAAAATTATATCCAGCACATTTGAAATAGATTATTTTTAATATTTAAGTCTTTAATAAGTAAATACTTTTGGCCCATAATAGATTCGGAAAAAAATAGATAAACAACATGACCAAGATTCTCTCACACACACACCCCCCTACCTATGAATGTACACACCCTTATTTTACATGAATCACATGTTGATAATTAAAATGAAAAAGCGATACTTTTTACTTAATCTATTTAAGTCAGTCTGATTATAAAGTTTTTAGAAATCAGGGCAATCATACCTCACGTGTTACACAACTCCAGAAGTCACCATTCATATAGGATTTTATGTTGTGCATTATAGATGCCACTGGGAAAACAGACCATCTTAAACATTCACTTTTAATGATGCTGCAAATGAATATACATTAATGTTTCATATACTCGAACCTTACAATTAGCATTTCAACTTTAGAAAATAATCTTGCTTATAGCCACTGAGAACAGCCTTGCAGGTTACCCACTGCACAGCTTTAGAGGATCCCATTTCCACAGCCTATCTATAATAATAAAAGCATAATATGCTAATTAGACCAGAAAGCCGAACGACCTTCCAGATGTCATTCCGGACATCCTTCTGGACAAAGCCACCATGGCGGGGACTGAGGCAGAGGTGGTTAGGGACAATCAGGCAGGCAGGCAGGTGAGTAATTAGGAACCAATGGTCCTAGATTGTGAGAGAGCAGTTGGATATCCCCTGAGGGGTCCCAGATTGCCAAAGAGTGCAGGCCAGGCTGAGGGACCCTGTCCCCATGCATGGATTTTGTGTACCAGGCTTCTAGTCCTATATAATAAAAGCCTAATGTGCTAAGTGTCCAGTTGTCTGGTTGGCCATTCAATCAATCAAAGTGTAATATGTTAATGATATGCTAAAGTCACTCAACTGCTCACTATGACGTGCACTGACCCTCAGGGGGCAGATGCTCCAACTGGTAGGTTAGCTTGCTGCTGGGGTCTGGCCAATTGGGACTGAGCAAGATGGGCCAGGTATATCCTGGAGCCCTTCTGCAGTCCCTCCCCGACTGGCCAACCTCCCACATCCCTCCCCACCTCTGATCATGCACCAGTAGGGTTCCTCCGCTTTGCCTGTGCCCTCATGCAATTCGGGACCCCTCAGGAGATATTAAAGAACCTGTTTCAGCCCAATCCTACAGGCCAGGCCAAGGAACCTCACTGATGCACGAATTCATGCATCAGGCCTCTACTGGTGTAAGTAACACCTCTGGAAGAGTTGGGTAAGTAAGTGGCTTCTTCCTTTGATTGCTTCTTATACATGTGCACAAGGACCAATGTATAAGAATGCTTATTGCTTCAATATTTGGAAAAAATCAAAAAACTGGGTGGAGAGGATTGTCATCTAATAAGGAACTTGCTTACTCATGGTACATACATAGAATAGAATAAGAGGCAGCCATTAAGAATGAAGTGTGGTTCAGCAGTTGAGCATTGACTCAGAAACCAAGAAGTTGTTGGTTTGATTCCTGGGACCTGCCCGGATGGCAGGCTTGATCTCCAGTAGGGGATGTGTAAGAGGCAGCTGGTCAATGTTTCTCTCTCTCATAAATTTTTCTCTCTATATATTCCTCTCCCTTTTTCTCTCTCTAAAAATCAATAAAATCATATCCTTAAAAAATAGGATGATATAGTAGCTCTCTAAACATGCTAATTTGGGGAGATCTCTAAGGCATATTTTTGACTTAAAAATCAAAATTCAAAATAGTGCAAATATATACTCTGATTTGTATTTTTTGAGGTGTGCATATAAGGATAAGTAGAGAAGGTTTTCAGAAAAAAGTAAAAGAAATTTGGTGGTCATTAAGAAGCTGAGCCTTAATGGGGAGGGTAGTTATAAAATATACATTTATATGTTTTAAGTACATAATTATCCTTTAACAAAATAAACAACTTTATAGAAAATAAATTCATTTTTAACCATTAAAATTTAAAACAGTTATATAAGATTAGTCACATTACAGACTACTGAAGGAAAATATTACAGAAGAGGTAAGATATATCCCAGAGTTATTTCATTGAGCCTGATTATCTTTCCAGAGAAAACCAAGGTGCCATTCCCAATAGTATAGTCACAGACCAGTAATGAAGGCCAGAGAAACACTCATTAACATTAATGACTGGGCTCAGAGTAATAAAGCAATTAGAAAAAAAATTGCTTTAATGTGACATTTCTTTCTCCAGTATTTCCATATAGTTCAGTTTTATACAATTCCAAAATCACAAATCACTTAATTCAGAATTTATATAATATAAATACACAATTGAAAAAATATATATAGATAGATATATTCACTCTGCTTTGATTTATATTCCTAAAGAACTCAGCATAGGATTATGAAGTGCACCCAAGTTTCAAAATTGCTGAATTTCAAGAATGCAAGGCTGAAGGCAAGCAGATTATGATTGGGCATGCAGGTGTATATGCATGGGTATAGGTCTATGCACTGGAAGAGGAAGAAGATGAAACAGCAGAAAGACCTTTGCCAAGCAGAATAACTTCAATACCTGCTTCTCTGCTGAAGAGGGGAATAAGTTTTGGTGAACAAAAGAAACTGAAAAGGATTTGGAACTGTGCTAAATATCTGCACGTAGAAAAAAAGTTGGTGACAGGGTTTTTTAGGGACATCGAAAGAAATACTAATTATGTCACCATAGCAACAGTTTGCCTAATTTTGTCTCTGCCTCTTCTCAGTCTTACACTAGTCCTCAACAGTCAAATCCTTATATGACCCCTGTATAAACAGGTATGAAATAAAGACCATATTTCCTGTATCTCCTATTCAATTGAAATCCATATGGAGTATCTTTTAGGCATAAAATTAAAACCTCTAAACAGGAGCTATTTGATCAGTTGGATTGAATCTTATGTATGGAGCACAGTCTTGCAAAAAAAAAAAAAAACACCTTCCCTATAAATTTTGCAGTTTATAGTTGGCTAAAAATATGCTCCTTACACCCTTGACCACTATAGATCAACTTTCCAATTCCTAAACTTGTATTACTTACATGAGAAAAAAGTAATTACTTTGTAAGGCAAAAGATGTGATTAAGTTAAAGATATTGAGAGATGGAATCTATCATTAATTATATCCAGGTGAGCCCTAAAAGCCACCTTGAATGTCCTTATAAAAGAGAATCAGAGGAAAATCAGACACAAATACACAAAAAAGAGGAGGTGGGATCACAGAGGCAAATATTGAAGTGATATGTCACAAGTAAACAAATGTTGAAAGCCACCACCAGCTGGAAGAGACAAAGAATAGACTCTCACCTAGAGAATGTATACCTTCTGATTTGGGGCATCTAGCCTTCAGTCCTAGAGAAAATAAATTCCTGTAGTTTCAAGTCACCTTGTTTGTGAGAATCTGTTACACCAACTCCAGAAAAGTAATATGGATTTTGGTCCCAGAAAGTAGAGTGCGATTGAGACAATAACTACAAATTCAAAAGTGACTTTGGAATTAGATAATGGGTAAATACTGAAAAAATTATGAGGTGCATAATAGGAAAATTCTAAATTACCTCGAAAAGACTGTTGGCGGAAATATGGATGTTAAATGTCCCTTTTGATGAGGGCTCGGAGGAAAGAGAGGAGAACAGTTCAGGAAGTTTCTATTAGGCATACATATATTATTATGAATGGAAGGTTGGTAGAATTAGGAATGTTAAAGGTATTGCTGGCAAGGATTCAGAAAAAATGAGGAACATGTTACTGGAAATAGGAAGAAAGGTGATACTTGTTGCATAGTTGAAATAGCAGAATTTGTAAATGATAGACTTGGCTTTCGAAGTAAAATGTTAAAGGAGTGGCCTAGCTTCTTCTGGCTGTTTATAGTAAAATGAGAGGGGAAAAAGATAAATTAAGGAAAGAACTGTTAAGCAAAACAACTGATAATTTAAGAAATTACCAGTCTACCCATATTGCAAATGATACCAAAATTAAGAGAGCTATTGTTAGAGAGGTCTGGAGAGAGGTCTTAAGATACAGTTGTGGTTCCATGTGGTTCCATACAGTTGTGGTTGTTTCATGGGACAACCTTTAACTGAAGAGATTGATTAGGTGGTAACTTGACCATCTCAAGGAAGCCAGAAACTGTATTGGGATTATTCAGAAAAGATCTCTGAAGGACCCTCTTGTTAATTGTCTAAATACCTATGACAGACACAGAAGATCCACACAGTTTTTGAGAATGTTATAACAAGAGAAAAACGTCATTTGGAACTGAAACAGAAAGAGATAAAACAACGTGAAAGTGGGCTGTTGGACTCCAAAGTTCTACAGAGAGAAAACAGGGTGACATAACTACTCATCTGCAAACATGTGCCATCCTTCAAGAAAGGAAGAATGACTATAGGTGCAGAGAACTGCAGAGCTGAGTCACAGAGGATTATTCGCAGGCCTTGAAACCTAATGAAAATTTTCCTGCAGAATTTTGAACTTGCTTGGAACTGGTAACTCCATTATTCATCCCATTTTTTCTATAGCATTGTCCAAGAGGAGAGGCTAGTGCTGGATAAACTTAAAACCCTAAACTGAATGGCTGTGCAGTATCCACCCTGCTGCTAACTGATACCTACATGCAACTTCTCAATTAATATGCCACTAAGTTTTTATTCCTTTCATTCTACTTGCAGATCTTCTCCACTTCTTGAACCAATGCTCATACCTCGTAGTAGTTAATACATTCATTGGCCTGTCCATATTAATATTTAGCTCTACTCAAGGAAGAGATATTTATAGGTAGAAAGTGTTCACTACTAGTCTAAGTCTTGTGTTTTGTTCACTGCTGTAATCCCAACCTCACCTAGTGGCAGGCACATAGTCAGTTCTCATTAAGGATTTATGAAGGGAATGATCTTGCACAGCAGAACCAGCTCCTTGTGCTTCTCAAACTGGTATAGGCAGCACTCTGAGGTGGAGGCAGGGTTGCCATGTGTACTTGGGCTTCCATGAAGACCAGGGATAAACATGTGCATCTCACTGAAGCACAAATTTTACTTGATTGTAAGTCATTAAAAACACACTGTAATATTAAAAGAAACTTTGGTCTATTGTAGAAAAGAAAAGTTCACATAAATGTTAAGGCAAAGGTGTTTTCTTCAGGCACCATTCTCCCTTATCTTCTTCTTGGATCTATGTAAATTCTGGGTTGTCTCTCTCTTTTACTACGTATTACCAGATGCCTACTAGGAAATACAGAAGATACTTATATTTATCACATATTAATATAGAGAAATGTGTGTTCAAATTCAAGGATGGTAACCATTATGAGGCACATAAAGACTGTTTTCATTGCTTTGTTTAAAAGCAAAACAAAGAGCATTAGATAATACATAGAAACCACTTGCAGCTTTACTGAGACAAAAAAAAAAGCAAAATACAAAGGCTTTTAATTTATAAAAGAAGATCTGATAAAGAGCTGCTTAATATTTTATTAAATTAGTTACAGATGGTAGGCTCTCCTAGGGTCTCTTGGGTCAGCTCTCCTGACCCTGTCCTGATGTTTGAAAAATATATACTTCTGTCTACATTCTGAAATGATATCTCAATAACTTGCTCTAAGTTCTGCTAAAATGACTGAGTGTTCTTGCTAATTTTAATAGATTATCTTCCCATTGCCACGCCCCCCCCTTCCCAGGCATGCCCTAATCCCCAGTTTCTAGTGTTCATTGGTTATGCTTATATGCATGCATACAATTCCTTTGGTTGATTTCTTATCTACCCAACCTCTCCTTAACCCTCCTGCTGTAATTTGACAGTCTGTTTGATGCTTTACTGCCTCTGTATCTATCTTTTTGTTCATCAGTTTATATAGTCCTACATTGATCCTCTGAACATTTCTCCTTGTTATGCCCCATCAAATTCCTTTGTTTTAAAAAGCACTCAGATTGACTGTCATTTGCAACTCTCTCACTCACACTTCTCTACATCATTTCCCTTCAGCATTTGCCACAGTGTTTTTAAACAAGGTTCTACTGGATCAGAAGGACCTGATCCGTTTTTGCAGCAGGAATATGATTATGATTCTTAATCATTAACTTTCAGGCATGAGGATACACTTTGGTCAAGTTATAGTTATCATCTATTGTCTTAATCCAGAAAATGATTCCCTTTCTTTTGGACTATTCTCGACTTCTGTGCATTTTACATTTTAGATGTGTCTCCAAAATAAACCCAAGCCTTTACAGCAGCTTCAGAATTTTTTTAGTTTGCCCTCTGTCTGTGCTTGATCATGTTTACTTCAGATTTGACTCCCAATTGTCCTTGCTATTCATACAAATCCAGGAAATGCTAGCACTTGATGTTTAATGAATTCCTATTATCAATACCATGATAGGTTTACTCTGTCTCAAAATGTACCTAAAAACAAATGAAATAGCTTAAATCCAGTATTTAACCAAACTACCTTTCAGCTATCTCTCTACATGCACAGTAGCAATGAATGTGCCATTTAAAATTGTATCAGGGAAAGAATTTGAGGTGATTTATGACTTCTTGAAGCTGAGTAGCCTTGCTGAAATACAGAATATAAACCAGGAAACATTATCAAACATGGCAGAGTACAATCAAGAATCTTTTATCAATCCTGGCAAGCACTGCTTTCCACTATTTTTAAAAAAGGAAAAAAAAACAAAAAAAAAGAAAGAAATGTCCATCTATGACAAATATAGAAAATTATGATATAAGAAAAGCTCTTTAGAAATAATGGTAGATACAGAAAGCAGATGTCAAATACTTAAAGAAATTTATTTTCATCTACAACCCAATGAGGCATAAATTTATATAAGCATAATGTGGACAAAATTTGTGAACACCAGATATAAATCCAAATGACTTCTTGATGTTTTTAACATAACTATATAATTCAATCTAAACTGTTATTTTCCTTTAGAAATACCCAATAACAAACTGGGTAAAATATATTTAATGGCCCTGAGATAAGTTTTAAAAATTAGGGTTATGTTCACTTACATGAAGAGAATTCAGTAATAATTTTAAGGAAACATAACTGGCAGATAGACCTAAAAACTTTTATATGCGCTCGTGGCCTCAAAGATGTATTTACAATTAAAAAAATAATTATCAAAAAGTATGATCTAGGAAATTGAGACTATGCTAGTGAACATACCCAGTTTATTAATATAAAATATACCATCATTTGGTTTTTATAACTCAGTTAAACACCTTTGTACAAATGAACAATCCAAGAGAAAAAGAATAGAAAAATGATTTGAAACAACAATTCAAAGAGAAAAACCCAAAGCACACCACAAGATGTTAAACTTCACCAATAAAAAATTAAATAAACATCAAAATAGTACCTAAAACCCATCGGTTTTGTTAAATATAAATTTTTTAAAGTATTGACAAGGTTAGCAAAACAACTCTTAATACTAGAGGTAGTGTAAATCAATATGCCTCATCAGAAAACACTTGGCAAAACCTAGTGATGTGGAAAATATATATATGTTATGACCCAGCAGCAATTGTCCAAGTTCAAGAAGTACAGTTTTTTAAAAACTATAAAAATATTCAATGCTGAAACATCTATTCTAGCAAAAAATAAAAATGATTACATAGGCTCTTAAAATAAAATATCACATAGCACCAAAATAAAGGCATTGGAACACCAACTTTTAGCATAGTTGGATCTCAAAAGTTGACTGAATAAAAGCAAGGTATGTACAGAACAATATGTAAGTACTAGAAGCCCAGTGCACAGGGGTGAGGGTGTCCCTCAGCCCGACCTACACTCTCTCCAATCTGGGATCCCTCTCACAATTCAGGACCACAAGTTTCTAACCGCTTGCCTGCCTGCTTGCCTGATTGTCCTTAACCACTTCTGCCTGCCATCTTGACAGCCCCTTCACTGCTCCCCTGCCAGCCTTATTGCCCATAACTGCCCACCCCCACTGCCTCCTCCACCAGGACCGCTTCCTCTGGGCTGCTCAGAGCCACAGGACCCCCAGGCTTCATCACACAGAGTGGCTCCTGCCTCCACTGTGCATGGGGCAATATTGTAGCAGCCATCTTTGGGGTGGCCATCTTGTGATGATGTTGCATGCGAGGACCACCTAGGCTTTTATTAGTATAGATAATTCATTTTTATTAATTTTAAAGTATGAGAAGAAATATATTTGATTAGCGAATCTATCTAATATAAAGTAAGGACTAAAAGTAAGAAACATAAAAATAGGAGAATTATTAACTTGGGGGTCAGGGGTTGGGAAGAAAATATGATAGATGGGTGCACAGAGAAGTTTAACTTTTATAAAAAAAATTTATTTATTTTTATTTTTTTGAATATTATTACTATTTTATATTTTTAATTATTTTCAGAGAGGGAGAGAGAGATAAACACCAATGATGAGAGAGAATTATTTTTCCTTTTTTTCAATTTTTTTTATTAATGTATTTTTTATTACATGTATAAATATCTTCCCATTGCCACCACCCCCCCTTCCCAGGCATGCCCTAATCCCCAGTTTCTAGTGTTCATTGGTTATGCTTATATGCATGCATACAATTCCTTTGGTTGATCTCTTATCTACCCAACCTCTCCTTAACCCTCTTGCTGTAATTTGACAGTCTGTTTGATGCTTTACTGCCTCTGTATCTATTGTTTTGTTCATCAGTTTATAATGTTCTTTATTATCCACAAATGAGTGAGATCATGTGATATTTCTCCTTCATTGACTGGCTTATTTCACTTAGCATAAGGCTCTCCAGTTCCATCCAGGTTGCTGCAAATGTTAAGAATTCCTTCTTTTTAATGGCAGCATAGAATTTTATTGTGTAGATGTACCATAATTTTCTGATCCACTCATCTGCTGATGGGCACCTAAGCTGTTTCCAAATTGTAGCTATTGTAAATTGTGCTGCTATAAACATAGGGGTGCATAAATCATTTCTGATTGATGTTTCTAGTTCCTTAGGATATGTTCCTAAGAGTGGGATTACTGGGTCAAATGGGAGTTCCATTTTAGTTTTTTGAGGAAACTCCATACTGTTCTCCACAGTGGCTGCACCAGTTGCATTCCCACCAGCAGTGCACAAGGGTTCCTTTTTCTCCGCATCCTAGCCAACACTTGTCGTTTGTTGATTTGTTGATGATTGCCATTCTGACAGGTGTGAGATGGTATTGCATTGTCATTTTGATTTGCATCTCTCGGATAATTAGGGACTTCGAGCATGTTTTCATGTGTCTCTTGGCCTTCCTTCTGTCGTCTTTAGAAAAGGTTCTATTTAGGTCCATTGCCCATTTTTTTATTGGATCATTTATCTTCCTTTTATTAAGTTGTATAAGTTGGCTGTAGATGTTGGAGATTAAACCTTTATCAGTGCTAACATTTGCAATTATGTTCTCCCATACAGTGGGCTTTCTTGTTGTTTTGTTGATGGTTTCTTTTGCTGTGCAAAAGCTTTTAATTTTGATGTAATCCCATTTGTTTATTTTTTCTTTAGCTTCCATTGTCCTTGGGGCAGTATCAGTGAAGAAGTTCTTTAGGCATATGTGAGATATCCACCCAAACCACTATGCTCAATTAATATTTGACAAAAGAAGCATGGACATACAATGGAGTTAAGACAGTCTCTTCAAAAAATGGGTGTTGGGAAAATTGGACAGATACATGCAAAAAAAATGAAACTAGACCACCAACTTACACCATACACAAAATAAACTCCAAATGGATACAGGACTTTAACATAAGAAAGGAAACCATAAAAATACTATGGGAATCCACAGGCAGCACGTTTTTGTTGATTTTTAAAAGGAGAAGAAAGAAGACAGAGAGGGAGAAAGAAACATTGATTTATTGGCTGCTTCCTGCGTATCCTCTTTTGGGGATCAAGCTCACAACCTAGGCAGGTGTCTTGACTGGGAGTTAAACCTGTGACCCATAGGTGCATAAAATGATGCTCAACCAACTGAGCTATACTGGTCAGGGAAATTCAACTTCTTTTCAAATGGGTTATTTCTTAAACAGGATGGTTGGATATATTAGAGATCATCATATCATTACCTATAACTGTTTTGTGTTTGTATATTAAATAATTCATAAAAATGTGTTAAATCTAGTGTTTTATTAAACTATTGTTGGGATTTGTTTAATAAAGCCCAGTAAAAATGTCAAATCAGTTTCCATATTTTCATTAAGATACCAATTCTGTCACCATATGTAAGATTTGATACCAGTTTATTTTTTTTTCCTTTCCCTACACATAAATGTATGTGTGGAGATTATCCAAATGTTAATTAATAAAAGGAATCATTGATAAGAGCCAAGTCCTACAATGCAATGAGCATTCTTCAGCAAATCTCTTTATGCTAAATTAGATAGATGTATAGGCAAATAACACTTGCCCACCCTAACCATTAACTCTTTCTGTCTGTAGGAAGATAAACTTTTTCTGGCTTAAGGCTGAGTCAATGTCTTAGTTGTTACTCTGTATCATCTTCTTTTACCTTCAACATTTCTTTTTTTTAAATTTCAGAATGTTTTTACTAATATGAGAGAAGTCAGCCTTTTCTGTCTTCAGTCCATGATGCATGAGATGTGTGATCTGTTTTCCCTGGAGCTTTGTACACACTAGGATTTTAGTTTATCCCAGAAACACTGAACACTCTGAGGGTGTTCCAAACAGAAACATGTTTTACCTGATTGTTGGATCTAGGTAAGAAACTGATGGTCAAAGGGACCTACCCAGAAAAGCATAAGTAAGTGTGCAACAAAGGATAAAAATGAACTACACGTTTATGCTCTGTGCTTGGAAAGCTCACACATGACTATTGCATTCACTGAGTCTGGTTATAAAATTTTAATAGCTTTCTATCTTCACTGAAAGTCCATCTGTGCTTCTGTTGCTTATTCCTATCTTTGTGCAGTTACAAAGGCACAAAAACAAATGATGTACAGCACAAGGAAACTGCAAAGTCAGATGCCACGGGGGCAGACTAGTGGTGTAAATAAACGATGCAGACAGAAATAAGGGGGGAAAGTGGATAGTTTATGTTCCTTCTTTTAAGCACAGACACTTGTCAGGTCTAGACTGTTGTGGGAAAGTAAGAATACAGGTTCCCTATTATCAAAACCTCCAATTATTCTAAAAATACTAAAAAAATCTAAATCTGAATGTTAAATCTCTTAATTTCTAAGTTAGCATAAAATTTAACATGTAATTTTCATCCTATTGGACTAACTCAAACATATCTGCAGCCACAATTGGCCCCTGGGCTGCCAGTTTGAGATCTCTGCTCTACACACTATGGATACTGTGGATTAAGAGAAAACATTGTTTTGGGGATGAAAAAAAACAGATAGCAAAAAAACCCTCAACAACTGCATACTACTTTATTTTCCTAAAAGAGCAGGCATAGTTCAACAGTTCCTCAGAAGTACACATGTGGGAAGCTACCTTCAATGTTATTTGGAAGTCAGTCAGCTCCAGGAAGCCAGGAGCCCCTCTGCTTCAGGACTACATCTTGGGCTTGATCCTTGTCACTTTCTGGTGATAGTGGGAGGTGACCCTAGACCAGAGGGCCCTGGAGGTAAGTGGCTGCCCTAGATGACCTTTCCTCTTTTGTCATCGCATGAGTCTCTGTTTTTGTTGCTGTTTTTATTTTTTATTCTTACTTTTTTTATTTTCTAAATATTCTTGGATGTTTAGAAATATTTGTCAGAATTCCTAAAATGACTTTTTGGGAAATAGTCTAAATGTCCAAAGTAAAAAAGTAGTTAGTAAAGTATGTTACATACATCAGATGAAATAGTATACTGATAATAAATCATTATTGTGAAATCTACATTCAAGATAGAAAATGTTAAGAGTGTTAAAAGAAAAGAAGTAGGACATTTATATTATGATTACAACTGTCACTGATATAAAACACCAGCTCATTAATATTATCAAACTTGGTAGCTTTCTATCTACCTTAAATGGTACATAGATGGTAACTTGTTTTTCTGCTAAATGTTCCATTAGATAATTATATACTTACATAAACTTATTTTGAAATCAATATTTAAAAATAAATCCCACCTTTCAGTGCTGTGTTTGTAAACAGAGAGTTTGTACTTACTTTTCTCCTCCCCCCAGGAATCTAAGGATGTTATCAGTAAGTTTCTCTCTAATGATATGATAGAAGAACCTCCAGTCATCTATTTTCTGAATTCTCACATCAGGATTCACCAGAAACTTATCAAGGGAGTCTTCATGGTTGAGAAGTGCTTCATAAGAAATGCCATGGTGTTATGTTAGCAGATCTCTGTTTTCCCACAAACTTCTTCTGGAGTGGTATAATCCACATTCCCACCCAACACCACAGGGCTCATGTGGTAGGAGAGAGGCAGCTGATTTGCTTTAATAGCCATGTGAGTTTACTTACTTTCTGTTTCTAAGTAAAAGTAGTAAAGACTGGTGTCATTTGTGAGTTGTTGTGTTTCTCTGCATTAATATAGGCAATATTTCTGAGACAACTTAATACCAATAGACATCAGTGCCAAAGGAAGGTCAACAAAGTAAGCTCCTAACTCCTATTCTTTGCTTCTTATCTAATCTCCTTCAAACATTAAAATTAATCATTTTTATAAACACAGAAAAGAGTCTCTAAAGGAAAATCCAGGTGACCTGCTCATCTACTGTTATTCACAACTCTAGAGGCCTGGTGCATGAAATTCATGCAAGAGGCTCAGGCCTCCTAGCCCCAGCTTAATCCAGAAGGTCATCAGAAAGGATGTCCAGAGGTCGTTTGGCTGTCCAGTCTAATTAGCATATTATGCTTTTATTATTATAGATTAGTTTGAAGAAAAATTCATTTTCATACAAATGAGAGAATTAGATGCATAAAATGTCTGAAAATATACACGTTTCTATGTGATATTTGAATTAGTTAAATCGAATCTAGGATGTATTCTTGAGCACTGGTTCCAAATTAAGTTGCTATTCATTGCATAATTTGGGAGTGGGTTGGAAGTGGAGTTAAGTCTTATTAATTTTCTGCTGTGCCCCCAAGATTTTTAGATGTATTACTTTCTTCAATGTGTTGAACAATTCCACTTGGTAGGATCATTACCCTAATTTTATAGTAGAGGAAATAAGAGCAGGGAAGTCAAATAACTTGCAAGGTCAAACAACAACATCTGACAGAAACAAGGTCAATCTCAGGTCTATATGACTTCAAAACCAATATCTGGTTGAGTCTTTCAATCTTCCTGACTGAAAGCTATTGAAAATAAACCTCTAAATTAAGAAACCAAATCCCTTCTTCAGAGCTACTTCTAGGATCAATGTTGGAAACCCTTTTCACATGTACCTTGTCAATATTTTTGGGAGTATAGCATGCTGAGCTGTTTTTTCTTAAGTGCTATGATTTGGTGAATAGCCAATAAAAATTGGATGCCTCGCTCATCCATTGCTTTAAGCAATAGTTTTACAAATGAATATTTTTGAAGTGTTCCTGGTGTAAGGGACTAAAAACTTATTTCTAGCTTCTTACTAAATTATGCTTAAGAATTAAACTGACACAAACCAGGGTAACAGAAAAAAGCATATATATTTATTTAATATCTTTATGTGTATACAAGAGTCCTCAGAAGGAAAAAGAAGACCCAAAGAAGATGTTATACCCCAAATCTTACATATTCTTTACACACACACACACACACACACACACACACACACACACGCTACATTTTGGGGATGTGACAAGACAAAGGAACTTGGGGTCAGGGTAGTAAATTGTAGGACAATGAATAAGAAAAGTATGTGAGAACTAACAGAACATATGGTTATTTTAGTAGGCTTGTTTGTACAGATCCATATCAGTATCAACTCCAAGTCTCTGGTGATAAGAATGTTCTCTTTCTGGTACAGGGAATACATCTTTCTCTTGGCATCAACTGTTTTTCAAATGCCGTCAGCTCAGAAGAGTTAATATGCCGAAGTAGCATATCTGGATGGCACATTCTGATCCTCTGGACTGGCTTTTTGTTTTTGCTTCTTTGAAACTGTGCTAATAGGATGCCATGCTTCTACCACTTATGTTTGATTGCAAACCCAGTAAGATGATGGTCAATTCATGGTTTCACAAGAATATTTTAAAAGAAAAGCAAATTTTAAAAAAACTAGTCTGCTTAACTTTTCCTGGTGTTTTCCTTTCCATTTTCTTAGTGTTGTTTTGTTTTGTTTTCACAAAAAGTTAATATGTTAATATCCCTGGCAGAAAAGGCAAAATCCTTACAGACTAGAGAAAATCTGGGCTCCAAATAATTATGAAATGCAGATGTGGCTCTATATGCCAGAGCCTCGTTTGGGTTATAATGCTCTACTCACCTCAAAAGCGGTCTTAGAAAAAAAATGCATATTTGGCCAAAAGAAAAATTTCTCCCTAGGCATCTTAAGTGATTTTATACTACAGTACCTTTAAAAATCTAAAAAGAAAGAAAAAAAGAAAGAAAAAAACTGTTGGAGCAGCATTGAAATTATAATATCCATACAGTTATAGATGCAAATAGTCATAGAGATAAAGCTATAGATACTGATACAGATATAAAGTTAGATACATATATCACACACACATACACACATTTATCCATTAGTTTGGAACTCATCTCTTGCTCTCAAAGACAATAGTAATGGCATAGCTAAATTAGCTGAGCATACATCTGCTTTGAGATGATTCAAGGTGATTCTCTAAGGATCTGTAAAAATGACCTCTAGAGAAGGTATGGGATAAAATCGCCCTGGAATGTCAAGTGTCAAGTCCATCAAACGCTGCCCATATACCAGTTGCTCTTTTGACAAACATAGCCATCAAAGTGTAGGAGAAAATATTTGACAATTATTTTGCACCCAACACTTCAGAAATCAATCTTCATGCTCTCATGATTAGCATATTGCAAGTGCTTATTATCCCTAGCACCTCACTAGATAAATGTGGGATAGTAAGCATTTAATTCTGGAAAATTTATAAAAACAGCTATTGAAGTTGGCTGCCAGTTAAAAGGAATGAAAGATCTTTTGTAGAGCGTATCTCAGACTTGACTTCATCCAGCATATGAGTAAAATAGATTCCAGACAGCTCTAGCATCTTGTGGATGCACTGTATCATTGTTGTTTTTTCTTATTATGTAGATTAACAGATTTGCCATGTTAAACATATGTATTTTTAAAAAGAATAACTACCACTGTTTAGATGTTCAGGAGTTGAGACTCCTAAATAAATGATATCCTATTTGAATGCCCATTGATTATCTGTTATT
The DNA here is from genome assembly GCA_011751065.1 of Lasiurus cinereus. Lineage (NCBI taxonomy): Eukaryota > Metazoa > Chordata > Mammalia > Chiroptera > Vespertilionidae > Lasiurus > Lasiurus cinereus. The sequence goes on along the minus strand of JAAGEH010000393.1, from coordinate 34,340,455 downwards.
CCCACATGCCAGGAAATTGCAAGCTTTTGAATTTTGCCCCACCCCTACCAATTATTTATATGGCTACCTCTCTAAACATTAAAGTCTAAATCAAGGCTTATTCCTCACTGATTATTTTAACCTGGAGAGACTTTGTAATTATCTTAATCCTATAGCAATTGCTGTTAGTGCCACTTCTTTAGATACTTAATTATGGAGTGCTTTCTATTATTACTTAACACTGTGCATGTCCCTTGACTTCAGTTTCCTGAGATTGCAAGTCCCTTGAATTCAGTTCCTATAACTTATATTCTTTTGTACCACTTTGTTCCAAACACATTCCTAATCTCATAGTATGTGTTTAGTAAATAGCTGTTAAATTAATCTATTTGAGTGGGCAACAGAGAAATGCTAAATCCTCACTCTTCTCCTCCTTTGGAATGAGAAAAATGTATAATGGGATATTGAGAGGAACTTTTCTTATTGCCTTGAAATGGGATCTAGAACAGGGATTAGTAAACTTTTTCTGTAAATGGTCAGCTAGTTAAAATTTCAGGCTTTTTAATTAAAGTTTTGTTTTATTCAACCCTTTAAAAACCTCACAAGCCATACAAAAAAACAGGCCACAACCATATTTATACCATAGGCCATACATAGTTTGTCAATCCGAGCTCTACAGTACACAAGCAAAACATGTGCTCAGTATCCCTGTTACAAAAGCCACCAACAGATTCATCTCTCTGGGACTTTATTAAAGAGAACAAAGTCTAATCATTCATCTCTTGTCAGTCATCTTTCTATCAATTTACCTCTTATCTATCAAGCAATCATAAAGCTATATATAATTTATCTGTCTATCATTTATCATCTATAATAAGAAAAACTCAATTATTATATATCCATAGCTACTATCAATCATCTATCCATTTATCATCTATTAACTAGTCATCTATCTATGTATAATTTAATCTATTATTTATCACCTATTATTGAGAAAAACTCAACTATCTATCACCTATCATCTATCTGTCCATCTGCCTGTCTGTCCGTTTAAAGACTTAGGCATGAGGAGAGGAGAGGGAGTCAATAGCACCTTTTGCCTTGACTCATGTGGAATGTTATATTAGCCTTTAGACTATTTCCTACCTTCTCTAACATGTGAGGAGGATCTGGGTATGGAGACTCCAAGAGAATCTCTCATAGAGATTGGAAGATGCTTCCAAAAAAACACACTGCATCTTATTTCCCACTTCGCTGTCTGGTTAGAGGTGAACTTGTTGATCTGCCCTGAGCCTATATAAATAGGAGAGAAGAATTAGTGGGGAAAGGACAACATTTCCACAAGTTCAGGAGATCCCAAAGAATGCAGTTGCGTTTAAGCCAGCATGCTGACACTCCACCTAGGACTTAGAAGCAAGTTTGTGATGTATACTCCTAGGGGCAGAAAATGAAGTAGAAAAACAGGTAGCAGTATAGCCAGTTTTCACATGGAAAGCTATGCAACTGGAGGCTTTGCAATGACTTCTAAGGAACTCATCATTGTTTCCTGGACAGCCAGCATGACCTGGCCAGTCCTAGTCAGAGAACAGGTGGCTACTAACAGAATGAAGACCACACCAGGAGATAGTAAAATTTGGAAGGTTTATCATTTTTTCTCACTCTCCTCGCCAACAGCTTCAACGTACAGGAAGAAGTACACTTTGTAGAAAGGGTGGAAGATGTGGCTCAAAAGCATTCACTGGTGCATGTTTGTGCATGTCTATGCATGTGCATGAGTACACACACACACACACACACACACACACGCTGTTTTCCCGAAAATAAGACAGTGTCTTATATTAATTTTTTGCTCCCAAAAATGTACTAGGTCTTATTTTCAGGGGATGTCTTATTTTTCCATGAAGAAGAATATGGAGAATATGGAACACATTTATTGTTAAACAAAAAAAACGAAAGAAATTTATTACTGGTATACAGTACAGTAGTAATTGTCATCACAAACCAGCTCACTGATTGGCTGCAGCGCAGCTGGAGCTGTTCAGGCAGTGTGAGCTCTCTAAATCAGGAGTCAGATGCCTTACAGCAGCTTCATGAGCCTTATATTCTGGGGAGGCCTTATGTTTGGGGGAGGCCTTATTATTGGGAAGGTCTTATTTTCCTGGGGATGCCTTATATTACAGCGAGAGGCAAAGCTGGAAGTAGGCCTTATTTTCAGGGGATGTCTTACTTTCGGGGAAACAGGTTACACACACACACATTCCTCTATCCTAGCTGAAGACTGCCCTGGAGATAGGGGAAAAGATGCATTCTAAATTAACCTTAGATTCATTTTTAAACTAGACTGTTTGTTGATAATTGTCCAATATATTGTTAAGGGGATAAGGGGGTGTAGATTTCAGAGCACACAGTTAAAAGCAGTGAGTGGGAAAAAATGATGTTTCATATCTATGGCCCCACTAAATAGAACCATACATATTTTCTTTCTTTCTCTTCCTTCCTTTTTTCCTGCCTTTGTTCATTCATTTGTTCCTTTCTCTCCCCTTTCTTCCCTCTTTTTTCTCTTATTCCTGACAGAAGTGTCCATAAACATTCAACTGCAAGTCTTCCCAAGAAATCTATTTGTCATTGCTGGGATCTGCTGTCTGTTAGAAAAAACAGGAGATATATTGTCTCACATTAATTTCCCAGAAGCCAGTCTGATGGGGTGATTCCAGTTTAAGTGATTTATTAATAAAGCACTTCTAGGGGTAGCTAGTCAGGGAGTAGGAAAAGGAATGGGAGAAGCAGAACAGAAAAGAGGAAGAATCCAAGAAAGGGGGGTTACTCAGATAGTCTCCCATTGGCTACCTTCAGCCTGATCCTGCCAAAAGCTAAGGACTATAGGTTCTGCTACTGAGAGTTTTCACCCAAGTCAAATGGGCTGGAGCTGTCATACCACCACCCCTGGCAGTCATCAGTTAAGGGCCACTCCTGCAGGACGTAAATACCCAGAACTTCTGGTTCTTCGCACTGGTTCCAGTGACCCACAGGCAGTCCTCCAATGGGGAAACAGAAATTGTAATGACCTATCCTCCTCAGACTATTCAAAAATATTTAAGAAGAAGGAACACTTCCAAACACCTTCTTTGAAGCCAGCATCACCCTAATACCAAAACCAGATAAAGACAACAAAAGGAAAGAGAATTATAGGCCAATATCTCTCATGAACATAGATGCCAAAATCCTCAACAAAATTCTAGCAAATCAGATCCAGCAGTACATCAGAAAGATCATACACTGTGACCAAGTAGAATTCATCCCAGGAATGCAAGGATGGTACAATATCTGCAAATCAATGATACATCACATAAACAAATTGAGAGATAAAAATCACATAGTCATATCAATTGATGCAGAAAAAGCATTTGACAAAATACAACATCCTTTCTTGATAAAAACTTTCAGCAAGGCGGGAATAGAAGGATCATACCTCAACATCATAAAAGCCATATAGAATAAACCCGCAGCTAACATCATACTCAATGGGCAAAAAATAAAACCATTTCCCCTAAGAACAGGAACAAGACAGGGATGCCCACTCTCACCTCTCCTGTTCGACATAGTACTGGAATTATTAGCCATTGCAATTAGACAACAAGAAGAAATAAAAGGCATCAAAATTTGAAGAGAAGAAGTAAAGCTGTCCTTATTTGCAGATGACATGATACTGTACATAAAAAAACCTGAAGGACTCCATCCAAAAACTAATTGACTTAATAAATGAATTTGGCAATGTAGCAAGATACAAAATGCCAAGAAATCTGTGGCATTTCTATACAGTAATAGTGAAATTACAGAAAGAGAGACTAAAAAAGCAATCCTATTTACCATAGCACCAAGAAAAAAAGATACCTAAGAATAAACCTAACTAAGGAGGTAAAAGACCTATATGCAGAAAACTACAGGACACTGAAAAAAGAGATAGAGGAAGACATAAACAGATGGAAGAGCATACCATGCTCATGGATTGGGAGAATCAACATCATTAAAATTTCCATACTACCCAAAGCAATCTATAGATTCAATGCACTACCCATTAAATACCAATGACATATTTGACAGACCTAGAAAGAACTCTTCAAAGATTCATCTGGAACAACAACAAAAAAAGACTGAGAATAGCCACAGCAATCCTGAGAAAGAAGAATAAAGTAGGTGGGATCTCAATACCAGATTTCAAGCTACATTACAAAGCAACTGTTCATTGGCACAAGAAGAGACATATAGACCAATGGAATAGAATAGAGAATCCAGATATCCACCCAAACCACTATACTCAATTAATATTTGACAAAGGAGGCATGAATATACAATGGAGCCATGACAGCCTCTTCAATAAATGGTGTTGGGAAAATTGGACAGATACATGCAAAAAAATGAAACTGGAGCACCAACTTACACCAAATACAAAAATAAACTCCAAATGGATACAGGACTTAAACATAAGATGGGAAACCATAAAATTACTAGAGGAATGCACAGAAAGCAAAATCTCAGACATATGCTGAAAGAACTTCTTCACTGATTCTGCTCCAAGGGCAATAGAAGCTAAAGAAAAAAGTAAACAAATGGGACTACATCAAAATTAAAAGCTTTTGCACAGCCAAAGAAACCATCAATAAAACAACAAGAAAGCCCACTGTATGGGAGAACATATTTGCAAATGTTAGCACTGATAAAGGTTTAATCTCCAACATCTACAGCCAATTTATACAACTTAATAAAAGGAAGATAAATGATCCAATAAAAAAAATGGGCAATGGACCTAAATATAACCTTTTTGAAAGACAACAGGAGGAAGGCCAAGAGACACATGAAAACATTCTCAAAGTCCCTAATTATCTGAGAGATGCAAATCAAAACAACAATGCAATACCATCTCACACCTGTCAGAATGGCAATCATCAACAAATCAACAAACGACAAGTGTTGGTGAGGATGCGGAGAAAAAGGAACCCGTGTGCACTATTTGTTGGAATGCAGACTGGTGCAGTCACTGTGGAGATCAGTATGGAGTTTCCTCAAAAATCTAAAAATGGAACTCCCATTTGACCCAGCAATCTTACTCTTAGGAATTTATCCTAAGAAATTACAAACACCATTCAGAAAGTATTTATGCACCCCTATGTTCATAGCAGCACAATTTACAATTGCTACAATTTGGAAACAGTCTAGGTGTCCATCAGCAGATGAATGGATCAGAAAATTATGGTACATCTACACAATGGAATTCTATGCTGCCATTAAAAAGAAGGAATTCTTACCATTTGAAGCAACCTGGATGGAACTGGGGAGCCTTATGCTTCGTGAAATAAACCAGTAAATGAAGGAGACACATCACATGATCTCACTCATTTGTGGATAATAAAGAACATTATAAACTGATGAAGAAAAGGATAGATATAGAGGCAGTAAAGCATGAAAAAGACTGTCAAATCAGCAGGAAGATTAAGGAGAGATGGGTAGATAAGAGATCAACCAAAGAACTTGTATGTATGCATACAAGCATAACCAATGAACACAAGACACTGGGAGGTTGGGGTATGCCTGGGCAGGGGATGAGAGGCCATGAAAAGATATGTATGCATGTAGCACAATAAAAAAAAAAGAAAAAAAATGTAATGAGATTCAAGAGGAATGGATGGAGAATCAACATTATCTACTCCACATATTCACAAATGTTAAGAATATGAGTCCTTGGAGGATGCAAGATCGTGGTATACCTTCATTAACTGTAAGTTGTGTGTCACACACACACATGCATATTCATGCATGAGCATACACAATGTTACCAGTAATAAAGTATAAAACATTGTGAACTGTTTTTCCCAAATAACTTGCTCAGAATGCAAAGTTGTTTTTATAGCAATGTCACTCATTAGCAATTCTACATGCTTTCTTTATTAGGAGAAAAAGACTTGGAGGTACAACTGGACTCAGAATGATATATACTTCAAGGACTGCCTTATTTCTGCTGCAGTTCACCCTAAGATAGCATGACTATGCTTCTGATGATAGTTGTGGCAATTATTAATGATTTAGAACTTATGAGTTGTGGTTTTATAGCTACTTTGGATTTTTAAAACTTATTTGCAAATAAATTAGGGTTTATTTCTAAATAGGCCTATATATGAAGGAGGTACAATGCTTGCTAAAAATAATGCTAAACATTATTACTGTAGTAGAATCCATCAGGTATCCAGGGAAAGAAGTAAGAAAGAATGTATTAATGATTAAAAGTGTGCAGTCACTGGGGTTAAATACTGGTTTGCCTAGTAAGAAATTGCTTTTCAATGGACAATTTGATTAACTTGTTACACCTAAATACTCTCATCTATAAATTGAAATAAGAGGAAACCTGCTTTATTAGGCTGTTGGAGACTAAAGAAGATAATATGTTTTGAGTGCGTAGGTATAGTGCTAGCATACAGGAAGTGCTCCATAAATGTTCATTAAAAAAAAACAAAAAACACTAGGGGTCCAGTGCACAAATCCATACACCTTGAGAAGAACTATGGGCCACAAGGCTGCAATGGGCACGGGGCAAGTCTTGGGCCATCCTCTGGGCCCTCACTCATCCCTCCCTGTCTGCCAGCAGCCCTGTTCCCGCTGCCACTCCCACGCACTGATTGCATGGAGTGATTGAGGCCAGTTCCAGTAATGGGTGCGAGCAGGGGCTGCCAGCCCCAACTGCCTCAGACACAGGGGGAGGTGGAGCAGACCTGAGGGGCAATTGGAGCCAGCAGCTCCCACTCGCACCCACTGATGGTGCAGAGAGATCAGGGCTGGCACTGGGCGCCAGCAGTGGGTGCAAGTGGTGGCTCCAGCACCAGCAGCAGGTACAAGTGGGCACAGCGCCAGCAGGAGGTGTAAGCACTAGGTGGAACTGTGGTCCACAGGAACAAAGAATTTTCAGTAACCACCAAAGGCTCACCCCAATGACTGGCAACCCAGCTTGGTCAGTCACCTTGGCTCACCTGCTCCACCATCCCACTGCCAACACCCACCATGTTCCACAAATGCCCTCTGGTGGTCAGCGCATGTCATAGCAACTGGTTGTTTGGTTGTTCTGGTTGTTTTATTAACCTTTTATTACATAGGATGGTTTCAGGAGTTAGAAAGATGTCTGCCTAATTACATATCTGCCTTTAGGCAGGTTATCCTAAATCTCTCCATTTTTTATCTATATAATAAGAACCAGGAGAAGGTGACTGTTATATCATCTTGAAATTCCAAAGATGCCTGGTTCAGACAAGCAAAACAGCACACATTCAGAAAAATCCTCATAAATGGAAACTTCTGATTCTACCCTAAAGCAAAGTGCCTTGTGCAGTCCCAAATTGCTTCATCAAGTAATCAGCGTCCTCAAAATTATTTCTGCTTCCATAATTAAAGTGCAATCTTCATCTGAACAGGGACATAAAAAAAAATCTTTCTGTCTCCAGGATAATTTTTATAATTGTGTTTCCACAGCCATTTGTCTTTATTTTGTTTTGTTTTTTCCTTTGCCAACTGCTGCTTTAAGGCAAGTAGGGATATAATAGACCATTAGATGTTGGAAGAGATCCTGGAGACAATCTCAATCATAAAAGAAGAGTCGAAGACCTGGGAAACATAAAGATTTACCCTGAACATAGTCACACAATTATTTAACAGCAGAACTGTTCTGAGTTTTAGAATGTTGTCCACTCCATTACTGTGGTTGATATTGGCACACGTTGGCCCTTTCCCTTCTATACCACTCGTTGGCAAGTCTTGATGAGCTCTATGGGCAGAGAGCTTCTAGGTCCCTATTGTATTCTGAGATATACAGCTTTTTCTCTTTCATCCTCCTTTGTATCATAATTGATAAACCCAGAAATCACATTTTGCCTTCTCTTCAAAGAAGCATACAAGCTTCTACTGAGAAGTACTGTGAGCAACCCCTCAGATGGAATCAGTCTCTTTTCCTACTTTTGACCTATTCTTTTGACCCTCATACAGCTGTTCCTAAACTTCCTGTTATGTGGCTTCTGCTTTTCTCAAATTGGCTGCAGGCTCTGTCATAGTATTTCAGCATCCTCCACAACATCACAGATATTGAACACAAGTAAGTAAATCCTTTGCAATTTAAGAAAACAGAGGATGAACATGAGGAAGTATTAAATTCCAGAACCTCACAAAGTTCCCCCAAGTCGTGTTTCTGATTAAGTTGAAGCCAGTTAGATTCTAGATTTCTTTTAGCCTAAGACTGAAGTGTCCCCTAAAGCCATCCTTGTTTTTCTTTCTCTCTGCATCTTGAATAGGCATACCTATTCCTTCTGCCAGAAACCTCCTTTCTGAATGGATAAGACCAAAGAAAAAATTGGAACAGAAAAACAGGGTGCTACTATTAGTGTGTATTTCAAACGTCTCAGTGGGTATAGATACTGTGCCTTTAGATAGTTTTCATTCTCTTAACTAAAGAAAACTAGTAATTTTGTCTCTCTGCTGTACCATTTTTGTGAAATATTCTTACTTTTAAATGGGTGCGTAGAGTATATTACACTTCCTCCTCTTGAAAATTCAAAGAATATAGAATAAATGTAGTCTAGGCTCTGAGCAGTTCTGCCACAAACTTGCTTAATTTTGCTTAAACTATTACTAACCCTATTTAAGTGATGCTGGAATCTCTTGTGCATATTAACAGCTGAAACCATACATTCCTGGAAATATCTGTCTAATATAAAGATATTCTGAATTGCTATAACTATTTTTTTACTACAATCACACACCTAGATGCTCTTTCAGAAAATAATCTCTCCATCTGAAATGTTTAGTTTCATTTGATCCATAATTTCTATACACCAGGCATAGTAAGAGAGTTATGTCATTTCCATTAAATAGACAGGGAAATGTGGACTAAATCACCATATGTTGGTTTAAAGTTTTTTACTATAAGTAAGAGAAAAAAACTTAGGTCATAGTGGCCTTAAGTCAGTGGTTTTCAACCTTTTTCATCTTATGGTATACATTAAAATAATTACTAAAATTCTACAGTAATGTATATATATATTTTCCAAATCTGACAAAAATAGGTATATTTTGATTTATTCAAACCAAAGTCTATTTTGCTATTGTGTTGGCTGTTGGCATTTCTTGATTTAACATTCTAAGGGAAAAGAGGTCAGGGCCCCTAACTAGTCAGGCACTGCATGTTTTAAAAATCCTTCACTGGCTTAAGAAATTAAGGGAGTTTTTTTACCCGATTCATCAATAAATCTTAAGGTAGAATGATTGTGGGGGTGATTAATTTATCAGCTCAGTGACATCAAAAACAACCCAGAATCTTCCATCTTTCTGTCCTCCCATGTTCAGTAATGCTGCTTTGTCAAAGACTAGCTGTTCTCACTTCACAAGTATGAAAATGCAGAGCAAAGAAAGAGAAAAACTGGGGTCTTCCTTTGGCCTCTTTTCAAAAGTAAAGTTGATTTGTCTATAAGTCCCTATCATGAAAAAAATATCAAACTGTCATAATCAGTTATCACCACAGGTTGGTAGGTGGAGAAAAAAAAGTTAAAATATCAACAAAAATAATTAAATCTTAATTTCTTACTAGACCAAATATCACCCCTTTCACATGCTTCTAATCACATTATTCAAACATTATTTTTAAAGATTACTTAATATCACTAAAAGGCTGATAAATTTACAGAGACTGCAAAGCCTTTTAACTCACAATTATACTAGTATATAAAGATTTTAAATGCTAACATCTCCATCTTCTACCATAGTTTGCTGCTTTCTCCTACCTGAGTGTCTGAAACAAAACCCCTCCCTTGCATTGACCCCAGGCAATTCTTCGAGAAGGTCTTAGGTTGTACCAGGAGATAAAGAAAGTCTATAGTTATAATGTGTGAAAGAAGTGGGGCAAGGAGACGCCTAGCTACTGGCTGATTTAGCGTGTCCTTTTCTCCTTCCCACAATGAGTCTTATTACACAACGATGTCTAATTCTAAAATCGTATTTTGTGGTCTAACTTTTCACAGCATTGGCTGAATTATTTTAATGTCTCATTGGACAGACATGCATAATGGGACTATGGAGAGGAATTATCTGAGGATCATTATTGCCCATAGAAATGGAAATAGAGTTCATTCTTCTTGCCTTCTGAGTAAGTCATGGAGTGAAAACAAAACTGGGACTGGATCAACAAGAAAGAAATGAGGAGTGGCTGTCTGTTAGACATCCAGTAAGTACTTATTATTTTATTATTAAGTACACAAAGATAGTTGGTTCCTTAAAAATGCATGGACATACCTTCCCATCTACACTTCTGTGCAACCACCTTAAACTCAAACTGAGAACCTAGATATCAAAGGAGCAGTATTACTCTTCCAAGGCCCCAATAACAAGATGAACTCTAAGAAGAACTGCTGACCATCAGAGTTAGAATGCCACTAAAACTTTCTAATACATATTTATATTGTAATTCTTTCAGAGTTTAAATAAGATCCACCTTAATTGTACAGATATCTAAGTGTAGCTATAAATAGGAGTTAACTCAGGGAAAACTATCCCAACCCAAGTATTTGTAGCTTAAAATATATATTTAAAAAAGAAGAAGAAGAAAAGTGACCCAGACACAGGTCATTTTTTCCCTGGTCCAGTCCAACTGGATTGAAATTTATTGGCACAATTCACGAATCTGAAAGATTTTGTGTTTTGAAGCGTGAAAGCCCCAGATGGTTTTATTGGATCAGACATCGTTCTGTGATTGTATTTTGTCAGAGCAGTCACCTAAGAGTATAACTAACACTTCCAAATGTGTCTGAAAATGATTGCATAAAAGAGAAGAATAAGGCAATAATAAGGTGATGTTTTATTATGAAATGCAAAATGAACCACATAGTTCAATAAAATTCCAGGGCCAGAAATAACTTACAGGGCAGTGGGTTGCAGACATTAGCTTAACTTGATCTAAAGAATTATTGAGTGAAAGATGATTTAGAGATGACCCAGACATTCACTAGTTTCTAAATACTTACACGTAGAGAAATGGAAAATCTATATGTCAGCCACATCTCCAAGTCCACCTGGCCATCTAAAGCTGTCAGTCAATGAACCAAAAGGCAGTGTTCTAATGATAGCAGGAAATTAATTTTTTTGTGGACTTTGCACCTCTTTCAGAGACATCTGCTTATAGTCATCTTTATGGCCTCACTATTTCCACATTTTCAGAACAACTATATTCAATTCAGGGGCCAAAGCATGTTTTCTTCCTTCCTGCCCATCTGTATTTTTTTGGAGAGTTGGGTAGAGTGCTAAATTAATATGAACTAGAGCTCACCAAGATAAGCAATAATGTCAAAACTGAAAAACAGGACTCACTTTCTTTCTTCAGAGACTTCAGAAAAATCTGTTTTAACTCTCTGTGTCTTCTTTCATGTTTGGTTAGTTTTGCCCTCTTAACAAAATATCTTCTCGAAAAAAGAAACACAGACACATGTAATATATACATAGTTTGCATATATAGTTACATCAGTCATTTATACCCTAGTTTTAATTGGTTTGCATTTAATTTTTAATATAATTAACTGTAAATCAAAAGGCTTTGAATTATCTGTAAATTACATGTAATCCAAATATCTCTGAAAGTCACAAATCACATGAATTTCACATATTTTGTCCCCATCTGCTAACTAAGACTTTTAATCTGCAAATTCTTCCTAGCAGGTTTCATTTGCCCATCACCCTTAGCAGGTTTCTCATGTGTGTTCATGAATGGATTTATCAGCCATAGCCATCATGGACCATGTGGTGTTTTCCACATTCCTCCTACCTGCCTCTTCCTGTTCAGTGTCCATTCCCCCTGAGACCTTGGCATGCCTAAACACTAAATAGCTCATGTGGCCCACTGGGGGAATGCCAGTGCTATGCTGAGACTCCACTACCAATAATCCCAAACTTTCTCATCCTTGAGGTGCTTAGAGTTTGTTGGTGTTGTGGGGGGGAAGTAAATTGTTCCCTTTGTCACTGAGACACACTATTTCATTCAGGAATCCTAAACATGATAGCTATTATTGCCTGTATCTTTCTTTTTCCTGTTTACTTATTTATTGATCCCCACAATTTCTTCAGTGAAAATAAATAAACAAGGCCCCTATTTAAGTCAATTTTTGTAATTAGGACCTTGAGGGAGTACCTCTGTCCTTAGGTATTTATCATCCTGTAAGAAGATAAGTTTAAAACATATCAATGTAATTGCAATAAAAGGACTAATTGTGTGTATACTCAGTGGCATAGACAAAGAAACAATTTCCTTTGGTTAAGATAAAGCGACCTGAAAGATAGAAGTTTATAAACAAAGTGAGGCAGAACAGCAGCCCATTGGGAGTGGACTAGAGTGCACGGCATGAATAAATAAGCAGAGCTGGGAGACATTGTGTGTGTAGGTGACACTGAGTCCTCCATTTGGGGTCTGGGACCACTGAAGGAAATACAGGTGAACAAGCTGACTTTCTTCTGTGACTATCATATTCACTATAGTATTTATCGTGTCCCCAGTTCAATGGAATTCAAACTTAATGCAAAAAACAAAATCTCCTGTATAATAATCTTTATTTTTACTACAAAATAAAGATCCAAAAATCTTTAAAAAGAAAAAAAATTGATTTCCATGTGTGTTTATTTATATTGGGAAGAATGTAATCAACAGAAGCTGACCAGGATTCACTCCTGGTGATTTTTTAAATATGTGAAGATGTAGATTGTGTTTTCATTTACTCTTATAGAAAAGCTATTACTTTGGAAATGAAAGTAAGATATAAATACTGTATATCACAGTGTTTTACAAATGTTGGGTGTTCAATGAATATTCAGAAAAGAAATAAATTGCCATAAAAAGACTTTGCTTAACTTGATCGTATCTTGAAAAACTGGTTTTAAAGCTGTACTCTGCAGGATATCCAGAGCCACAGAGGTGTCACCTAAAGAAGTCTGTGTTCCCCTAACACACACACACACACACACACACACACACACACACACCAACTAGATGTTCAATTTGATATATTTAATATAAAAGCGCTCTGAGTAAGATTTCCTATAAGGAAAATAGGAATCCAAAGTGTTAAAATTTTAAAAAATTATACTCTTAAAATAATTTAATTTGGTCCCCTCCCCCCCCAAAAAAAGGTCAAGAAATATTTTTTAAATTCTGAGAGAATTCAGAAGATTCATTAACTTGATTAAGAAAGCTTTAAAGTATTGAGAGGGAGGTATGTGAATGGAGGTGGAAGAGGGTATGAGGGTGGAAATAAATGATAATGGGGAAAAGTAAAAGTAAAATAAAGAAAAAAGAAAAAGCTTTAAAGTAATATTTTCAGGAAAAAGGAAAAAGTATTATGTGAGCAATAAGAATGACATGCAAATAAAGATTATTATACAGGAAATTTGCAGTAAATGATAGAAAATAAGAAATACTCATTTTCTCCAATTTCTATAAACTATCCCCCAGAATAAATGTTTTAGCAGTTAAAATTAAATTTTAGAATCTAACAAATAAATACCATCTCATGAAACTCAGAGACTTTGTAGTAAGCACTCATAATTAGGAATGCAGAATGAGAGAGAACCATTTTTAGACATAAGCAGATGTATTAATGGGAAAATAATTAATAGTATTATGTATCAAATGCTTTTTTCAAAAAAAAGTCTCTACTTGAGAATGGTGGTCCATATATAGAATATCTTATGAAAATATACTATAGACAGTTATCCAGGTAGAAGCATTGATCAATGCCCCTTTTGGATTGTTAGAAGGTCTCTAACAATACATTTGAGCAAATAAGAGAAAGAAGCCTGAGGAGAGGTTAAATTCTACAATGAAAGATATCCAATAAGGGTAAGACCCAGATGGAAATAATAATCATATTAAGATTAGCTTGGCCCATGAGAAAGTATTTGGAACAAGACAGATATCCACAATATAAGTTGGGACCATAAATAAAAATGAATATATAATGGAAAATATTTCTCTTGGTAAAGGCTAATCCAACTGGGAGATTGGTTTAGTGTCATTTATTGTGGGAATTTAAAGGATAAATTTTGAACAAAGTTGTTGAAGCTATCACATCTTAACCAATAATCATGATGATTTATAATAATACAATTAAGACAAGCATTTGCAAACTAATGTGTTACTGATAATAAAATATAAAGTAAGTTTTATCAATTAAGGATTTTTATTTGGAAATGCTTGTTGCTGTTCGTCTTTCAAGTGCTACAATAAAATAATGATGCCATTCTTGTGGCATGAGGAGGAGAGTAACATTCATGGTATTTATTTGTTCTTATTTTTACTTCTCATATATAGAGAAGTAAATACCATTTCTGCATGATGTTTGTCCTTGGGGAGCTTTAGGCAACACTTATCAGGTGGATTGAAAAAATGACAAATAAATTCCATCTATTATTACTAACTTAGGGTTGCTAATCAGGACGCATTAATATTATAGAATTTATCAGCAGCCTGAAACATTTGGCTACTGCTGTGAAAGTGATCCATATAATCATACTTGAGGACTTAAATCACTTTGCCAAGAAGTTTTGCCAGAATCGATGAGCTGAATATGGAATTTTTTTCATATGATGTAGAAGAAAGGGTTTTTAATACAAGCTTGATTAACTTTCGACAGACCCCTTAACCCCCACCCAATCATTATATCTTTTTTACTCGATAGAAGAAATCTACTGATAGAACCATTTGGCACCGAGGATATCATTCTGAATTGGCTCATTTGTCAAATATATTTGGTCACAGGAATAATGTAAACCTTTTCATAAGGCCCAATGGTAAGCATTATAGATACTATTTTGAAACTATGAGACACTTTGGCTAAACAGACATTCTGGGACAAAAGATTTCTGAAAACTCTCCTTGGCTGGAGAAAGCAAATCTGTAGGCTGAAATCAAATGCATATAAATGGGATCACATCAAACTAAAACGATTTTGCACTGAAGAGGAAACCATCAAGAAAACAAAAAGACAAGCTATTGAATAGAAACAGATATTCACCAATGTATATCTGATAAGAGGTTAATATTAAAATTTATAAAGAACTCATACAACCCAATGCCTGAAAAAATATACAACAATCCAATTAAAGAGCAAAATAAAAAACTGAAACAGTCTCATAGAGACAGAGAGCAAACTAATGGTTGCCAAAAAAGAGAGGAGTTGGGAGACTGGTTGAAAAAAGTGAAGGAATTAAGAAATACAAATTAGTAGTTACAAAATATATGAGGATGTGAAGTACAGAACAAGTAATATAATCAATAATATTATAATAACTATGTACTGGAAATATTGGGAAAATCACTTGGAAATTATACGAGTGGCTAACCACTATATGTATAGAAAATAACACAAAATAATATTGAATGTAAACTGTATTTGCAAAAATTTTTTTGAAGACTTATGTAAATCCTTGCAATTTTCTGGAAACTTATATAAAACAGGGCATGTAATTACCATTGGAAAAAGTTAGATTAAAATATAATGAAAGTGACTTTCCAAAGAAAAAACAAACAACAAAACCCTGCCGATTATTAAATAAACCAAAATCTAAAGACACTTGGAAATGTTACAAAATTTTCTGGAAGGTTATTTTCTTCTTAAATGACCTGAAAATATGATGTGGATTTATAATCTTTGCTTTGCTGGCTTGCAGGCCTTATGAGAGTTCACCTCCTTTGCATGAGAGTAAAGGACATGATATGATGTAAATTCCACCTGAAGACATTAGAAATTTTGCTGCTTCTTGAAACAAGTGTATTCTAATCTAGTAAAACCAATAATGGAATTCTGATTACATTTATTTTCCTATTATAGACACTTATCAGTCAGAATTTCCAACATATGGAAACACAGGAATAAAATTAACACAGGATGATTTTCACAGTGCAACATTAAGTTCATTCCTTATTCAAACCAACAATTAGCAATGTTCTTATTGAAAATTGAAGGGAACATGACTAATGTTTACATTTTAGTTTTATATACGATTTATATTGCTAAAATTTTTAAAGCAAGTCAATTTTTTCACATTAAAGTTGAGAATAAAAGTGGCTTTTTAAAAGAAAATTGGTTTCATATTCTGTCTCCATGGAAAAAAATGAATATGTCTCCATGAAGAAAATGAAAATATAGTGGGTGCATGTATGTGTATATTTTCAGAGGAAAGAGGGCTTTTATAAGATTCTCAGGGATTCATGACCCATTAAACTCAGGAAGACTAGCAAAGAGTTAGTTCACAATCATGTCCTTGGTTCTAGTGTATTCAACTTTGTAATAAATATTAGGTTGAACCATATACAACTGCCACTGTGTAACCATTTGACTTGAAAGTACAGCAGTTTTACAAGGCTCAGTCTAATATCTTAAGAGAAATTTGTAGGAAGCATAAAAAAGCTAAGAATACTAGTAATATTGGACTCAGAATCAAATTGGAAAGAAATCTGAGATATGAGATAGAAATTTATTTCAATGACAGAGAACAAAGATAAATATAAAGTCCTATGCTGAGCGGGGTGAACAAAATTTTCAAGTATCAGATAGCAGGAGATATTTCACCATGCATGTTAAAGGAACTTCAAGGACTTAAATTTCGACAAACTCAACAGGAAATAATGGTATGGCTTAACATGGGAGTCATAAAGGTTCACTGAGTAATCTCATCATGCAAGACTTTGCCTTTGGTGTTTTTAGCTTTACTTTCTCATTCAATTTTCACAACAGCTCTTTGAAGTAAGTATTAATGACTTCATTTTATAGATAATGAAACTGATCCTCAAAAAAGCTGCACAACTTGCCCATAGTGAGGAAGTTTCAGTGCCAGAAAATGAGTATTGTATCTAATAAAAGAGTAATATGCAAATTGACTGTCACTCCAAGATACAAGATGACTGCCCCCATGTAGACCAAGATGGCTGTTTCCATCTGGACACTTGATGGCCACCACAAGAGGGCCAGCAGGGGAGGGCAGTTGGGAGAGACCAGACTGCAAGGAAGGGCAGTTGTGGGCAATCAGGTGAGCAGGAGAGGGCAGTTAGGTGTGACCAGGCTGGCAGAGGAGGGAAGTTGGGGGTGACCAAGCCTGCAGGGAAGGGCAGTTGGGAGGGACCCAGGCCTGCAAGGGAGGGCAATTAGGGATGACTAGGCTAGCAGGAGAGCAGTTAGGCATCAATCAGGCTAGCAGGTAGTGGTTAGGGGGTGATCAGGTGGCAGACAAAAGCAGTTAGGGGCAATCAGGAAGGCAGGCAGGCAAACAGTTGGGAATCAGAAGTCCTGGCTTGTGAGAGGGATGTCTGATTGTCTGTTTAGGCCCAATCTTACCTTTTTCGGGCCTAAACAGGCAGTCGGACGTCTCTTGAGGGGTCCTGGGGCGGGTACAGGCTGGACTGAGGGACCTCCCTATGCACAAATTTCATGCACCAGGCCTCTAGTTAATAATAATCATCACTAAAATTCATTTAGTTTCTCCTGCAAACCAGAAATTATGGAAAGCTTGCTACCTACATTATTCATTTAATACTAATATTATACTTACAGTAACCTTATTAGCTTGTTATTCCTATTTTTCAAATGAGGAAACTGAGGTTCAAAGATCTCATCAGCTTCAGAAAGGTATTTACACTCCAGCACCAGATACCAAGACAGCCTTAGAGTGTTTATGCAACTTCATGATTGAGAAAGGTCAAATCCCTTATTTATATGTATCTCCAAAAGGTTCTGCTTCTCTGGTAAAATTATGACTGATACACATGTATGATCCTATCCACGTTTAGGTTTATATAAAATTCTGGGAGGTTATATACCAAACTGTATATCACTGGTTATATCTGAGAAATAGAGTTTGCAGTGATTTTTGACTTTTGTTTGCTCATATGTGTACTCTAACATTTTAGCAGACAACATATATTACTTGATGACTAAAAACTTTTATAACAAGACTAGAGGCCCGGTGCATGAAAATTCATGAACTGGATGGAGGGTGCCTCAGCCCAGCCTACCTCCTCTCATAGTTCAGAAGCCCTCAGGGTGGGAGGTGATCTGGCGATCCGGGTAAGGTGATGCCCTCATTACACCTCTGCTGCTGCCACTGCCGGCAATATAAACCTCAGCTGGCCCTGGTTACCTGAGGCTTGAATAGCACTGGGAGTCTGGGAAGCCACCATCTGAGGCTTTCCTGCACCTTAGGCTAGCACTGAGTGGCTGTGCAACTGACATCTGAGGCTTGCCTGTACCTCGGTCCAGCCCAGGGCAGTTGGGGGGCTTACAGGACTGGGGACTCTAGAAGCAGGCACACGGAGTGGCTGAACCCCCCTGAAGGCAGGTCCAGCTGTGCAGCATGCCTGCTGCCCTAGCAGGGCTTAGGGGATTGGGCACCTCCATCTGTGGCTGTGGATGCCACTATTTTTGAGTGTGTGGCAGTCAATTAGCATATTCTCTTCTTATTGGCATTTGGCACACCATCTTTGTGCCGGTGTGATGGTCAATTAGCATATTCCCTCTTTATATTAGGTAGAATAATTTTAATCCTTCTCATTACTCAGTTCATTTATTAGAAAAAATAGTATAACCGATCTAATAAATTTTCTGGCACATAAAAATAATATGAAATTCAAATTTCATGTTTAAAAATAAAGTGTTATTAGAAGAGAGTCACATCATTTACTTACGTACTGTTTATGATTAATTTCATCCAGTAACAGCAGAGTTGTGTACTATCAAGAGAGACTGTGTGTCTCTCCAAATGATTTGCTCTCTGGCCCATTACAGGAAAAGTTTGCCAACCCTTGACTTAGGGCATTGCTTATTGAAAGGAAAAGTCTATTTTCCTACATTGATTATTATGGTCTAAAAGAAATAAGGTACTTCCAAAGGTCAATCTATTCTATTTTAGAGGTCTTTCAGAAAAAGAATCTATGGGTGTACTACGCTAACTGTTTACTTCTTAAAGATTTAGTTTAGCTTTTATCATAAACAATAGCACCCAAATTATCATCCTGGTGTTATTTCTATTTGGTAAAATAGATTTGGTAAGCAAGTGAGTGAATAATAGATGAGTATAAATGCCATCTATATGCCAATTTTTTTTTGTTATAGTTTTTTGAGGTCTAATTTACATGTAAGAAATTGCATATATTTATACAATTTGATGATTTTTTTATTGTGTTACATGTATACATATCTTCCTATTGCCCCCCCCCTTTCCAGGCCTACCCTAATCGCCTAGTGTCTTGTGTTCATTGGTTATGCTTGTATGCATGCATACAAGTCCTTTGGTTGATCTCTTATCTACCCCACTTCTCCTTAATCTTCCTGCAGTAATCTGACAGTCTGTTTGATGCTTTACTGCCTCTGTATCTATTCTTTTGTTCATCAGTTTATAATGTTCTTTATTATCCACAAGTGAGTGAGATCATGTGATGTTTCTCCTTCATTGACTGGCTTATTTCACTTAGCATAAGGCTGTCCAATTCCATCCAGGTTGCTGCAAATGGTAAGAATTCCTTCTTTATTTTATTTTTTTTTTATTATTTCTCCCCATTGCCCCCCCTCCCTCCCAGGCATACCCCAATCCCCCACTGTCTATGTTCATTAGTTATGCTTATATGCATGCATACAAGTCCTTTTTTTAATTTTTATTAATTTTTTATACATATCTCCCCATTGCCCCCCCTCCCTCCCAGGCATACCCCAACCCCCCAGTGTCTATGTTCATTGGTTATGATTATATGCATAGATACAAGTCCTTTGATTGATCTCTTATCTACCTCACCTAACTTTAATCTTCCTGCTGTAATTTCACAGTCTGTTTGAAGATTTACTGTCTCTGTATCTATCCTTTTGTTCATCAGTTTATAATGTTTTTTATTATCCCCCAATGAGTGCGATCATGTGATGCTTCTCCTTCATTGACTGACTTATTTCACTAAGCATAAGGCTCTCCAGTTCCAACCAGGTTGCTGCAAATGGTAAGAATTCCTTCTTTTTAATGGCAGCATAGAATTCCATTGTGTAGATGTACCACAGTTTTCTGATCCACTCATCTGCTGACGGGCACCTAGGCTGTTTCCAAATTGTGGCTATTGTAAATTGTGCTGCTATGAACATAGGGGTGCATAAATCCTTTCTGATTGGTGTTTGTAATTTCTTAGGATAAATTCTTAAGAGTGGGATTACAGGGTCAAATGGGAGATCCATTTTTAGTTTTTTGAGGAAACTCCATACTGTTCTCCAAGTGGCTGCACCAGTCTGCATTCCCACCAACAGTGCACAAGGGTTCCTTTTTCTCCGCATCCTCGCCAACACTTGTCGTTTGTTGATTTGTTGATGATTGCCATTCTGACAGGTGTAAGATGGTATCACATTGTCGTTTTGATTTGCAACTCTTGGATGATTAATGACATTGAACATGTTTTCATGTGTCTCTTGGCCTTCCTTCTGTCGTCTTTTGAAAAGGTTCTATTTAGGTCCGTTGCCCATTTTTTTATTGGATCATTTATCTTCCTTTTATTAAATTGTATAAGTTGGCTGTAGATCTTGGAGATTAAACCTTTTTCAGTGATAACATTTGCAAATATATTCTTCCATACAGTGATCTTTCTTGTGGTTTTGTTGATGGTTTCTTTTGCTGTGCAAAAGCTTTTTATTTTGATGTAGTCCCATTTGTTTATTTTTTCTTTAGCTTCCATTGCCTTTGGAGCAGTATCAGTGAAGAAGTTCCTTTGGCATATGTCTGAGATTGTGCGACCTGTGGACTCCTCTAGTATTTTTATGGTTTCCCTTCTAATGTTTAAGTCCTGTATCCATTTTGAGTTTAATTTTGTATTTGGTGTAAGTTGGTGCTCCAGTTTCATTTTTTTGCATGTATGTGTCCAATTTTCCCAACACCATTTATTGAAGAGGCTATCTTGGCTCCATTGAGTGTTCATGCCTCCTTTGTCAAATATTAGTTGAGCATAGTGGTTTGGGTGGTTATCTGGATTCTCTATTCTATTCCATTAGTCTATATGTCTGTTCTTGTGCCAGTACCAGGCTGTTTTGAGAACAGTTGCTTTGTAATATAGTTTGAAATCTGGTATTGAGATCCCACCTACTTTATTCTTCTTTCTCAGAATTGCTGTAGCTATTCGTGGTCATTTTTTTGTTCCAGATGAATCTATGAAAAATTCTTTCTAGATATGTGAAATATGTCATTGGTATTTTAATGGGTAGTGCATTGAATATGTAGATTGCATTGGGTAGTATGGACATTTTAATGATGTTGATTCTCCCTATCTATGAGCGTGGTATGCTCTTCCATCTGTTAACATCTTCCTCTATCTCTTGTCCTGTAGTTTTCTGCATATAGGTCTTGTACCTCTTTAGTTAGGTTTGTTCCAGGTTGCTGCAAATGGTAAGAATTCCTTCTTTTTAATGGCAGCATAGAATTCCATTGTGTAGATGTACCATAGTTTTCTGATCCAATCATCTGCTGAGGGGCACCTAGGCTGTTTCCAAATTGTAGCTATTGTAAATTGTGCTTCTATGAACATAGGGATGCATAAATCCTTTCTGATTGGTGTTTCTACTTTCTTAGGATATACAGTGGTACCTCAAGATACTAGTGCCCTAACATAAGAGATTTTTGAGATACGAGCCATCAAGCGAGCAATTTTTGCTTTGTAATATGAGCAACATTTGAGATAGGAGTAATCGCGAGGATCGGCCAGCTGCACACGACCCACTAGTTTACCTCTACTCGAGTGTCTCATAGTTTCCCATGCCTCAAGGTTACAGAACGAATTAAACTCGTATCTCGAGATACCACTGTATTCCTAAAAGTGGGATTGCTGGGTCAAATGGGAGTTCCATTTTTAGTTTTTTGAGGAAACTCCGTACTGTTCTCCACAGTGGCTGCACCAGTCTGATATATGCCAACTTTTATTTTCATGTTTACTATTAACATCTAGCTCACGAGCTGGGGTTTCTTGAATTACTAAAGTCTTTTCTGTATAGTAAGCCAAACATTATGCCAAATAAAAATACATAGTAGTCCTCACAAGGACCTGGGAATCTTCATGTTCAGCATAGAAAACATTTCCAAGTAAATCAGCTACAATTTCAACACAGAGAGTTTTGTAGACTTTTCAAAAACAGAAGATAACTTTAAAAAATATAGATTGTGTGATTTTTACATAGTTTATAAGTAAAGGAAAAAATTTCAGAAATCATAAAAAATAATGTACCCTTAAAATGAGTCTTTTTGGAAGCCTAACTGAACACTTCACTAAAATTCACTTTTTGAGTTACACAAGATAACTTTTTTTTCAATAACAAAACTGCTCAATTTTCTATATATTTTAAATCAAAAAGTTAGAATTTAGCCCTGGCTGTTATGGTTCAGTTGGTTGCGCATTGTCCTATACATCAAAAGATCACTGATTCAATTCCTGATCAGGACACGTCTGGTTTGTGGGCTCGATCCCTGACCAGGGTGTATGTGGGAGGCAGCTAATTGATGTTTCTCTCTCTCTCCCTTTCTCTCTCTCTCTGTCTCTTTTTCTTCTCTCTTTTTCTTCCTTTTTCTCTAAAAAGTCAAAAAGTTATTTTTAACTCAGAATTTTAAAAATCATTATTCTGATATTTTAATTTTTCCAATGTCCTTCTTAGACATAGAAATCATCTCTTTTTACCCAGTGAAATTATTGCTAGATTAAAATTCACTCAGGAGAAATCTTTCTAGTCATATTAAATTAACTGTGCACAGCTATTTGAAAAAAATACAAAAACAAAACTGAACACATTAAGTTTAACCAGAGAATATGTATATAATAATTCTCTTTTTAAATGGTAAAAATGTAGCACTACAATTATAGCATTAAATATTTTCACAGCTGCCTTTGTAAGACTTCCCATTTTACTATTCAAATTTATTGGATTCTGTATAGATAAGACTATTGTTTCTATAAACAAAGTATGATGTTGATACCAGAAAATGAAAGCCAAGATAATTTTCCTCTCAATCCATTTGTTTTCTAAACCCATTGCCTCTTGGCAAACAATAATTAGATAAGTGATGCAGCAGAACTATTAAGCAATATCAAAATAATCACAATCATAAAAAGCCTAAGTAAAGCAAAAACTGAAGGTTCAGTTTCCCTTTATCTTCAACCCATAATCCTACCATAAACTGAATTACCCTGTTTACCATCAACCTTCCAATTAGAGTTTTGGAGGAAGTGGTGGGGGGTTAACTTTTATAATTGCTACAATATTTAAAAGCAATTGGCAAGTATGTAATTGATAAAAGTTGTCAGTCATTTTGACAAAACTACTCAGGGGAGAGAGGGAATACATATCACAGCAGGCTGACTATATAAATTGGCCACATCTCTGCTATTACCATTTGCTGACAATTAGCAATGGTTCAGTTTAGTGTAAAGCTCATCACTTACAGCAGGCTCACCTTTCACACTGCTGGTTCAGGTCTTTTTGAGAGAACTAGTTAATGATATCAGATGCAGTAGAAAAGTAATTTCCCTAGACCCATACTCAGAATAAGTGGGAAACAAGTCAGGTTTCAATCTATCAAAAAGATGATTATTTTCACAACGGGTTGATGCCATGAATTAAGAGCAAATGGCAGTGGACGGAAAGGCTGCCACTGTAACTTGAGAGGCCCACTGATGGCTTCCTCATCCAGTTATTGACTCTGTATACAGGGGTTTTGTGAAGAAGATGCTCTAGTTTATACAGAAAGCATTGTTACAAAACGTAGAATTGTGATAGGTAGTTTACATGGATCTTTTCAAAGGGGGCACATGATGTAACTTCTATATTTAAAAATACATATTTCAGTTTCATCACAAATTAATGTTATTTATGATTGTTCAAGCAATCAAGAGATGTCCACCATGATATAAAGTAATTTAAAACTTAAGTGGGAGAACAATGATCTCTTATCCTTTTGTAAGCTGTCATTTAAGCCCATTTGCTTTATAAATTAAGGATCTTAAGTATTAGTATAAAGCAGTATGTAATTACAAGGCATTGTTCTCATTGGTTTTACTAATTAGTTGTGGTAAAACTAACAGATCAAAAGAGGCCATTGAAAAGGTAATTTGTTGACTGCAGCTCCCAAGTGGAGGGGGATCTCCACCTAGTACCACAGAAGGCCACCCAGGAAATACCAGGGACAGGCAGGATATTGGGATGACTCCTAGTTCTCTAGCAGCTGCCTCTTGGTGATAAGGGCAGGTAGATAGTGGCCCAGAGTATGAGAACCTGACAAACAGATGGTTGGGGACCTGGGCTCTAGATTGACTGGATTGCATTTCAAGCGAACATGACCTGGCTTATCTACACCTACATCTAGGAATATCTTTATTAGGAATTAGCTAACTTTAGGAGAGGCAGCCCCTCCAAGTAAACAAGGTCCCTGAAATCAAAGGATCAGAATATGGAAAATTAAAGACATGAATGCAAGTATTCATCCACCATTATGGCAGAGCATTAAATGCATTTCCTTTTACTATGAAAAATGTCTTCAATTTGCATTATTACTGATAAGACAATTCAATGCAAACCTCTTCATATTACCTTTCTGCTCTGCAAACTTTCTTGTATCTTTCATCATTTTCATCTCGGGTCTACTGACTCAGAAAAGAATCATCTCTACCATAATTGTGAATATTTGTCTTCATCTTACAGCTTTAATGTCAATTCTAAAGCAATTCTTCATGAATAATTCTTTCTTCATGTATATTTTGAATTTTCTTATTATTTCATCTCTGTAGTCCCATCCCTTCTACTTAAAACATGTACAGATCTTCTCTATCTAAAATCTTTCCCTCTGTAGGGTTGGCCCATCAAGCAATCACCACAGAGCTCTCTTTTCCTTCACTGTCGAAATTCTTGAAAATTAGTCTGCACCTATGGCCTCCAAGGCCTTGGTTTTACTCCTTAACCCCTTATGATCTGGTTTCTGCTCCAAACAGATATTTCTCTTATTATGATAAAACGCAGCAAAGGTTTTCTAAGCTGTAGAATCTCCTCATTCAGTTGCAGGATTTGAGGCTATCATCCTCTTGCTTTAATTGTCTATTCCTCTTAAATATTATTGTATCAAATTATCTTTTTAGATATTACACTGCTAGGTCACTTCCAGTCTCCTTCCATGGCTTTTCTAAAACTCCCTCCTTCCCTTACAGAGAAAATCTCTTTTTTTATAGCTAGAGTTACACTGCCAGTCATTATTAGACATTTGTCTCTGGATTTCTCCTCACGACCTTGAACTCAATCTATGTCATTCTTATGTCAGCATCTTTTTGTCTCAATTTGCTTCCTTCTGTCTTCACTTCTTATCAGTATCAACACCTTCTCCCAGCTCAAAATATTAAAATCATCTTTGCATCCTTTAAATATTTGTTTGCCACATTATACTATTTGGCAAACCATGCCTGTTCTGTCTCAATGAGCATTTCCATGCTTTGCTTTCTCCTTACCATGCCCACAGTTAGCATCCTTGTTTAAGCTATTAGTTACTCACATACGCTCCTAATTTGCCTCTATGTCTTCCATTTCTCCTCTTTCAGTAACAGTTTATAAGGAATGTTTTAAATACCTGCGTGAGCACAGCCACATCATTTGCAGTTTGCCATGTTCAGTGCCTACATGGTACTGTCATACTGTAAGTCTGCCCCAGCAAATAGTCTTTATAAACAAACAAAAACCAAATAAGCAAATGACTCTACCTTATAGACTAATGATAATGGAAATATTATCAATGAAAATGATGAAGCTGACAGCTGCAATATTTTCCTAAATCCTCTGGTCATTGAATAATTCATGTAACTTTTACTTTTTCTTCCCTCTATGCCTGCTTGTGCTAACAAGTGTTATTACAATGGCAGCAGACAACCTGGATTTTCATTCTGACTTCAGTTCAGAAAAGAGTAGATTTGGCTTTCTACCGGTTTCCCAGAAAACCTTTAGGTAATCTCTACAGTAAGATGTGATCACTCATCTGATCTATCCTAGGCTTTGTGTAAAGCATTTTATGGCCCTTCTCTTATTCTCCTTCTTACACAATCTCCCTTTTACATATTAAGCAATTCAAGGTCAGAGACTCTGATATCACAGCTTTGTATTTAAAATTTTTATTCAGTTTACATTAAATATTGTATGTATTAGTTTCAGATGTATTTTTTTTGTCATTTTCTAAAACCATGCATTGGACAGAGTAAGTGTTCATTAACTAAATGAATAGTCTTACATTTTCCAAAAATGTGCCTAAATAATATATCCTCTGATGAACTATTTATGAGTTTAATAAAAAATGGTATAGAAAAGGATATATAAAGCTACAATCCATAAAATAAGCAACCAATCTCTGGGCTATTGAGAACTAGTTAGGCATCTCTAGATGAAGGAAATAGAAATACTTTATCTATAAGCATGTATGTATTGCATACTGGTGGAAAGCATATTCTTTGGAGTTGACTACCTGGTTTCAAGTTCTACCTCTCCAGTTACTAATAACTGTGTTATCTTGGGAAAATAATCTTTAGAATGACGGTGATACTAATAGCACCTACCTTATAGGGTTGGGAGAAGATTAATTAAGTTGGACCGATTCAAGATGGTGGCATAGGTAAACACCTACACTGCTGCCTTGCACATCAATTTCAAAACTACAACTAAAAGACAGAACGGACATCATCCAGAACCACAGGAAAGCTGGCTGAGTGGAAATTCCAGAACTAGAAGGAAAGAGAGGGGCTCACGGAGACCCAGAGGAGCTGCAAAAAGCTGAGGTGCGGAGAGGCGCGGTGGAGAGAGCGGGTGCCAGAGTGTTGGGCTGGCTTTCTCTAGCGGGAGGATGACTGAGACTCCCAGCTGCATTGAACCCCTTATCCTATGGCACAAAACCCCATGTCCGGCCAGGACTCATGAGTGGAGGGAGTCCAGACTGTGAAGAGGGAGAAGTGCACGGAGATCTGGGGGAGACGCGAAAGGGCCGAGGTCTGGTGGCACGCACAGCACTGTGCACAGAGGAAAGACTGCTGGTTGTGCCGCTGGCTTTCACAAGTGGACAATGGGGGACAGAGCGCCCCAACTGCACAACTTCTAGCTCCACTGAACCCCAGTTTGGGGCGAAATCCTGGGGACCCAGATTCATATGGTCACAGAGCCCAGGGGACCCGGAAAGGCAAAGGTCTAGAGACACTGTGCGAGTGTGTGCACAAAGACTGCTGTGGAGGGTGGGCCGACTGGAAGTCAAGGCAGTCTGCTAAGCCCTGAGACTCCACCCATCCCAAGCTCATGAGAGAGGCTTTTGCAGTTTTGCAAGTCTGGTATCATAAGGCTGAATCCAACACAGAAGTTCTCCCGGCACAGTGAAAATGCCGAGACAAGGGAAGAGATCACAAACAAAAGAAATGGAGGAAAACAAACGATTGGATATAGAGTCAAAACCACGCTTATAAGGTTTTTCAAGAATATCCTAGAAAAGATGGATAAAGTTAGCGAGACCCAAGAGGAGATGAAAAAGAACCAACTAGAAATTAAACATTCACTGACTGAAATAAAAAATATTATTCAGAGACCTAACAGCAGACTAGAGGAAGGTAAGGATCAAGTCAAAAATTTGAAATATAAAGAAGCAGAAAGCACTCAACTGGAAAAGCAAGAAGAAAAAAGAATCCAAAAATGTGAAGATAATGTAAGGAGCCTCTGGGACAGTTTCAAGCATACCAACATCAGAATTGTGGGGGTGCCAGAAGAAGAGAGAGAGCAAGATACTGAAAACCTATTTGAAGAAATAATGCCTGAAAACTTCCCACATCTGGTAAAAGAAATAGACTTACAAGTTCAGGAAGCACTCAGAACCCCATCTAAAAGGAATCCAAAGAGGACCACACCAAGACACATCATAATTAAAATACCAAGAGCAAAAGACAAAGAGAGAATATTAAAAGCAGCAAGAGAAAAACAGGTAATTACCTACAGGGGAGCACCTATACAATTGTCAGTTGATTTCTCAACAGAAACTATGCAGGCCAGATAGGAGTGGCAAGAAATATTCAAAGTGATGAACAGCAAGAACCTACAACCAAGAATACTCTATCCAGCAAAGCTATAATTCAGAATTGAAGGGCAGATAAAGAGCTTCACAGATAAGAAAAAGATAAAGGAGTTCATCAACCCCAAAACAGTATTATATTAATGCTGAAAGGCACTCTTTAAGAAGAGGAAGAAGAAAATGGTAAAAGTTAAAAATTATGAACAACAAATACATATCTATCAACAAGTGAATCTAAAACTTAAGTGAATTAAAAATTTGATCAACAGAATAAACTGGTGAATATAATAGATTCAGGAGCACAGAAAAGGAGAGGACTGATAATTCTCAGGGGGAAATTGCTGAGGGGAGTGCAGGAAGAGACTGGACAAAAATCATACACCTATGGATGAGGTCAATGGGGGGAAGGTAAGGGTAGAGGGAGGGGTGGGAGCTGGGTGGAAGGGAGCTATGGAGGGGAAAAAATAAAAATAAATGTAATAACCTGAATAATAAAGATTTAATTAAAAGTGATTAATCAAGTTAATATATGTAAAGCATTTGAAACATATTGCACATTAACATGTGCCTCAAAAGCCTATCACAGTCCTATATCATAGGAGAAAGGTTTGCTCATCACTTCTCAAGTTATCTCTTCTAAGTCCCCAAAAATGGGCTTGGAAAATCATCAGGGTTCTGTGTGGAAGGCGTTTCGAAGAGTGAGGTTCTAAACAGAAGGGTAAGTAAGTCATCAACGGAAGTTGCAAGATGGGGCAGCAAGGCAGAGCATTAGAAGCAGTTAGAGGTGTGTTCAAATGCAATTCTACCAATATGGTCCAGCTCTCAGAACTTCATTATCTTTGTATGTAATATGGGATTGGTGCAAGGGTTTGAGAATGAGGTTTGGCTTTCATGGTGTAATTTCTAGAACCCAGTGAAAGACCTTTCCTCTTCAGCATCCTCAACAGAGTGAGACATCCCTTTATCAGAATTATCTCAAGGTATATAGGAATTCTATTGTTTTGAAAATAGGACACTCTGCTAATACAGCTTTATTGTCTATCTCTCCAAATAACAAGTTATTTTCTGCTGCCAACCATAAAAGTCCCTTTACCTCTAGTGAAACTACTGATTGTTTTATCCTTTCATTGACTTTCCATATATGTAGCCAAATTCTTATGTAAAAAAATATTTTAATTAAGAGAAGCTCACACCTATTATCTTAACAAATCACCCAGGAGTTCTGTTGATTCTGAGAAAGGCAACATGACTTTTAGCAGACAAATATCACTTTTGAAATTTCAGGGCATATTTTTATGATGCATCATGAAACCCTAACAATGTGTTACTGTTCAGACTTTCTCTGAGAGGCTATCCAGAGCCAGTGTCTGCTTTTCTAAGACATAATCTCCATGACCTCAATGTGACCTTTCATATCCATAAGGCAGAAATCATCCAAAAAGTTCAAAGCCAGCAAATATATATATTATATAAACAAACTAACACTGTCTGTGGAAATTAGGCAAACCTGGAATGATAGGAGTATGCTCTGACTTTCACAACAGTTACTCAAAATTTTGGAGCAGATGCAGCATGCTTTCAAAGCTCATCACTTTATAGAATTTAAAAAGCCTGGAGTTAGGTCTTGACATCTACAGTACATGCTGAGTTAAGCTCTTTATTAAAGCCATCGGTATTGATTTTGATCTTTTCATATTTTTTATGTCATCTTGATTTGGATATATGCACCCTGGCAAGATGAAGTTCATTTAGAATTGATGTTAAGAAAAATTATTAAAGGACTTGTATGCATGCATATAAACATAACCAATGAACACAGACAGTAGGGGCGTGAAGGCATGTGCTGGGGGGTGGGAATAGCCAAACAGAGGTCAATGGGGAAAAAAGGAGATATATTAAATACTATATGTAATACTTTAAATAATAAAGAATTTTTAAAAAAAGATTACTTCATGACAAAAAAAGAAAAAATTATTAAAAAGGAAAATATTATATTTTTTGACCATCCCCCATCCTTCAATTGGTATCCTTTCTCCTATGTCAGCTTCTCATCTACCAAGTTTCCCAATGCTTTTATGATGTTTAGGGCCTGTATTAATGCTGGACCATCCTCCCTGGAAAATGCTTCATGTCCCAGCCCAGCAAAATTTATCTATTGAGTGTGGCCATCTCTCAACTCTTGTTTAGCAACACTAATTTATACCATCTATTCTAATGGATTAGAGAGTACTTGTTTGTCAGCTTGGGCTGCTATAACAAGATACCACAGAGAAGGTGGTTTACTAGTAAACAACAGACATTTCTTTCTTTTTTTTAATATATTTTATTGATTTTTCACAGAGAGGAAGGGAGAGGGACAGAAAGTTAGAAACATCGATGAGAGAGAAACATCGATCAGCTGCCTCCTGCATGCCCCCTACTGGGGATACGCCCGCAACCAATGTACATGCCCTTGACAGGAACCGAACCTGGGACCCTTCAGTCCGCAGGCTGACCCTCTATCCACTGAGCCAAACCAGTCTTGGCCAGACATTTATTTCTTACTAGAGGCCCGGTGCACAAAATTTGTGCATGGGAGGGGTGGTCCCTCAGCCCAGCTTACACCCTCTCCAATCCAGGACCCTTCAGGGGATATCCGACTGTTGGTTTAGGCCCAGGAATTGGCAGTCAGACATCCCTCTCACAATCCAGGACTACTAGCTCCCAACTGCCTGCCTGCATGATCATCCCTAACCTCCTCTGCCTGCCAGCCTGATCGCCTCTAACTGCTCCCCTGCCACCTGGTTGCCCCCAACCATCTCCCCTCACCCCGCAGGACTCCTTGACCCCAACTGCGACCCTCTGCCAGCCTGGTTGCCCCTTACTGCCCTCCCTCCCAGCCTGGTCATCCCCAACTGCCCCCCTCTGCCAGCATGGTCACCCCTAACTGCCCCCCCTGCCAGTCTGGTCACCTCAACTGTGACCCCTGCTGGCCTGGTCACCCCACACAGCCTGCTTGCTGTTCAGTCGTTTGGTCATCCCTCACTAACTTTATGCAGGCTTGGTCGCCCCATGCAACCTGCTGTTTAGTTATTTGATTGTCCCTCATTAACCCCTCTGCCAGCCTGGTCACCCCACACAGCCTGTGTTTGGTCATCTATCTGGTTGTTTTGGTCATGATGGCCCCTGGCTTTTTATATATCAATATGGTTTGGAGGATAAGAAGTCCAAGGACAAGGCACTGTCAGATCTGGTGTGTGTGGTGAGGGCACTTCCTGGCTTGTAGGTGGTCATCTTGCTGTGTCAGCAGAAAGAGGAAGCAAGATCCTTTATGTCTCTTCTTGTTAGGGTACTAATTGCATTAGAGGGCTCCACCTCCATGGCCTAATTATCTCCCAAAGTTCTCACCTTCAAATATCATCACATTTTGGGGAATTATGTTTCAACTTAGGAATGTCTGGGTGGACACATTCAGTCCATAGCCGTACTATTATCTTAATAAACTATCTCTCCCTTTTATAAATTAGAGTACTCTTCACTTCTCTGCTCATTTGAAAAATCAAGCTCATTCATCTCATGTATAATTAATTTAAATATTTCCTAATTCCTCCTAGAAATAATTAGTTGCTATTTATTCTGTGTTCCAAAAATACTTTTCATAGGTAATCTACACTGATGCTTTTAAAACTTTATTATTTTACTAGGAGCCCAGCACATGAAATTCTGTGGGTAGGGTTCTTAGGGCCTAGACTCCTACAATCAAGGGTCATCTGTCTGTTTGCCAGTCCCAAGGCCAAACACCACCTCTTTCACCAGGCTGTTAGGCTATTGGGATTACCAGCTCATCCCCAGCTGCTCAGGGGCTCAGGCCTCTGGGAAATCGGGCACTAGTGACTTCACCTCCACGTGTGTGCGCCAGGCCAGCCACTGATGGAATGTGCTGCCTGCTCTCAGGCCCGCTCATGCAGGTGCCACTACCACCATTGCTGCCACTGCTGCTGGAGCTTGAGGCACTGACAGAAGCTATAGAGTGCACCCGCAACCTATCCACCCAGCACGAGGGGCTCCAAGTCAGCAGCACATTCCATCAGCAGCTGGCCCAGTGAATGCACATGAAAATGAAGTCACTGGCACCTGCTTTCCTGCAGGCCCAAGACCCCAAGTGGCTGGGGATGAGCTGGTGATCCCAATGGCCTAATAGCCAGCCGGGTCCTCCCACCACCCATCCTGATTCCCCCTGTTGACCATCGCTGGTCCATTGGAGTCTGCAGGCCAAGGAGCAGGGACCAAGAAGATCAGCTGTTCAGCCTGCATGCCAGTCCCCAGTCCTATCCCACCCCGCTCATGGGCCGGGGAGGGGAGGGACCGAGAGGCTCAATGCACCTCATGGTAGCTGGTTGTTTGGTCGTCACAGACACTGGCTTTTTATATAGAGATTTTAGTACTGTGTGGTGTTGAATGTTCTCTTTTCCTCATTAAATTCTGAAATTTTCAAAGACTGGAATGTCATAGTATTTGTTATGTTTCCACTACCTAGTGTAAATGTCTGGCACTTAGTAATTGCTCATAAATACTAATTGAATATATAAGTTATTTTAATAATGTGAATTTGAAGTTCTCTGGGTATCCCAGGATAGCCTATCTTTGAGAAGTTAAAGAAAAAACAATCTGATGTCAAGCCAGATAACAGGATGCTTTGAGAAAGATATTTTTTCTGAAAAAAAAAACACAATCCAAGGACAGCAGCTTGCTTAGAGTCATAGCCAGTCATACCGCACAATGACATAAGCCTCAAAAATGACAGACCCCAAAACCACAGCTCCCTTTGTTGCAAGGCAGTTCCTCTGGCCAGAGTGACTGTATATCATTGCTCTTTATTTATTTATTTATTTATTTATTTTTTTGTCAGAGAGAATTTACACACACAATGTCTAGTCCAAGAACTTGGTATCCCAAGTTATCTAAAAGTAAACAACATACCTTTAAACAAGGCAAAAAAAAAAAAAGTGACTATTTTATCATAAATTCTATTTATTTGTTGAGTCTCATTTCATTTTGGAAAATGACAGTCATTAGTGATTCCAAAAGCTAGCCAGGCAGAAGGAAAATATTTGGGAATAAATAGGCCTTTCTTCGGTGTCTCCCCCCCAATTACAACACATCAGCAGCCATCCATACCACTGCATAGTTTAGGCTATAACCAAAGACATTCCACATGCTGAAGTTACATTTCAAACACAAAAGAGAAGAATCCATGTAAAATGAGATGTTCTCATCTTTCACGCAGACGTGATTACATCCAGAGTAAAAAGAAACAAAAGAATAATATACTTCCATCTCTCATCATCAAAGTTGCCTTATTTTAGGTCTTAACATGAGAAGAACATGATCAAAGATATTTGTGGTGGCATTTTACTGGATATTATTTCCTATTGCTATAGAAACTATGTTAAATATCCATTTTTGTTGTTTTTATGGCAAAATATATAGTCACAAACATAAGATCTAGAGTTTTGTGTCACCCTAGACATATGCTAAGTAAATCATGTTGATTTTTGAAACATTTGTTTTGGAAGATATATTTATATAATTCCTAGATATTTCCAGAAACAAATGTTGAAATATAAAATATTTTGAATTGTGGTTAAGAAGACATAATATATGTTAAGTAAAAGAGAGAAAAAAACATCTGGCCTTACCAACATACTCTAGATTATTTCAAACCTACCTTTTAATGCTTCCTTTATTTCTTTCCTGTTCCAGATGTCTTTCTTTAATTATTTTGTCTGCATGCTGATTCGGTTAGCTTCCATATTATTTAATTCCATATGTTTATAATATTTTGCATGAAATACTTGTGCTTGAGTTTCTTATATCCCATATTCTAAATGTCTTTAATTACTTCCTCCAGCTATGCTCTTAATCTTGTCCTCTTCTAATTTACCCCAAATACTGCCATTATCATTAAATAACTGCATTTTTTTTTCCTTTTTCTTCCTTGGAATCTTCTTCTTTGACTCAAATAATAAAATAGAAGCATGAGTGGTCAAATGAACTCATATTCATTAGCCATGTACAGAAATTTATACCCATTAGCTTAATTCCCTGAACCTCAGTTTGTCCTCAGTTTAATCTAAAATGCTCGCTAAACTTCAAATAAGAAAAAAAAAGAATACAAATAACTAATAGAAAGTAATAGCCCTATAACCTTGCTCATATAAGATTTATTCCTTTTTTTAAATTTTTATTTATTTATTTTCCCCCTATTGCCCTCCCCACCCCCCAGTACATGCCCGCATCTGTTTCCACCCCCCCATCCCCCGCCTTCCCCCATTGCCCTGTATCCACTAGCTATGCCTACACACACACATGCATACAAGTCCTTCGGTGGATCTCCTATAGGCCCCTCCTCCCCAACTTCCCCTGCCTTCCCACTGTAGCACGACAGTCTGTTCATTACTTCTTTGCCTCTGCGTCTGCTTCTCCCACTCGCCCCCCACCCTGATTCTTGTCTTTAAAAACATCTTGCCCCTGTAGGCTAGAAATAAACCCACCAGAGCAAAAGAAAAATGATTGAGTCCCAATTTCAATGTCCGATAGTTTTGAGTCCCAGTTTCAATGTCAAACAGTTCCTTATGTGTTCCTTATCAAATTGTTCCAGAATCCTTTTACAAGATGCATTGTGTTCTAAGACCTGTTCCTCCCATCTGCCACATCTCATGCAACCACACAATGCCTTCCTCCTCTAGCCTCCCTGAGTTTTATCTGTGATTTATGATGGTTCTGAAAGTGGAATCTATGCCTACATTGCCCACTGTGGCCTTCCAGAGGCTTTAAGGTTGCCAATGCCCAAGGCTCTGGAGTATTCATGATTGCCAAAGCCAAAGACAGGGGAGACATCAGCAAAAAAAGATGTATCTGTCTCTAATGCCACTGCTATCACCATAGCCAATTTGCTATGCCTGTACTACTGCTTCTACTGGGAGAAGTAATTCCCAAGGCTGTGGGCAATTTGTGTGCCAGTGTTTCATGGTGATTTTAGACAAATGACCCCTAATTTACATGAGCTCTGTTGTTACACCTCTCACTCCAGGACTTGGCAGAGCTGTATCCCCATACAGCTTTGAACCAGGGACTGTCTGAAAGACACCACGGTGTCCTTGAAATCATTCCTGTGTATAATAATCATCCAAATGATTAAAATGACTTTGCTCCACAAAATCATCCAGAAATCCATGGTAATAATATAACTCTACAACCTATGGCATTGTTGACATCTGCATGTTGAAGCTGAGTCAAGTTCTGACCAACCAAAAGAGAAAAAAACAAACATGGATGAGCTATAACCATTGTCTAAAGGCACATATTCCTTCTACTCACATGCTCAAGCAAGAACATTGACACAGAGCCACATGTAACTGCAGGGGAGATTGGAAAACAGTCTAGCCATGTACTGAAAACGGAGAGAATGGATTATTTTAGGCAACTAACAGGGTTTTTCATGAAACAGTTTCTAGAGTCCCTTATAGTGAGATTCCAGATATTGTCTTAGTTTGGATACTGATTTGTTTCAGGAAGAGAAGTAGGATGAGGAGCTCCCATGCCTCTGGTGCAGATCGTGGCAAAGGTAGCTTGGTCCTGGAACAGACAACTGCTGCAATAACTTTCTGATTCCACAGGTAGTTTCCTCCTTGAGCACATTCCTGGCAAAGGCTGAGTTGTCATTCTGGAACTGGCAGCCATTATGCTATATCTCTGATTCTATAATAAAGGTTCTGATGATGGCAGAGGTAGCACATCCTGTGACCCAATGATGTTGGAAGGATTTGGAAATGCTTCTGGAAAGTTCAAATAGAGTTTTTGCATTAGCCCCTGCAGTGGTTCTGTAAGTCTTATAACATCATCTAATAACTTTCTGTCTATTTAGGTTGAGTAGATTCTATTATTGATAACTGAAGTCTAAGCAATACACATGCTCTGTCTCCAAAAGACTGAATCTCCTCGGAGATCTCTGGCTAATTTTTTTTTATGTGTACATACAATTTACTTTTAATTCCAAAAAAGCACTTTTATGGGTACCCAAAAAGTATAAAAAAGAGTATTCATTTTTCTACTATGTCTAAGATCTTCTCTGCACCCAATTGCTCTTCATTTCATAGACTCCACGAAGACCTGCTACATTGGGATGAGGAAGAGAGATCCAATATGCCTAGAAGGTGGAGTTACACCAGAGCTCCTGTGACAACTTTCTTTAAAATGTACTGCTTTAAATTTCAACAAAAATGTCATCTATTATGCAAGGTGGAGTACTTAGGACAAAAATGGACTGATGTATGTAATTTACCTTTGAAATGCAACATGAAAATAAAATGAAGTGAGGAATGGATAGGTTATAAAACAAGTTTAATGAAGCATTAATAGTGTACAAATCAAGTGGTATATGGCTGCATCTTTTTTTTTAAATCATCACCTGTGGATTTGTTTTTAATTGATTCTAGAGAGATAGAAAGGGAGAGAAAAACAAGAATGTAAGAGAAATTTCAATTGGTTGCCCCCTGCATATACCCCAAACAGGGATTGAACCCACAACCTTTTTGGGGTACAGAATGATAAACCAACAGACCTAGGCACATGGCCAGTGCTATGGCTGCATACTTTAAAATTATTTCTGTTTTGCTGTATGTTTGAAAATCTACAATAATAAAAGCATAATATGCTAATTAGAGTGGATGGCCTTCCAGCTGCAGCCATGGCAGGCAGGGCCGAGGCAGAGGCAGCTGCAGCGGCTGAGCCCCTTACATGAAATTCATGCATGGGGTCTCCAGTGTATAATAAAATGTTAGACAAATATTGTTTATTAGAGATAATATGGTTTATATACATATAAAAACAGTACAGGTACAGCTTGAGAAAAAGTAATTATTTTCTCTAATTTATTTACTGCTATGGATATAGTCATTTATATTTTCCCTGGCTTATCATTCATATGAAAATAAATGTTTAATATCAAATATGATAATATTCTATTGCATTTAATAAATTGTTTTTTTTTTGCTTTCTAAATGCATCATATCTTTCCAAGTCAACTCATATAAATCTCATCTTTTTAAAAGATGCATAGTGTTTCAGAATATGAATTACCTAATTTGTCCAGTTATCTTGTAACTGATAATTATTCAGATTTTCTCCAGTTCTTGGTTACCAAAAACCATGCAATAAATTCCTTATACATGTGTCCTTAAATATTGATATTTTTATATCTAGTAAATATAAAATTTACTGGTCAAGGAGGCACGTATATTTTATATTTTAAGTAATTCTCCCAGATAACTTCCTTAGAATGTTGTTTATCATCCAACCAAGAGAGAATGAGAGTCTGTTTTCCCACAGTCTCATTAGTATCGGAGATTATCCATCACTCCTGGGCCTTCTGATGGTGATTAGGATGTTTTAGAATCTTTTCTAGAGGAAACAAGAGTGAAGAATGGGGATAACTACAGAATAATGATCTACTAAAACAACATAGCTTGTGAATGCAAAATAAGGGAAAGAACTGTGAATTTCTCATTTGCAATGTTTATTTCTTCCTTTTTTAAAAACATAACCTGAAGATACTAAGTAAAAGCATTTATGGGCGATAACTTTCATTTTTACCCAAATAAAATGTTTATTTTTTAATCAAAAACAGTTACTTTTAGTGCCTCAACTTCTTGATATTTCACTTCTATGACCCTAATTGTAAGCAATATGGTCAGATGCAGAGAATAAAATGTAAGGGATACCAAAATATGACAGAATTCTGACAGGTCCTCCTCTCATGCTGCTTCCAGGAAGGTAGGACCAAAGAGGTGATGCTAAACACAGAGCATGGGTGTTAATGTGCACCATCATCCTGGCATTGAGCTCCTAAGCTCATGTTGCAAATTTAGGTAAATCTCTCTACTTCCCTCTTTTCAATTTTTACATGTAAAATAAAGAAGCACCTTTTACATACAAGGAAACAAAAAATGTTACCAAGCTTCTAGATATGTTGTAAAGCCTTATTTAAGAATAATCTATTCAAACAAATAAAATAAATGAAATGAGGAGGGACAAAAGCTTCTAAACAAGTTACATTACCTATCATACCGTAATCTGATTCTGAAGTATCTGAGTAATTATGCTGCATTACCCTGCAATATCTATGCTGAAAGCATTGTTCTCTATAGGATGGAAGCAGCTACTCAAACACCTCATTGTAAATGGTTAGGTAGTTTAAGAAACATCCTCTTCCCCATAACAAGTGGTATACAACTGTCTCCCACTTACAGATTAAATCTTTGAAAATGTTATTTTTTTATAGAAAACTTCTTATGCCAAAGTTTAAAGGGATCTTTTGTTAGGTTTTATGCCGCCGCAAAGAAAAACCGTGAGTCCAATTAGAAAACCAGATTAAACAGGCTTTATTGGGGCACACGGGCGGGTTCACCAGCTCGGGAGAGGAGCAGGGGAAGCCGCGCCGCACTAGGGCAGAGGCGGGTTTTTTATACTGGCTGGAGCTGGTGGTGGTGAAGAGTTTCCGTAGCACCTGTGGTCTGGCCGTTGCGCTGGGGGGCTATCCATTGTGGCTTGGGGCAGAACTGTTCGCTTAGCAGGAACATTCCACCGGGGTGAGGCAGTTCCAGGAGCTGCTTATCTGGCAAGGTCTGGTCATTAGTTCAGGAGGGGGGGTTTCGGCCCTAGGGCAAGGTACCGGCGGATACCGGACATTCCGGACTCTCTATGATAGGATAAGTGGGCGACGTGGTCATCTGATCTGGCTACTTCCGGCTGAGCGGGGGCGTCGTGGGGGGGGGGGAGTAGAGAGATTCCAGATACTCCGTTCCGCCGGGCCGGTATTAAAAAAGGGGAGAAAAGAAAGTATTATTTACTTGTAGGCATGGGTACTTCAGTATAAGGTTCACCTGAGAGGATTTCCGAGTTGAGGGCCAGGTATAGTTCTCCAACTTTTGCATTCGTGAGGGCCTGTATTCTGTTCTGAAGGAAGCTAGTAAGGCATTTTATAAAACAGGGGCCAAAGAGAAGGATCAGGAGCAGGGATGTTAGTGGCCCCAGGAGAGGGAGGAGCCACGGAGCTAACGAGCTGAAAAATGTTATTCCCCCAGCCACCTCTTTCTGCCTCTGATTTCTCCTGTCCCGGGGTGTTTTAATATGGTCTTTTATTATTCCTGATTCATTGACAAAGTAGCAGCACTCTTCCCCGAGGAAAATGCATGTACCTCCCTTTTCGGCGGTGAGGAGATCCAGGGCCCTTCGGTTCTGTAGGGCCACGGCCACTAGCGAGTCTATCTGTCTTTGTAAGGATTCAATGGAATCACTTATAAGGGAAATATCCTCAGAGAATTCTGCGGAAAGTTTGTGATAAAAGTGTACAGAGGAAGAGATTCCTCCAACCCCGGGTCCTACAGCCCTTAGGACTCCTGTCCCTACAAGAAGCGGAACAAGGGCTGCTCTCCTGTGCCGTCAATCCTGATTCCTGCCGGCTGAGCCTGGTTCCAGCGGGGGTTACCTGGATCACTAATAGTAAAGCTGACAGGGTTACAGTTGTCCCTCCCACAGCCTGAGGGTGCTCTAAGATTGATTAGTGGGCTGAAAGGACCAGAAGCCCTTAGGAGTGTTACGGCCGGGGGTTTCGGGAAGGTGGAGGAGCAGGAGTGAAACGTAGGGTAAGAGGGCCAGCTGGTGTAACCTTCCATTCCTTCCGGGGGTCATCGTGGGGAGGGGACGGGCTGGGTTTTTTGAGGCGGGAGCGGTGAATCCAGGAAGTGATACCGAGGACCTTGACAGCCAAAGGTGTAGTCAGGATGATGGTGTAAGGACCTTCCCACCGGGAGGTTAATGGTTTGGGAGAAAGAGACTTAATTACTACCTGGTCCCCCGGGGCGAGGGGGATTGGAGTCTGATCCCCTGCAGTAGGCTCGGGAGAGCGGAGTTGGCGTGTTCTCTGAGTAAGTCTCTCAAGAGAGAGATAGGGAAGATAAGAGGCCAAAGGAGGGGTAGGTAGAGATGGAGGAGAGGAAAGTAGAAAGGGACGCTGCCCGTAGAGAAGTTCAAAGGGGCTGAGGTGTGAGGGTCCCCTCTGGGAGGCTCTCAACCTGGCTAAGGCCAGTGGAAGGAGCTCCGGCCACGAGAGGCGAAGCTCGAGGCTGAGTTTAGTTAACTGTTCTTTTATAAGGCCATTTGCCCTTTCTACCTTTCCCGAGGACTGAGGGTGGTAAGCGGAATGGAGTTTCCAGGATATTCCCAGGGAGGAAGAAACCGCTCCTATGACCTTCGAGATGAAAGCGGGTCCGTTATCCGACTGGATAGACGTAGGGAGGCCAAAACGAGGAATGATGTCTTTGATAAGGTGGCCGGATACTACTTCTGCTGTCTCCAAAGGCGAGGGGAAGGCCTCAATCCATCCTGAAAAGTATCAACCATGGTCAGAAGGTATTTTATAGTTTTGTGTCTGGGCATGTGTGTGAAGTCAACCTGCCAGTCCTGTCCGGGCAGGTGTCCTCGCATTTGGTGGAGTGTCCGCCGGGCGTGGCAGGCTCCTTGGCTGTTGGTACGAGAGCAGACCGAGCAGGAGGCATGGACCTTGTCGATGGTGTTCCGGAGTCCCGAGGGGTGAAAAATGGGGGAAAGAAAATGGTGAAGGGCCGCTGGACCTATGTGGAGGGAGTTATGGATATCTGAGATTATTTGGTGTTTTTGTGACTCCGGGAGGATTAAGAGTCCATTGTGAAATGCCCAGCCATCCCTGACCTGAATGTCAGGGGAGTCATGATGGGTGGTAAGTTCCTTCTCAGAATATTGGGGTTTATATGTGTGAGAGAGAAAACAGACATGCTGAACGGGTCGGGGGGAGGCGGGTGCTGTAAATGACCTGGCAGCGCGGTCGGCCATGGCGTTTCCTATGGCTACCGGGGTATTAGGTGGTTGGTGGCCTCGGCAGTGGATGATGGCTATTTTGGAAGGTAGTTGTATAGCCTCTAGAAGCTTAGCAATTAATTGGCCGTTTAAAACTGGGGTGCCCTTGGTGGTAAGGAACCCCCTTTCCTTCCATGTCATACAGTGGGAATGGGCTATAAGGAAGGAGTATTTGGAATCTGTATAGATGTTAACCTCCTTTCCCTTAGCCCATGTTAGAGCTCTGGTTAAGGCCACTAGTTCCGCTTGCTGCGAAGTAGTTCCTGGCGGGAGGGGTCCTGCCTCTAGGACAGTTTTGTCACAGACTATGGCATAGGCCGCCCTCCTGGTCCCGGAGGGAT
The DNA here is from genome assembly GCA_011751065.1 of Lasiurus cinereus. NCBI lineage: Eukaryota > Metazoa > Chordata > Mammalia > Chiroptera > Vespertilionidae > Lasiurus > Lasiurus cinereus. The sequence continues at coordinate 34,299,068 of JAAGEH010000393.1, read as the reverse complement.
CTACAGTTGAGCTGCCGTCAACAAATAGAGTATGCTGTGGATTTGGCAGAGGGTGATCTGTGAGATCAGCCCTGGGGGATCGACAGGCCTCGAGGACCTCCGGGCATGAGTGCAGAGGTCCCTCTCCCTCCGGAGTAGGGAGGAGGGTAGCTGGATTAAGAGCAGGACAGCTAGCGAGGGTAATAGTCGGGTTTTCTATAAAAAGGAGATGGAAGAGTTGGACCCGAGAGGGTCCAAGATGTGCTAAGGCCTGATGTGATAGGAGATCCGAGAGGCGATGTGGAGAAAAGACTTTTAGGGGTTGGTGAAGGTTGATCTTTAGAGCCTCAGTGGCCAGTTCGGCGGCCGCGGCCAGAGCACGGAGGCACAGCTGCCACCCTCTGACCGTGGGGTCGATCTGCTTGGAAAGATAGGCTATAGGCACTAGGGTCTTTCCTACCGGCTGGGCCAGGACTCCTACTGCCAGATGTTGCCTTTCATCAGTATATAGGTAAAAGGGGCAGTTAGGGTTAGGTAGTGCCAGAGCGGGGGCCTCATTGAGGGTTTTTAGGAGTTTATTGAAGGCCCTCTTTACTTCTCCTGGAGAGGTAAGTGGGCCTACTGGTGTCTCTTTGGCGGCTTGGTATAGGGGTTTGGCTAAAAGAGCGAAGTTGGGAATCCATTGCCTAAAATACCCCGCCAGGCCAAGGAAGGACTGTATTTCTCCGGCCGTAGTGGGCGGGCGAAGCCCCTTGAGAGCCTGGATTCTGTCTGGAGTAATGGCCCGCTGGGTGGGAGTAATTAATAGCCCCAGGTACGTGACCGAGGGGGAAGCAATTTGGGCCTTTTTGATGGAGACCCGGTATCCTTTAGTAAAGAGAAAGTTAAGGAGGGTAGTGGTGTCTCTGAGACATTGGTTACGCGAAGGCGAGCACAGGAGAAGGTCATCTACATATTGTAAGAGGGTTGAGGGTTTTAGTTGGCATTCCCAGAGATCCTTCGCCAAAGCCTGGCCGAAAAGATGGGGACTGTCCCTAAAACCCTGGGGTAAAACTGTCCAGGTGAGTTGCTGGGCTGAATTGCTGAGAGGGTCTTCCCAGGTAAAGGCAAATAAAAAATAGGAGTCCGGGTGGAGGGGAATAGTGAAGAAGGCATCCTTGAGGTCAAGGACCGAGAAGTGGGTAGTGGAGGGAGGTATATGTGAGAGGAGGGTATAGGGGTTGGGGACGATTGGAGAGATAGGGATTATAGCTGAATTGATTATGCGGAGGTCCTGAACTAGTCTATACTGCCCGTTGGGTTTTTTGACTGGGAGGATGGGGGAGTTACAGGGGGAGTTGATGGGAATGAGGAGCCCCTGGGTTTTTAGCTTGGTGATTATGGGGCTTAGGCCTAACCGATGAGTGCGAGAGATGGGGAACTGGGGGCGGTTAGGATAGGAATGAGGAATTTTCAGCTTTATGAGAGCTGGTGTATGATGCCTAGCCACAGAGGGAGTCTCAATATTCCAGATTCCGGGGTTTACTTCGGGTAGTAGGGGAGGGGTCGTCGGACATATAGCCTAGGAGAACAGCGATGAGGGGGTGATCTGAGGAGGAGAAGGTTATGGATGCATGGAGTTTAGTTAAAATATCCCATCCTAGTAGGGGGACAGGGCAGGTTGGGATTATGAGGAAGGAGTGGGAAAAAAGGCGGTCTTGGAACTGGCAGGCTAGAGGAGTTGTTTGCCGGGGGGTTGAGGGGGACCCATCTATCCCCGTAACTGAGATCTGGGAAGGAATACTGAGGCCCGAATGGGAGGGGAGAACCGAGTAGGTAGCCCCCGTGTCTACCAGAAAGGAGATAGACTTACCCGCTACCTGGAGAGTTACCCTGGGCTCGGCGAGGGTCACCGGAGTCGTGGAGCCAGGGCCACTTCATTCGTCTGCCAGCCCAAGGAGCTCTATTGCTGGGTATACCTGGTTCTCAAGCCCCCCACATGGAGATGTAGAGGGTCGAGCCAGGGTTGGACAGTCCGACTTCCAGTGCCCAGAGCATTTGCACAGAGGACAGGGCTTTGTTGGCGGCCGGGGCTGGGGGCATGATTTGGCCCAGTGGCCTTCTTTACCACATTTGAAGCATGCCCCTGGTGGGGATCGGAACCCACTCTTTGAGGCCTGGCGTTGACCCGGTTCCCCTGCCGGCCACAGAGCCGCTACCAGGGCCTGGGTCTGGAGGGATACCTTTTCACGGAGCCGCTCCTGTCGAGCAGCTTCTGCCGTCTCCTCCCGGGCATTAAAGACTTTAAAGGCCATTTTTACCAGATCCTGTATGGGGGTTTCAGGGCCCTCCTCAACTTTTTTTAGTTTTTTTTCTGATATCAGGAGCAGATTGGGAAATAAAATGTGAGGCTAGGACAGTAGCCCTGTTGCGAGAGCTGGGGTCAAGACGGGTGAATTTTATGAGGGCTTCTTGAAGGCGGTTAAGGAAGAGGGCAGGGTTCTCATCAGCTTGCTGGGTGATTTCTCTTAACTTATCATAGTTTACTACCTTATTGGAGACAGCATCCATCCCCCTGAGAAGGTACCTTAACATGATGTTAAGGTTAGGGATGTTAGAGCCTGGCCTGGACTGGTAATTCCATAAAGGATCCTCCCGGGGAACAGCCTGCTCTCCTATGGGAACCGTGGGATCTACTGCATGGTCCCGGTCAGCCTGGTGTCGAGCCGTGGTGATGATACGTTCGCACTCGTCTGGGGTGAGGGAGGATGAGAGGATGACATATGTATCATGCCAGGTCAAGTCATATGTCTGAGTTAAGTATTGGAATTCTTTTATATATGCGGTTGGATCAGCCGAGAACGACCCTAGGTGTTTTTCAATTTGGGAGAGATCTTGGAGTGAGAAGGGGACATGAACTCGGACCAGACCTTCGCCCCCTGCCACCTCCCAGAGGGGGCAAAGAGTAACCGGGGCCGAAGAATGTGATCGGGTATGAGAGGCAACCGGAGAGGAGAGTGAGGGTGGTTGGGGTTCGGGTTCTTGGGCTGGGGGTGCGGGTGGGGGGGGGTAGGGGCAGAAGGAGCCTGAGGGATGGTGGGAGAAGTTGGGGGAAGGGTGACCTGGTCAGGGGGACGGTAAGGAGGTGGAGAGGAGAGGAGGTCAATGAGGTCAGAGCTGTCTGTCGAATCAAGGGTTTTTTGGAGGGGGGGGG
>JAAGEH010000393.1:34268238-34295796 GCA_011751065.1 Lasiurus cinereus | reverse complement strand
TTTTGGAGGGGGGGGGCTGTGGGTGAGTTAGAGTTTTTGGACGTAGGGAGTGGAGGGTTGCTGCTGGCCAGGAGTATTTGGCGGATGGAGCATGGAGAACAGAGATTGGGGCGGGAACGTATGTCCCAAAAAGCCTGGACATAGGGGACCTCAGAATCTTTGCCCGTGCGTCGGCAGTAGTTGTTAAGATCTGTAAGAACGTTAAAATCAAAGGTGCCGGTAGGAGGCCAACGGGACTGATTGTCTAGGGGATACTGAGGCCACTGTCGCTGTGAGAGAATTATTAGACGTTTGGCCTTCAGTGTCTGAGTGTACCCCAGTTTGGAAAAATTTTTTAGGAGGCACCCTAGAGGTGTTTTGGGATCTGGCTTGGACTCCGAGGCTCCCATGGTTAAGGTTTAAAGAGTAGGTCCTAGTCTCCGAAATTAGAGACGGAGTACCAAGGGAGGCGTCCCACCGATTGGTACAAGGTCCCGGTTCTGGATTTGGGGTCTAAAGAGAATGAAGGACGTCTCCTTTGTTCTCAAAGAGACCGGACGGAAGCCCTCTGAGGGCGGAGGAGTTCTCTGGGCACGGCCGTGACTAGGGCGAGAGGCTCCGGACAGAATTCGGAGAGTAGGAACGGAAAGGGAAAGAGTCTCCCGTGTGACTTACTGAAAGCGGAGTCGGAGAGGCGTCCAGGCCGAGGTCTGGGGCGGCAAACCGGGGAACTGGGCCGGACTGGCCAATCGACTCAGACCCCAGTCCCTCAGAGTCTGGGAGTTAGCCCGGGCGAGCTGCCGCTGCCCACTGCTTCCCAGGTCGTAAGAGGAGACCGAGGCGAGGATCGTCCGAGTCTGAGACCCAGTCCCGGGTTTCGGCACCAAATGTTAGGTTTTATGCCGCCGCAAAGAAAAACCGTGAGTCCAATTAGAAAACCAGATTAAACAGGCTTTATTGGGGCACACGGGCGGGTTCACCAGCTCGGGAGAGGAGCAGGGGAAGCCGCGCCGCACTAGGGCAGAGGCGGGTTTTTTATACTGGCTGGAGCTGGTGGTGGTGAAGAGTTTCCGTAGCACCTGTGGTCTGGCCGTTGCGCTGGGGGGCTATCCATTGTGGCTTGGGGCAGAACTGTTCGCTTAGCAGGAACATTCCACCGGGGTGAGGCAGTTCCAGGAGCTGCTTATCTGGCAAGGTCTGGTCATTAGTTCAGGAGGGGGGGTTTCGGCCCTAGGGCAAGGTACCGGCGGATACCGGACATCTTTCTTCTCTTTATTGCCCAGAAAATTTTTCTTGTTTTAATGATCTGGTCAGTTTACTTTCTCAATGCCAGAGAAGCATAAAACCAACAGTAAATAATGACAAGCCCTAAAAATTAATGATGATTCACTAATAAAAAGACAAACTAATTGTTAAAGGTTGAATGAATGAAAGTGGAGCAAATAATTCAAATTTCCCAGGTAACTAGGCACAGTTGGTGTTGATTGTAACCACTCTTAAGTCTCAGAAATTTTTTTTTTTTATTCAGGCTATATCTTCAAGTTCTCAGTCATCCCAGTGTCTATAGAGGACTCAAATCATTTCAAACATTCTGAAGCAAGCAATCTGCAAAGAAAGGGTGTCAATGCAGGCAGGCACCAAAACACTAGGGGATGGACCTTTTTATTTAATCACCAACAAAATGGAAAACTTATGTTGATGTGGTGTTAACTCAGGGCATTTGTGGATTAATGCTCTTTGAGAACATGGTTATTTACTATATTACTTGTCCCCATGTTAACTAAGTAGTAACAGGGGATTTGGGTCTGCCTTCAGCTTGGAATAATGTCTTATCTTCCTGCCAACAGCACACTACAAACACATATTCTGGGAAGGTGAAGGGATAGACAGTTTAGTTCAGCTATTCTAAGTCTCAGGGATTTCTATTCCCATTTCTTCAGTTACCTTTTCAACATTTTAAGTATAATATCAAAATATCAGCCTATGAAGAAGGAACTGAGAGGACCACTGGGCTTAGTCTAGTCCCATGTCTCTTAACAGACAGTGTTTTGACAATGTCTGGAGACATTCTTGGTTGTCATAGCTGAAGAGGAGGTATGCCACTAGCATCAATTGGGTAGAGGCCAGACATGCGGCTAAACATCTCACAAAGCAGAAGACAACCCCTCCTCCCCCACCACACACACACAAACACACCACTTCCACCACCAACAAAGGTTTGTCCATTCCAAATGTTAATATGCTAACAGTGCAGAGGTTGAGAAACCTTGATCTATCCCACAAGGCTGGCATATCACCAACAGGTTTGGGGCCAATAACTTGCTCAATCTTATTTTCATATCTCTCTCTCTCTCTCTCTCTCTCTCTCTCTCTCTCTCTCTCTCTCTCTCTGTCCCTCTCTCTTTTATTCCTGTGTGTGTATGTGTGTGTGTGTGTTTCTTCTTCCCTTCCTCTCTCCCTCCCTAGCTCCAAGTATGGGGATAGACTACTCAGTTACCAACTAGGATATTTCAGATATCACAATCAGCTAATTCTTCTTTAGGAGTTTACAACTGTGAGTACACAAAACACAGGAGTTTATTATTGTATTATTGTTTATTATTCTATAATTTTCCATAGGAGCAACTATAAACCTATTTTTGTCACACCCTGAATTATTATCCAATTCAATATGATCAACTCAAGTGGTTTTACTTTTAGGTTATTTCAGGTAAAAAAAAAAATAATGTTCAAATTGAAAACAAATTTTAGTTTCTTTTTTATACTCATGTAAAAACACACCTACTTTTTGAATATGAAGAATAATCATATAGGAAAATTATCTATGTGGTTTGACATCTGTGGGTTAATTTCAACTAGGCCAGGTGGCAGGAACATCAGTCTATGTAAATCTGTTCTAAAGTTAGACACAAGGTATTACCTGGCTCAAGGAAGTTAGCATTTATATTGAAAAATAAAATAGTTGTAAATGTTGACAGTAAACATTTGCTCACATATGAAAGGTAAATTTATTCTATATTTCTGGAGAATCTGAATAATCTGAAACCTGATGGCTTTGTCTTTGATATACTAAAAGGAAATAAAAAAAATAATTTTATTGTCTCAACAAATCCTGGCTTTCGAGCCAATTGCCTTACTGTAAAAATTCTATCTAGGATGTCAGAAGTTGAAAAGTATTTCTTGCTCTTTACATTCTTGCGATTATGGTCTTAAACCACTACCACATCCATTTAGGACCAGCTACATGATTTTTGGTACCAAATGCAAAATGAAAATATGGAGCTCCTTGTTTAAAATTATTCAGAATTCCAAGATAGGGATAGCAGAGCATTAAGCCAAGTATGAGGCCCTTCTAAGTGCAGGTATCTCTGCAACTGCACATGACACACCCATGAAGCCTGCTCTGCTTCCATCCCACCAAGAGATCCTTACCAGGTCGTGTACACAGAAACGGTCACTTTGAAACTATCACCTGCAGGTCTCCCACTCTCAGTTAAACAGGTTCTCACTGCACAGCTCTAAGGTGGCTCATGTCAGAGGTTGAAGGAATTGCATCCTCTCAGACTGTGTGGCATATGAGCTGCATGCTCTTGTGTGCCAGCTCTAAGCACCAGTTATGCAAACGATACTCTTCTCTATTTTAGCAAACAGAATCTACCTTTCTCATCTACCAAAGAAGGAGAAATGATTCTGCTGATTTTTAAATTCAGTGACTTTTCAATCTTTCCCTCTCTGATCCCTCACTGAAGAAGATGTTTTGCATTTATTAAAGTCTAGTTCAAAGACCACAAGAAAATTCACTTGTATTTTTTTTCAAAAATAGAATAGATTTCATCTTTTTTTGTTCCTAACTATTTGAATCATTTATTTTATGGGATTCCCATGACAGTGTGACACATTTATGCATCATAATTTTATTGTGATTCAACTTTTATGTGCAGAAGCACTAGAATCTATGGAAACTCTTCAGTGAAGGTCAGAGAAAATGCCACATGAACACAGAGCCAGTACAGGAGATTTAGTGAATATTAGAGCTGGAAATGAGCTAAGAAATGGTCTTTTCCCTCCCTCTCTTTAGATAGATGAAGAACTGAAAGCTGGACTTGGCACAAGTCATTTTGGTAGATATTGCAAAAATGAAGATTAATCTCACACCCCAGGGATCTTGATTTCCAGGAAAATCAGAGTATAATATATGTATTTAAATAAGACCCAACCTGAGAAAAATGTTTCTCTCTTCTATCAGCAAGAGAAATGTCAACGTTTTGTGAATAATTGTCACTATGACTCAGATTTGACAGATGGCACGTTCGCAGTTACCCAGTCAGACCCTGTGAACTCATGCTATCGTTATGGCACAACTGCTGGAATGGATGCTGTCTGCCATTGCAGAATATTAGCACCTTTGCTAAGTTTCTTTATGTGTTGTCACTGTAAACCCTCTCTTTTCAGGTGTGTAAAACAAGCTCATAAGCATTCTGTTCACATACAGACATCAGAAGCATAAAAACTCTCTACAATAAAAAGAACTTACAAGTGTTTTCTAAAAATTCAAAAATATCACAGGCAATTACATTTTATCAAACAGAAAAGGGGATGTTTACAATTTTTAAATAAATTATTTTTCAATATATTTAAATGTGATAATCTTGAAACAGTTTGTTCTTTCTCCATATATAACAAACCATCAGAATGATTGCCAGCTGAGTTGATTTCACTTTGTCATTGTCTTTCTGTTTCAATAGAGGGAATGTTTTTCTCTCCCACATAGTAGAGGGAAGACAATTCTTATCCCCAAAGCAGCCCATCTGAGTTCTAAATGTAAGGAGACAAAGCTCCCCTAGAAGTTTGTGCCTCCTACCATCTCTATTATACAGAGCTAATTGTTTTCCTGCTAATTCATTACTTGTTGATATTCTTTACCCCAAATGGATTATGGGATTCTTTTTTCTGAAAAATTATGAAAACTGAATCTCATAAAATGTGACCATCAGCCCTAACCAGATTGGCTTGGTGGATAGAGTGTCGGCCTGCAGACTCAAGGGTCCCAGGTTTGATTCTGGTCAAGGGCATGTACCTTGGTTGTGGGTACATCCCCAGTAGGGGGTGTGCAGAAAGCAGCTGGTCAATGTTTCTCTCTCATTGATGTTTCTAGCTCTCTATCCCTTTCTCTTCTTTTCTGTAAAATATAAATAAAATACATTTTTTAAAATGTGACTATCAAATCAGTAATCAGATATTAACTAATAGTCTAATAACTAATAGTGTTAGTGTAAGTAGCTAGTTAGGTATTAACAAAAGAGAAGGGAGCCAGACATCTAGTTAAGCCAGATTAAATAGGAAACTACAATTTCACTGACAGTACAGGGAATAGGCTCTGCCAAAGGGATTTATGTTCTATGCAGAAAAGGCCAGCTTTCCAGTCTCCCTAAGGAAGAACTGGCCTGTTCCCACAGATTAATGGTGGGAAATAAATAGTAAGGAAAGGGAATTCCTCTGCCAAGGCATGTGCAAGTAGGAGCCAAAATGGTGATGATAAAGGAGAGGAGTCTAGCCTAAGAAACTCTAGAAAAACGACCTGATACAATAAAGAGAATGGATAGGGAGAGGCACTAGCATACTCCAGGAAGATCTAAGAAAGATATTGGGTATTTTGAAAGAAAGCCTGTACTTGCCAAAGCCCATGGAAATATAATCAAAGCTTCACAAAACCTGAGGTGCTCTCTCTCTTTAACAGCCCACAAGTGAACCACATCTCCAATCACGGGTTAGATAGGATCAGAGCCCATGCTGGATCACTGGAACCACATATCCAGGCTAACAACATGGCAACTCTGGGTCACAGCCTTCCTTCTGGCCTTGGCAGGCCCAAGTGTGGACCTGCAGCCCCAGAGGCAGGACTTTTCTGTGGCTAGATGGAGCTGAGCCACCTGGTCATGGGTGAGACATTACCTAAGCCCTTCCTTTGTTTTCTCTCTAATAAATCTTTCCACAAACCTCAAATCTTCTTATGTCCTGCAATACCATGGATGAATCCTATTTCCTCCAGCAACAATAGCTCTAAAAAGACATTAATAATTTTTATAAAGATGGGTTCTCTTCTTAAGGTGACATGTTTGTAACTCAATGAGCAAACACTGTTTTCATTATCAAAAAGCACTGAAATGAAATAGTATGTGGAACAGGAATAGTTTCTATAACAATAGATCAAATATTTCCTCATGTTATTATAGTTGTCTTGTTGGCCCCAGTTCTTCCTTCTTCCCAGTATCCATACTTTTTGTCATGTGATTTTGCAATTCTGTTCTTGTCCTTGGACTTGACCCTGTCACTTATTTTAGTCAATGTGATATGAGGAGCAATGCAGTTTTCTAGTTTTTCTCTTTCACCTTTGTCATTGCCATATGAACAGCTAGCTTTGGTTATCCCAAGCCCAGAAGGAAGAAGAGGGAGATGTAAAGACAGAACTGCCTCCACTAACCCACAGAGGAACAAGGAGAGGCAGTGTGTTACAAGGTCCTGATCTGAAGCTAGCTAGAGCAGCCAAACTCCCAAAGTCCTACAAACACATGGGTGATAATAGATGACTTTGGTTTAAAGCCACTGAATTTGAAGCTGTTTCTTGTCCAACAACAGTTAACAGATCACTGGGCTTCCATTTTCAAGTCCAGGAAAAGATAGCTAAAATTAATATATGTGAAACATCTAGAGTGCAAAATAAGGCCAAAAACAAACAAACAAAAACAACCGATATCTTAAGTTGAAATGCATATCATTCTCAAACACAGAGGAAATTGCTCCCAATTGGAAATAGTAATAGATAAAAATGGTCCACATTTGTTGAGTCTGCTGAGAAAACTCACCATTCCCCCTGAAGTAGTACTTTTCAAACTTTAGACACTCTGGAAATGTTTCCATATTTAAAGACCTGAGGGGTTCCCTGCCATTCTAAAAATACTTCACTTTAGTTAATCTGCACCTCTCACTTAGAATCACAATGCTTTTTTCCTTCAACATAGGGCAGTGGTTGGCAAACAGCAGCTTGCAAGCCACATGCAGCTCTTTGGCCCCTTGAGTGTGGCTCTTCCGCAAAATACCACAGCCTGGGCAAGTGTATTTTAAAGTGGCATTAGAAGAAGTTTAAGTTTAAAAAATTTGGCTCTCAAAAGAAAAAGAAATTTCAATCGTTGTACTGTTGATAATTGGCTCTGTTGACTAATGAGTTTGCCGACCACTGACATGGAGTATTTAACTCTCATTTAACACAATTGTATAGTCAGTGGATGACAACTATTCTTCTGTTTATGTTTTAATGCTTAAAGCAGAGGCTAAAGAATTCAAGATGAATAAATAAAGACCTCAGATTCTAAACAATTTTCATGAATATTGTAAACCTTTGACTCAAATATCAAAATAAATTCAATTGTACTAATATTTAAATAAATGACAATATATTCTTATGTCATGCCTATTGGTTTCATAAAACATTTTCTTACTCAGATATAGATGCTTCCTCATAAGCATAATCTTTCTAATGATTTAATTTAAGTCAAAGTCTTAGTCTAAGCTTGGCTTTGAGAATGAACTGAGGGCATTTACTCCAAACGGCAACAGTGCAAACCTAACATATAGCTAATGAATGTAGAGATATTATATATAAATTTAAATATTAAATTAGTATCTGAAAAATGATTGTGCCCATATAAACATAAAACTATGCTTCACTTACTAGACAATAAGCAAAATGGCTTTTATGGTTTAAAAAAATCAATGTTTCATTACTTGAAGACCTTGCTGAGGATTGAGGATATTTTTCTGCTCTTGGCATCTCATTAAGATTATTTAACAACTACACAATCTATTTCCCTCCTTGGTGCTAAAATTGATATATTTTTCAAAATACAGTCCACAGTTTTCAAAGAAAAACCCATAGATTTTTGACACAAGGTCAATATCTAGCACTGAAAAGTATAAAATAAAATAAAACAATAAATGTGCTGAATCAAGAGGATAAAAAATATATTAAGCAATAAATAAAATATTGCCTGAATGATGCTATTATAAGAATAACAAATTTTTTTAAATTAATTTTTATTAATTTTTTATACATATCTCCCCATTGCCCCCCCTCCCTCCCAGGCATACCCCAACCCCCCAGTGTCTGTGATCATTGGTTATGCTTATATGCATGCATACAAGTCCTTTGATTGATAACTTATCTACCTCACCTAACTTTAATCTTTCTGCTGTAATTTCACAGTCTGTTTGATGCTTTATGATTTTTGTCCTCCTGAGAATTATCAGTCTACTCCCTTTCTGTGCTCCTGATTCTATTATATTCACCAGTTTATTCTGTTGATCAAATTTTTAATTCACTTAATTTTTAGATTCACTTGTTGATAGATGTGTATTTGTTGTTCATAATTTTTTGTCTTTTACCTTTTTCTTCTTCCTCTTCTGAAAGAGTACCTTTCAGCATTTCATATAATACTGGTTTGGAGTTGATGAACTCCTTTAGCTTTTTCTTCTCTGTGAAGGTCTTTATCTGCCCTTCAATTCTGAGTGATAGCTTTGCTGGATAGATTATTCTTGGTTGTAGGTTCTTGCTGTTCATCACTTTGAATATTTCTTGCCACTCCCGTCTGGCCTGCATCGTTTCTGTTGAGAAATCAGCTGACAGTCGTATGGGTGCTCCCTTGTAGGTAATGAACTGTTTTTCTCTTGTTGCTTTTAATATTCTCTCTTTGTCTTTTGCTCTTGGTATTTTAATTATGATGTGTCTTGGTGTGGTCCTCTTTGGATTCCTTTTATTTGGGGTTCTGTGTACTTCCTGGACTTGTAAGTCTATTTCTTTTACCAGATGTGGGAAGTTTTCAGTCATTATTTCCTTAAATAGGTTTTCAGTATCTTGCTCTCTCTCTTCTTCTGGCACCCCCACAATTCTGATGTTGGTATGCTTGAAGCTGTCCCAGAGGCTCCTTACATTATCTTCACATTTTTAGATTATTTTCTCTTCTTGCTTTTCCAGGTGAATGTTTTCTGCTTCTTTATATTTCAAATTTTTGACTTGATCCTTGCCTTTCTCTAGTCTGCTGTTAGGACTCTGTATAATATTTTTTATTTCAGTCAGTGTATGTTTAATTTCTAGTTGGTCCTTTTTCATCTCCTCTTGGGTCTCACTAAATTTATCCATCTTTTCGAGCATATTCTTGAAAAACCTTATAAGCGTGGTTTTGAACTCTATATCCAGTCATTTTTTTTCCTCCATTTCTTTTGCTTGTAATTCCTTCCCTTGTCTCGGCATTTTCACTATGCTGGGGAAACTTCTGTGCTGGATTCAGCCGCAGAAGCCTCTGTTGAACTTGGGAGGGGTGGAGTCTCAGGGCTTAAGGGACTGCCTTGCCTTCCAGTTGGCCCCGCCCTCCACGGCCTCTGAGTCTCATGTGACTGGGTAATGGCTGGAGCGGTCCTTGTGCGTGCCTGCAGTGCCTCTAACCGCTGCCTTTCCGGCTCCCCTGAGCACCAGGACCACAGGAGTCTAGGTCTCCAGGGTTTTGCCCGAAACAGGGACCCAGTGGAGTAAGAAGTGGCGCAGTTCAGAGGGTCTGTCTCCTGCCCACTTGCGAAAGCCAGCGGCACAATCAGTAATCTGTCCTCCGTATGGTACCGTGCGCGACCAGACCTCCGATCCTTTGCGACTCCCCTAAATTTCCATGCACTTCTCCCTTTTCACAGTCCAAACTCCCCCGGTATGAGTTTCAGCTGGATCTGGGGTTTAGTGTCGTAGGATAAGGGGTTCAATGCCGTTGGGAGTGTCCGTTTCCCTCCCGCCAGAGAAAGCCAGCCAGGTACTCCAGCACCTGCTCTCCCAGCGCGTGCGTCTCCGTACCTCAGCTTTTTGCAGCTCCTCTGGGTCTCCGTGAGCCCCTCTCTTTCCCTCTAGTTGTAGAACTTCCACTCAGCCAGCTTTCCTGTGGTTCTGGATGATGTCTGTTCTGTCTTTTAGTTGTAGTTTTGAAATTGTTGTGCGAGGCAGCAGTGTAGGTGTTTACCTATGCCGCCATCTTGGATTCTCCAGAATAACAAATTTTTTTTTAGAATAAGGTCATTTTTTAAATTGCTACGTTGCAGTAATTGGCTATTGATAATATATGTATTTTATTTTATAAAGATGCATTAGAAAACATGAGTATATTGTTTATCTTTTATCACACAGAGAGAATAGAAGCACTGTCCCAATAATTTTAGAGAGAACACAAAATTTCTCTGTTTGTTAATTTTTTACATAAATTCAGACCCACAGAAAGTTTGCAGGAATAGTGCTAAAATTAGTATTCTCAGATACCCTTTATCCAATCAAAGGACTTGTATGCATGCATATGAGCATAACCAATGAACATAGACACTGGGAGGTTGGGGTATGCCTGGGAGGGATGGTGGGGCAATGGGGAGATATGTATAAAAAATTAATAAAAAGAAAAAAAAGAAAAAAAACAAATTTTCTAAATGTGAATATTTTACCATATTTGCTTTATCTCTCCAACTCTTATTACATAAATCTATATTAGGACTGCTTAACAGTAAGTTGCAAACATATTCTAATATTTACTCCAAATATTTCAATATGTATATCTTAAAACAAGATGATTGTCAGACATAGTCACAAAAAATTATCAATATCAGGAAATTAACATTTATACAATATCAAATACTCTGTAGATCTCATTTAATTTCATCGATTATCCCAACAACTTTGCTTATAGCAAAAGAAAATCTGTTTATGCATTACATTCAGTTGTAAAATCTCTTTAGTTCTCTTTAATTTAGAACATTCTTTCAGAAAATTTCTTTTTCATTTTATTGATGTATTTTTTAATATTTCTTTATTGTTAAAAGTATTACAGATGTCCCTCTTTCTCCCCTATTGACCTTCTCCATCCCACCCTGGGCTTTTGCAGAATGATGGTGTCCATAGTTTATGCACATATGTATATTTTTAAGTGCAGTTACACTATTTTGTAGAATGCTTCTCAATGTAGAAATTGAGTTTGCCTGTTTCCTATTTTTTTAAATCCTCACCAGAAGATATTTTCCCACTGATTTTTAGAAAAAATGGAAAGAAGAAGAAAAGAGAGAAATATCAATGTGAGAGAAGCACATCCATGGCTCTTTCAGGAGTCCTGACCAGGGCCCAGGCTGGGGAGGAGCCTGCAACCAAGATACCTGACCTGGCCCTGAATCAACCCCAGAAACCTTTTGGGCCACAGGCTGCGCTCTATCACTGAGCAAAACTAGCTGGGGCTCCTTTAAAAACATATATATTTCTTTACTAATTTCAGAGAGGAAGGGAGAGGAAGAGATAGAACCATCAATGATGTGAGAGAATCATTGATTGGCTGTCTCCTGCACACTCCCGACTGGGGATTGAGCCCAGTCTGGGCATGTGCCCTGACTGGGAATCAAACTGTGACCTCCTTCTTTATGGGGCAATGCTCAGCCACTGAGCAACACTAGCCTGGCACTTATCCTCTTTTTAAGGATGAGGAAACTGAGTCAGAGAGAGGTTAAATATAATTAGCTTAAAATCACACAGCAAGAATACAAATTGTTATAATGGAAACCATCACAAGAATTCAAAACAAACTACAAATCTCTCAACCTGGCTTCCTGGTTTCTGTATAGTCCTACACTATAATGTTGGCAGTCAGACAGCATCTGTCTCTTTTGTCAGAAAAAGAAAATGTCCTTATAAGATGAACATTAGGCTTCCACGAATAGCTCATTGGCCTGAAGTGTGCCACATGCCTTCTAACTGCAAGAGAGGCTAGGGAGCAAGGAGGCAAGGGAACAGTGAGTTGAGAATGAATGTAAGCTGGGTTAGCCAACACAGAGTATCTGCAGCACTTACATTTCTTTTATGCACCTAAAATTTTTTAGTGAATTTCAGGTCACATGAGTTGAGCTGAACTGATATTTTAGTTTAACCTATTGGATACTATGTACTGTGAAATATATGCATACACAGATTCATGCTTATATATATTTGTTCCAGGAAAGTCAATGAGTGTACTCATTTAATGGTATGTTATTGAAGTACAGGGAAAGTAATACAAGTAGTCCCCATGTTAGGAATCCTTCAATGGTGTGCTGAGTGGCGTTGTTCTTTGAGAGAGCAAAGGCCCCAAAGACCCAAATTTACAGAAACACAGTGCAGAATTTTAAGCTATGAACACCATAAGCAGATAACATTGTCTCCATCATACCCTGTTGATAGGTCAATAAGCTACTTAGTAATTACAATATGCTTCTTATAGGATTGTTGCACAAATCCATTGAGGTGATGAGTATAAATTTCCTTATACAATCCTCAATAAATGTGAGCTATGGCTACTTCTCTTATTTGTGTTATAATGTTTGGAAGTACAATAGTAACTGCTTTATGTATAATTATGTATTCTTTGCAACAATTTTATGAGGCACCCATTATTATCACTGTTTCACAAATGAGGAGCTAAGCTTATTGATTTTAAATAACTTATCCAAAGTAACATATCTGATAAATGAGGAGACCAGACTCTAGTTTTTTATCAATCTGATTCCTTTACTTATTCCAATGATGGTGGCAAATAATCACCATCCAAGTTTGGTATTATTAGAGGAAAGGCCACAAGTAAGTGCTCCAATTGTCACTTCTCTCTCTGTTATTTTTCACATCCACCACCCCTATTCTATTATTTCCCAAAGTAAGGACATTAAAATTAGCATATCTAGCATATTCTCTCAAAAGGTCTATATATTGTCACATTTTTTGGTATCTATTCCTGGTATAATATTAATCATGTTTGTCTCCTTCAAAAGAAAAGAAATTTCAGGTATGAATAGATTAAAATTGTCCTGATTAGCATGGTGATTAAAGTAGTTCTCAACTAGAAATTTTTTTTTCCTCTAAATTCCTGGTTCAATAAGGATGTGTTTATTTTGAGAAAAAATGGTCCCAAACATCAGGCTGTTCGCAAAAATAACCCAAAGTATCAACTTTAGAAAACAAATCTTAAGACTATTACACTAATTATTTACCTAGAAGATGCATTTTCCATGCCAAATCTCATTCACAAAAATACATTGTTACATTTGTGTTGAACAGCCCCACATAGCACTCTTATATGGGATATAACACATCCTCAAAGCTGCTCTCAGGTGCTACTCAACTAATGCAATTGCCTTTGCAGTTAGGGAAGCAACTACTGAACTCATATATGAATGAAAAAAACTATACTCCCTACATAACAAGAGGTTATTTTGGAGACAGTTGATAAAAACCATACATCCTTTTATTGTTAAGTCATAAAGATGTATCAAAATTAAAAGCAAAAATTACAGGGTAAGACTTAACACAGCTACTAGAAGCATCAAAGGAAGTGAAAATGGGACTAGGCGCAGGGCAATATGAATTAATGAACATGGGAGGGACAAGATAGGGAGAACAGTGAGCATGTGCTAAAGGTACTAGGGAGAGGATCTGGTGAAAATTTTGATCTTAGATGAGTGCCTAGATAAAGAAATAATGGGACAACATTTCTAAACTCCACTATGTGCTTAAGAGTCATCCTCGCCATTGGCGCTGTCTCTGTCATCCTCTCCTTCCTCAGCCTCTTTTTCATCATCCTTGACCAAGTTCAGCTGGTCTTCCCCCCGATCTACATTATCATCATCATCCAGTAGGTCCCCTCCTCAGCAGAGTCCTCTGCACCCCCCTTGGACTCCTTCTTCACATTAGTCTCATCTTTCTTCAGGAAGCTGGTGGTCTGCTCCTCTTCTGTCTTATCATTTTTCATCTCTATTGGGGATGAGAAGGACAAGTCTGATTGTTTGCTCTGTTCCTTTTCAATTTTTTCCAGGCTTTCCAGTAGATAATCCACTTTCTGTTTTATCTGGGTCAATTCCTTCTTAATAGCCTGAAGGTCATCTCCTTTCAACTTTGCAGACTTGGAAGAAGATCCTCGCTCTCCACTCTTAGAATTGAAGCCACTTTTGCCCCTTCGTGATGTGTTTCCTGATACTCGTTGGCGTTTTGAGGGCACTACAGCCTGAGCAATAGGAGGAGGAGGAGGAACACGTGCTGGGTAACTGTACATCCTGTCATAATAATCCCATTGAAAGTCATAGTCCAAGTCAAAGGAGGAGCCGTACATCTCTGCTGCAGATCGTTTCACACCTGCTTTTCCTTGGTTCACGTTTGGCTCTGCAGCCAGATTAATATCTAAAACCTGGCCAGCGATCATTCTGCCATCTTCTGCCACCGTAGCCCAGGCATTTCTCTCATTAACATATTGAACGAAGGCAAAGCCCTTATGCACAGAGCAACCCACAATTTTGCCATACTTTGAGAAGATAGCCTCCACATCAGATTTCTTCACCACAAGAGTATTGAGATTCCCAATGAATACACAGGAGTTCATGGAGCGAGGATCTGTCTTGTTGGTAACATTGCTGGCCATTGTCTTTGATGATTATAGTTCCTCACAAAGCCAAAATGTAGCTAAAGATCAAAAAAATCTCACTGGAGGGAAAAAGGAGAAGAGATTCGATTCTGAATCTCCTACTCCCGGGTTCTACGTGGAGAAGCTGACTACTGCTCGAGGTCAGCAATGCAGCTGCAACCGCTCAGCCTTCGTCTCTTCACAAAATGGCCCCCCTAGAAAAATTCTTTATTAAGTAAAGGAATTTAGCTCTTCATCAACCATATACCTGTCAAATGTTTTCTATTTGAATTTTATTTTATAAACATTGATTTTTATTTTTGCCTTTAGCCAGGCTAATCTGGAAAGGAGACGTAAATTGCCAATACCAGGAGTAAGAGAGGACATCAATGGAAATTCTGTGAACATTAAAAGAATAATAAGTTACATGTGAAAATGTATACATATAAACATATAACTTAGGTGAATGTACCAAATCTTAAAAATACATAAACTTTCAATGTTTAAACTTATTCAAATGCTGGAGTCCTATATCTATTAAATTTAATTAAAAATTTAAAAAAAACCCACAAAGAAAACTTAACAGAGATGACTAGTCTTATACATTGTATCAAATATATAAGAAAGCAATTATATTAATTCTACACAAACTCTTTTTGAAACTAGAGTAGATGAGATCACTTCCCAACTCATTTTATAGGGCCAGCATACTAATGCTAAAATAAAAAATAATATAAGAAACAATACAAGTAACCCAATACTTCTCAAATACATAGATACAAAACTTCTTACAAATTGTTATGAAAACAAAACAAACAGTATGTTAGGAAAGTATACCATAACTAAGTTATATATCATTAAATAAAAGGTTGAATCAACTATTTTTTAAAAAATCAATGTAATTCACTATATCAATACATGAAAGAAATAAAAAAACATAAGATCATTTCCACAGATAAAGAATAAGCATTTAATAAAATTCCATATTCATTTATGATAAAATAAAATCTCAGGGAATTATGTCTCTCATAAAGGACATTTTGAAAAACCGACATCTAACATGAGAATTAACAGTGAAAGACTAAGTGAAATACCCTTAAGACAAAAAATAAGGCAAGAATTTCCCCCTCTCACTCTTTAGTCAGGATTGTTGGAAGGTCCTAATCTGTGCAATAAGTCAAGAACAAGTAATAAATGTCATTCAGATTGGGAAAGAAGACTGATTTTATTCCACCTAGCATGATTTTCTATATATATAAAGAGCTAGAATCCATAACCTCCAAAATGATCAAAGGGATGACCGAACACCAGGCTGCATATGCAGCAGGCTCGGGTGGGCGGGGACTGGTGAGCTTCTGAACTGCTGACCTCTTAAAGAGAGAGAGAGAGGCAGGGCTGATCAGCAGCCTGAGAGGTCAGTAGGTCATCCCACTTGCCTTCTATGGGTGAAGTGAGAAGGCAGAATCTAAGGTGGGGGCAGAAGAGGGGTTTTAAGGGCAACAGCCATTTGGTGTAAGGTGTAGGAAAGTAGTTCAATTTTTTAATGACCGGTTTGGCAATATAGTGCATATGGCTGGCTATCACGCCAGATAGAGGGATTATGTATTTTTATCTGCCAAGAGCATCTCCTCCTGATGAAAAAATGCAGGCTTCCCCTCCCCCTCAATTCAGCAATCCTATCCTATATAATCTATCTATAGTAATAAAAGGGTAATATGCTAATTAGACTGGGTCAACTGGCCATCTTTCATATGTCTGACTTCCTTCTGGACAAAGCCATGGTGGTGGGGGCCAAGGCAGAGGCCATTAGGGGTGATCAGACTGGCAGGGGAGGGCAGTGAAATCAGGCCAGCAAGGGTTTAGGAGCAGTCAGGCTGGCAGGGGAGGGCAGTTGGGGGCAAGATCAGGCTGGCAGGGAAGGGCAGTTGGGGGAAACCAGGCCGGCAGGAGAGGGCAGGTAGGGGTGATCAGGCAGACACGCAGAAAGGTTAGGGGCGATCATGCAGGCAGGCAGAGGCAGTTAGGGATAATCAGGCAGGCAGACAGAGGCAGTTAGGGGCAAACAGGCAAGCAGCCAGGTAAGCAGTTAGGAGCCAGTGGTCCCAGATTGTGAGAGGGAAGTCTGACTGCCAGTTTAGGCCCATTCCCTGTGGGAACATCCCCAATTGGAGAAGGTGCAAGCTGGCCTGAGGGAACCCCCCTACACACCATGCACGAATTTCATACACCAGACCACTAGTCTCCTTATAAAATCCCAAGGAATTTATAAAAACATTTACTTAGAATCATATGTGTGTCTATTAAGGTTTCATTATACAAGGCATGATCCAATGTTTCAAGAAATCAATTGTATTTGTGTATTGATACTGATTATGAAAAAATGGAAATAAAATAAATAGTGCCACTAACAGTAACATTTAAAAAAAAAAGAAGAGAAAAAAATATGAACACTTAGGGGTTAGATCTAGAAAACTATGCACAGAGCCCATACATTAACAACTATAAGACTTTTCAGAGATATATTTTTTAAATGTAATTAAATGGAGAGAGATATATTTTTGAAGAATCAAATAATTCAATATTGTTATATTTCAATTATATTCAAATTATTTATAGATTTAAAATACTGTCAATCAAATACCAGGAGACTTATCTTTTCAAATTTTTAAAATTTTTCAAATTGATTTCAAAATCCATATGGAACTACAACACACCTACAGTAACCAAAACCATTCTGAAAACAAAGAATATAGATGGAGAACTCATTCTATCTGATTTTAAGTTTACATTAAACTATGGTGTCAAGACCATACAGTCTTGGCATGAGAATGATAATGGAGAAGAACATAAAGTCCAGTACATATACAGTCAATTGATTTTTTAAGAAAGCTGTCAGGTAAGTCAACCAGAATAGACAATTGTAAGCTTTACTGTACAATTGAACATCATGTGCAAAAGTGAAACAGAATTGAAACAATATCTCAACTTTTATTCCATTGTTTTGAACCATGTAAAATTAGCTAAAAATATATTATAGATCTAAATGTAGATAGGGAACTCTAAAAGTTCTAGAGAAAATTAGATGTGACTTTGGATAGGCAAATATTTTTTTAGATGAGACAAAAAGTACAAACCATAAAAGAAAATATTAGTAAATTTTAGTTTTTTATAAAGTTAACAAATTTCTGCTCTTTGTAATATACTGGCTAAGAAAATTAAAAGACAAATCACAGATTGGGAATAAATATGAGCAAAACATATCTTACAAAAGATTTGTATCAGAATACATATCTAAAAAGTCTTCAAACTCAATAATAAGATAAGAAACAATCCAATAAAAACATAGCCAGATAGTTTGAATAGACATTGCACCAAAGAAGATATACATATTGCAAATTCTTGCAAGTAAATACATGGGGTGAAATGCTCAACATTATTAGGGAAATGCAAATTAAAACTTCAGTGAAATAGCAATATATATCTTACTGGAATGACTAAAATGATTAAGACTGAAAATACTAAGTGTTAGTGAGGATTCAGAGCTGTAGAGCAACTAAAATTATCATTCATAAGTTGGTTGTAGAAAAACAAAATGGTACAACCATTTCAGAAGAGAGCTGAACCCATGCTCATTATTTTGCAGTAGTCTTGCTGAAGGCAGGATCAATCCCCCTTACCAAAAATTAATTCAGAAGTCAAGCATGAAGAGAAAATGATAAAGTTTATTACTCATATAAGGAGGCTTCCTAGGGAGAGCAGGGCATACACCTAAGCCAATCTAATATAACTTGAACAAAGGGAGGGATGATGGCTTTGTTTTTTTTTTGTGACTAGCATACAGGACCAAGGTGACAGTGTCAGAATAACTTGAAATTCTTCATTGGCACTAAAGGAAGGAATACATGGGCTTTTTTATGGTTTGTGGGCGGCGGGGGGGGGGGGGGAGTAGAAAAAGGAAGAAGGATGTGGATAAAGAAAGGGGTGGTGGTGGTGGGCTTGAAAACTATCAAAATAAAAATTGGAATCAGACATTTTATTATACTTATAGTAAGACACAGCAGTCCCACTCTTAGATATTTACCCAAGAGACATGATGATATATAGTATATCTAAAAAACCTATACGCAATGTTTATAACAAAAAAAATAGAGCAACCTCAAAGTCCATTAACTGGTAAATCAGTAAACAAATTGTAGAACAAACATGCAATGGAATACTACTTAGCAATAAAAAGGAATGATTTATTAGTTCATTGAATAGGATGAATGAATCTGAAAAGCATTAAGCTGATGGAAGCCAGATACAAAAGGCTGCTTACTCTATAATTACATTACTTTTTTTTCTTCTTCTATTTTTAAATCATCATCTGTGAATATGTTTTTGTTTTTATTGATTTTAGAGAGAGAGAAAAGAGGAAAGAGAGAAAAACATCAATGTGATAGAGAAACTTGGATCAGTTGCCTCCTGTACAAATGTGGACTGGGGATCAAACCTGCAATCTTTTGGTGCACTGGATGATGCTCCAACTAATTGAGCCACCTGACAAGGGCTATAATTACATTTAT
This sequence comes from Lasiurus cinereus, assembly GCA_011751065.1. Classification (NCBI taxonomy): domain Eukaryota; kingdom Metazoa; phylum Chordata; class Mammalia; order Chiroptera; family Vespertilionidae; genus Lasiurus; species Lasiurus cinereus. Next base: position 34,276,772 of record JAAGEH010000393.1, on the reverse strand, counting down.
ATGACAATCTGGAAAAGGCAAAACTATAAAGACATAAATTAGTTAAGTTGGTGTCTGGGGCTGGACAAAGGTAGAGGGCATTTATTTCAAAGGAAATAAGAAAACATTTTTAATACCTTGATTGTGATGGTAGTTACATAGCTCTGTATTTCTCAAAACTCAACAAAATCTATTTTGGAGAGTAGAATGTTGATATAAAATTATACAGCTATTTTTAAAAAGTAGAAATGTATAAGATAAATAAACTAATATTACTGTCTTTGAATTCTAGATAACTAAACTCAGGCCTAAAAATCTAAATTGTCTGCTGAAAACAATCCAGGTAGTAAGTGGCAGCGGCAGGACTTAAATTCAAATCAATGAACCCTTATCCATGCTTCTTTGTGACATTATTTTTTTATCTAATACAAGCACATTTATGACTTTTCCTCATCAGCAATGTAATGTGAAAAGGATTTAGACTTGTGTTGTGTCACTTCAAGGGATCATATTAGGTCCATTCGACTAACAGGTAATAGTTATAGCAAATTAAAAATTATCTTCCAAACTAACAAGTCTGTACAACATTTTGTGCAATTTGTCAGTCATTAAGAAAAATCTACAGATAATTCCTACTGATTAAAATTAAGCTAACTTAATTAAAAGATTGAATATAATTCTTTTTTATCACTTATGGATTTAAATTTAACTTATCATCTTAAGGTGGTGGGATTAGATGAAATGAATCATTTTTGGTTTGACTGTCAAGTATTTTAGCTGTAAAGCCTTGGGGAGAAAGAAATGCAGCTAATTATTGTGTGTATAAGGATAGTGTAAACACCTACTGGCTGGGGCTGAATTAGAGCCCCTGAACTCAGGGGCAGATTTTAGTCCAGATCATTTCAAAATAATAGCATCTTATATTTATAAGATCAATGACCGACAAGATAATTAGTATTTCTGGTAATCAAGGTAACAGCTTTTGCAGATATAATTAGAGTGTATTCTGTTGCTTAGAATACATGCCAAAGATGTTAAACTAACCTTCTGTACTTAAAGATGATGGCTGAATCTTAGGAAACTAATATATATATAAGTTGTATTCCTCACTTTATCAACTGTGGGGGGCAATGAATAAATCAATATTAATTATGATTCTAATTTTAGAGTGCAGTTAAGACAAAGGAGCTCTCAAGAAGAGCATCAGTTTGAATGCCTAAAACCCACTTAAATGTTTGACTATACTATTCTTTCCATCTAACTTATAGATGTGTATTGGAGACAAACTCAGGATATTTACCAATCACAAAGTTAGTCTGTCACCAACCAAAATGTCTGTGGCAGCTTTGTCTCATAACCACATAAATCTCCTTGGAGTACTACTGTGGCTATTAGTCGCTTTTGCCTGCATACCTTGTCTTTGGATACAGTGCCTTTGTTTTTATTTGGGAAGTCCTCCTCCCCTGATAGCATGCAGTCTCAGTAGGCAATAAGATTTATATTTTAACATTCCCTGCCAGAGACTGGGTGCAAGATCTGTAACTATTTTCTGCAAGGTAATGACAGATCCAAGGTTGGACAAGTGAACGAGACAAGGCCAAAAGGAGTATTCAGTTAATTATACCCATTTTTGCTACTGAGAAAGAGTGCATATGAGAGTTAAGCCACCAAAGGGAAGCAGAGCTGAAGGTGTATATACAGAGAGAGAGAGAGAGAGAGATTGAGAGAGCACTTATGACATCATTTAACTCTTTATATCTAGGTATGACTAAAAGCCAGATTCACCCTTTGAGAGTCCTAGTAATTAAGACAATTAAAACCAACAAATTATCTATTTGCTTAAACAAGTAACAAAAGAATCTTGAGTAACACAACCTATTTAGTGTTTCTATGCCTTTGTTTCCTAATTTGAACACAAAAATTACTGTTTTATAGAATTACTAGAGGCCCAATGCATGAAATTCACGCAAGAATAGACCTTCCTTCCCCTGGCTTCTCTCTAGCACCCAGGACCCGGGCTTCCTCACAGCCCCAGCTTTGTCCCAAAGGAAGTCCAGTTTAATTAGCATATTACACTTTTATTATTATAGATTGTACTTAAGGCAATTGTGTTTTATCCTTTTTGTAATACTTGTGATGATTCCATGAAGTAGGTACTAATTTTATCTCTATTTTATAGATAATAAAACTGAAGCTTAGAGATATTAAGAAATTTGCCCAACTTAATTCATTGGTTAGGGTAGATAGCATTAATTAATGTAAAAAACAATCACCAAACTTCAGTGGCTTCATACAATGAAGATAAATTGCTACCTTATACAAAAAGTCTAGTTCTCATACAAAGTTTAAGCAGCTCTCCTGGACAGCTTTCTTCTAAATGCTGTTGCAAGGATCCTTACTGGGGCTCTATTAACTTGTATCTTCAGTAACACTCCAGTATGATCCAGCCAACATGTAGAGATGGAGTCAAAGGTCTTAACTAGATATTAATTATCTCAAATCAGAAGTGATACACAGAACTCCTGCTCATGTTCTATTAGCTAAAATTGGTCAGAGGATACCATCTAGTTGCAAGAAGTCATGTAGTCTTTCTATTTGCCCAAAGTAACACTTAAATGTAGCATTGTCTGTACCATAATCAACATTGGTTAATTTGGGTGGAACTTGGATTTCAACTTAAGCTGACCATTGAATATAAGCCATTAACCACTATGCTATGTTATATTAACCTTTTGTCAGCACTTATTAAGTCTATGAGACAGTACTAGGCATATGGAGGGTGTTCAATAAATGTAAGGTTTCTTCTTCGGAAGTAAGAAAGTGAGAACAAGATATGAAAATAAGGAAAGGAGGGCAAGAAATACAGACTGGTCACAAATTAATTACTTTTGTATTTTTCCTCTAAAAATGCTTAATTTGGTAAATGGGAGATGGAGATAAGATAATTAATAATATTTTTAAAATTATAATAATGTAGGAAAAGAAAAACAATAGAAGCAGATGTGAAACTTCAGGAAGGGTAATAACAGACTGGCCTATCTCCTCATTCAGCCTATGCAAGTATCATCTCACTGAGCAGAATCCACTGTGATGGTGTTTTTGAGTGCTGGTGGCATTGTTTCAATACTCCTTGAGTTTCAATATTTGCATGTATAATTCAAATTATATGCCACAAGTCTTCTCTGAACTTATGCTTGAAATTGGCTCCCTTTAAAGTTTTCCCCAGCTGTTTATTAGAGATTTTAAAACACTATCTGCCTTTCATAAGTCCATCAGATTTTTCCATCCAGCTTCCTTAACTTGCCACCCATTTGCTTCAGTGGGACTCTAAAATGCTTTGTGGGCATAAGCAGTATTCAAAATGGAATATAGTTGGGGAGGGGAGGAAATAATGCTATCTTATTATCTATTTCCCCAAATATATACCAGCTCTTTTCTAAAATCCCTTCAGCATAGGAGAGATTGGGCTATAACTTTCAATAAAGCCTTATGAAATGTTTAAGGATGATTAATTAGCCTAAAACTCCTGCCAAACTCAGATCCATTCTCAGGATTCTTATTGGTAAGCTCTTCATTTGTTTCATTTGCTGATTGCCTCCATCTCCCCTCCCCATCCTCCATCACTAGAAATGTTCCAAGCATCTCAAGCCTTGGACCAGAGCCAATCTACCTCAAAGCCTCCAAAAAATGTTTCTCCTTTCAGTGCAAGGCCAGCATGGATGTTCTTTCTCACCTCTCCTTTTCAATATCATACTGGAAATCTTAGCTAATGAAATAAGGTATGAAAATTAAATTTAAAATCTATAATAAATAACACTGTCTTTGTTCACAGATGATATGATCTTCTAAGTAGAAAATGCAAAATAATTTTTAAAAACCTTCCTGGAATTAACAAAAGATTAAAGCCAGATCATAGGATACAAGCTTAATATACAAAAGTCAATTGATTTCTTTATACCAGAAACAAGTGAATGGAATTTAAATTTTAAAATGCAATAACATTTATATTACCACTCCACAAAAGTAAAATAGTTTGGTATAAATCTAAAATATGTAAATAAGAATATGTGGGATATAATGATCAAGATAATTGGATAAACAAGAATAGATCCAGAGACAAATGGTAGGGGGGTGGTGAATAGAAAACAACCAAAGGATTTGTATGCATGCATATTAATATAACTAATGGACACAGACACTGGGGCAGTGGGACTTGCCTGGGGTGGGAATGGCTTGGGGGGGATGCGGGGAAAAATTGGGGGAAAAAGATATATATAAAACTTTAGACAATAAAAAATACTTATAAACAATCTCTATATGAAGAAAATGATAAAACTTTGATGAACAAAGTCAAAAGACTTAATAAATAGAGATATATTCATTGTTCATGGAGTAGGAAGATTCAATATTGTCAAGATGTCAGTTCTTCCCAACTTGATCTATAGATTCAATATAATTTCAATAAAAATCACAGCAAGTTATACTGTGAATAATGACAATTGACTCTAGAGTTTATATGAAGAGGCAGAGATAAAATAGCCCACATGTTATTAAATAACAAAGTTGAAGGTCTAACACTAGCTGATTTCAGTACTAACTATAAAGCTACAGAAACCAAGATGGTATTAGTGAAATAATATACAAATAGATTAATGGAACAAAATAGAGATTTCAGATTAGAGCCACATAAATATTGTTAACTGAACTTTGACAAAGGATCAAAGAAAATAAAATGGAACAAAGATATTCTTTTCAAAAAATGGTGCAGGAACAACTGAACATGCAGATGCAAAAATATAAACCAGACACAGACTTTCCACCCTTCACAAAAATTAACTCAAAATGAACCACAGACCTAAATGTAAAGCAAAAAAAAAAAAAACCTATAAAAATCCTAGAAGATAACATGGGAGACAATCCAGATGACCTGATGTTTGGCAATGACTTTGTAGATACAATACTAAAGACAAAATCCATGAAAAAAGAATTGATAAACTGAACTTCATTAAAATTAAAATTTTCTTCTCTGTGCAAGATACTGTCAAGAGAATGAAGTGACAAACCACAGATAGGGAGAAAATATTTGCAAGAGACAGACATATCTGATACAAAATCTGATAAAACTCTGGCAAGGATATGGATCAATAGGAACCCTCATTCATTGCTGATGCAAATAAACATGATACAGTCACTTTGGAAGACAATTTGGCATCTTCTTATAAACTAAACACACTTTTAGCAAACATCCCAGCAAATGTGTTCCTTGGTATGTACCCAAAGGAGTTGAAAACTTATGTTCAAACAAAACATTCACATGGATGTTTATAATGTCATATCTATATTCATAATTGTTAAAATTTGGAAGCAGCCAAGACAACCTTCTTTAGGCAAATAGATTATTTGTCCAGAGAATGAAATGTTATTGAGAGTAAAATGATCTATCAAGCCATGAACAAAAACCTTAAATGCATATTACTAAGTAAAATATACCAATGTGAAAAGACTACATATTGTTTGATTCCAACTATATAATATTCTGGAAATGGCAAAGTTATAGAGAGAGTAAAAAAATCATCCTTTGCCAGAGGTTAGAGAGGAGGGAGAGATAAATAAAGCACAGATTTTTATGGCAGGGAAAATGTACACTGATACTAAAACAGTGTATAAATTTCACTGTTCAAATAATAAAATGTACACCAAGAGTGAATTCTAATATAAGCTATGAACTTTTGGTGATAATGATGTGTCAGTGTAGATTTATCAGTTATACCAAATGTACCACACTGGTGGAGGATGTTGATACTTGAGGAGGCTATAAAAGTTTGGGGGCAGGGAGTATATGGAACTCTACTTTCTGCTCATTTTTGCTGTCAATTTAAAACTGCTTTAAAAATAAAGTTTATTTTCTTAAAAAGAGTGACATGCTCAGACTGTATTAAATTCAAATTTTCTTCATTCCTTGAAATTCTCCTATCTTACACATAGACCTTGCTTTTTGGACTTTTGGTATTATTGCATTTTAGCAATAAATGAACCAACAACAAAAAATGAACATTCACATAAAAATACTTTAAAGGTTAATATGCAATTCTAATACATCATAAATCCAGCCCCAAAAGAGAGAGAACTTTCAAAGTCACCATTTTAGTATATCACTACAATCCTTCTTATATTCAATTGAGGCCCAATACATAAAGATTCGTGCAAGAATAAAACTTCCTTCCCCTGGCTGCCGCACCAGCTTCCCTCTGGTACCCTAGATCTGGGCCTTCACTCTGCCCATCACCTTACACCTTTGGTCCTGTTGCCTCCTGTACCTCCCTTCACCTCCTTTCCCACCTCACCTCATAGCAGGTGTCCCACCCCGGCTGTTCAGTGCCTGCATATGCATGTTGCCCAGAGACCCAGAGTGGCCGGGAGAGGTGGAACATCTCCATTCTCACCATGGTAACCACACAAGCATCCCAGCCTGGCTGCCACCACCTCTTTCGCATCTATTTGCATATTCTCTCATTATTGGCCATAGGCATCGCCATCTTTGTCATGGACTGATGCTCAATTTGTATATTCCATCTTTATTAGATAGGATTTATTTCAAATAGGTACTCACAATCTTAATCCATGACACTCTTATAAATACACACACACACACATACACACACACACACAATTTAACTTTCTAGGATTTATTTAATTTCTGCCATATTTTTCTACAAAAAAAGCAGTTCTTGAGAAGATAACGCATTGATCAACATTTTCCTGAGCTGAATTCACCAATATGAGATGCCTTTCTGCAATCACAAGTAACATTGACTTTCAAATAAGTATTACTTATGAGTAAAAGTTACTTTCTTAACTAATGATGTTTCACATCTGGAAACACAATCAGTTTTGGACAGTAATTTTATTTCTTGTAATGCGTTTGTCATTAAAGTGATGGTATCAAGTTTAGGCTGGTTTCATAAAATGAGTTAGAGTATCCCCTCTTCCTATAATTTACTGAAGGACTGGGTAAGATTTGAATTATTTTTCCCTTAAATATTTGATAGAATTTTCTAGTGAAGCCATTTGGGACTGGAATTTTCTTTGTAGAAAAAGTTTTCATTATACATTCAATTTCTTTAAAAAATATAAGGCTATCAATATTTTTTGTTGTTGTTTTGTTTTGCTTTGTTTTGTCTGTGTCTGTTTAGATAAGTTGTGATTTTCAAGGAATTTCACCATTACATAAAGTTGTTCAAATGTCATTGTTATGCTTTTCATTCTTATGGAATCATTTATTACTGACCACTGTTAGTAATAGTACTCCTCCCTTATCCACCAGGGATATGTTCTAAGACCCCACACTGGATGCTGGAACTGTGGGTATCTCAAACCCTACATAAAATTTAAAAAATAAAAAAGCCCAATGTTTCTCTTATATTGACATACCTTTTCACTTAAAGGAAGCACTTTATGGTTTCTCTTTGAAAAATTCAAATTGTCAGCATCACTTCCCTTGCACTTTGGGGCCATTATTATTAAGTAAAATAAAGGAAACTTAGAACACAAGCACTGTGATACTGCCACAGTGGATCTGTTTATCAAGACAGCTCCTAAGTAAAGCAGGGACTGTATACAGTAGATACCCTGGTCAAAGGGATGATTCACATCTAAATGGACTGGGTTAGGGCAGCATGTGATTTCATCACTCTATGCAAAGTGGGTACAATTTAAAATTCATGAATTGTTTATTTTTTGAATTTACAAATTAATATTTTCAGTCTGCAGTTGAAAATATTGACCGGGTAAATAAAACCACACAAAAAGCAAAATTATGGCTGAGGAGGGACTACTGCAATTTGTATCCTCTTTTCTTTCCTCTCTTCTCCTCTCCCTCCCCAACCCTCACATTATTATCACCACTCATCATCCTTAGAAGATGTGTCAATTTAATTATTCTAAGCAAAGAATTAACTGTATTGATTTTTCTCTTTTGTCTTCTTCTTTTATTGATTTCCAGCTTATTATTTTCTTCTCCTTCTTTCTACTTATTTGGGCTTACTTTACTATTTTTCTTAGCTTCTTAACTTGAACCTTTATTTTTCTAATATGAATAATTATAGGTATAAATATTCTTTCAATGGATATGTTGCATTTTTATTATAATGCAGTTTAAAGGTCTCCTAAATTTACTTATTTCTTCTTTGACCGATAAGTCATTTTATAGTGTATTACATAATTTGCAAATGTTTTAAGATTTCCTGAATACACTGTTGTTATTGATTCCTAATTTAAGTCTATTCTGGTCAAAGAACACATTTTCAACTATTTACATTATTTTAGTTATTAAACTTTGTCATATGGTCCAGGATATGGTTTATTTTGATAAATACTACACATGCATTTAGAAAAAAAATAAGTATTCTGCCATTGTTGGAAATAGTGTTCAATAGATAATGATTCTATTAAACTTGTTAAGTGTATTATTTAAACACTAGTGGCCCAGTGCATGAAATTTGTGCACAGGGGGTGAGGTTGTCCCTCAGCCTGGCTGGCACCTTCTCCAATATGGG